>OU795043.1:21396476-22596476 GCA_917208275.1 Patella pellucida
TTTTAATGCGAATCGAAAGCAGTTTAATTTGTAGTGTGACGCCACCCGTGGTAACGAAAGCGCCTTCCGTAGGGCGTTTTACGGAAAGCGGTTTGAAAGCGCATTAGGTGTGATCATAGCATTAGTGAGACCCAATGTATCGCGTGGTAACATATATAGAATATTTAAATATACATAATAACCTTCCAGAAAAACATCATTTTATAGATTCTAGGGGAGGGGGGGGGGGTGAGCCTCTCCAGCCTATGGACTAAATGATCCGTGCTCATTGGCCGAACGAGAATTTTGATCAAGTTTATTACGCATTTTACTACCAAACAGATATTAATTACAGGTAGTATTAAGACAAAAGATTTAAATGGTCTATCCTATTTACATTCAACTGCCGATTGTACAGTACGTGCGTGTTTATCTTCTGCTTTAGCGCTACATACTACATGTATCCAATATGTATGCAAATAAGGTTGTTTGTGCATACTGTTCGCAAATAGCTCCTGTAAATTTCCCCGCGTTCAGACGGTCCTACCCAATGAAAAATTATCGTTGTTGGTGCGCGGAGTAATGGAATATGCATAACAAAAAGAATTTTAGACTTCCATACTATGTTTTATTACAACTTTATGCCTTGAATATTGTTTATAAAAAAAAGGAAATAAAAGCGTATGCCCGTCTTCCATTAGCCCAGATTAGGTGCAGAACAGTAGGACGTTAAACCCCATATGCAGTGTGCTATGAGGGAAATTTTGTCCGGGCAGCAACTAAATTCCAACTGCCAAGGAGTCTTTTACGTGAACGTCAATGTGTACACGGGACCTCTGTTTTTCGTCCTATCCGAACGACTAGGCAGCTGTCCTTGTCAGGCCCCAATCTGCATCACTGACAAGGGGAAACCACGCTGGAAAATCGAGATGAACTTTCTCGACCAATGCACGGATCGAACACCCGACCTCCAGGCTAGCGAGCCAGCACCTTACCCACTTCGCCATGTGATCCCCCACCAGGTAAGGCAAGCTTACTCTTCTGGACACATGTTGCCATTGTTCATGTATTTTGTATATTGTTGATTACACGATGTTGCCTATACTAAGTGTTAAATTGTTGTAAGATAAACGTGCCCACTTTGACTTATGGAGTGTTTGTGTCTCAACTTATTCGTTACGCGAGAGCTTTTTCATGTAGACGTATATTGTCGTCACCGTTGGACGTTCGTCCAAATTTTGTTTTTATACGCCCACATTTTCATGTGGACGTATTATGTCGTCGCCCCTGTCCGTCCGTCCGTCCGTCCACAATTGTTTGTGGACCCTCTACAGGTCACAATTCTTGTCCGATTTTGACGAAACTTGAAATAAAGCTTTATCCCCAAAAGATCTCGGCTGCTTTCGATATTGGCATGTATGGATAATGGCCCCTGATTGTACCAAAAATCACGTTTTTAGCTTGTGGACCCTATAGAGGTCACAATTTTGAGTTGATATTAATGAAACTTGACGTGCCTATCAGAACGAAATTGCCTGAATTATGGCCCCTGATTGTCCGAAAAATCACCTACTAGTATTTTAGCTTGTGGTCCCTCTGGAGGTGACAATTATTATCCGATTTGAAAAAAACGTTCGATTATGTCACCGTTACACCCTAAGAAAGGATGAGTTCGAATTTCGGGAAATGCATGGTTATAACCCAAAGATCTTGGTTGCTTTCGATATTTGCGCATATCGGATCGTAACTTCCTGAATTATGACCCCTGATTATACGCAAAATCGCCTTTGTTTAGCTTGTGGTCCCTCTGGAGGTCACAATTACTATCCGATTCGAAAAACCGTTTGATTATTTCACCATTACAGCCTAAGGAAGGTTGAGTTCGAATTTCGGGAAATCCGACCAAAATAGGACATACAAAATGGTCGCCGTTTGTACGCGAATACTGTTTAAAAAAAGGTATATCAAGGTTGTGGACCCTGTAGAGGTCCCAATTTTAATTCGATTTTAATGAAACTTGAAATGCATGGTTATAATCCAAAAATCTTGGTTCTTTTCGATATTTGCGCAAATTGGATCGTAACTTCCTGAATTATGTCCCCTGATTATACGCAAAATCGCCTTTGTTTAGCTTGTAGTCCCTCTGGAGGTCACAATTATTATCCGATGTAAAAAGCGTTTGATGATATCACCGTTACACCCTAAGGAATTTTTAGTTCGAATTTCAGGATAATCGGACCAAAATTGCCATACAAAATGGCCGCCGTTTGTACGCGAATACTGTTTAAAAATGGTATATCAAGGTTGTGGACCCTGTAGAGGTCACAATTTTAATTCGATTTTGATGAAACTGGAAATGCATGGTTAGAACCAAAAGATCTTGATTTCTTTCGATATTTGCGCATATCGATTCGTAACCTTTTGAATTATGGCCCCTGTTTATACGTAAAATCGCCTTTGTTTAGCTTGTGGTCCCTCTGGAGGTCACAATTATTATCTGATTTGAAAAAAACGTTTGATTATATCACCGTTACACCCTAAGAAAAGTTGAGTTCGAATTTCGGGAAAATCAGACCACAATTGCCATACAAAATGGCCGCCGTTTGTACGCGAATACTGTTAAAAATGGTATATCAAGGTTTTAATTCAGTTTTGATGAAACTTGAAATGCATGGTTATAACCCAACGATCTTGGTTGCTTTCGATATTTGTGCATATCGGATTGTAACTTCCTGAATTATGGCCCCTGATTGTTCCGAAAAATCCCCTATGGTCCCTCTGGAGGTCACGATTAATATTTAATTTTAAAAAAACGTTTGATTTATCACCATTACATCCCACGGAAGGTTGAGTTTGATTTTCAAGAAAATCGGACAATAATTGTCAGACAAAATGGCCGCCGTTTGTACGCGAATAGTGTAAAATTATGGCATATTAAAGTTGTGGGCCCTGTAGAGGTCACAATTTTTATTTGATTTTGATGAAACTTGAAATGCATGTTTATAACCTAAAGATCTTGATTCTTTTCGATATTTGCGCATATCAAATTGTAACTTAATGAATTATGGCCTTTGATTATAGGAAAAATCACTTTCCGTATTGCTTGTCCTCTATCCATCTCTCGAAAATGTGGGCGTATCCTGCCTGGCAGTGCCAGCTTACTATCTTTTGACACTCTACAGGTCAGAATTGTAATCCCATTTCAACGAAATGTAGGTTTATATTCCTAAGATCTCGGTTCCTTTCGATATTGACATGTATCGGACTGTAATTTCATGGAATATGGTCCCTGATTGTATGAAATTTTTTTAACTTGTGGACACTATAGAGGTCACAAATTTGATTCAATTTTAATGAAACTTGAAAAGTATGTTTATAACCCAAAGATCTGGGTTCCCTTCGATATTCGTGCATATCGGTTTGTAACTTCCTGAGTTATGGTCCCCTATTTTACGGAAAATCACGTTTTTGGTGTGTGGTCTCCCGAGAGGTCACAATTTTTATCCGATTTAAAAAAACCCGTTTGATTATATCACCGTTACACCATAATGAAGGTTGGGTTCGAATTTCGTTAAAATCGGAAAAAAAACTGCCGGGCAAAATGGCCGCCGCTTGTACACGAATAGTATAATAAAAAATGTGTTATATCAAGGGTGTGGACACTGTAGAAGTCACAATTTTAAAGGGACAGTCCCGTATTATACAGAGGCTCAAAAATAAAAGTCTGAGAATGTATGAAAATAAAACGCCAAAATATAAGGGAATGGTGTATATACCTTGTCTCAAAATTCCAACTCAAAATATTGAGTCATTTGGACGTGAACGCCAAAATTGCTTATCCGGACACGTAACCCTTTTAATATTGATGGTCATTTTTTTTCATTTGGTGACCTTATAATCGATTTACGTTTCTTGAGAGGTCTATACAGTGAATTACCCATGTACTGTACTTGTTAACAAAAGGTAAATTTTACCTACATATTATTTTTATACAAAAAAGTCTGGTTTTATCCAGATACTGTATGATACAAAGGTCTCCATTTCCAGATGCAGACTGTCAGGTTTAAGTTATTTACAAGAGTATCACAAAAATCGGGTTAGTTGATCGGCCTTAGATAATGGGTTTTAAATGATTTTAACACAAAATTAAGCAGTTTTATTCCCCAAAAAGTTATCGGGATTGGCCCGTTAAATCGATGTTGTTTAAACTTGGAATGAATGTTTATCACTCAAAGATATTTGCGCATATCGGATAGTAACTTCCTGAATTATTGCCCCTGATAATGCGAAAAATCGCCATTTTTAGCTTGTGGATCATCTGGGGGTCACAGTTATTATCCGAATTTAAAAAACGTTTGAATATATCACCGGTACACCGAAATGAAGGTCGAGTTTAAATTTCGTGAAATCGGACCAAAATTGACGAACAAAATGACCGCCGCTTGTACGCCAATAGTTTTTTTAAAATATGGTGTATCAAGGTTGTGGACCCTGTAGAAGTCACAATAGCCAAAAGCTCTGTATAGCATCGGGGTCATCAAAGGATGAATCCGGTTGATATTGAATGTTCTGTGACTTTGAATTCGGGGCCTATTGCCGAACACGATTTATTTTAATTTAGGTGAAGCATTGTGGTCATGAGAGGATGAATCCGCCTGATAATAAGCGTTCTGCAACTTTGATATCTGAAGTTATTGTCCCTTATGCGGAAGCAGAATTTCGGGTGAAGCATTTGTGTTATGACAGGATGAACGCTATATCGTCGATAATGAACGTTTCGCGATGTTCCATTCCGTTGATACACCCATCCCATCCTTTCAGTTCTTAAGGTGTAAAGGAGACGAACCCCCTAGACACTCAAAGTTCCACAACCTTGCGGCTCCGACCCCCCCCCCCCCAACCCCTGCCGACAGCCTTTTGTTGAACTTTATAACATATTCTTCTCAAATCTTTTGTAAAACACCGTGGTCATCACAGAACGAACTCTATTGATTTCATGCATTCCACGACCTTGCGCTATGGACCCGGTCCCCTACCCCCCCCCCAAACAAACCCACACACCCATGTGAGTAGTGTCGTAGCACCGCTGTTCGGGCAAAATTGCTCTCATATCACACTGTATGGCGTATGCCCGTCTTCATTAGCCCTGTCGGGGCAGAACAGTTTGCCATTAAATCCCCATTTCATTCACCATGCTTGACAAGTAAGAAAGGAATGCCCACATTTTGCTAGAGATCACATGGATAAAGAAGAAGCTACCCCCTCCCCCGATATTTCGTACAATCAGGGGCCGTAATCCAGGAAGCTATGATCCGATATGTGCGAGTATCTGTTATATCGCTCGGTATATATATATAGGACAATGTTAATGGTATAATCCTTGAGTGGCATTTAGCGATTGAATACATTAAAAAACACAACACAATTTATATGGAAATAACAATCACTGGTTTATATATATATATAAACCAGTGATTGTTATTTCCATATAAATTGTGTTGTGTTTTTTAATGTTAATGGTAATTGGATCCAAAAACTGGGGAATATCGGGCAGACATTTTAACAAGAGCTAAATCTGTCTTTTACCGGGAAAAGATGGGCTTCTGATATCTTATATTTAAGACAAAATAAAATAGTTACCATTGGAACACGAATCATGTACCAGAATGCGTTTCCTCGCCATTTGCAACAACGAAGAACGAGATTAGTCATATTCCACAAGTCATGCATATATCTTATCTGGAGAGCATGCGTAATAAATACTACCGGTGTAGACTAAAAAAACGAATGTCTCGTGTGCATATTGACATGCACGTAAAAGTTCCCGTTGCAGTTCGATTTACCGGTACATATAAGAGTAGATCGTACCATAAGCCCAGCTGTGGATAAAAAAATAATAAGTGTTCTTGGCTTTAGATATATTTATTTTTATTTCTTAGGTAATACGACATTGTGTTCAACAACTCATCTCCACCATGTTTCTCATCTGAAAATAAAACATATTTGGTTGATAGTAAGTCGACAAACAGTTCTATTGATTAATAAAATAAATAGTCAATGTTATAAAGCGGCCTACACACGTTCAAAATATTTGAAAAAAAAGTTGACGTAAAATTTATTGACAGGTTTTTTGATCGTCTGTGGGTGATATTGACGGCCAAAAAAGATTGACAGCAAATTTTGATAAAATCAAATTCAGTAGATTTTTTTGTGCTAACTGCGGCTTGCACAACCTGTTTTGACTAAATTTGAGTCGTGTGTGGCAACACGTCAAAATATTGCGCAACATTTCATTCTCCGTCTGGACGTCTTCGCGTGCACATCAACATGGTCCCAACAAAAGAAAAAACATGTTCCTACTGTAGGTCATTGATCGATACAGAAATCTCCCCAAATTTTCGAAAATCAAAAGCGATGATTACAGTAATAAGAAATCACAAACGTAGCGTATTATTATTCGCCCTGAAGAAACCTCAACGGTCGAATGTACTCGGCGGAATGTGATAAATTTATTAGTTTTAATGAATCGTTAAAAATTGTAGTTTTTTTAAAAAAAAAAAAAAAACACCTTACATAATAGATCACTGTAATTTTTCAACATCTCGCTTGCCACTAGCTATTGCCTCACCCAGGTCAACAACAGTTCTGACACCAGGTACCGATCGGGCGATTCTTCCTGCTCGGGATAAGACTCGTCTAGCACGTACTCGCCAACAGTCGCCATCTTGGACTTGAACCAAGAGTAAAATAGCCATAGTGACAATAAGCAGACTTTTCATTCTGTTACAAACAAAACAATTAAGATATTAGAAACATAAACAACTTTAATATAAATAAAATAAAAACCAAGTACGAACAATCCAAACCATAAGACGGAATTCGAAGTCCTAAAAACATTATAGGCAAAATAGTGTATTCAAGCAAAATAGTGTAAACAGCAAATGGACTGCTCCTCGTGTACATAATACACGACAAGCAGTAACAGGTGTCCGGAAGAGTAAGCTTACCCTGCCTGGCGCCACACCCGCCATAGCGGCATCCAAACTATTAGACGAAATCTCGGTAAAATAGCGTGATTGGCCAATTGACTATCAATGACAACCTACACCGGTAGTATTATAATATCCTACTGGAATTGGATGAAGAATTGTTTTAGTAACAAAATATGACCACTTACATTTGCCCCAGTGTCCCGAATAAAAAGAAAAACAATAGAATACAAGATATTACTATTTGTAATGACAAATACCATTTTTCGATAATGTATTTTATTATCTGAATAGAAATAAGGCACAATTTTAGGTGAAAAGGGACCTTTGATCAGGCTAGGGGAGATGTAGGCCTATCACGATAATTCTCTTCCCTACTGATTTATATTCTGATTAATAGAATTTCAGGTGATTCAAATACAATAGGTTTATCTAATGAAAAGACTGCCTAATTCTCCAATAATTTACTTTTTATCGTACGTGGATACAGAAATGTAAACGAACCAATCTTCATTTTCGTATCGATGCGAGAGGTCCCTATTATTTAAATAAAGTCGGAGGCTTACATTTATGTTCCCACTCACAGATGACCCCTCCCTATTTTTGGGAAAAGACAACAAACGGAATACCTTTAATACGAGTAATATTATGCTGAATATGCATGACTTCAATAACCCCCCCCCCCCATCCTTCACATAATGCTTGAATAAGAGGTCATTTTTAATTATCTGGTTATATCAATGAAAATACAGAGGAATCTAATTAAAGAACTTTCACATGTCAATAAACTATTTATAAACAAAGTACTAGAAAATAAAACTATACCTGAGATTCGATATGTGGTCTATCAAATGATGAATGCTGGTTTCTATAGACAAGTCGTATATATATATAAGAAGAGGTGAGGTTAAGTGACACATTATCGTGTGAACAAATTAATAGAATATCATTAAAACCTGTCGGAATACAACAGCTTTGGTTAGAGGTTGTTTAAAAGTTCATGTATATCCGTTATGTACAGGCCCAGCTGAATAGGGGGGCTAGGGGGGGTAGGCTAAAATATAGTACGACCAAACTTTGATCGTTTTGTAAGCTAAGTAAATATGAATGATTTAGGAATTTTTTAACATCCTATTGGCGAGAATCCCGGATAAAATCTATCATACATCACTTCTACATCGCAATTCTTTTAAATTAGTGGGACTATATACCCACTCAGTTTTTTGGAAAGGCCTGATAGATGGTAGCATAAACTTACTCAGAGGGATTCAATACAAAAATGCTGTGTGGTCACACTTCAGAATTGGTGAACATAACCTTTGTTGGGGCAGTTTTAGAGAATATTGTACTGATAATCAGTAGTTTTGGTGACTTCATAAATAAGCCATTTTTCTCTTTGTCTCAAAATGATTTTGTACTAAAATAATTAAGCATGGGTGACTTGTTATTGTCAAATCCTATCTATATTAAAGAATTCCAAGTATTATAATGAGAAAATTGCATGTTATCATATGTTTTAGTGGGATTCACAAAGTAGTGGCAAATTTCGAGCTACCTCCGAAATGGTGACCTTTTGACATCTGGTGACCTTCTAAGTAATCTGAATGTGCCAGGAATTTTTTTAACATATTGGCGAGAATCCCGATTAAAATCTATCATACATCACATCTACATGGCAATTCTTATAAATTAGTAGGCCTACCGACTCAGTTTTTTGGAAAGGCCTGATAGATGGTAGCATAAACTTACTCAGAGGGATTCAATACAAAAATGCTGTGTGGTCACACTTCAGAATTGGTAAACATAACCTTTGTTGGGGCAGTTTTAGAGAATATTGTACTGATAATCAGTAGTTTTGGTGACTTCATAAATAAGCCATTTTTCTATTTGTCTCAAAATGATTTTGTACTAAAATAATTAAGCATGTCTATATTAAAGAATTCCAAGTATTGTAATGAGAAAATTGCATGTTATCATATGTTTTAGTGGGATTCACAAAGTAATGTCCAATTTCACGCTACCTCCCAAATGGTGTCCTTTTGACCTCTGGTGACCTTCTAAGTAATCTCATGTGCAAAATCTAGAGGGAGCCCAATGACACATTTGGTCAACCATTATTATACACCTATTCTACTTGGAGCTATGGTCAATTTAATTTCCCTTGCCTCAATTTCTTTTTGTGCACGCTTTATGGTGACAGTTACATATATAAACTACCTAGAAACGTTAGTGACACCCAATGTATCGCGTGGTAACATATAGAATATTTAAATATACAGAATTAATAACTTTCCAGAAAAACATCTCTTTATATATTCTAGGGGGGGGGGTGAGCCTCTCCAGCCCATGGACTAAATGATCCGTGCTCATTGGCCGAACGAGAATTTTGATCAAGTTTATTACGCATTTTACTACCAAATAGATATTAATTACAGGTAGTATTAAGACAAAAGATTTAAATGGTCTATCCTATTTACATTCAACTGCCGATTGTACAGTACGTGCGTGTTTATCTTCTGCTTTAGCGCTGCATACTATAAATAGTATATTATCCAATGTGCATGCAAATAAGGTTATTTGTGCATACTGTTCGCTGTAAATTTCCCCGCGTTCAGACAGTCCTACCCAATGAAAAATTATCGTAGTTGGTGCGCGGAGTAATGGAATATGCATAACAAAAAGAATTTTAGACTCCCATACTATGTTTTATTACAACTCTATGCCTTGAGCCTGTCGACTTGAAAATAATTTTAGCTAAAAAGACCGTAAAAATGAAACCCGAAAAAATATTTCAATATACGTTAGAATTAATAGTAAAAATAACTTTTGTTGGTCATCTAACTACGACTTAGGGTCGTAAACTAATATCCATCTCGGTGTTAGCAGTGATTGTTAGTGGGATTAAGAATGTTGATTGGGTAATTATCTTTTTTACGCCGGCCATATCAAAGACATCACTGTAGAAGGAACGTGTGTCTAGAACCGTATTCGCTGTGAATTTCAAATGGAGATAAAAGTTGTTCTTTGTGTATATAATAGTTATCAGTATTATATATAGCTAATAATGAATATATCGACAAATGGCGTTCACCATTTTTATTTCTGTACTTATAAAGAATAGTTTAGGATATAAAGCATTATTGGTTATCATAATTACCGGTAAATGCGTCAATTGCTTGGGTCGTCTTCATTTGTCACGGGGCCTAATTAAACAATGACACTTTAAATGGATCTACCTGATGATACGGCATTTCAAATTCACTCTAAAATATTCCAATAACAAATGACTTATCCATAACAACGCAAGGCGATATTTCGGTGATTATGATTATGCCAGCCACATGTTATTTGAAACGACAGGTAAACACTTGCCAACTGATGATGTGTATTGTATAGATAACGTATAATAGTATTGTAGTGCCTGTGACGTCACCAGCCAATCAGCCGGATTAAGGTTGTAATTGAAAGTTTGAAAACCGTTTTGGGCTTTCGGATACTGAAACCTCAATAACTAAATTAAATTTAATCATATTGGTTTGAACATAAAGCGGATATAGTAACCCTTGGCTACACGAATAAAAAAGTTCCCACTCCCATTTCATGTGCTCTTTAAATGGATGTAGTGGGTAAAACGGATGTACATGAACTTTAAACAACTCTTAGTCAAACTTGTTATGTCCCCACACTTTCATGTGTCAATTCAATAATAAAATGTCTGTAAAAAGCCTGGCGCATTTAAACTGTAACTAATTAATGATTAATTTGTTCACACGCTGACGTGCCCTCTACACGATTATTTTATAATATGGGGGGGGGGCGTCAAATGGTTGTACTTGACAGGGAGTAGGGTCGTCTGTCCATCCTCCTGGGTTTCCTCCGGTATCCTTCCACTTCTAAAGACCAGGCGGACTATTGAATAAAATTGAACCATATGTTAGTCCGGAAATTACCTAGTTTGTGTCGAGTGGACGTTCCTCCTACCTCTCCCCCCCCCCCCTCTCTCTATCTCTCTCTCTCTCCGGCGGGTGTCCCCTTATCAGTGATATAGGACATGGGACCTGGCAATGGACAAGGTGTAGTCATTCGGAAGACAGTAGACCTACCAAGGGTCAACGTATAATCGTTCGAATGGGGCGAAAAACCGAGGACCAATGCGTACATATTAGCGTACACGTAAAATAACCCTTAACCGTTGGAGCAGAACAGTAGGACGTTAAACCCCATTTCATTCAATTTCCCTCTTTATTGTATGTGGTGCTGTTAACCATCGTGGCAGGATGCTATATATTTTTTTTATTATATGCCATCAATTGTCTTTATAACGAGGAAAATAGATTTTGAATGCTAAGGATTCAGTCCTAATGTAATTGTCTTCCTACGCCGGACGCTATTAGTATATAATTCAATATCTTAACCGAATTAATCCGATTGGGGAGATTTATAACCGTGGCTACATTGTATTTCTTTTCTCTGTATAATCATCGCTGACTAAAAAGCATCTCATAGATTATAGTGCTAGCGTCTCATAGTGTTAGCTCCTTTGAAGATGTGTTATTGAATGGTTTACTCATGGGTCGCATTTAAAGATAATGAGGATGTGTTGCTGTCTTTTTAACAATCAATGTAAACACCGGCTGTAACGAATGAATATTAATAAGCTTCGATATTTATGGTAAATGGACAGCGACTAACGACAAATACCATCTAAAAATGGTGTATCCCTCAATCAAGTCACGTGACAAACAGTAAGGCTTAAAATAGATTCTTGTGGAATAGGGTAGTTTTTCTGGAAATTAAATGTTTTAGAGGGATTTGAAGCAAACTGGTTTGAACATGTTTTAGTCAACATATTACGTCATCAAATCACAAAATTTGTACACAGGAAGACACCTTTATTAATTCTTGAAAATACACAATAGTGTCAGTTTCCCTTGAACTAAACTGTATAATATTGTTTTGTGGCCATGTTTTGAATTTTATCTTATTTAAAAAGTGGGCGAGTTGGTACTTCATTTCCAGACTAATGGAAACTAAATATACTGATCTAATATCGATCTTAGCCAATAATGGAAGACAATCAGGTAGAAATCGCTTCATTTATATGTCGGTTGTTTTGTTTTTTAACAATGGACAGGATGTTTCAAGAAGATGTTTACTAGTTGTAGTACATATAGGGTGATATGTGCAGCAGTATAATATTAGAAGGCCCCGTTTATAGACAGATCTTTTTTTTGCATGATACAATTCTATTAATTACTTTGGATTTTTGTGAAATATTTTTTTAAAAATAAGTTTTGTTAAAATTGTTATTTAAAGACAAATCCTTCTTTTAATGACGTCATATTTTACAAATTAATTTGGATTATTATGCAAACAGTGTCAGTATTGTGGGACTCTGATTTTAAATATTTTTTAAGAAGAATTTTTGTTAAAATTGTTATTTGTACAAAAGTGTTCGTATGTGCTAAATTTCTTTGTCTTTTCTAAATATCCAATATGAAGTTTTTCCAAATGGTGATATTTTCTTCTATTTTAACTACAAGTGGTAAGTTTAATTCTATATTTTATACGGTAGGCTGGGGATTTATGTATAGAACTCAGAACGTTTAGTCCAGATCAGATGCTGGGTAATGCCATCTCACGACCATTTCCTCTAATATTCTTGTCGCAAAAGTAACACCTGTTTTTGATTCTGCGACCGTAAAATGGTCATACATCTGATTTTGTTTCTATCTGCTTTGTGTAGAACTGGTGTATACTATGATGTATGTACTTACAACTGGATGTCCGTCTTCATTAGCCCTGTCGGAGCAGAAGAGTAGGACGTTAAACCCAATTTCATTTCACAATTGGATTTATTGAAATACTACTATTAGTGTGTGCTCATTTGTTCAATAGGAAGAAATCAAAATTTTTAAACTTTCCGATTGTAAATTTTGAAAGAGATCCTTCCCATTTTATATTTTGACTTTCAAAGCTTGTGAAGGCAGTGGCATTTTGGTTGATATATTCGTTGGGGTTGATTCCTTGTAAATCACCGGCTAATCGGTCCAAGTTAAAACATGTTTTTGAAGTTATGGCGCTTTTTTAAAATGTTATATCTAGATTCCCGTTTTAGCTTTAGGGAGTTCCCAAACCAATATCGCGATTGTTTTTTAAAATACTTATTGGAATTTTGTATTTGACTACATATTGGATAGTATTAGTAGATCGTCGCTATACACTTGATTTGTTTTTCAGCATGTAACTATGTTGTTGGGGTTAATGCTACCAAAGTACCATTTCTTACCGCCAAAGAAAATTGTGAGAATGCAGGATATGAGTTATTGACGATGTCTACACTACCTGAATATAATGCTGTTAAAGATTACTTTGACGATATACCGTAAGATTTACTTTTCTCTAAAATATACGTTGTACATTTCTATAATCTACGATCTTAAATATGAAATATTATAATCTACGTTCTTCAATATGAAATATTATAATCTAAGCTCATCAAAATGAAATATTATAATCTACGCTCTTCGATATGGATATTATAATCTGCGCTCTTCAATATGAAATATTATAATCGTCGCTCTTCTATAAAATATTTTAAGATCCCCAATTCTACGAAATATTATAATGAAATATTATAATCTATTTTCTTCAATATGAAATTTATATAATCTAAGCTCTTCAATATGACATATTATAATCTGTGTTCTTCAATATGAAATATTTTAATCTAAGCTCATTAATATGAAATATTATAATCTACGTTCTTCAATATGAAATATTATAATCTACGCTCTTCAATATAAAATATACGCTCTTCAATATGAAATATTATAATCTGTGTTCTTCAATATGAAATATTATAATCTGTGTTCTTCAAAATGAAATATTATAATCTACGATCTTAAATATGAAATATTATAATCTACGTTCTTCAATATGAAATATTATAATCTAAGCTCATCAAAATGAAATATTATAATCTACGCTCTTCGATATGGATATTATAATCTGCGCTCTTCAATATGAAATATTATAATCGTCGCTCTTCTATAAAATATTTTAAGATCTCCAATTCTACGAAATATTATAATGAAATATTATTATCTATTTTCTTCAATATGAAATTTATATAATCTAAGCTCTTCAATATGACATATTATAATCTGTGTTCTTCAATATGAAATATTATAATCTAAGCTCATTAATATGAAATATTATAATCTACGTTCTTCAATATGAAATATTATAATCTACGCTCTTCAATATAAAATCTACGCTCTTCAATATGAAATATTATAATCTGTGTTCTTCAAAATGAAATATTATAATCTGTGTTCTTCAAAATGAAATATTATAATCTGTGTTCTTCAATATGAAATATTATAATCTGTGTTCTTCAAAATGAAATATTATAATCTGTATTCTTCAAAATGAAATATTACAATCTACGATCTTAAATATGAAATATTATAATCTACGTTCTTCAATATGAAATATTATAATCTAAGCTCATCAAAATGAAATATTATAATCTACGCTCTTCGATATGGATATTATAATCTGCGCTCTTCAATATGAAATATTATAATCGTCGCTCTTCTATAAAATATTTTAAGATCCCCAATTCTACGAAATATTATAATCTATGATCTTAAAAATGAAATATTATAATCTATTTTCTTTAATATGAAATTTATATAATCTAAGCTCTTCAATATGACATTATAATCTGTGTTCTTCAATATGAAATATTATAATCTAAGCTCATTAATATGAAATATTATAATCTACGTTCTTCAATATGAAATATTATAATCTACGCTCTTCAATATAAAATATTATAATCTACGCTCTTCAATATTATAATCTGCGCTCTTCGAAATGAAATATTATAATCAGTGCTCTTCTATAACATATTTTAAAATTCCCTCTTCTTTAAAATATTATAAGATCACATCTTTTATGAAATTTTAAAAATCCCCTCTTCTTTAAAGTATTTTAGAATTCCCTCTTCATTAATATATTATAAAATTCCATCTTCTATAAAATATTATACGTTTATCAGATTCATTCTTCTATAAAATATTATAATATCCCCTCTTCTATAAAATATTTTAAGATTTCCTCTTCTTTAAAATATTATAGGATTCGGTCTTCTATAAAATATTTTAAGATTCATTCGTTTTTTAAATAAGCTGACATAAAAATGTTCACTCATAAGGGGCCACGGTGGCTAAATGGGTAAGACGTTGGCTCGCTAGCATGGATGTCGGGTGTGCTATCCCTGCATTGGCCGAGAAAGTTTATCCAAATTTTCCGGGGTGATTCTCCATGTCAATGATGCAGGACGGAGGGCTTGACAAGGATAACTGTCTTGTCGTTCGGGTGGGTCGAAAAACCGAGGTTCCGTGTACACATTGGCGAGCACGTAAAATATCCCTTGGTAGTTTGAATTCGATATAAAAGTAGGCCGTAGCTCCGCTGCCCGGGCAAAATCTCCTTCATAGTACTCTGTATGGCATATGCCCGTCTTCATTAGCCCAGTTCGTTTATCCTAATTGCCTCAACATCTTTAATGACGATCACAATAATTAATCGGTCTCTAAATAATAAGGTTTTTCGTCCACGCAACGGAACATAAATATGACATATTCGTTACTAACTTACGCTAAAATATTTCCATTTCAGTAATTGGTCTTTACAAAGGACTTGGGTCCTAATGCTTGTAACTTATATACAGTGCTGGATTAAGACCCACAGGGACCCTCATCACTTAAAAACGTTTGGGGCCCCCATAATGTGTAGTCATTCCTACCCGCTCGTAACCGCTCGTTCGTAAAGAGTTTCTTACGACGTGGGCCGAATAATAAATAAAAAGCAATCCCCAAGCACTTGATTTAGAGTTTTTCTGGGATTTCATTCATAGCATTATTAATAGCGACAACACATGTAACTGTGTGAAATGATACAACAATGAAAACTAATAGGAAATTCTTCTTTAATTTTTAAATTTGCCATCTAAAAAGGGGAAACATTATGTGTTCCCTTAAAGACCCAATAACACCCTTGTCGTAACTGAATAATATCTCCTAATCTTTATTTTGGTCAACAAATTGTACTATTTTACAATATTTAAATTAATTGATAATACAAATTTCATCTTAACACATCTAATTTTAAAAATTGGAAAAATTCAACTACATGGTTTGAAAAGCTTTACGAAAACACTTTCAAATGCAACTTGGATTTAAACATATTTTCGAACCCTCTGGGCAAGTAATATAGGATGTAATGGATAATTTACACACAGGTAGGACACTTAAACATCTAGTAGTTAGAATAAGGCTAAAATAAAATTCTGGACCTGTCAAGCCAGCAAGAGTGTTATTGTCCCTTTAAGCAGGTGCCTATTTGGTTTAATTGTTATATTAATCCAGCACTAAATGCTTCCGTGGGATCGAACTCATGATTTTTATATATAGCAGGCCGTATAATATATTATCTCGTGTAGTTGGATCCATAAAAAATTGTCTTAAATATCGACCCCTAAAATTTATCTTTCAAATTAACATTGAATGATTCGCGTTAAGCTCAAATTAAAAAGCACTCCCAAAATGATCATAAAATAATATCAAGTCTGAAAAATAACTCCGATATAATATGACTTCATTTTCAAATGTAGAGAACATAGATTATGTTGTTTTTTTTTTTAAAACAATATTTTATTCGGATATTGAAAAGGATTGAGGAACAGGCACAGCCTATATGACCTTTCTTCTAATAGATTTTTTTTTGTTTAAAGAGTATGCATGTATATATATATATATTTATTAAATGAAACTGAAAGTAGACCATTGCTATTTATGAAGGGATATCGGTCCATGGCTTGGAATAGAATGGAATGATACAATAGAGAGTTATCAATGGTTTAATGGTAGAGTTCAGGGTGTGACTAACTGGGCTGTTGATGAACCAGATGATGATGATTGTGTCGTATTGGCACCTGATGATACATGGTTTACAAGACCATGCACAGATCATTACAGCAGTTACATCTGTACCAATCAATCTGGTAAAGGTAAGTTACACATCTCTACCAGTCAGGGTGACGGTCAGCTACATCTGGTGAAGGTACGCTACACTGGCGAAGGTACGCTACATCTGGTGACGGTCAGCTACATCTGGTGAAGGTAGCCTATCTGGTGACGATAAGCTACCTCTGCAACAGTCAATATGGTGGAGGGAAGTTACACCCAATCTGAGTAATATACAAATCTATATTTCGTTTCATTTTTGTATATATTTTCGATGACCTAAATTAAATCAAGATCTAACTAGTTGCACTGTGAGGTTGTGTCAGGGGTCATACGAGCGACTGTTGGCCCTGTGACTTTAGACATTGATTAATTAATCAGCGTTGACGTTTCTAGCGATTGGCCCACATGCTTTTCCGTGCAGAGAACGTCGAGAACTTGTCGTAACAGACCCTTTCCATTGGGACATTCTTCATATAAACTAGAAGGTTTGTTATAACTCTTCCAGAACAGGGGGTTGGATGGCTGAATGGTTAGCGTGCGCGCGCTGTATCACAAAGCCTGTCATTGGGTCAGATGGTGTGGTTTCGAATCCCCGGTTGTTTGTGGCAAGGAGTAGGGTTGCCTGTCCAACCTCGTGGGTTTTTCCGGGTCCTCCGGTTTCCTCCCACTGCTAAAAACCCCTACGCGCAAGCGAATTATTGAAATAATATTAACCATATGTTAGTCCCGAAAGGACCTAGTTTGTGTTGGCTGGACGTTAAACCCCGTTTCTTGAAACACCGACGCTAATAATATTGTTAAATCGAAAGATTAACGTCATAGGGCCGAAAGTCGCTCGTCGTGTGACAACGGACATAACTCAGCCTGTGTTTTTAATGGAATTACAAAATGTATATGTATTTTTACGCTGGCTCAGGGATTAAGGCGTTGTATTGCTAATCTTGGGGTCCTGTGTTTGAACCCAGCTTTGGCCGAGAAAGTACATCGGAATTTTCCGGCGTGGTTTCCCCGTGTCACTGGTGCAAGACAGGGGGCATATCAAGGGACAAAGTATAATCGTTCGGATGTTACTAAAACCCGAGGTCCCGTGAACACATTGGCGTGCACATAAAAGAAACCTTCGCAGTTTAAATTAAATACAAGAGCGGGTCGTGGCTCAGCTGTTCGGGCAACATTTCCGTCATATCACACTGTATGGCGTATGCCCTTCTCCATTTGCCGGGGATCACTGTGGCTAAGTGGATAAGGCGCTGGTTCGCTAGCCTGGAGGTCGGGTGTTCGATCCCTGCATTGGCCGAGAAAGTTCATCTCGATTTTCCGACGTGATTTCCCCTTGTCAGTGATGCAGAAGGAGGGCCTGACAAGGACAGCTGCCTAGTCGTTCGGATGGGACGAAAAACCGAGGTCCCATGTACACATTAGAGTGCACGCAGAGTGCCGCTGCCCGGGCAAAATTTCCCTCATAGCACACTGTGTGGCGTATGCCCGTCTTCAATTAGCTCAGGTTAAGTGCATAACAGTAGGACGTTAAACCCCATTTCATTCATTCATTCATTCTACATTAGCCCGGTCGGGGCAGAACCTTAGGACGATAAATTCCATGTTATCTCATTTCATGTATTTATATTCCATGTTATAACCCCTTTAACAGTTCAGACAAGAGGCAATGAATCTGTCGACTATGCCACCAGTTTTCAACGTTGTTCTGATATTGGTCTCAGGTTGCCTGTTATAATATCTGGCTCAGACAAGAAATATTATAAGTCATTAGGCCTGTAAGTAATTTGCGTTTATCTGCTTCCATCTAATATTTGGCGTAATATTTAAATTCGTTGGTTTCAAGTCGGACTATTATTTGCAGAAAGTGGAGTAATAATAATGTGATTCCTCATGATAGAAATCCTCACTCACTTGCAATATAATATGTCATAGTATTTGCATCCATGATACTTAAAGGGACAATCAATGACACTCTTGCTGGCTTGACAGGTCCAGAAAAAAATAGCCTTTTTTTAACTACTAGATGTTTAAGTGTCCTACCTGTTGTGTAAATTATCCATTAAAACATATCTTACTTGTCCAGAGGGTTCGAAAATATGTTTAAATCTAAGTTGCATTTGAAAGTGTTTATGTAAAGCTTTTCAACCCATGTTTTGATCCTGTTACGGCATATAAATCTTTCCAATTTTAAAATTAGGTGTGTTAAGATGAAATTTGTATCATTTATTAATTGGAATATTGTAAAATAGTACAATTTGTTGACCAGAATAAAGATTGGGACATATTATTCAGTTACAACAAGTGTGGTATTGGGGCTTTAAAGTAAAACCTAAAGGGGCATTATGGGAGATTAGATAAAGAATTGACAGTTCTCGCTATAATAGTTGAAACAAAAAGTAGATAACGTAAATAGAATATGCTGAAAATGTCTGAACCAAAATATTATCTTTTGAATTTTAGGCTAGCCGTGATCATCATTACTATAGTCGGTACGATAAAACAGTCTCGATTATCCATTTTTTTATCATTCACAAAATATATTCCAATCCGCTAGCTATCATATCGAGGTTTGATTAAGGTCTGAATAAGTTAATTGATGTCAAATCAATAAGAAAGACCTGCAATAGGCAGATTTAGCTCTTGTATAATGTATGTTTTAATAATATGTGATGTTATAATTATCTATGATTCTCTCTCTTTAATATTGCTATAGAGTTGAAGAAACGTGGTTGGGATTGCGTAAATATGAAGAGGAGTTCAGTTGGGTAACTGGTGAAAACCTCTCCCCAACTTTTAAATGGCGTTTGGAAAGTGCTTTACCTCACCTCCATCTCCACGTGATTGATGACGATATGCCAACTATTCACCGTGGTTTTAAAATCGAGGAAGCACAAGCCTGTCAAACATCAGCTGTTACGCCAGGTACGTAATGATGGATTGAATCGGTGCCCGGTGGTTTCGCTTGGTATCATTTGTTTATAAATTACAGACAGTCATTTTTATAGGCTTGGTATGTACAGTTTTAAAAATATGCACACATAATTATAATACAGTATACCCTCCTAAAACGACGCTTGGATCGTTTGTTTATAAATTACAGAGGGTGATTTTCGTAAGCTGGATATGTAAAGTTTTAAGAATATGAATACATAATATATAATGCAGTACCCTCCGAAAACGACGTTAGTTGACCTAATAATAATGTATGTATTTAAATAAAACCAACGAATCCAGATGCCCTCCGATGCATATAAGTATATGTAATTCATTTTTATGGGTGATTGGTATTGGTTTCTGTTACACCTAACTTAAAGATGCATTATGTAAGAGTGATACATTAGGTCGGGAGGGAGGGGGGTACCTATCCGCGTTTGATCATAAGGTATGTCATTGTGTCAAATGGCGTAGTTTCGTCTCCCCGCTTACACGTGGCGGGGAATAGGGTCGCCTATCTGAGCTCTTTTTTTTCTCTGTGGCCATCGGTGCCCCCACCCACTGCTAAAGACCCCTACGCGCTAGCGAATTAATATAATAAAATTGAACCATATTTTGTTAGTCCTGAAACGACCTAGTATGTGTCGATCGGACGTTAAATTGAGATTTAAGAATTTACCGATAAAATGGACAATCAAGGCTACGTCTAATTGAACCATATTATGTTAGTCCCGAAATGACCTAGTTTGTGTCGATCGGACGTTACATCTGCGAGATTTAAGAATTTACCGACACCGTTGCTACATTAACGATCTACGCTATATCTTCAGACAGTCATAACTTCGCTCAGAATAAAATAATTTAAATGAAATTTCAATATATTCATTTTTCATTATCTATATTATAAGAAAGTTCAATTCTTTATTTAAATCTTACATATTGCATCTTTTAAGGGAAAAAGACCTTTGAACTTGTCGTCATCTCAACCTTGTGAATTGGTGTAATCATCACTAATAGTAAATGCAGGTGGACTGCACTACACGCAAATCAAACAAAAAAATCTACAAGATAAACCTGCGGACAAGACAGAAAATAGACATTGCAAACACTAAACAATTATCAAATCAAGTGAATGGATCCGGGGGACAGCCGTAAGCGTCCACTGCGCTGTACAGTCCCGGGCCTGTCTTGGTACAGGCTTCACTAAAATGATTTACATAAAAGACGTAACCAAAAAAAAATGCGACCGATCTTGTAAGTGGTCGTCTCTTCAATGGCGATAGTCAGCCAATTGACGTCAGGTGTTAGAACGTCAAATAATTTTAACAATAAGGGCGATAATCCGGACAGAAACTCGGAAAACGCTAAAAAAAAATAAATGTAGTGAGCTAACAGGAGCAAAGCCCGACAACGAGAACATTCTGCAGTACGAAGGGCTAAAACTCTACTCTAATAGTAAATGCAGGAGGACTGCACTACACGCAAAAAAAAAATAAAAAAATAAAAAAATATTTATAACACGATTTATTTTTTATATTCACAGCTTTCTTTGACCTTACCAATTCATACTACCGTGTGTCGGAAAGTATTCAGATAATAGGCAATCATCTTCAACAATTTACCAATATAAAGAGAACAGCATGTGCTATGGAATGTACCAAGACACCAAATTGTTACCAGTATACTAAACATGAATCTATGTGTAAACTATACACTAATTGTGGATACATTCAAGTCACCGATGGCGTTCCATTGTGGCGAAGGCGTCAAATGCAACTATGAATTTTAAAGGGTCGCTACTGCTTTTATTTATTTTAAGTTGTGCTGATCCATCTCGCGTTCTGCAGAGTTTTAGATGATTTATATATTTGACTATACTTTGGTTTGCGATGGTTTCGTATTTTACGATGATAAACGATGGCTATCTTAAGTTATGCGCATGATGGTATATTTGTCATTCTACTGAATAGAAATATTTTAACAGCGAAATATATTTTACATCACAAAATAAATATAAGAAAACAATTTTTATCATAAATTGGCAATTCATTGTTATTAAAATCTGATTAAAATACAGATCTATAATAATTTCGTTTCGTTTTTTTATGCTTTCGACGGCCTACACTACATGAAGATCTGACAAGTTATAGTGACCCTACGATATCAGAATTTGATTAATCAATCAGCGTTGACGTTTCTAGTGGTTTACCCACAGTTCCGTACATCACAAGGCCAAGAATTCGCCGTAACAGACCGTTCCATTGGCTATAATCCCTCATATCATCCAGAACACGTCAAATATAAAAACTCTTCCGGATCCTACTGTAGTAAAGAAATTTTGACTATAGAAACGGAACGAAATATGATCTGTGTTTTAATCAGATTGTTGTTATTATTACCCCATTGTTATAATAGGTATTCCAGAGGGCGGGAAGGGAGGGGGGGGGGTACGGTATAGTTCGACCATTCCCCCCCCCCGCACCTAACCCAATATTTTATGGATCGTTCAATACATACATTTATTTGTTTGTGATATCCTTCTACGTGGAAGCGGGGACGTTAATCCCCACGATATATATAAGTGTATTGGGGTCGTAGTTTTGTTTAGGAGCAAGTTATGGGAGATAACTCCTCAACAACTATGTTACAGAATACCAGAATACACGTGCCAATATAGCACACATGGTTATAAATTGCCGTCAACAATTCTACTTTCAATTTTAACGTGGAAATACTCCTGAAACTAGTCAGCGAAATATACTGATTATTAATAATAATCTACAAAATTTAATTTTCAACCTATCTAAAACAATCTGGCTAGTTTGTAGATGGAACATTGTTATTTCCTTGACCCTGAAATTGTGGATTGACACAAAGATGGCTATCCTATGTATTTTAGAATCTAAAATATTGTAAGAAACATGTATATAGATTTTTACGTCTGGAATAGCCAAGGTGGCCGACTGGCCGTCATAATATATTTGGGGGAATTTGTGCCGTTTCTAGATGATATAACTTTATTACTTGATCCTGTTGGTTTAGAAACTGAGATATTGGTAGATATGCATTTTAGGCTTTTACAGGGCAGAAGTATTGAATATCCACGGTAGCCGTCATTATATATTTGGAGGAAATGATACCTTGGCTAGAAGATAAGTTTTTACGTATGAATAATTTTGAAAATCTAAGTGGTGCCTATGGAAAAATAAAAAAAAGATAGTAAGCTGGCACCGCCAGGCAGGATACGCCCACATTTTCGAGAGATGGATAGAGAACAAGCAAAACCGAAAGTGATTTTTCCTACAATCAAAGGCTATAATTCATTAAATTACAATTTGATATGCGTAAATATCGAAAAGAATCAAGATCTTTAGGTTATAAACATGCATTTCAAGTTTCATCAAAATTGAATTAAAATTGTGACCTATACTGGGTCCACAACCTTGATATACCATATTTTAACACTATTAGCATACAAACGGCGGCCATTTTGTCTGGCAATTATGGTCCGATTTCCCTGAAATTCAAATTCAACCTTTCGTATGGTGTTACGGTGACAGAGTCAAGCTTTTTTTTAAATCGGATAATAATCGTGACCTCCAGAGGGACCATAGGCGAATTTTCGGACAATCAGGGGCCATAATTCAGGAAGTTATGAACTGATATGTGCAAATAACGAAAGGAACCAAGATCTTTGGGTTATAAGCATGCATTTCAAGTTTCATCAAAATTTTGACCTATACTGGGTCCACAACCTTTCATCAAAATCGAATTAAAATTGTGATCTCTACAGGGTCCACAACCTTGATATACCATTTTTTAACAGTATTCGCATACGAACGGCGGCTATTTTGTATAGTAATTTTGGTTAGATTTTTCCGAAATTTGAACTCAACCTTCCTTACGGTGTAACGGTGACATAATCGAACAAAATTCCTTAGGGTGTACCGGTGATATCATCAAACGGTTTTTTCAAATCGGATAATAATTGTGACCTCCAGAGGTACCACGAGCTAAAATGGGTGATTTTTCTGACAATCAGGGGCCATAATTCAGGAAATTACGTCCCGATAGGCGCAAATATCGAAAGGAACCAATATCTTTGCGTTATAAACATGCATGTAAAGTTTCATCAAAATCGGTTCAAAATTGTGACCTCTATAGGGTCCACAAGCTAAAAACGTGATTTTTCGTACAATCAGGGGCCATAATCCATGAAGTTTTGATACGATACATGCCAATATCGAAAGCAGTCGAGATCTTTTGGGGTTAAACCTATATTTCAAGATTCGTCAAAATCGGACAAGAATTGTGACCTGTAGATAGTCCACAAACAATTGTGGCCGGACGTCCGGACGGACAGGGGCGACGACATAATACGTCCACATGAAAATGTGGGCGTATAAAAACTAGGCGATGGGTAACATCTGGAAACAAAAGTGTGTCTTTTGTCTGGTACGTTCACATCCACTTGCTCATGTTTCTGAAGCAACGATTGCGAGTTTTATCTAATAGTATCTGGACGTTGCTAGATTACTTCACAATAATTCCCGAACTTATACCTACGTTATATACAGATACGTGAATAGTAGCGTCCAGCCATAGGTTGTGACATCGCGACCTCCACGGAATTCTTGACATGGAACGAACCTTGAACTTTGCAACTCGATTGTCACAGTTAGACATTTTAGCTTGAAAGTGCGAGACTTGCTATTCGCGACGACCGAGGAATCTGTTAGGCCTACAAGCTGGACTTTACAGGCAAGTACTTCCCGTTCTCGTATCAACATCATCGTCGACGTTTTCCACTGCTTCATGTGCGATACCAGGATCAAAGCATAAACACATTGGTACTGATGACGGGTGTCACACACGGGGCAGTTTACACCTACGCTTTCTATTACAACTGATACAATGTGTGATTGGGTCACGTGTTACACGTGAAAAGGAAGTATAACTTAATTGTTACATGTGAGAAATGGAATTAAATAGCGTTTCATTAATGTCCTACTATCCTTTCGACTGGCCTAATGAAGACAGGCATAATGTACTATGAGTGAAATTTTAACCGGGCATCGGCGCTGTCAAGGTCCTTTACGTGTATTGCACGCCAATATTAATATGCGTGTGTTCAAGGGACTTCGAATTTCCGTACCATTAGATCAACTATCCATTGTCTGTTACCAGGCCGTCCGTCATGTGCCACTGACAAGGGAAACAACGCCTGAAAATGGGGTTCGAACACGGGACCTCCAGGTTAGCGAACCAACGCCTTACTCAGTTAGCAACGGTACTCCAGTTATATTATATCGTATAGTGTGAATACTTCAATATATCTTTCTTAGGTATTGTTGATATCTCAAGATCTGTATGTAATAATTGTTGATATCTCAATACATCTTACGTAAGCACTGTTTATATCTCAATACATCTTACGTACGCATTGTTTATATCTCAATACATCTTACGTAAGCATTGTATATTATCTCAATACATCTTCAATACGTCTTAGGTGAGCACTGTTTATATCTCAATACACCTTACGTAAGCATTGTATACTAGTATATCTCAATACATCTTAGGTAAGCATTGTTTATCTCTCAAAATACATCTTACGTAAGCATTGTTTATCTCTCAATACATCTTAGGTAAGCATTGGTGATATCTCAATACATTTTCATCTAAAGTAAGCGTTCTTGATATCTCAGTACACCGTGTGTATTATTTGTGAAAGGTATTACATTAAATATCAAAAGCAATATCAATTTTCACAGTATTGATATATAAGGAATCGGTCGGAAATGTTTTTCTTTTTTTTTTGTAGGGCCACGGTAGTTCAGTGAATAAAACGTTGGCTTGCTAACCTAAAGATTCTGTCTTCAATCCCTTCGTTGATCGAGAAAGTTCATCGATATTTTCCCTTGTCAGTGGTGCAGGCCTGTATAGTCGTTCGTATTTGATGAAAACCCGGGGTCCCGTGTACAATTTGGCGCGCACGTAAAAGAACCCTTGGCAGTTGGAATTAGATATAAGAGACATTTCATCAATAGCGCAGTGTATGGCGTAGGCCCATCTTCCTAATGCTAGATCCCCAGTATCGTGCGATGCAATGATTGGGTCCACAATCTGGTACGTTCGAAAACGTTTCGTTACGATTAACTCGATTGCTACGACTGACCTAAATATTTGATCGGATCCCCGCGATTAAAACATCGTATCAATCGTAGCGCGAATCGTGATAGTGGAAACCTAGCATTAGGCCAGTCGGAGAAGAAAAATAGGATGTTAAGCCCCATTTCATTTCATATATCGGTTTTATATTTTGGTGTATTAAATGCATGAAATAAGGAAAGACGGGGGTAACCATGGAGATTATAAAATATTCATTTAATCTAATAAAAAATAATTAATAGCTTCCGCTAATAATATTGTAACTTGATATCCACGCATAAAGTCAGGATGACACATTATCCAGACGGTATATTATTCTTCTTGTGACATTTTTGACTCTGATATTTTTGAAGTGATTACGTGAGATGAGATTCATACCGTAATGTTTTTCTAAACTGATAACTTCTCTGGAATTATTTTGAAGTGATTAATTATAATGCGAGCAGAAGAAGATATATTTTCTTTCATGTGGTTCCTAACGACATTTATTTAACCCGACCCTAACTTAAACCTAAAACACTCAAAGAAGCCTTTTGATTAATTGGGATGAAATTTTAATTAACTTTGATTAATAGAAGGTCAAAGACATTCAGGAGCTTTTAGTTTGTGTTTTGTATGGGGGGGGGGATCAATCTGGTGGTAAGGAGGCTAGAGGGAGAGGAGGTGGTTTCAAGGGTAAATCGACCGGTTCCTGGGGGTTAGATGAAGGAGTTGTGGTGGGGTTTGGTTTGGCAATTATGTGGTGGTGGTGGTGTGGGCTAGGTAGAGTTAGAGCGGGTGGGGGGCTTGGTATGGAAATCATGTGATGGATAGGAAAAGGATAGGGGTGGTGGGAATGATGTGGAATCATGTGGTTTGGGGGGATGTTGGCTGAAGGGTATAATAGGGCAACCATGTGTGATTAGGAGAGTAGAAGAAGATTGGGTGGGTATGACTATGGGTAAATCATGTATGATTAAAAATAGGGTCTGGGGGAATTGGCAGCCATGTGTGATGGGGCGGGGGTGGGGGTGAGGCGGATATGAACAGTATTTTTTCGATATCGACCAGAAACAGTATACAAACCTCAAAGTTTAAACAAAAGTTGATCATATAATTCTAAATTAACATGATTTATGGATGTAACATACCCACACATCTTGTAAGTTATTGTTTTTGTGACGGAGCCAGGAATAATTTCAGGACATGATGATGGTAAGATTAATGACACGTGTTTATTATATAGGTAAAACAGGTGCATATATAAACAGGTGATTAATGATATTACACTCAGTTTAATTTACCTGGATATCTGATATAAAACATATTTTATCAGTTTAACTAACAATAACAAATAAATAAAATAACTATACTTACTTACTTAAAGATACAGTATGTAAGAGATAAATCTGTCTATAGCAAGTCTTTATTTTGACTTCAAATGTTATATAAACTATTATTTAGACATGTATTCACATGACAAGCCCATGCAATCTTCGGGTGGCGGAGATTTAAACGGATTAAAACACCTTCAATGTCGAATAACAACTAACGTTGTTACGACGCAATGAATGAAATGGGCCTACTGTTATGCACTTAACCTGAGCTAATTGAAGACGGGCATACGCCATACAGTGTGCTATGAGGGAAATTTTTGCCCAGGCAGCGGCGCTATAGCCTAATCCTATATCGAATTCTAACTGCCAAGGGATCTTTTACGTGCACTCCAATGTGTACACGGGGCCTCGGTTTTTCGTCCCATCCGAACGACTAGGCAGCTGTCCCTGTCAGGCCATCCTTCTGCATCACTGACAAGGGGAAATCGAGATGAACTTTCTCGGCCAATGTAGGGATCGAACACCCGACCTCCAGGCTAGCGAACCAGCGCCTTATCAACTTAGCCACCGTTGTCCCGCCACATAATGTCAAAACTTCAAACACTTCCTTTTGTATAATCTATTTTTGAACCATTATAACAAGAACGGCAAGCTCTGTATCTACATCTTACATAATGGATCTTTATTGTAACCATGGTGCATCAGTAGCACTTTCGCTAAAATATCCAATTTCTCGCGGCTTAATCCACGATAATATATTATTTCAGATTTAAACACGTGATTAATAAAACAAAATCAAAATACACACACTGGATAATCCCCAGTTTAGGATTTAATCGAATTTCAAATTGACCTATGGTGGCGGGCTTACAGTATCTAGGAGGATAGATCGATGAAATTTTAATTCAACATATCTTTGTAAAACTAAACGGAATCGAAACATTTCTGGACTGATATTCCAACTCTTATATCGCTTGGGTTTTTCTTTCTATCCGAACGACTTACTCTCCGAGCCACCCCCCCCCACCTTTTGTTATCCTACTGATATTTACCAGCCTTCTTCAAAAATGTTATGCTGGGTGAATTGTATAACATTGTTGAAATTTATGTTGATCAATAAATGACTTTTTACTAGGCTCTTTCCACTCGAGATCGAGATCTAAAAAATAAATCTACAAATAATCCATTCAAGGATAAAGCTAAAGGCGATGATCTGATAACTAGAGAAGAAAACAAGCATATTAATATCTCTATATACAAGATGCTCGCGAACTGGATAACGATATTAGATTTTAATGATTAGATATTATCAAACGTTTAGTAGAGTTTGACCCCCTGGTGTTCGGGGTCATGTTCTGTTATATAAACACCGGGGATTTGATTGGTGGGGTATATATTGTCATGGTAATCTATTGTAAAGAGAGAAGATGACGTAGAGGAAAAGATTGATGATGTCTTATCTTTTACAATAAGTAAACAATCAGTGACATCTAATCGGAGTACATCTTTATGATAGGGGGGCTGGTCGGAATGTGACGAGTTATTTCCCTTTGATGAAGTCATTATGGGAACTAATCACGTGCTTATTGGAGCGAGGGGAATTAAATCAAAGACTAATTTATCAGATTAAAATAAAATAGATCATTATAATCAATCCATTATCCCCATTCGGACGGGTTACTTTTTTCTAAATAAAATTCAAATGACCAAGCAGCGGCTCAAATTTCAGATGTTTTTTTTTCTTTTGGTGTGATTTTGTCTGATTTGTCGTATGAAATTATATTCCTAAAAGACTGTTGATTCCTCTGAAGTTCAAGGTTCGTGGTTCGTGGCCCGTAGGTACGAGTGCAACAAAGATAACGCCCGTAGGTATGGGTGAAACAAAGAAAACGGCCATAGGTACGGGTGAAACAATGGCAACACCCGTGGGTTGGGGTGAACGAAATGAAATGGGGTTTAACGTCCTACTGTTCTGTTCCTAACCTGGGCTAACGAAGACGGCCTAGACGGACATACGCCATACAGTGTGCTGTGAGTGAAATGTTGCCAGGGCAGCGGCACTACGGCCAATTCTTATATCGAATTCCAAGGGATATTTTACGTGCACGCCAATGTGTACACTGGACTTCGGATTTTTTGTCCCACCGAACGAATAGACATCTGTCCTGCATCACTTACAGGGAGAAACATCACCGGAAAATCAAGATGAACTTTCTCGACCAATGCAGGGATCGAACACCCGACCTCCAGACTAGCGAACCAGCATCTTACCCACTTAGTCACGTGAACCCCCGCCCCAACGTTTGTCGGAGTAAAACTAGAAAGTATATAACTGGTGTCATATAGTAAACCCTAACAAATCAAAATTTGCTGAAAATTGAGTTAGACCTATATTTTATAGGTTTTTAGTATATAATATAGTTTTTTCTCCTTCACTGAGAAGGCTTCTATTTATCTTCATCCAAAAAGCCAAAATAAAATTTGTTTTATATTCAGTAGATTAATTCTGAAGCAAAACAGTTTCCCTTTGTTTTCTCAAAATTTAATATGCATTCAACAGACCTACTAGGTTTTTCCACATGACAAGAGAAAAATATTCAGTGACCGTTGAAATTCGCACACGGATCTTCGAAATTACGATTAGCGATAAAATTAATGATCAATATGTCCTGATTATAGATTACGTTCTTTTCTATTCATTTATGAATTTGAAATGTTTTTGATATTGTTGTTCTTTTAAAAGGGATTTGCGTTATCAGTAAAATATCAGAGAATGGTCGGGGTTCTTCTACACGACGACTGAATGGGAAAATACACCAGTCCCTTGACAGTTGGAATTCGAAATAAAAGTAGGCTGTAGTGCCGCTGACCGGGTAAAATTTCCCTCGTGGCATACTGTATGGCGTATGCTCGTCTTCATTCGCCCAGTTTGGAGCAGTGCAGTGGCCTGTTTCACGAAATTTTAACTAAGATAAAATTCAAATTTTAGTAATTTGATTAGATAATATTAGATTTTAGTGCTTAGCCAATCAAAATTGAAGTATCTACTAAAATTTGGATTTTATCTTTAGTTAAAATTTTTGAGAAACAGGGCCCAGTAGGACGTTAAATCCCACCTCATTTCACTTCAATTCACATCGGTACCTTAATTATCTATTCAGTGAGGGTAAAAAAAAACATATAAATATAGTTCACCCCTGTTTCTGATAACCGACAACTCACGTCTTCATAATTCTTTCAGTTTATGTAATGTCCCTTTCACCGATTAAATAAAAATAACTACCATATCAGAAAGCTATATCCATAAGCTTTTCTTTCGGTGTATTACACGTGTATGAATATTATATAATAAATTGTGTTGAATAAAATATTGTTTTAATAAAAAAAAATAGAAGTAACAATTATACTAATTTAAAAAAGGAATGTATGCTCCATTTACAAATTCCTGTCCTTCTAACGTATAGAACAGTGAATATACAATGTTTACTACGGTTTAAAGTTCTCCTTTTTTATTCTTAAACTATCTGTGAGTTTTGTTTATAAATTAGCCGGCACTCTTATTTCTCAGTTAATGGCCTTTAAAAGCTTTTCTTCCTCTCTTTAAACTCTGCTTATGTGAAAAATGGCCAAATTGTTCTTTGAAATATCGAGAATAATTTGTTGAATCTAAACAACGAGGATAAAAGCGCTTCAGATATCAACGATTGAAAGTTGTATAAATTACCTTCAGATAAACAGCCATTAGACTTGGGTTTTTTTGGATGTTATTTAAGGGGTTTTAATGGCCACTCTTTACCACGTGCTCATCTCATTAAGTCTTTCTAAACATAAAGTCGTTGCTACTGGTTACACTTTTTCACTTTTACATAAGACTAATAATCCGTCATATCATATCATGTACGATATTGTTCAATCATGCATAGTTATCTGTTTGATATTGCTCAATCATGTATAGCTTTCTTGGTGATATTGCTCAATTATGCATAGTGTCCATGGTGATTGTTCAATCATGCATATAGGTTTCGGTATTGTTCAAGCATGCATAGTTAACTCTGTGATATAGTTCAATCATGCATAGGTTTCTGTATGATATTGATCAATCATGCATAGTTTTCTGTAAGATATTATTTAATCGTGCATAGTTTTCTGTATGATATTGTTCAATCATGCATGGGTTTCTGTGTGATATTGATCAATCATGCATAGTTTTCTGTAAGACATTATTTAATCGTGCATAGTTTTCTGTATGATACTTTTCAGTCATGCACCGTTTTATGTATGATATTGTCCAGACATGTAGGTAGTATTATGCATGAAATTGTTCAATCAGGCATAGATTATTCAATAGCGAATATTTTTCCGAAATCAATCGCGCATAGTTTTCTGTGTGATATTGTTCAATCATGCAAAGTTTCTGAATGCTATTGTTCAATCATGCATAGCTTTGTATATGATACTGTTCGATCATGTTTAGCTATGTATATGACAATGTTCAATCAAGCATAGCTTTGTGTAGATGCCAAGGGGATGAAATAATAAAAATCGACACATGGAATGGTGAACATTTACATTGTTAGAGTGCACGACAGCCACAACCAACAAAACAACAAAATAAAAACCCACAAAAAAACATACACAAGACACGGACACTGTAAGCAACAACGGTTATTTAAATCTAGTGAATGGATGCGGGGACCGGAATGACAGTTCGGTCTAGGACCGGAATGATAGTTCGGTCTGAGATATTTGCTAGGGTTGAAACAAACCATGCTTACGAGTCACGACTGGCCCCTGGATCCATTCACTTGATTTAGTATTTTTTGCAATGTCCGTGTAGTTTGTCTTGTCCGCAGTTTTGTCTTATCGTTTTTGATTGTGTGTAGTGTGCCCCCCCCCCCCCTGCACGTACTATTAGTAAACACGATCTCTAGCTTGACGTTTTAATCCTTAATACTTATTTATAATTATAAACTGGGGTTCTTCAACATAACAAATAATTTAAAGTAACATTATAAATATATATATTGTCGCAGGTGCAGGTAAAACTTGATATTAATCTTACATCACGTCACGTGATATTCACCTATTAAACCTCTTAAAACAGTTTCCCCGTGCCACGTGCAATACGCCGTCTCAAATTACAACAAATCTCAACAAATTCTAAATCTCTTTAAATTAAATTAAATTTGGAAAACGTGAAGCGGTATAGAAATTGGGAGGTTCCTCTTCAGCAACGTTTTTAATTTATTCGACACATCGTCTCCAGAAAGTATTTGCAAAGCTTTAACATGATTCCTTAGCTGATTCCCTGTACCCATTTCTGCTTCTTCTTCTTTTTGGTGTTTAACGTCTGCTTCCACTTAAGTGATATCACAGACAAGACATAGGAGAGCCGAAGCTGCTTCCTGATTTTTAGAATATGATTTTGCAATCTTTCCATTTTGGCCTTAGGCCATGGATTAGGTTTTAGTGGGAAGTTCTTCCCTTTATTTAATAAAAACACATCGTTGGTAGATGATCTCTTCTTCTGGATTGGTAGATGTCTTCTTTGTGGGATTTGTGTTTAGGTACCAGGCCTGTCTTCTCGTGGCCTCCCCTTCCTCCACTATCCCACTGGTATTTGTTTTGGCAGAATAGTGTTTAGATGCCGAGCCCGTCTGATCATGACTCCTTCTTACCCCACTATCCCGCCAGTTTAGTAGATGTTAGTAGTAAATTAAACAAATATAGAATTAAATAAATAAAGAGAGTATAATAAAGTTGTAGTCAAATAAATTAAAGGTAATAAAATAACGTAAATTAAAGTAAAAGTAAAGTAAAGATAAAGTAAAATGAATTAATTAAAATTTATTAGTTAATTAAATCAAAGGTAATAAAATAAAATAAAATAAAATAAAATAAAATAAAATAAAATAAAATAAAATAAAATAAAATAAAATAAAATAAAATAAAATAAAATAAAATAAAATAAAATAAAATAAAATAAAATAAAATAAAATAAAATAAAATAAAATAAAATAAAATAAAATAAAATAAAATAAAATAAAATAAAATAAAATAAAATAAAATAAAATAAAATAAAATAAAATAAAATAAAATAAAATAAAATAAAATAAAATAAAATAAAATAAAATAAAATAAAATAAAATAAAATAAAATAAAATAAAATAAAATAAAATAAAATAAAATAAAATAAAATAAAATAAAATAAAAGTAAATAAAAGTAAATAAAAGTAAATAAAATAAAAGTAAATAAAATAAAAGTAAATAAAATAAAATAAAAGTAAATAAAAGTAAAGTAAAGTAAAGTAAAGATAAAGTAAAATGAATCCATTAAAATAAAGTTGTAGAGTGGTTGGGCTTCCTTTGAGAGGACGTTTTTACTTCCCCACCCTACGTCGTATAAAAAAATAGAATAAGTTAAGATAAAAAAAGTAGAAAAAATGAAAAATAAATTGAGGTAATAAATAAAAATAAAATAAATTTAAGTAAAAGTAAAGTAAAGATAAAGTAAAATGAATAAATTAAAATAAATGTATAGGATGGTTGGGCTTCCTTCGTGAGGACGTTTTTACTCAACCATCCTACGTTGTATGGAGAATTTATCCAGCCGTGACCCTTTCTTATTTCACTTATTTACATAGTCCAACTGTGTCCATTAGGGTGTGGATTTCTTCGAAGATTTGTAGCTTCAGATCTGGTCTAGGGAAGAGTAGGTTCTTAGTGTTGAATGGTATGTTATTGGTCTCCATCATTCTCACTAAGTCCCGTCTCTCTTCCTTGTAAACCTCGCAGTCTACCAGGACATGGTTGGTGGTACACTCTTCTCCGCACTCACAGACGATGACTTGGTGTTTGTAGTCTCGCAGCCGCTCTTTCACCCTTAGTTTCGATATGAGTCTGCATATATCTCGTCTAGGGTGATTGGTCGCTGTCTTGGTGTAGATCTCGTCATCCAGTCGGAATCTGTATGTGTCAAGTTCAACGAGATTTAATTCCCAGATTGAATTGACCTGTCTTTTGACCATACTGTAGATTTCCGTGGTGCTGTAGTCTATGAGGCGGGGTGTAGCTGTGTCCTTGAGACCCTCGTTGGCGAGTCGATCTGCCTCCTCGTTTCCTTTAATGTTGACATGTGATGGAATCCACACGAGCTCTAATTTGCTTCCCTTCTCTAGGACCCTCTGATATAGCTGCCTGATTTCCAAAATGACTTCTGGTCTTGATTCCGAGTTGTCATTTTGGATTGAAATCAGACTGCTCAGAGAATCGCTTGGAATGACGAACTTGCCGGTCTTTTGATGGGAGATCCATGAAATAGCGTCACGAATGGCAACAAGCTCTGCAGTGTACACCGAACAGTTATTGGGCAGTTTCCTGCTTATTCCCTGTTCCCCGTTTGGCAGGTATATTCCAAACGAGCTGGTGCCCCTTTCAGGATTGCGTGAGCCATCCGTGTACACATGGTCCCAGTCATCAGACGGCCAGTTGTCTTCCAAATGTTCTAGAGAGAAAGCACGTGCAGCACTGGGGTTATTTTTCTTGTCGGTTTTCTGTAGTAGATCTAGATTGACCAGTGGTATAGGGAGCGTCCAGGGGGCGACAACTGGAGGGTCGTGTTTATTTATCACGAGCTCCCCCAGTCGTAGTTCCTTGATCGTTTCTCTGATACCCTGGCTGAAGGTTTTCTTTTTGGGATCTCTTACATATTTTGTCTTTTGTAGACTGACAAATGTTGGGGATCTTTCACCTAGTTGTGATATCTTGACCCAATACCTTGTCGCCAGTTCTTTTCTTCTTAGGGATAGGGGCAACTCCCCGACTTCTTGTAGTAGTGCCTCTCGCCTAGTCCCGAGCCCTACGCCAGTCGCAATACACAGAGCTTTGTATTGGATGGTGTCAAGCTTGCTTAAGAGTGTTGGCGCACAGTTCATGAAGACCAAAGAGCCGTAGTCTAATACAGAACGTATTAGAGCACGATATACCATCATTAGTGTAACTCTATTGGCGCCCCACGTACTGCCCGTTAATTTTCTCATTAAGTTTAGGATTTTGGAGCATCTATCTACAGTCCAGTCGATGTGCGGTTTCCAGGTCAACCGTCGGTCAAAGATTACGCCAAGGAACTTGGTTTGGTCTTTGAACTCGATGGTTTTCCCGTTCATACACAGAGTCATTCTGTCTATCCCTCTATCCCTGCTCACAAGCATGCCGACTGTTTTCTTCTCCGAGACTTTAAATCCCCAGTCGTTTGCCCATGTCATGAATTTGTCTAAGGCTTTTTGCATATTCTTTTGTAGTTCACAGAAGCTCGTCCCATTTCTCCATATGGTACTGTCATCGGCAAATTTAGCCAAGTCAGTTTTGGAATCGAGGTAGGATGATTTGTGAATGTCATTGATCATGATGTTGAAGAGAGTGGGACTGATAACAGACCCCTGAGGCGTGCCATTTTCTAATGTTTGCTCGGCACTCAGGAATCTGCCAACATTCACCTGTATCCTTCTATCGCTCAGAAAGCTTTTAATCCACCGAAACATTATGCCCGTTATACCGATACGTCCTAACTTGAAGAGAAGCCCGTCTAACCAAACTAGATCGAAAGCCTTGGTCAGATCTACGAACACGGCACATAACAGGTTTCCCGAGAGAAGTGCCTGCGACATGACTTGCTGTAGTCTAACCAAGTGGTCCATTGTTGATCGTCCTTTCCTGAACCCACTTTGATTTTCGTCGATCAATCGGTTGCTCTCCAGATAGAACTGTAATCGGATATTAACCATTGTTTCCAAGGTTTTGCATAGTGTGGATGTCAAACTTACTGGTCGATATGACTCTGCCTTGTTCTTCTCTTTCCCAGCTTTCAGTAGAGGTATGACGTTTGCTTTTCGCCATTCTTTAGGTACCCATTTCTGCAATCTACGCCTACATATTATAATAGATGGATCACAATTCCATGGAATACAATAACTGCTTATTGCTCAGTAACGTTTCGGAAAGATTTTCTGTTTACGATCAAACAATCATTGCTTGATAAAGACTGGAGATGTTGTCTGAGAAGACTAGTCGAAAGTCGATCAGTAATAAGCAAAATTGTATAATTTCATAGAATTGTGACTTGTATATTCCAGTTCAATTACTAAATGCCATTGGAACACTTCAGAACCCACAGTAATAAGCAGTCAATGTAGTGCATATAATTGTTAACTGTGTATTCGAGTTCAATTACTAAATGCCATTGAAACACTTCAGAACCCACAGTAATAAGCAGTCAATGTAGTGCATAGAATTGTGACTTGTATATTCCAGTTCAATTACTAAATGCCATTGAAACACTTCAGAACCCATAGTAATAAGCAGTCAATGTAGTGCATATAATTGTTAACTGTGTATTCGAGTTCAATTCAAATTGTAATTTAAATTGTTGTATATGAATTTAGATACGGGAATCTATGGAACCCCGTAAATGCTCCATGATATCAAATCTGAGCCCAGAAATCTGTGTGTTGGAAATCGGAAACGGAGTCTAGTTTGATAATTATGTGCAACCCGCGTAGGCTCAGTGAGCCTGTCATTGGAAGGTCAGTGTTCACTCCCGATGTTGGTCGAGAAAGTTTATCGGTATTTCCCAGTGTGTTTTCTCCTAGTCAGTTGTGCAGGGATGAGTGTGTGTGGCACGAACAACGTCTAGCCGTTCGGGTCAAACGAAAACCGAGATCCCGTGTGCACGTTGCCACGCACCTAATAGAACCCCTGGCAGTTGGAATTCGAAATCAGACTAGGTCGCATTGCCGCTGTTCTGGCAGAAAATTGCCCTCGCACTCACTTCATACAACATATAGTGTATAGCCGTTTTCCCTAGCCCAATCGATGAAGAAAAGTAGGACGTTAAACCCCATTTCATTTCAAATTTTCCTCAAAATCAAATCTGAGCCCAATAATAGGAAAGGGTATCTAGTTTTCGAATATTAGGTAATGAAAAATATCCCTGCGATGACGGGTTTTTTTATTGTTCAAAATTGGACACCGATTGTTTCAACCCCAGCAGAATCATTCTTGTATAGGGGTCAACCTAATTTAATTTTTAGTTCATCGCGGTCTTATATATAAATAGCCACTTTAATCACGGGCAAAATGCTTAATTTAATATTTCAAAACTTAAAAATTTGAGACTAAAGGCTTTTGAACAGCGCGGCCAACTCCTTTTGGTTTTAGTTTCCCCGAAGACGTAAAATATTTAGTTTAAAATTTCAAAACATAAACTTTTTCGACTAAATTCTTTTGGCAGAGAAAGCAAATATTTAGTTTAAATTTTCAAGATTTAAAGTTTGGGACTAAAAGTTTTCGGACTGCGCAAACCATGTACTTTTAGTTTTTAAATTAATCTCCCTTCCAGAAGAAATAAGCCCCCAACCTCCGAAGAACAAAAAATGCAGTAAAGCGTTGTATTTTGAACATTATATAGAGCCTGCCTATTTTAACCTCCCTATTATACTGGGGATAATGTGTGTGGGTATTAATTGTGTGTAAATGATACGGAGTGAATGAAGACGTATAATTGACGTTGTTTATTTTATGAAGATATACAGATCCGCCCAACTATTATTAAATACAAGTAAATATATTAACCAACTCATTTCATACTTTAATTTGTTTATTTTAAAGACAAGTCTATATTACCACCTACAGATTCATTAATTCGGATCACATTGAAACTAACTGTACTCAGATCATATTGAAACTAACTGTACTTAGATCATATTGAAACTAACTGTACTTAGATCATATTGAAACTAACTGTACTCAGATCATATTGAAACTAATTTTACTCTGATCATATTGAAACTAACTTTACTCTGATCATATTGAAACTAACTTTACTCTGATCATATTGAAACTAATTTTACTCTGTTCATATTGGAACTTATTTTACTCTGTTCATTTTGAAACTAATTTTACTCAGATCATATTGGAACTAATTTTACTCTGATCATATTGTAACTAAATTTACTCTGTTCATATTGAAACTAAATTTACTCTGATCATACTGAAACTAAATTTACTGTAACTAATTTTACTCTAATCATATTGTAACTAATTTTACTCTGATCATATTGAAACTAAATTTACTCTGATCATATTGAAACTAAATTTACTCTAATCATATTGGAACTAAATTTACTCTGATCATATTGAAACTAAATTTACTCTGATCATACTGAAACTAAATTTACTATAACTAATTTTACTCTGACTATATTGGAACTAACTTTACTTAGGCCATATTGAAACTAACTTTACTTTGATCATATTGGAACTAATTTTACTCTGATCATATTGGAACTAACTTTACTCAGATCATACTGAAACTAACTTTACTCAAATCATATTACTCAAATCATTTTACTCAGATCATAGTGAAACTAAATTTACTCAGACCATAATGAAAATAATTTTACTCTGATCATAATATTGAAACTTATTTTATTCTGATCATTATGAAAATAATTTTACTCTGGTCATATTGAACTAACTTTTACTCTGATCATATTGAAACTAACTTTACTCTGGTGATATTGAAACTTACTTTATTGAAACTAACTGGTGGTATTGAAACTTAGTTCCTTTCGGAACGGTCTACAAACGAACGAAATCTTCTGACCGTTCCTGTCCGTCCTTATTAAGCTGCAATATAAGATTTATTTCATTTTTTATTTTTGTTCGCCAAAAGGAATCAATCTAGCCTTAACGTTTAATAATGCAACAATATTTTCATGTAGAATTTCTAGATTCAATTGCATAAACAATCCAATTCAGTTTAAAAATAAAATATTGTGCAAACTATTACCATAATCGGCCATTATGAGACTAGCGCTTGCTGTCTTTCGTTAATGTCTTTCAATCGCAAAATTTGAAAATAGTGTTAAATTATGATAAATTTAAGAAGAATTACGACGGTAAGGAGAGGAGGGAAATACCCCCAAATAGCCTTAGAACAGAGGTGGAGGGGAGTCGATTGGTACTTTCATATTGCAGCTGAACAAATGACACGTATCTGTAAGTATTAAAGGAGAAGATAAGAATTGAGATATACCGCGCATCAAATCATCCGAACAGGGGAATCTGCTAATTAGACAGATGACCATATCACTATATAAATGTTAGTGTCAGTCATTTGAGATGAGAAAAGATTTCTACCTAATATACAGAAGAATACTTGGCTAAATATAACACTTCTGATTTGATTGCATTTCATGTATTGATTTCTTTTATGGGATATCAATCTGTCAACCTCCGTAGATAACGAATATGTTGATGCATAACCGAATATCATATATATGTATCGACACAGAACACGTTTCACTTAATACAAATTATACAGTCTGACAATAACACATTATTTCTACTGGAAATAACACATTATTTCTACTGGAAATAACACATTATTTCTACTGGAAATAACACATTATTTCTACTGGAAATAACATAATATTTCTACTGGAAATAACACATAATTTTTTCTACTAAAAATAACAAATTAAATCAACTGGAAATAACACATTTTATTTATTGTAAATAACAATACCACATTATATCTATTGGAAATAACAAAATAGATCTACTGGAAATAACACAATGCTTCTACTCAATATCTTTACTGAAGATAACACCTTGTCTCTATTGAATATAACACATATATTTCTTGGAAAGAACACATCAGTTATATTGGAAAGAACACATTATATATATTGGAAATAAAAACAATGTTTATATTGACAATAACACATGTCTATTGGACAAATAACATTGTATCTACTGTAGTAAATAACACATTATTTTCATTGGTAATAACACATTACATCTATTGGAAATAACGCATTATATCAACTGAAAATATTGTTGGTAAAACACATTATTTATAGTAGAAATGACACATTATTCCTTTTACATTATTTATATAGGAAACAACGCATTATTTCTATTGGAAAGGACACAATATTTCTATCGAAGTAAATAAAATAAAACCAAGTACGAACAGTTTAATCCAGTAGACAAAATTAAAGATAACACATTACGTCTATTGATAATAAATCGAACACATTCATTACCGTTAAATACTACCAAAGGATAATTATTATGAATTGGCCACTTTGGGGACGTATCTGGTTTAAACAAAAATAAGGCCATTGATGCGTTTGGAATTAATTGCATACCCAACTTTTAGAGTTGTCTATCCAACCTTTAGAGCTGCATACTCTACCTTTAAAGCTCTATGCCCCAACCTTTAGAGCTGTATACCCAAAATCTGGAGTTGAATGTCCAACCTTTAGAGTAGTATACCCAACCTTTAGAATTGTTTTTCATCTTTTATAGTAATTTTCTGATAAAATGACGTCATTTGAAGAAACTTAATTCATTAAATTTATTCGTTCTTCATTCATTCCCTGTTATCAGTAGAAGTTAACAGTTAATTTATCAAGAAGATAAGGGTATGATATCAGGTTTACTAAAGACCTGTAAATGACCCATCGCTAAATCTTACATTACAGCTTCATACAGATGCTTTAAGATTTCAAACCAACAATGATAACTGGGTATGCGTGTGGACAAAAGAATTGGTTATTTTGTGAAGCCATGTAACTAACATTCTATTGCATATGTATTGGTACTTTTGTGTGGACAAAATGATATTGTTGGCGTAGTTTCCGCATAGTGGTGCAGGACAGGAAGTGCCTGACAGGAACACATTAGCGTGCACGTAAACCAACTATTGACAGTGGGGATTCGAAATGAGACTAGGTCGTAGCACCGATCTTCGGGCAAACTATCCATCAAAGCACATTGCATGGCGTGTTCCCACCTTCGTTAGTCCAGTCGGTGCGGAAATGTAGGACGTTATGCCCAATTTCATTTTCACAAAAGAATATTAGTATACGCTGTGACGCCCGGTACATAAAGGGTATCTTTATCAAGGTCTTGAAATAATCTAGTTCTTTCCACAAGGGTCTGTGAGTCACAATGTAGTAAGCAAAGTCGTCTTATTAACATTATAGGCTCCCGAACAAAGCTATTAATGAGACCACTACCCACACAACCCCATGCTCAAAGGCATGCTGGTCGGTTAGCTGACCAACCTGCTTCATAATTACAAAAACAAAATAAACTTGAAATAGTTGATTTCCTTCCAAGGTATAGGGATGTTTGTGGCTATATGTGGCCTTCCTTCCAGAAATGTGCCCTATCTTCTGGAAAAGTGCCCCCGAATTGCAAATACTCAAGGAAATGCCCTAATGTCAACATTGTGTCCTCTTTTTCTGCTGCACTTCACTTGTTCCAACCAAATCAAGAGATACTAAAATCCATTCGCGCTCAATGTACGTACAGAACATGTCCGTTTTTCACTGTTTATGCAAGGGTCCTATGCAAGCCCAATCCGACTCCGATTTCGACAAAATTAAATGGCTTCCTGATTAGATTTCACAGCCGGATTAATATTTCCATAATATTGGGAATCAATTAACGTGTCTTAATTTTATTTATTTTTTTAAAATTAATTTTGAATATCAAAATAAAGATCGGAAATTGCAAAATGGGCGACACGAACATTTTTGGCGCTTAGCACACTCAGGGCCAATACTCTAATCGTTACCACGAAATCTATTGCATTTCATCTGTCACCGGTACCTTCCATTGGCCTGGCTTAACGTGTCCAAATCTTAGTCGTCTTCTCGTTCTTCGATTTGTGTCATTTTACTTTCAATTCTACTTCTCCCTCATTAGCGAACAGAATGGAATACCAGTCCCTTTTCATGCATGGTTCTCCGGTCTGCACCCCCCTCCTAAAGCGCCTACGATTGGTCTGATTACGCGCCTTTGGAGGCCCCATCACGCCTCTGCATAAAAATGTAAATGGTCGATAACATTAATTTGTCCACGATAGGCTATCACCTAAGGTGGAAGTGGACGTTAAACTGCAGATACGAACGAATAAAATTAATTGGTACAAAATCAACCGCAAGTTACCAAATACAGATTAGTTATTTAACGGAAACCTTCTTTATTAGTGTCGAGTTTGTGGGAAAAGCGACCGTTAAATAAAATTATAAAATATTCCCAATGTTCAATGTATATTGGTATATTAATAAAATTACTAAAGACAGAAAAAATGTCATTCTGAAATTTTAATCAACTGTTAAAAGTTTTGATTTCCTGGTCTTAAAATCGTTTTTTTTTTCGGTTTTGTTATTTTTTAAATTCGTTTTTTACTAAATAGGCTGAATATCCTATAACACTATCGATGTCTTAATGAATAAATTAATTAACTAATTATATATGATAATTTATTTCCCCTACTGTAGTTGCCATCTGGCATTGTTATGTTTAAACTAATTAACTAAATTGCTACACTTATTATTATGTATAAAAAACGCCATAGTTGTATGAAATTCTACTCATTGTCTCTTGTAGATTAAAATCAGCCGAACTTCGCCACGCGATGGGCGGTATTTCACGTTCCATTTCACGCGCTCTCATATGCCATTGATTGGCAGGCAACTACCAGGAATAAAATAACACGTGACTAGGCGGAGCGCAAGTCATTATTGACATTTGATCATTGAACTGTGGGCGTTATGATTGGCTAATTATTGTGTGACGTCATGGGGTTTACGGCTGTTGAAGAATTCCCTTGGCGTTATCAAAGGCGCGTAAAAAGTGGTAAACGTGGAATCGTCTAGCAGACGACACTGTGGCTAGCTTGTTGTACATAACTTGAATAGTTCCATCTCATGTTAGATCTTATTCAACTAATACGTGTGTTGTGACGAATACCGGCCACTTTGGAATTGTGTCAACCACAGAATTTGAAGTTGTGTATAATCTTCCGAAGACTTCGATGTTATTAAAATTTGGATAAATATCAAGATAAGACAGTTTTGTGAAACTAACTACGCACAGACCTGGACGCGTTTTAATATTAAAACAGTGTAAACGTCGCAATAAATTCGATGAAAACAGTTTTCTTCCTTTTCCGAAATTTTTAAAAGGTGACATCATCAAGATGAGTTTAAGTGTAGGCCCGTATGCCCAGTCCTACCCACATCCAGGGATGACACACGACATATACCAGTATCAACAGGTGCGATATCCCGAACATCCAGACCCCGGATATTTCCAAAATTGGGTTTTAAATGCGACGCAGGACTTGCCTGTGGGTCAAGAACATCATTATATTGGAGGAGGTACCCCCTCCCCTACGGACTATCATCATCCCCATCATCATCATCATTACGGCCAGTACGATCCGACAGTCCCCCCGCACAGACATGTTAAAAGAAAAGGAACGGCCAATAAAAAAGAACGGAGACGGACTTTAAGTATTAACAGTGCATTTTCGAATTTACGGGGCTGTATTCCTAACGTACCCACAGACACTAAACTATCGAAAATAAAAACTCTGCGATTAGCGACCAGTTATATTACATATTTGATGGACGTTTTGTCGAAAGATGATCCGACATTAACAGAAGCTGGATTTAAAGCCGATCTTTCCAAAAAACCCTCTCCTCATTCAAACAATACAAACATTACAAATAATAATATAAACAACATCCAGAAGCAGATCAAGAAAGAATCGGTAAGTTGCATCTCAAAATTTGTTTTTTCACTCTAGTTATTCTGATTATTCTATGATAATTTCTTTCTTCACTGTTTGTTTACTATAATTTTAAAACTTTACAACATCTACGTTATTTTTTTAATAATTCCTTTCTTCGGTATTTTGATTACATTTAAGACTTGCAAACATCTAGGTTCAGTTTTTTCAGGAAATGCTTTATATGTCTAGCGACAATATCATAATTAGGATATTTTCATTTACAAATGAGATGGAATGTGCGATATTATTAGATATTCTAGTACACTGTGAGAGGGGTGACATACAGGCCTGTTCCCCAGGGATCTCACAAAATTACTGACATTAGATAATTTGTAAAATAATTACTACTGTGTAAAACTGAATATACCAGTAATAAAAATTACAATGGCTACATTTCAACAATTTATCGTCCGAAGATCGAATCTAATTAATTTGGTTTATCGAAATCTGTCTATTTTCCGTATATCGAATCTATGTATTTTTTCGTATATCGAATATGTGTGTTTTTCGTAGAGCGAATATATGCATTTCCGTATAGCGAAAGTCTAGTCTACATTTCCGTATATCGAATCTATGTATTTTCCTTTATCGAATCTATGTATTTTCTACATATCGAATCTATGTATTTTCTACATATCGAATCTATGCATTTTCTACATATCGAATCTATGCATTTCCGTATATCAAATATATATGCATTTCCGTCTATCAAACCTATGTATTTCCGTATATTAAATCTATGTATTTTCTGTATATCGAATCTATGTATTTTCTGTATATCGAATCTATGTATTTTCCGTATTTCGAATCTAATGTATTTATTAAGAAAAATCTAAAAGGTGTCTCAGATAAATTTATTCGATAAACTAGGTTTTAAATATTTGTCAAATTTTATACCAGATAAAAAATGACTCCTGTTATAGCATCATTCTGGTGTGCACTCTAAATATAAAAATACTAACTGTTCTTTCTTAAATTTGGCAATAGATTTAATTAGTGATCGCATATAGAAATGTTCATTTAGATAACATTCACATTTTATACCCCAAACTGACAATTTTACATTCTCATAAACCTACACAGGAAATTGTTACAAATGGTGCCACTTGATTGTGAAATAGCCGACAATGTAAAACCCTTTTAAATATCATATTAGAATCATCTAAAATTATCAAATATTCACAAAATGTCTGATTGTTCGGTGATAATTTAGAAATTAAATTCTTCAGTGGAGTAAACAAATAAGTAATTTGTTCGACTGGAGTAAAAAATGATATTTTTGAAACATTATTGTAAATTTCTGATAATTATAGAAGATTTTACAGACTAAATAATGAGGAGTAAGACTGGATAATCTATAATATCAGAAAACGAAAATATAACTATTGTAGAAACGTTTCTCCGGTTAACAGTAATTGATTTTCATATTGTGTTTAATCAGACATAAGCTCGACCAGAATCTTGTAAACTTAAAGCACAAGGAATACTAAATATAAACTGTGCAAAATTTTAGGTTTTTTTTATAAAAAATATATAAAACATGCTTATGGACGAACAATTACTATTCTCTTAACCTTGATAACGTTGAGAGAATACTCTTCAAAACGTCGCTCAAATAAATAAGAACATGTAGCTGTTTTTCCATAATTGTGTGTTTTAGTTTTATTATTCTCTCAAAGTTTTCATGTAAGAACAGTAACAAATGTTTAGGAAAAATTATAGTAGGCCCTATGTACAGACAAGTAATAACAACAATTTACAAAAAAAATTAAAATCTTGATGAAAAGGAGATTTTCAGTAATTCCAATATTATAAACTTTATGCTTTTTTGTCTGAAACATTGTTTAGTTACAAAATATAGAATAATACAATCGCAAAGTTCTCTTATAAAAATATTGAATATATTATGCATTTACTACATTTTATGAAACTACGCATAATTTGTACATTTATTTATTAATTGAACATAATTTTAAACTGATATTTAGCCCATCCTATATTTTACTACATCAAAGGTTTATATAGTAGTCCAGAAATGACCTAGTTGTGTTGAGTGGACGTTAAACGCCATTTCTCTCTCTCTCTCTCTCAAAAGTTTACAGAGAAGGATCTGGAGAAGGTTATTCAGAAACGTCGCGCACGAACAGTAGTTACCGTCAACAGAGTTGTGACATGTGAATTCTAATATTCTAAAAAAAAAATACACCACTTTTATATACAGACCGTTCGGGAAGCTCAATAAACATGATATTATGTTCTACTGTGAATTGTTATTAGTAATTTTGCATATAATCTAAAATATTAAACGGTCATCATTTATCAAACAATATATGTAGAAGTTACCTTATTATATTACAATAGTATTGACTACACTCTTCTCTGGTGGACTTATTTATATTAGAACAGAAGAACGTTAAACTCCATTGCATTTCATTTTCTCTGATGTAATTGAATAACAATTAGTATATTCTCAACGTTATCAATAGGTTGCTTATTTTGCAGAATATGTATCTACCATATTCATAGTTTGTATTATTTGCTTGGTAGAGAAGAGAGTATTTCATTTTCTCTGATGGACATATTGTAATAGATTAACAATTAGTATATTCTCAACGTTATCAATATGTTGCTTATTCTGCAGTATATTTATCTACCATATTCATATTTGTATAATTTGCTTGATAAAGACGAGAGTATTTCATTTTCTCTGATGGACATTTTGTAATTGATTAACAATTGGTATATTCTCAACGTTATTAATATGTAGCTTATTCTGCAGTATATTTATCTACCATACTCATATTTGTATAATTTGCATGATAAAGACGAGAGTATTTCATTTTCTCTGATGGACATTTTGTAATTGATTAACAATTGGTATATTCTCAACGTTATTAATATGTTGCTTATTCTGCAGTATGTTTATCTACCATACTCATATATTTGCTTAATAAAGATGAGAGTATTTCATTTTTCTCTGATGGACATGTTGTAATTGATTAAGAATAAGTATATTCTCAATGTTATCAATATGTTGCTTATTCTGTATATTTATCTACCATTCTCATACAATTAATTGGCTTGATAAAGACGAGAATAATAAATGAGTACATTATCTGGCCATAAACTGTTGCCCATGAAATGAAATGAACTGAGGGTTAATGTCCTATTGTTATATGTAGTGGGCCGGGGGGGGGGGAGATTTGCCCAGACATCGCCACTACGACCTACTCTTAGATCCAATTCCAACTGTCAAGGGTTGGTAAAATGTAGTCGGCGGTTAAAGAAAAATCGGTTGGGCTTACAAAGAAATGTTTATTAGGTCGGATTCATATCGATAAAACTGTTGATATTTTAAAGACGAGTAAAATTGTTTTTTTTTAAATAATTGTGTACGCATATTTCTTCGGCACATTAAGTATGACGTATTTGGTTAAAGAAGAAACTGTAATATATAACGTCGGGTTGAGACATGATAATCTATTGTATATATTATGATATGATAATTTCATAAACTGTTTATAAATTAGGCTACCCCATGTCAGATATAAGCTGTAGTACAGAATCGTATAACAGTCAATAGACAGTGCGGACCAAACTGCATAACAAGAATTGAGAGAAGGAGAGAGAGAGAGAGAGAGAGAGAGAGAGAGGGGGGGTAAAGCGGGCACTCTAGCAGGACCCGGAGAACCCCACGAGGTCGGGAATCAAACCAACGCAAAATGACAGACCTTATGATCAAAAGCACTAGCCTTGGACCATTATTTTAGTCAACCAACTCTCAAAGCTAATACAGGCAACTACAGAAATAGGTGATGAAAATAAAAATATGTTATTGAAAGTTATGGATTAACGGATAAACGAACTATTTTAAAGGACCCGGATAAACATGGTTGCCCCCAGGAGATGCATAAAAAAAACTTTTGAAAACATCAATATCAAAATAAAATATGACAGTGGGGTGGGAATGTTGTAGTATACTGTACGGTACAGAATCGACTAAGGATATATATTTAAGGCAAATTTTGCAACAACCCTGTTAAAATACATAAAAGTCAAACAATCGAGGCGGGGGGGGGGGTCTTTTTTAAAACGTGTTAGGCCTAGCGATATGCGACAACACAATTATTGTTCACATCGCATCACAGCTTTATAAACCCCAGAATGCCAGTGTTCACTCGTAACGAGAGAAAGAGAAATTAATTGGGTTTAGCGTCAACTCAACACAAACTAGGTTATTTGGGGACTAACATATGGTTCAATTTTATTTCAATAATTCTTTTGCGCGTAGGGTCTTTAACAGAAGGAAACCGGGGGACCCAGAGAAAATCCACGGGGTTAGACGGCCGACCCTACTCCTTGTCACGCTACTTGACAGGTCTTATGATTTAACGCGCACGCGTTAAACCATTAGGTCATCCAACACAAAATAGGTCTAAGTCATATTCATGCGTCATGCTTTAAGACCGCCCTGCTGTATCGTATCTCGCTCCACACAACGAAAATCGATTCTCGGTCGAATTTAATGAATCAAAATACAATTTACATCTACAATATAAACGGACATATACAAAAATAAATTCGCCATTAGGAAAGTTGCTATGTTTAGAGTAAACTCGAGCCGAAGATGTAAACGAGATGTTTACTTTACGTTCAATCTTTATTTGATTGTCACTTATAGCCTCTAAACCCGTCTCCTCTTTCTCCTAAATGTCATTTAGATTGGAGAATAAAGTTTGGGTTAGGAAATGAAAGTATAAACAACAGTGGGTGGGCTGCTAACTTCAAATCTTTTTACGTTTTTTTATCTTTTCGTGGTGTTTTTATTAAAGACGTTTAAATGGTATTAACTAGAATAATCAGTGAATATTACTACCAGTAAAACTCTTCACATCTTCCATCACACTTGTTGCTTTCAGTTAAACTCATGTTTAATGTAGATAGAGAAATTATCGTGGCAATAACCTACACATGCGCACTGTGCTCTTTAGTAATGGAGGGAAATCGACGGATACGGAGAAACCCGAAGCGGTTATCGTGTGTACTACGCAAATGTTTGCGTGTACTACATGATGTAGAATTTTAAAACTGACGTTAAAGGCAAATATTTTTAACCGTATAAATATAAACTTTAAATTAAGTTAAGGTGGGCCAGGTCAGCATGCCCTTTAATAACAGTATTTAAGTGTGTATGCTGGGTTTTAAACATTACTTTTAGCCCATATCTTGCGATGTCCGGGTTTTAAACTATGCATTTTACTTTTATTCTGATATGTTGGGGGTTTAAACCATGTTACCTTCATTCTGGTATGCTAGGTTTTTAAATATTACTTTTAACCTAATATATTTTGCTATGTTGTGGTTTTAAACTATGCATTTTATCTTTATTTTGCTATGTTGGGGTTTTAGACAGTATAGTTTACCTTTAATTTGGTATGTTCGGACCTTAAGCTTTGTGTTTAACTTTAATCTAATCTAACATGTTGGGGTTTAAACTCTATATTAACCTTTTTTTGGTTTGTTGGGGCTTTAAACTTTGATGTAACCTTTATTTGGCATGCAGGGGCATTAAACTTTGTATAATCTTTCTGTTTTGGGCTTTAAACTCTATATTTAACATGTTGGGGCTTTCAAATGAACGGTCTAACCAGGTTCCATCAACAAGACTTTTATTACACGGGGGATCTTATTCGCTAAAATTCTAATAAAAAATTGATTGTATAGGTACTTTTAAAATGGTGGTAAACAATGGTGGCCAAGTATTGATTTAAAGTAGCAATCGATTTTATGAGATTTAACATTTCGTGAACAATGGCGTCGATCGACTATTTTCAGATAATGCGGGGCAAAATAAAAAAACTTTTATTTAGAAAGTCAACAAATATCTAAATTTTAACTCTAACGTACAGTAGCAGGCTGTAGACAACTTTTTATTATTTCAATGAGATGATAGGACGTTAAAATTGTCTACAATCCCGCTTACTTGAGACAGGGTTTTATCTTTATGATCGACGATAAACAACATAGCTCAAAACATTATGAATGAAATTTGTGGGAATTTTGACGTTACATGACGTAAATATTGCGTATCGCCGTGAATCCAGATATATCTCGTGACTTCCCGCGGAGCGTGAGATGATACGACTCTGGTAAGCCCTACGTTTTTCTGTAATTCGGGTTTATATATTGTCATAATTTGTAAATGGCCGTCATTTTAATCGCCATATTGGAATAAAACTTTTAACATAGCGATAAGGGTCGGATTAATTTCCTCTATAAACCTTGTTTTAAATCTTCGTTTATGATTTTATCTCACATTTTGTCATCAATTTATTGTCTATTAAATTTTTGAAACATAAATTAATATGTCCGTGCACCTTTCCTCATTTCGGAAATTTACGACATCTTTACCACCCGATGGCATTAAATGTCGTAAATAACGTTGTTTTATTTACTGAAACAGGAAATCGTTAGTGGATAATATTTAATAGTTTATAGTCGTGTATTTTTTACACAAAACTCAAATAAACCCAGTATTCGTATTTCTGTAGATTTTCTGAGAATCAGAGCCAACTCGTAAATATCGTAGGATGTTTTTAGTAATAATAATATCTTAATTCAGTATGTTTAATTAAACGTTAACAAACAGTAATCGGAGGTCATTATAGTTGTTGTGAAACGTTGTTTTTGTCAACAGCCGAATTCCCCTCCACCAATTGAATTAGTAACATGCGTCTGTTGTTGTGTAGCCTACTATACTTGCTTTCCAACATGGTAATTGGACTCTTGTTACTCTTATGACGCCCCCCCCCCCCAACCCGTAGGCCTACACTCCCGAATAATTAATGCAAATTTACAATTATTTAACTTTGGTATCAAAAATATGTAATTTAAATGTTTAGTGCATTCCCCAACCCTCCATTTCAGATACAAACTAATTTGTGTCGGGAGCTATATTCTCCGAACAGAACGTTGGCGTGCACTTAAAAGAACCCTTGACAGTTGGATGTGTAAGCGTAGGCTAGTGCCGCTATCTAGACAAAATTTCACTCATATCACACTGTATGTCGTACACCCGTCTTCATTAGTCCAGGCGGTGCAGAAAAGTATTTGTCTCTCTCATACCGGGCCGGATATCCTTGCTGTGTAATTAATATGTAAACTTACCACCAGGGGGCAGTCAGATCAAGTGTGTGCATGCTTGATATCAATAAAGGCACTTGGTCCGTAGATCAATTATCAATTAGTTTAATTTGATTAGTATTAATTGATGAATTATCATCTCTAGGCCCTTTTGTCTTTTTAGCGTGTCTTTGCTATTATAATAATAACGGATGGTGTTATGTTCTGTGTGTGAATCAGGGGGTCTTTCAGGTCAATATTATAAAGTGCACTTCATGTCAAATTTATGTTGTTTATTTTCTACGGTGTTATTATTTATAAATCATGCATATTCCTTTAAATTAAAGCAATCGGTATGTGGAGAATGGGGGTTAAGATGAACAAAGTAAAAGTTCAATGAATAATTTAAATTAAAAGGTTTTTTTATTGTTTGATTCAAGTTTAAGTCTGGGTACTTTCGTGGAACGTTTTTTCAATATTTAATTACTTGATAAAGATTACAGTTTCCATGGTAATTGTTGTACCATAAATAGTTTTTGGAGTGCTATTTATCAATAATTTCTTACTTTTTATTTTCCATTTTTAAGTCACGATAAGGAATGTATAACGCCATGGGGGGATTTGCCATCTAGATTTGAATAAAATCATGCCGATGGTTGATTTTGTATTACTGGCAGAAAACAAGCTTCCGGTATTACTACTATTGTCAGTCGTCATTCAGGAAAATAGTCGCCGTGTACCTGAAAAAGAGAGAGAGATGGTTCAATTTATTTCAATGATTGGCGGGGAATCGAAACCATGTCACTTGAATCAATGACAGACCTTATGATCTAAAGCGACACGCGTTACACCATTCTGCCACCAAGCCCCCCCCCCCCCAACTAAAGAAGTATATCAGACGTTTTAGAAAAGAATAAACATGCACTGGGTCGTGCACGATACACCTGGGCATTTAGTTTGTAATTCGGTAGTGGAAGTTTTTTGGTGCGACGGGAGTTTAAAATTGAGATTTATGTTCAATCAAACTAGGTACGTTTCTGTCACTCGTCAATCGTCTAACTACTTCAAAAATACTTAACATCTCAATCGGTCACGTGGTGTCATTAACCAGAATTTGGTGCCATATAGCACGTACGTTATTTCTATGTGTATCGTTTGTTAAATCGTTCGTAATGGTAGGGATAGCTTCAACAACTCTCCCTGTTCTACCTTCAACAATTCTCGCTATTATATTCATATCATCAACTTTAAATAAGAAAATTAGATTTACTTATCAATTAATATCTGATTTTTATAAGCCGTTTAGTCAGTTCTTAGAAATCCACGAGTTCTTTTTATATAAAAATTCCAAAATTCCTTAAAATGACTTAGCCAGAAATAAAATTGTTGCTTTCAAAGGATTTTATGTTTTGGTTGGTTTTGTTAGAAGGCAATCCGTTTCATTGATAGTTGTGTGTCTAATCTATAGATATTATTTGTAAAGCCGCCCCACGTTGCTGCACCGACATATGAAGACATGATTACGCCATACAGCATGATGCTACGGCCAACTGTTATTATAACTTGCACGCCAATGTGTACCTCGGTTTTACGTCCCATCCTAACGACTAGCTACTGTTCCTTGTCAGGCCCCCGGTTCAGCACAAGGGGGAACCACGCTTCCAATTGTATCGATGAGGACAGGTGCTAACTAAATGTTTTGTAATAATCGTGAAACTTCTTCTCTTCACCAACTACCAATGACACGACCAGAACTTGCTTACCTTGATCATCAAATTTATTACATAATGATAAATCATATATTATGCCATCAAAATTCGTGGAATCAGAGTATTAGGCCTACCGACCATGCCCGTTTCAACCTACCCCCTCAATCCATTCCCAGACTACATGTATATTGATAGTTTGTAACAAACTATATTATCTTACAAATTCTAAAGCCAATTGAAGTTATTGCACTTTCCGTCTAACTTTAAAACTGATATTATTTCAAATAACTAATATAAATCAATCACTTTATTCCGTCAAATAATATTTAGACCAAAATGTAGAAAATTAATGAATCAGATGATAATTTCACGATTCTCCTCGGAATATTTTCTACCGTTAGACGGCTTTATCGGGTAATTAGTGTAGAATAGAAACTCCCACTCCGTACCGGTGTGTCTCGGGAGAGAGAAATATCAATGTTAATTATACTAATTGAAAATCTATCGGTAACTTACCCCATTCCAACTCACTTAAAACTGAGCGTATAATGAACAAGTCCATCAAGACCGACCCATAATCAAGTTGTTGTGTGCAAACGTTCAATAAAAACATCAAATTATTTCATTAATTCGATTAAATTACGTACGCTCATCTATAACGCGCATCTGGACTAGTCAAACCGCAACTGTATTTCAAACGAATGCACGCGTGCTTCAAACACTGACACACGTGCATGGGACTAAAATGCACAACTGTAGACTGCGTTAAAATGCAATGATGGGACAATCTTGTTACAATCATTCATAAAACAAGAATTAAATTGGCGTCTTTTGTTCCCCTATTGTCCAGACACGTGTTTGACGGCGCGCACCACATTTTGGAAGCGAGGTTGTTCTACCCCGTGACCTTAGGGACCAGTCGTTGGTGTCAGAAATTGTTTATCGTTGTATTATATTCCTTGTGGCGGCGGCGAAACGCCAAACATCGAATAAAACAAAAATATGTCAAAACTATTGTAAAAGAGTATAATTTGCATAGTATACCTTTATTTCGATGACGTTATTGAATTTATACTTAATATAGCGTTAATTCAACGTTAATCTCTATACGGGTATTAGTGTGATTGCTAGTGTGGGGAGAACTCATTCTAATTATTATATGTATTGAAACCTGTTCCAAAAGGGACGTTTAGTATTTCAAAAACAAGAATAGACGTTAAATGCTGACTTTCAATAACAAGAATAGATATTAAATACAGACATTGAATGACAAGAATAGATATTAAATACAGACATTCAATAACAAGATTAGATTTTGAATACAGGCATTCAATAACAAGGATAGATATTAATTACAAACTTTCAATAACAAGATTAGATTTTGAATACAGACATTCAATAACAAGGATAGATATTAATTACAAACTTTCAATAACAAGATTAGATTTTGAATACAGACATTCAATAACAAGGATAGATATTAATTACAAATTTCAATAACAAGATTAGATTTTGAATACAGACATCCAATAACAAGAATAGATTTTGAATACAGACATTCAATAACAAGAACAGATATTAATTACAGACTTTCAATAACAAGAAAAATACAGTCATTTAATAACAAGAATATATGTTAAAATACAGACATACTTTTTATTGCCGGGAAATATTCACTCGCTCCGCATCTTTTGAAACCAAATTTCGACCAATCAATTTAAGAGATTTCGATTTTGGGCTACAATATTGCATAAAAACGTGAGATACAATCTACATAACAAGTAATCTAAACAAAAATTTCTAAAATCGATAAATTCTAACGTATTAGGTTATAGAAATCAAAAGATTCCATTTCATTCTACTAATGTCTCAATTGAACGATACGAACGGAATTTCACTTCAATTTAAATGAAAACAAACCCCGAACATTTCTCTATACAGCTGAAGAAAATTAAACTATGTGGGATAAATTTAGGTAAATTCACTATATAATTGTTTATCTGGGTTTTTTATTTTTCACTATGTGGATAATAAATGAGGTAAACGATAGAATCAGACAATGTTTTAACTTTAGTCTCCTCAACTTTACGTATTTTCTCGTCACACCAAAGACTTCTTAAGATTCGGGTTATCTCGAGTTATCTCGGGTTATCGTAAGATTAATGAATTTATCGCGATAACTAAAACATAAACACGTATTTTATAACGTTATGAATGAGCGGCTCTTTTCGTTCTTTATTTTTTTGTCTTGGTTATAAATTATCATAAAAATTATTGCAGTATTAAAATGTGTGTAAATAAAGGATGCTGGATATGATGAGCACGTGTGTTTTGAAATATACATCTATATTTATTAAATAGGTTTTTTTTCTTTTTTATCTGTCAAAAATATATTTGTGCAAGAATTCTGTTATCATCGAGATATTATCTAGGTGGTTTATCATAATATCCCTTATATATAGACCTTTTTATAGCGCGTTGAAATTCCCTCTAGAGAATCTTTAACGTGCACCTTGTATACATGTATACATACACGGGGTTTAATGAATACAGTGATCTATTTATTTGATCATGCACGTGGTTTATTAGATCCTGTTTTCTGACGTTACCAAGGAGTAAGGACCACGTCTGACCTGTGATAAAAACCCTTGCGCAGAGGATAATTTATTGAACACTCCGGACACTGAATCCGGGAATAGTCAGTATCCTTGGATTCTGGCGTTAAAGGATCTAAATAATTCTATTTATTAGTTTATGATGCCGTCGTAAAAACGTAGAAACGCCGAGTTTAATTCTAGTTCGAATCTCTGTAAGAGTACAGGACATATTTTTATGATATTAATACGTCACGATAAAGTCGTAATACGGCCGCTGATGGCTGTGAAATCTTCCAGCTTGTCGGAAATAACTTCTAATTTTTTTTCTTCGGTTTATTTATTTTATTTTTTGAGCCTGTATTGAAGATAAATGGGTGTTTGATCTCGCTAGTGTTAAAAGATAATTTCAATTTGTTTAAATTAAATATATCTTCGCCATATTTTATCACAGGAAATGATGACGTTTGCAATCGTGTATATTATATTTCAATCTCGAGCAACCAGTACCGTAATAACATTAATCAGTTATAATATGCCATAGAAGTTTTGATAATACCACTCTTCGAATTCTATTTAAAGTGTAAATCTTAGGATATTATAACCGAAAGCCGAGAAAGTGATTGCTTGCGTGAAAAGGGGGTCTACTTGTATACTGGATAATCTAGATTATTATCGTGAAGATTTCCGCGGTTTTCTCGTAACATCTCGTAGGGGTTAACCTCGCAGTGAATGAAATGGCGTGTTTGCAGCCGATAAAAGGTAAAAATATATTTTCTGTAAATATTATTATTCGGATGTGTAAAAAGATAACCTCGGCAGAAAAAAACCCACAAAAAATGAATGAATTCAAGAAAATTTGTGAGAATCCTCAATCGTGTAAATTAGGTTATTAATTTATCCTTCGTGCAAATTGACACGGATATTATTCAGCTCAAAATAATATTAACTAATAAAGCCACAAATGTCAAATAAATTGACGTAAACATTTATTGTCATTATTGCGATGGGCATTGTTATTGTTATTGAGATAGCCATGCTTATTGTTAATGCAATTGGCGTGGTTATTATTATTGAGATGAACGACATGGTTATTATTATTGCGATGAACGGCATGGTTATTATTATTGCGATGGACGGCGTGGTTATTATTATTGCGATAGATATCGTTAATATTATAATCATTATAATTGCGAAAGATGGATGTGTTTATAATTATTGCGATCAGTATTGTTATTATTATTGCGATGGGCATGGTTATTTTTATTGCGTTTACTACGAAACAATAGCGTTTATAAATAAAACAGAAATAGGTCAACAAATCTTCAGTGGTGTTTAATTTTGTATGAATAAAGCTAAAAATAATATTTCAGTCAGTAATAATCATGCCCACGTGACAATCTTCCCCAGTTTGAATCAAATACAATGAAATATGTTTAAATGTACTTTGTATACATCTTGTAGGACTTGAATATTAAATCGTGCCCCTGTTTTAAATGTACATAATAAGAAACAATATCGTTTATGTATGTATAATGTATATGGATAGAAATTAATTTCGTCTATACTGGTCTATATAAGTATAACAGCTGGCTTTTGCTGTGAGGAATGGCTACTCGTTAACGTTAAAGTAGGGGAGTATTAATTTGATAGACTCATTAAAATATTTTTTTTAAAATCTGGGTGCTATGCATCACTAATGGGCCAAATAAATACTAATTCATTATTTAAAATATCGACATGAAGCAGCGCCAAACTGCCGTCGTATTTATAGGCGATTTAATTCGCTGTGACGGGTCTAATTTTAAAGCTAGTTTACAAGTTTCGTTCAATTAACATATTAAAACACCGCGGGGGACGAAATGAATATTTTCATCATTTCTCTTTATAGTTAGTTCTATTTAATAACACCACACTGTGAAGATTTAAAAAAAGAAGCTCGGTTAATCAGCTTGTTCGCTGAGCTCCTTGTAGAAAACTACCTCTCCTACCGGTTTATTGGGATTTCGCTTCGCTTTTCAAGGCGTTTGTAATTTGTATGTTTCCGTCTATACAAATTTGAGACCGGAATGTGGTGCCGAAATGTCGGGCGAATGATTAAAAAGATATATTTATGCTTTTTCTAATGAGACCTGGATATTAATATAAGGATTTTTTTAATGAAATTATGAATTCAAAAAGGCCAAAAATTTATATTTTTATAACGACGACGCATTTTTATAATACATGCAGATCTTTCTTAAAACAATTTTAGAAATTTGTATTTCTTTTATGGGATCCAATCTTTCGTGAGCTAAATAGTAGATAGATATACATGTACATGTAATTAATGCGTCTTTAATTTAATGCGATCTGTCGGAGATATACATAAAGACGTTTTGTAATTATTGCGGTCTATTATTTTATGGTACGATTTTACCAAATTATATACTTACTCTGATAATAGTTATGTTTTTGTTTTAACCATTTCGTTCGCTGTTAATATAGTTGTTTTGTTATGGGGTCTTTATAAAAATGGCCACCAGTTTTGCAGTTCAGAAGAAATATAATTTACATTTAGCTTCACCATTCCGCAGGCGGATCATAACAAATAACATTCACTAGTGTTAACTGTGCAACTGGAGACATGCCGAATACACATTACTGTCAAAATGTCACAGACATAGCAATTTACTTTGCTTTAAAAATGTCAAAATATATATTATTATAATGTCTGTTTTATCGTGTATTGAAGAGGGATAAAGATTATTTTGCTCGGAATTTGTTCCGGGTTGAAAACACCTAAAATATCTGTAAACCTTGTAAATTGAAAGTTGCAAACGTTTAAATCTCCCAAACGGCATAGCGCAATATATATTAAACATTGTAACTGTATGCCAGCCAAAATAGTATAACGGTAATTTCAACTCAGTCGTAAACAACCATACAATTTAAAAGTTATGAAATGTCGTGTCTTTACTAGTTGTGAGCGGCCGTAATTTTACGAGTATTAGGAGGCAAAGGGTTGAAATTGTATACAGACAGATTGGTTAGGTAGCTGTGGATGTTTTGTCCTTGGTTTAAATTTGGACGGAATCGTTCAAATGTGAACGTCATAGTTATCCCCACGGCGAGACTGGAATTTTTGCCTTTTAATTGATGATATAAACATGATTTTTCGCATTGTCTATGCCCAGGCAATGCGTTAAGGCTCTAGGGATTACACCAAACCACTAATGTATGCGGCACTCTAATGATTACCATTAGTTACAATGTATGCCCCCCCCCTCGAAAAAATCCTGGATCCGGGCCTGATAATCAAACGATATTACAATTCAATTTGTTTATTTATTTGGGTAAATGGGTGTTTTTGTTGCCTAACCAGAAAGTAGAACATCAGAACAAATATAACGAGAAACATAATGAAAATTGGGTTTAACGTCCTACTGTTCTGGTAGAGCTAATAACGAGAAACATAATCAACATCTAATTTTATTTATTTATTTATTTTTACATTTATATTGTGAATAAAATTTGTTTTATAATTTAACTTTGAATGTCAACACTGGCTTTGTGACGTCAGTAACACAAAACAGACAGCTTATATTTGCTTTGCTAGAAGAATAGCGGATATCATTTGATGACTTTCTCAAATCGGACAGACTTTAATATTTTGAAATCGGGAAGTAGTGGTGTTTTATTGTGGGAGGGGATGGGACTAAATATTAATCCAATATCTTTATGTATTATTTGTTCTTACGAATGTTGACAATTTATTTCATTATTTAAAATGTTTGTTTTATTTTTTCAGGAAGGAGAGAGTGACAGTGGGTCTTCGTCCGGCAGTGTATGTGGCAGTTTATCAGATGACAAAAAAAACAACGTCAATGGCCGAACCGGGTGGCCCCAGCATGTCTGGGCAGCAGAACTTAAGCAATAAAAATACACCCGCCATATTGGATTATGAATTTCAATACAAAGACGTAAATCATATCGCACGTGTGTTGCACGAGATGTGTATGGGTGTGTGAACTGAGCACGCGCACAGAACTGGTTCGCGCGTATATCTAAATTCTAGAGATGGCGTGAGTGACAGTTTTAGAACAATAGAAAAGATTTTTTATTTGTAAAATGTGATTTATGAGTGAAGAAAAAAACATAGTTGTTTTCTACTGATCAACATCGTAGCTGGACGCGGATCAAGGCAGGGGGCGTGTTTCTTTATCATTGTTCACAGTGTGTTAATTTTACTCAACAAAAGTCAATGTCAAATTTATGTTTGATTTTTGGATTTCAAAAACAACCTGCACGCACCCTGTCCCATGAATGATTAGGACCAAAAGATATTTTGTGAGATTTGTTTGAAAATATTGACTGCAAAAAATCAACTGGTAATAGACAAGATGCATAATAATATAATTATAGTAAAATGTACTGAATGACCTCCATGACGTCATAGTTTCATTCGTTATTTACCCCTGTTGATACTTGGAAACACTGGCGCTTGAAGTTATCCTCTAGTACATATTCAATAAAGTCCTTTCGGGGGGGGGGGGGGCAACTTCCACTCAACACATTCTAGGTCACTTCTGATCAAACGTATGGTTAAACTATAATTCGATTGCGAGTAAAGGTCTTAGCAGTGTGTGGAAACTTGAGAATTCCAGAGAAAAATATTCCGGGTACTAGTCATGAAGGTAACCATATGTTAGTCTCAAAATGACCAGGATAATGCATCAATGTGACATTTAAACCCAACCTCTTCCTCACTATAGTATATGATATATGTGACTTCAATGCCCAACCCCACACTTCAAATTGCTGTGAGTTTAAGAAGCAATCCATCATCAACCCATCCTAAAACTAAATAAAAAGATGATCTCCCCTTTCTTTATCAAGTAGGACTGTAGATTATTAAAATACTTAACCACGTTCTAACATTCAAACTTATTCAATCTCATTAAAACACAGATCCTGTTTCGTTTCGTTGTTATAGCTCTAAATTTCGCTTTATTTGTCTTTGCTACACTAGGATCTCGAAGAGTTGTTATCATCGACGTGTTCTGGATGATGTTGGGGATTAGCCAGTGAAACGGTCTGTTACGGAGAGCTCGTGGCCTTTTAATGCAGGGAACTGTGGATAATAACTAGAAACGTAAACGCTGATTGATTAAACAATTTCTGACGTCATAGGGTCAAAACCGCTCGTTTAACCCCTGACGTGAACTTCCACTATAACTGGTCAGATCTTTATGTAGTGTAGGCCATCGAAACGAAATATGGATCTGTATTTGAATCAAATTGAAACTTATTTAAACATACTGTAGACAATCAATTATTATTTTTTGGTATTTTTGAGAATGATGTTTTTATAAAAGTTTAAGGTAAAAACGTAAGTTAGTCCCCTGTCAACCTCAGTACGATTTACACGTCATGTTTTTTTGATACCCGTTCAACCATCTGTTAAGTGCACACTCTAACAATCATTTGACGGCTATGATGCCCAAGTATTTTAAATTTCTCAACAACTATCGTTGAGCTATATTTATTCCTAAATTAAATATTAAGTAGTTTTTTGGTATACAAAGGATAATTTATCGCCGACAAATGATCGCTAGCCTGTTGATGCATAGCCCACGTCATAACAAAAATAACCTTTAGAGTTCACTAAGCCATTTGAACGACCATCCTTTAATTAAATTTTGGGTGATAATATTTAAATTTTAAAATAATTTATATAAAACTACAGAATTAATGGTCTTTTTTCTTCATTTTCTTCATTTTCATTCTTTATATCTTTGCATTTCAGCAATACGCCATCTTTTTCATCGTTTACTTAATTCATAGAAATTTTATAAATATACAAATCGGATTGATGCGGTGAGTGAAATGACACCAAGAATGAGTCCGTTGTACAACCCGACAAATCGGACTGATGCGGTCAAATCACCCCGAGAATGAACTTATTGTACAACTAGACAAATCGGACAGATGCGATGTGATGACATGTCTAAATGTATTCTTACATTAAGGGCTATTTTGTCATTGGGGTGAGCCCACTGCACAAACGGAGGTGGATTGTTGTCCACTATCTTTAGGGCTATAATACAGTTAGTTAGCCTCATCTCAGTTCAATCAGCTCCTTCTTCACTTTTTTAATTAGCCTACTTGTTTATTTAACAACTTCTTACAACAATATTTGTCTTTATCTTCTTCTAAATTTTATATCTTGAAAAAAACATTAATTGCCAAATTTCCAAAATTTATATGTTTAAACGCTAACAAATTGTTTAGAGATCTCTTAAGATATATTATCGTTCATCCTAATGTTTTAAAAATGGCGTCGTATTTCTCGTTTTAAGTGACTGGTTATAGTAGGCTAATGTTATTTATAAAGCGGCAGTAAAGAGCAGATCGTATTACCGGTTATCCAGACATAAATTAAGATAATGACCCCCCGTTGTTCCCGTCTTAATGACCAAAATAATCACTCCATCTTGACAAAATGAGACAATCGTCATCAACTTGTGCGGTCCAGGGGGCACGGCAGGCGTGGGAGGGTTAGCTTAGATTATCATGCCGCGATAATAAAGGTAAATTTAGCGATAATAAATGTCGTGATATTCGAGGAAAGGGTGGCTACTCTCGACCGCGACGCTTATCACCGATCAGACGACACAAAATGGCGACAGTCTGCAGGCAGACGTCATAACGTCAGACTTCTTCCTGATAAAGGAAAAAAATACCACTTTAAAGTTTTTGTAACGTGATGTGAAAACACACAAGACGTGCATTCGATTATTGTCTACTTTGTTTCTCCCAATTCTTAGTTTTGTTTTAATGCACTTTGAATTAAGAAATAACTTTAATACACGACTAAAACCTTCACGAGATCTCCAGTTCTTCTTACCCTCCGGTCTTTCTCGATAAATATCATAAAGAACTGATAAATGAAATACTTTTAAGATAATGTATTTAATGGAATAAATGTCATTCCTATCTCAAAAAGTATTAAGGTAGTCTATATTATGATCTCCTAGAAAACAAACTGATATAAACTGCAGATTAAAGATGCATTATGTTAGAGCTAAATCTTGTCTTCTCTTTGCCTGGCATGTTATAAAAAAAATATTAATTAGACATGTATTCACACGACAAGCCCGTAATTAACCCTCTGGACGATCGGATGGTTGTGATATCGGATGGGTTGAAACATGGTTAATCAAGACTTTGTTTTTAATCGTACTAACGGTTGCAATGAAAACCGAGACTACGCTATTCTTCAAACAGTTATAACTTCGCTCAGAATAAATCAATTTGACTGAATTTCATTGTATCATATTATATTCTATTTTCATTATCCATTTTTGAACTATTATAGTTAAAACGCGCGGCTCTTTATTTACATCTTACATAATGCATCTTTAATATGAAGCTAAAATGACAACAGTTTTCCTTAAACTAGCTTTATTTATTATTGATATGGCGATCTCGTTTCCATCGAAAACAAACTTCGTAAACAGCGCTTTGTTAATAAAGAGGATCTTCGTTATATCAAGAAGGTTGATATTAGGAAAATAAAATACAAACAAACATTTCCAAAATGAAATATATAAATGTATTTGATCAAATATTCTCAAATATGCCGACTATTAAACACCTACAAACATGGCGGATGAAACAAATTCAGGAAATACCAAAATTGAATAACAAACTTTCTGAGGAAAAGATAAATATTTTGAGCTGAAATTATATTATTATTTTTCAACAGGCTAATGCGTGTACATAAAAATGATATGTACGGAATACAATGCAATTCAATAGTAAATTTCTATAACGTGGTAAGATCGTGTCTCCAACGGTTTCTCCTCCACAGTAGTAATTATCTGAAATATAATGATATATATATTGTCGTGATTGCCCTCCATAATATAAAATAACCATTGTGAATAAAACTTGTGTATAAATTGTAAACATATCAGTAATTATTGAATTAATTTTTATCATTGTATAATTATTGTAAATCACGTGTTTTTTATTATTATTATTTAATGTTTCATATGTGATTATTTCCTGATACGTGCCAAACATAATGACGTATTTAAACACCGTAGTGACATCTTTAAACCTCACCGTGACGTCTTTTAATATCGTGGTGACGCATTTAAACCTCACTGTGACCCATTTTAACACCACAGCGACGTATTTAAACTTTACTGTGACTTGTTTAATTATAATAGTGACGTGTTTAAACCTCACTGTGACGTGTTTAAATATAATATGTTTAAATAATATTATTAGATTGTACATTTTAAGTCTCCTGGATTCACTAATTGTCAAAACAAAATGAAAATAAAACAAATAAAAATAAAAATGTGTTCTTTTATTATTTTCAATATTTATTTTTTTATAGGAAACGGAAGTACTATGGGTACTAAGTACTAACTCCTCGCCAAGCGTTAAGATTCTTTGCACGAATGAGCAATCGGGCAGTTTTGTTTTGCCCAGTAAAAAACTTAAAGGTTAGACAAATTTGGCTTTATTTCGCCTCGCTTTATGGTTCTGATTTTTTACACCACGTAAGAGATCAGGTAGAGGTCAGGAACAGTTCATTGGACGATGCCTTGAAGTGATTGGAAGAGCTGTGTTTTCATTGGCTTTTTACCGAACACAAGTAAAACCAGGACATTATAACAATTGCCAAATGTTAAGCAAACTTAAGTCCTATAAAATAAGAACAAAATAAAACGTATAATTGGATATTAGACTGAGGATTTTTACTTTGTAGCTGTAAGAAATGGAGAGGATATGGCTTGTAATTTCATAGTTCTTATCCGTCATTTTGCGGGTTGAGCAGAAAAGTTGGACGTTAAACCCCACTCCATTAATTCATTTAAAACTCTTATATTATCCAAATTGAATTGTCGGGGCATTCAAATTTTATGTGTTCAACTGTCGACCATTTAAGCTAGAAACAAAACAACAATAAGTAAATAGATTACTTTCCGTTTACTGTTACAGTTGCAAGATATCAATCAATTTTTTTTTATATAAACATTATTTATTCAGAATCTGAGGGAATTGGGGAACAGGCAAAGCCTCTGTAAACAGCTCTCCAGGTTACAATAAATTACATTACATTACAAAAATTTTGAAAAAAACAAATGTTTTAGTTGTGTAATCAAATGTAATCTTAAGACCCCCCCCCCCCCCGCCACACCATGTGTAACTTGTCCCTGTGTCAAAATACAAAATACACTGTGCTTCTGTATTTTACAGTGCACTATCCGACACGTACCGATACGTACCGTCCCTGTTCCTGTAACCACGTAGTGATTGTAAAATGCAGAGTAATCAGTTATATTAATTTTCATTGCAACATCGTAAAAACCTGCAACAACAACACGCCTGCAACATAAATACCGTTTGACAACAGACGCCATTCATTTAGAGAGCTGAAAGCCATACCAGGCTTCCCCATCATCTATTCCTGTTGGTTTTTTTATCATAGAAAATATTGGCCCTTTTCTGGAGTTTTGGTGCAAAACTATTATACACTCGAGCAAGTCTGCTACTTTTTGTGAAAATTGAACTTTGAAAAAAAAGGGGAAATGTGTAACGGGTATAAGAAATCGATGAAGAAATCGTTATTCCAGTCCATAATAGTCTTTTCTCTTGCATCGTGCTGGTCCCCGAGAGAGCTTTATATTGTTTTATTGGTTGTTTCTAATTGATTGAGTAGCCGTTATTAAATATGAAGCCATCACAGACGTTAAGTTTGAGGTGTAATCGTGAATTATATTAAATTAGAACCATGTGGCTTATTTCACTTGTCTTTTGTTTTAGATTAACTCTGACCAGCGCCATCCACAGTCGATTCAATGAAATTCTCGATCAAACAGCTCTTAGGAATCTATTTACCTGTCATCGATATGGCGTCTGGATAATCGCGCCTTTACCAGAGCTTCCACGGTAATCATATAATTAGCTCCCCCTTTCGGCTGGTATCCATGGTAGCACGTGTAATTAGGATTAATGACAGACGAATGGAGATGATGTAGACCTCGGATGGCGGGAATCCTTATGATTGATAAGAAAACCAAATTGAATTTCCACTGCAATTATTGGTGATATGATAACACGCATTCTCCCTGAACTAGTTACTGGTTCCAGTTTTAAAACAACACACAATTAATGAGGAACTTTTATTGGTGACATAAATTGGTTGTAGTTCCTACACGAACATGAGCACTGTGTTCTATATATTACTAGAAGGCGACATATTGATAACATCATCTATATTATACATACAACATCTACATCATACATAAACTCCATCCTATTTCGTTTCGTTTTTTATAGTCCAATATATCGTTTTACTTGTCTTTACTACACTAGGATCTGGAAGGGTTCTTAATGTTAAGGATTACCTAATAAAACGGTCTGTTTGGCGAACTTTTGGTGTGAGGTGCACGGAGCCGTGGGTAACCCACTTAAAACATCAACGCAGGTTGGTTAATCAAATGACTGACGTTATAGGGTCAAACGCCACTCACGAAACTCCTGGCTCGACCTTCCATTATAACCGGTCAGATCTTCATGTAGTAGAGGCCATCGAAAGTATAAGACAACGAAACGAAATGTAGATCTGTACTAGTTTGTGTCGAGTGGACGTTAAACCCTACATCTCTCTCTCTCTCTCTCTCCTATTCTGTGGTCGCTTGCTTGTTTCCCTTCCTTACTATAAGGGAAGCCAACATAAAGGTTTTGACAGCTAGGGTCAGGTAGATCTCCTATATGAAAACGCACATACTAAAATACCAAATCAAACATACCAGCATTCTACACAGAGAGATCCACCTATTTCAATTTTGGGGAATAGATCTCTGCCATAAATGGCCGCCATATCCCAAACTTAGTATTATGGACAGAGATCACCAAAAACGAAACAAGGGCCAAGGTTATTTTTAGTCTCTCTCTCCCTTTCTCTTTTTCCCCTTTTATATGGCGATTTTTAGTGTAGAATCGAATCGAATAAAAGGGTTTGAAAATACATTTTCTGTCAGGTGTTGATGAATATCCAGGATTTTCAGGCGGGAGGATACAAGAGTTTTGATGTTGGTTACGTTGAAATGTAGGTCCGGGAATTGCATATTTACTTGTCTCTACTTCCACTTCCAGCCTGAGTATCACAAGTTTTTCATGAAGAACCTCACACGTCCCTTTGATCAAGAGTTTGCCACAATATGTTGCTCCATTTGTGGTAGAAAGCGTTCTTTCCAACGAAAATTTGGCCAAAAGTTACAGCCGGGCTAAGTGACGAGAATTAACATTAAAGTCAATGGGGCAATCTTTATTGTTCTGTGGCCTTATAAACCTTTTCAGTTTTATTAAATAGAAGCAGAATAACTACTCAACAAAATTCTTGAAGTATAATTAGTGTTTTCTACTAAAATCGTCGACTTTGGACTTAAAATGTCGGTCAACTAACTAAGTGTGTCTGTCCGCAAGCGGTGCAAACTGTAGACAGCTAGTCCGTGTAAATTTAGTTTTAATTTTTAATCATTTTCATCAAATGTTTTGTATCCTTGAACCGAATTGGTCCGATTCTGAATTAGTGTTTATTCTAGTTGAACACGTTAAAAAGATTCTGTCTTCATAATCATTTTTATGTGTTTATAAAACTCAAGACACGTGCATGGCTAGTAGGAGTTTTATTTCATTCTATAAAACAAACAGAACACGTGCATTTTAAACAGTTTATACCATTCTGATGACGTCTTTTAATGACAAAAAACCTAAACCTCGAAATAAGCATAGAATCCTTCTGTTGGCAATAACCGCAGATAGTAACACATAGTGTATTGGGGGTTGGGGTGAAGGTGGTCAGACAGGGAACGGGTGAGCGACGTCCAGGTGGATCTTATATATCTGTGAGAAGCCAGAATTGTTTCAACCTTCGGGATCATAGGAGGAAACCCGATAGTTATAGAAAAGAAATGAGGTTTAACATCCCACTGTTCTGCATCGACTGGGATAATGAAGGCAGTCATGCGTCATACAGTGGAATGAATGAATGAAATGGGGTTTAACGTCCTACTGTTATGCAGTTAACCTGAGCTAATTGAAGACGGCCATACGCCATACGGGGTGCTATGAGGAAAATTTTGCCCGGGCAGCGGCGCTACGGGCTACTCATATCGAATTCCAACTGCCAAGGGATTTTTTACGTGCACTTCAATGTGTACACGAAGCCTCGGGTTTTCTTCCCTTCTGAACGACTAGGCAGCTGTCCTTGTCAGGCTCAGGCCCTCCTTCTGTATCACTGACAAGTGGAAATCACGTCGGAAAATCGAGATGAACTTTCTCGGCCAATGCAGGGATCAAACACTCGACCTCCAGGCCAGCGCCTTATCCATTTAGCCACCGTGATCCCCGTCATACAGTGGACTATAAGGGAAATTTGGCCCGGACAGCAGTGCTACGGCCTACTCTTGGGGGTTATTTTACTTGCATGCCAGTATGGACACGGGACCTCAGTTTACCGTCCCCTCCGATATGCTTGCAGGACTTCCGTCCTGCATCACTGACAAGGTTTAAGTGCGATGGAAAATCCAGAGGAACTATAGAAAAGACTATGTCAATAATGTCATTGGAATTTAAAGTGGGGTAAGCGGAAACATACCTTTCAGAATATTTCTCCTGGACTGATAAACTAGCAACTGATAGGAATTGAAAGAGGGTAGGGAATATTCTGTTATTGACTGGGTTATTGACACTCCTTTACCTTGACATCCCTTTAAAACATCCTACATAATATGAACTTTTTTATAAACAAATATTAGGAAATGGTCGAAATAACCAAAATGATGTATGTTCAAAAATTTGACCTAACTGAATTTAGCCAAGTAATTTACGAAATTTGTTAGTAAAATTGTAGTTGATGAGTTATAGCCTTTCCTACAAATAATAAATTAAATTTGTTGAATACAGAAAAAAGTTTAGAATAATTCTTGTTTCTCTTGAACAGTGAATAAAACAAAAATACACCCACTTGTTATTTAATAAATCAATTTTTAAAACTGTAGCTATTTTTTTTTTAATTTAAAAAATAACGTTACAACATAATTAATCGTAAGAATTTGTGGAAATCAAATTAACGTTAGGTTTTGAGAAGAAATTCTTTCAAGAAAACGAAATGAATAGATGCCAAAAAGTTAACATGAATTGAAAAAGCCTACCTTGTTTAGGCCAAGTTAATTTACACTTTTGTTTTTCGGGAATTTCTTTTAATATTTTGCGTCCTATTTCCTAGGAAAATATAATAATAGTTGAAGAACCCCAAAATACTTGGTTGCTCTTTTAAAAGGTTTTAGTTCCACAGTTTCGTGTTTTGAAGACCCCGTGTAAACATTAGCGTGCACGTAAAATATTCCTTGGCAGTTGGAATTCGATATAAGAGTAGGCCGTAGCGCCTCTGTGCAGGCCCCGAGTTCACAAAACATTCCCAGACTTAAGTTGAGAATTTACTAAAACGTGTTCGCCTTATTTTAACTAAAATAAAGCCTCTTTTAAAAAGAAATTGTTGTTTTAATATTTTAAATATACCTATAGGATACTATGTGCAAAGTTTTGTGTTTCTGGATCAAAGATAGTTTTCATAAACAGTGATTGAAAGTTGAGTAAATTCTCAACTTAAGTCTGAGAATGCTTTGTGAACTTGGGGCCGGGTAAAATTTCCCTCATAGCACACTGTATGGCGTATGCCCGTTTGTATTAGCCCAGTCGGAGCAAAACAATATTATGACGTTAAACCCATTTCATTTAATGTTTTAACCTTCTAAATTAAACATTTCCATTAGACAGCGGATATTTTATTGATTAAGATCTCTTCTAACTAAAATATATTTTGGTTTGGCCTTATTAGCACCAATTCAATTGTAACAAAACATAGAGGTGTCGTAATGTTAATATACTGTCGTTTCTGGAGTTTATAGTTAATGCCAACAGTAACGACGATACTCACTTAAATTATTACAAATAGTTATTGCAATAAACACATGTCAAACACTATTACAATAGCGATGGGTAAAAATTACATATAATAACATATAAACGCTTTAGGGATTAAAATAATTGAATAATAATAATATAAGAAAACAAATTCTCGGTAGTTAAGTGAAGTAAGTAGTGGATCGAATACTCAACCTAGGAAAACAATTATTGTCCCACTACTTCATCAAATAAAGGAGTAGCGGGGCGATGATTTCAAGTTAAAATCTTATTCAAAGGGTGGAAATGGCATATTTAGGTCAACACCACTCGCCGAACTCAAAGAACAAGGCATTCAAATCAAAAACTTAATTAAACATGCATTATTCAAGAGCTAAATCTGCCCAGTGCAGGTCTTTATTTGGGCATGAAATGTTTTCTAAAGTATTAATTAGACATTAATTAACTGATCCAGGCCTTAATCAACTTTGGATGGCATCAGATTGCTCCGATATTAAACAGATTAAAACGTTTCAGTGATAAATCAAATATGGCGCGCCCCATGCTTCGAGTCTCAGCCTTGATCAACCAGGACCGTGGTTGAAATTATTGCACAGGTTGGCCAAATCTTCAAATGCCAATATCTTCGCTTGCAATAGAGTAATTTGAATGAAATTTTCAAATTATTCATTTTACATCATCTACTTTCGAACTAGTATAGCAAGAATGGCTAGTTCTTATCTATATCTTGAATAGTGTAACTTTAAGTATTGTCAAAATTAAAATTTTTCTCGCGCAATGGGGGGAGACAAACTTCCCGGGCCCCTATGCCCAAGTGCTTCTGATTACTTTAAAGCGAGAATTCCATATCTTCTAAGAAAGTCAAAACATAATAATTTCTATGTCTTTTGTCCAATAGGTTATCAACTCACTATTTATTATACGATCATAGGCATTATTTCCCACACTTAACAATCATTGACATAGGAAATAATAATACAATGGCCTCCCTTGTTTTCCATATGGACTAGCTATCTTCAACAATAGTGAATTATAGGATAATAGGATTATCGTTTAACAAGGTAGGACTGTTTATAGATACCATCTATTTTAACTTTATTTTAATACATTTTAAAAATATAACTTAAAAATATTAAATTTTAGCTTTAAAAAATGGCTTGGTTTATTGAACAACTTGCGATCGACTTAAATCGAGCATTTTACGGGAATGAAATATAGGGAGGGAGGGTATGATATTTACTATCGACAATGTATCTTGTTGCCTTGTCTATTGTGATATAGGTCTAGAAGTAGGTGGGGTTAACATATCTACAAGACAAGAACCGTGTAAAACATCTCACTTCGTGTCGACTTCCCCTTCTTTAAAGGCCACACAAATACCATTAGGGAGCAGATAATACGCCTGATTCACCATAAAATTGAGAATGGCAAAAGGTCGAGAAACGAAATGTTTTGGCAGTGTTCTGGCACGTGTCTGGTTGTCTAGATTTCGTCAACAGTATCGTTAGATTAAGCATCTCCATTAGCCAAGTGATTAAAGACAGTTTACTTGCAGATCGTTTTCTTCGCCGAGCCGGCATGGAATTTGGATCAACTGACAGAGCACATTAAGGAAGTTGAGGGGTTGATAAAATGAGACGAATATCCATCAGCGTTTCGTTAATTTCACATTCCACAATTTCCTTTTTTTAAAGAATTTTCAGAAAACTCCCTGGAAAGGGCGTGCTTCTCAAAGAAAACGATGACATTTGAAAATATAAATTAATTATTTATAAAATTTGGTCCTGTTTATTTTAATTTAGATATTTGTTATGTTTAATGCATTATGTCTAATTTATAAAGAAGCCTATCATAATTTTGATGCCAGTCAGGAATTGTTAAAGATGCATTATGCAAGTAATAGTCAAAAGGCGGACATTTCTTGCTTTAATAGTTCAAAAATTTCTAATGAAAAATGAATATTATATATTGAAATTTTTAGCCAAATTGCTTTATTCTGAACGATGTTATGAGTGTTTGAAGTTTTAAATAAATAGTCTCGACTGTCAAGCACCATTGCTACGATAACAAACAAAATCTCGATTATCCATTATGCTATTAAATGGCGTGGGTTCTAATCCATTAAATATCTAAGCCAGAAGTTGATGATAACAGTGAAATGAAATGGGGTTTGACGTCCTGTTGTTCTGCTCCGGCTGGGCTAATGAAGAAAGACATGCACAGGAAATTTAGACCGGGCAGCGGCACTACGGCCTACTCTTATATCGAATTCCAACTTACAAGTAATCATTTACGTGCACGCCAATGTGTACACGGGACCTCGCTTTTAGGTCCCAGCCGTACATGCCAGACCCTCCTTCCTGTACCACAGACACCTTGAAACCACACCGGAAAGAAACAATGACCTACAGCTTATCTGGAGAAAGAACAAAAATGGTTCCCTATTTATAAATTTTCGTACTTTTTTTATACTCCAGCGGTTATTTACAAAGAATCAAGTCTCCGTGTGCATGACTACGATTCGTAGAATTTCTTAGGTAAAACTTCATCAAGAGAATAAGAACTTTGTAAGCAAGATAAGAATTAAAAGTTTATCGCGATAAATTTGTGGTTGGTCATTTTATTATTAGTCGAAGACGCCTGTTGGTCTAGTGTTCTGATTAGATAGCCACTGAGTTAAAAGGCCGGTTTATCGAGAATAAAAGAATTGTTACGATGTAGTCGGATCGGGTTACAGTCGTGATTTACCAGTCCCTAATACGACTATAATTCAATTGTTTGTCAAGATATGCAAAATAAATGATGGTCTGCCAGGGTAGTTAGCAATGTTATGACTTGAAAGAGAAAGAGTTTCAGAAGCAGAAGATTCTTAAAAATTAAATTAAGTTTATACTTAAGTTATTTTCGGAGATAAATGGATAAATTAAACGAGTGTCTACTTTGAGAAAGAAAGAAGAAAAGAACAGAACGTAGTTCAACGGATGAATTAAACGAGTGTCTACTTTGAGAAAGAAAAAAAAGAACGAAATGTAGTTTAACGTCTGGGAAGCTGAGTGCATTGGTTATTTTGCGATCAATACTTAGTTATCTTTTCTCTAGTCATGGGTACCATGCTCTGAATCAATTTAGGGTTTGACCTTGGTTTTTCATACCATCCAAGGGATTAGATACACTTTTACAACATCTTCATAAGGCCCTGTATCCATAGGCTGTTCCCTTGTGGCGTGTTCCCTTGTGGCGTGTTCCCATGTTCCCTTGTGGCGCGCAACAAGGATAATGAACCTTTGTTTTTTGACGTGCCCGTTCCCATAGGATGTTCCCAGGGAACATGTGGCCTCGTGCACGGAACATGTGGCTTGTGACCGGGAACACAGACAATGAACATGTCAATTCTTTTGCAGCTGCACTAGAGGGAACACGTCGTTACGAGTGCAATATTGTATGGAAACTTGTGTAAAATTCATCCAGTTCATCGCGAGTTCCAAAAAATGGCCGAACCCAGCACCGTGGTCGTTGTCTGAAACATAAGATGAGCACCAGCGAGGAAAATAAATGCAATCAGTACCTGATCAGGGAGGGAAGGGGCATAGTGGGGAAAATGTCCCGGGCTACCCACATATAAGCAATAGCGGCATCCTCCTTCCTCATCCTTCCGATTTTCGGTAGTTGAGTTAGTTCATCGTCGAGCTATCAATAAAAAAACGGTTCGCATAATGATAGTTGTGTCTTGTGTTATTTTGCTTTCTCATCAACGTTTGTATATAGACTTTTCTTTTACCTATATTTCCATCGTACATTGCACACGCCACAAGGGAACAGCCTATGGATACGGTCGGGTACAGGGTCGGGTCACAAAGCCACAACGCCACAAGAGAACACGCCACAAGGGAACAGCCTATGGATACAGGGCCTTATAATGATGCGTTTTACTCGTCTAAATATATATTAAAGATATGTATATCCTACACATTTGATCCAAAATCAAAACTATTGTATTAAAAAGAATGACAAAATGATGGATAATTGAAATTTTGACATGAGTAGAATATGCATATCAATAACAAATCTTTCCTTGTCGATATCTGTTTGCAATAATGTGGACGATAATGTTGACGACAGACAATATGGACACTAATGTGAACCAAAAACCCGCTGTAGTCGTTGATTAGAAGTACCATCTATGTTAACTGTTTGAATGAAATGAGGTTTAACGACCTACTGGTGGATACCGACTGGGCTAAATAAGACGAGCATACGCCATGCATGGTGTTATGTGTTACACGGCGGCGCCACGTCGAACTACTCGAATTGCAACTGTCAAGGACTCTTTTACAGGCATGCTTATGTGTATTCGTGACCTCGGTTGTTCGTCCCGTCCGAACAACTATAGGCCTAATAGTAACAGAATCCTTTCATCTTGTCTATTATCGCCATAAATCATGTTTTATCGTGTGAAAATCAAACACGTCATACTTTGTACTAATATTACCTAACACATAGAAAACAGGGGATATAACTCTCATCAAACCCCTCTAAACCCCTTTTATCTCACGTGATCATCTTCTCCCCAGGGTTTTATAATCAGTGAAATCAAAACCGGAAAATGGCGCGAAACGAACATAAATTGTGTTGCCCGCCACCAAAACATCGTATAGATTACCGATAATACTAGAAGTCAGGGGTTAATGCCAATGGGAGTTACAAACCATTTAGTCGTTCCGCTTTTGAAATCCGATCCGAAAACTTAACGAACCAAGTGCATCTGGTCTCACGGGGAGGATCGCGCACGCGTTTCTTTGCAAACTGTGACGTAATTGTTAATCAGGGATGAAATCTCGTAATCAGCAGACAGTTAACGATATTAACGCGAGATCAAAGTAGTATTGGTCGTCAAACGAGAATGTATCGAATGGCCTTTTTATTCAAAATTACAACCTGAATTTTTTTTCTTTTTTTTTTTCTTTTGTTTTCCCTGCGACAAAGAAATACCGAACAAAGTTGCTACATCAAAATTAAAAAAAATCACCATTCTGCAAAAAAACAAAAAAAAACAAAATGGAAATCAAGAAATGCGTAAACCAAATTGATTGAGAGCTATGACACACATATCACAACACAAGGCTGTAGCCCTAGTCGGTGGACTTTTTGGTAATTTTACAAATTAGACCATAATATTTAAATTGGAAATTTTTTCTTGCTACTGAAATAGGCCTATACATTTTTTACTTCCACTTGACACAAAATAGGTCATTTCGGTACTGACAATATATGGTGCAATTTTATTTCAATTTCAAATAATTCGCTTGCGTGTAGGGGTCTTTAGCAGTGGGGGAGAAAACCCACGTAGTAAGACAAGCCTACTGAAATATAAATTTTAAAGTACAAAAATTAGTAAAAATAACAGTCCCTGTTATACATGTAGCTTCAATTTCATTCGTACTGAGTAGGCCTATGGTAGGCCTATTTAGCGATTTACTGTGGCTCGTGTTTCCGCGGCATTATTTTCATCTTGGTAAATTCATCCCTGGATTAATATAAACTACGTTGAAATGAGTGCCTTTCTATGATAATCCCCACCCCACCCCTCTCTATGTTGACCCTCTCTCTTTGTTAACGACTGTTCTTGTTGCTAGCCTTGGAAAATCAATCTGATTTTTTTACTGTTTTGCCCGGACTGTGCTAATGAAGACGGGATCATTTACATGCATGCCGATGTAAACACGGGGCCTTGGTATTTCGTCGGATCCAAACGACTAAAAAGCTGTCCTTGTCAGGCCCTCCGTCCTGTTTCGCTGACAAGGGGAAACCACGTCGGGAAATCAGCAGGGCACGGCCTGGTCCATATTAAAGGGTCAATAACACTCTTTCTGGCTTGGCAGCTCCAGAAAATAAATAATAGCCTTAAGTACTAGATGTATAAGTGTCCTACCTGTTGTATAAATTATCCATACTTTACTTGTGCAGAGGGTTTGAAAATATTTTAAACTCCAAGTTACAATTGAAAATGTTTACGCTAGGCTTTTCAAATCATTTTTTTAAATAAGGTGTGTTAAGATAAAAATTTATATCCTCAAATAAATGGAATATTGTAAGATAGTTCAATTTGTTGACCAGAATAAAGATTGGGATATATTATTCAGTTAACAACAGTGTTATTAAGACTTTAAGGTATTTGTAGTGTGAACAAAGGGGGTCATCTGGCCTTGTTATAGACTAAGGAATGTCATGGATATAACATTAAAGTCCGTGGAGAGTGAATTTCTAGTCTTAATCCATGCTGTAAGGTTAACAGTAACACTTAAAGACGGTTGTTAGGTTATCAAGGAACGGGAATGGTCTGTAAATGTTATCTAGTAAAAACAATAAATTCTACCCCAAGAAAAGCGACAAAGTTTACTTTCATTCTATCAAATATAATTAAGTAAAAAGTTTTTGTTAAAGATTTATGACCGATGTCATTAATTCTGTCAACGAGACGTCACTTCAAACGACGCCATGATCGAAATGTTTAAAACACCACCGCGTGCTTCTCAAATACCAACACGCCCCCTGGTGATCTAATCATAATAGCTTCCGCCTCCAAGTTAACATTTTACATAAATTACTAAAATACTAAGGTTCAAATCTGTGGGGCGTGTTGTGCTGATTTATGTAGAAACCACAATTCTTTAAAATTATTTTATAAATTGGAAGTAAAATGTCTCAACATGGCCTGGGCCTACTAATATAATATGGTTTGTCTTTTGGTTTATCAAGAATATACGAAATGAAATGTGGTTTAACGTCCTACTTGGCTAATGAAGACAGGTAAAGAATATAAGAAAGTATCATGTTCTCTCCATATTTTGCTATAGAACAAGTATTAAGGTCAAGGCAGGAAGGGGATGGCGAAGTGGGGTGGTGTAGTTGCTTTGTTTGAACAGATGATCTCATTCGACAAACCTATGGACAGATTCCGGTACCCTCCGTAACCCTACATCTAGACTCGGATGTATGACAGTAAGTGATATGTACCTACGACCATACATCTGCGATGCGGCTAGTCGACTATCGATTTGCTTTAACAGGAAAAAGTGCCGCTTTTACAAAAAAGTCCAAAAATGGCAGCCATTTGTTAGTTTGTTGATATAATCTCTATGGGGGCAGCCATTTTGTATCCGGGTCCTTTAAAATAGTTCTAAAATGGCGAAATTCGTCACACATCCGACTCTAGATGTAGGGTACTGGAATCTGTCGAGATTTGCCGAGTGCCCATACTCTGTTAAACGCAGATTATCGGTAAAAGTTCATTTGGCTTTTAGCCCCCCACCCCCAAACACATACACACGCCCAAGGGACTAGGACATAGGATCGGGACAGGAACAACGTTCGAATCACACGGAAACCAATATACATACGTTCACGTAAAATAACGCCGCAGTCAGGACAAAATTTCCCTCAAAGCAGATGCAGGGCATTTGTTTCGCGTCTTCATTAGCTCAGTCGAAGCCGAACAGCAGGGCCTTAATGCATTTCATTTTATTATATCGTTATTATCGTGATCTTCCTACATTTACTTTCATTATGAAATTACTTTTAAACCGGAATTAAATTAGTTTTATAATATGAATTTCGTTTATATTGAAAACCAAACAGGATACAATTTAACGATATATTTTGTAGCTTTTTGAAGAAAATTTCAATAATTTGTACCTACTGTTTATGTTGTCTAATACGAAACAATGGCTAATGAATCTGCACGCGCTGGCCCCGAGAACCCCGCGTGACAAAAAGAATCAGTAAACGGAAGTATAACGAGGAGAATGAAGAAGCACATGGCCCCTTGGAGATATTAAAGGCAAACCCACGAGCTAGATAGTTTACAAATAACTCAAATTTATCGCTTGTGATGTGTAGAATTCGTGGCGCCAACCTTCTCAATGAACGGATAAAAACGGAAAACCAGAAACTGATCATTAACAAGGGGAGTTTTACTATATGATTCTCGACTTCCAACTGTTGATGTAGATAAACAAGGCCTTCTCTCTATAGCTAGTTAGTTTATATGTGTCATTAATTCAGACTAATTCACGTTTTAAATTAAAAGAATGGAATCTCTGCCAAATGCTCGAATATTATTCTACTCTCAAGGTCATAAACTATTTTCTTCTAATGGACCATAGCCTATAGGCCCGGAATAAGATTACAAAGAACCCTAGCTGCAAATGTCACCGAAACCGTCGAATCTACAGTAAAAAGGGGGCACGTTATGGCAGTGGCGTACATACAGGCCCATAATACGAGTGACGCAGCTTTCAAGGGGGGGCTGGAGAAATGGTCGAATCTGAAGAGTCCCTGAAATGCCATTGCTGATGGTCAGAAACACTTATAACACGAGTAAAATTGAGCACTGCGCTTGGAATTCGTGTTATTTATTAAGAATTTTAGCAAGAACGTACAAAGTAACCTATGAATATGTAACAACTTCTGAAAGTGATAATTACACCATTGAATGGACATATATCTTCAATATATTGTTCTAGGACAGGTTGCCCAAGGCTTCGTTAACTTTTAACGATTCGTTAACAAGGAGCTAACGGATCGTTAACTTTAACAGAGAGAAAGTTTGTTGCTGGAAGCTCCGTTAACTTTAACGTGTAGTTAACTTGCCGTTATATTTAACGGAGGTGATGAGCTCCGTTGACCGTTATCTGTTTAACGGTGGCATTAAAAGTCATACATGTAGATTACCAGTGTAATTTGCTATATAACATCCTAGAGGGTTGGGCAATTGGGGGCTATTCCAATATCTATAGGATGAAATTCTATAGAATTCTACAGAATTTTGGAGGTTGTAGGAAACAATGGCCCTGGATATTTTGTAGTGCTAATATTTCTAAAGGAAAAAATAAAGTATTCTATATAGTGTTTTCTGTAGTGAATTCTACTTATCTTTTCGTCTTAAATCGAGTTTTGTGAACAGACTGAACTTTTGTCTCAATGTCTTCAGTTTTTTGTTAATACTAACTTCTATGTTCATTGAATTTAAAAATTTAAAATTCAGCCAATAAGCAACCAGTCTTCTCTTTGATTAACTTTAATGAATCCGTTAGCTAACGGATAATGAAAGTGTCTTTCCAGCAACTGAAATTTAACGGACCGTTAACAAACGACACGTTACGAAGATAACGATCCGTTAGAGTTTTACGGATCGTTAAAATAACTTAGTTTTGAGAAACCGGTCCCAGATGAATTTACCTAAATTAGCAAAGATATGACGAAGTCCTCATATTTTTCACCAAGCTTTCAAATCGCGCTTAGTCAAGTCATTGAGGCGTTCCTATTTCATAACTGAACTGGCGCCTATTGTGATATCTAATCATATCCATTTTGGCATTTTTGCTTACCGCATTAATTCATTTAGTCGCCGATGCACTTTCGGCGATATCAAATCAAAGCAATCATATTCATAATATTAAATATTTGGGATTTTCCCTTCTTTTTTGGCAATGTTTATCCCATTATCAATGTAGTCGCCGATGCATAATATTATTCTGGTGGATGGGAAGTACCGCCCTTCAGATGTAAACTATGTCGGGGATCACGGTGGCTAAGTGGGTAAGACGCTGGCTCGCTAGCCAGGAGGTCGGCTATTCGATCCCTGCATTGCCCGAGAAAGTTCATCCATATTTTCCGGCGTGGTTTCCAGTGTCACAATGGTGCAGGACGGGCTGGCAAGGACAGCTGTCTAATCGTTCGGATTGGGCGAAAACTGAGGTCCCTTGTACATATTGGCGTGCACGTATAATATCCCCTGGCAGTTGGAATTCGATACAAGAGTAGGTCGTAGCGCCGCTGCCCGGGCAAAATATCCCTTATAACACACTGCATGGCGTATGTCCGTCTTCATTTGTCACGTTAGTTAGGAGGAGAACAGAAGACGTTAAACCACATTTCATTTTATTTATCAATACGCATGGCATACCTAATTTACGTTGTCTGTCTTCCATCTTTCTCCGCTTGAGAACTGCTCGAAGTAGTTAGTTTTCTGTGTGCAGACTGGTCAGGGTGGCAGATAAATAGATTTATTTAACATAAATATAAACATATAGGTCCTACTTTATATATAAAACAAATTTTAAAATAGAAATAATTCGGGAAACGTTTTAATATTGGGACTAACTTGAGAGTTTTTTGTATGTGCATGATTTTCTTCCCAAAGCTTAATGATTGCATAATTAATTCGAGACCACATTACTTCAGTGGGCCAGATTGGAACCGTACCAGGCGCGTCGCGCTTACGTTTGTACCGTTTATCACCATGAGAATTCGGTTCCTTTCGATCTTGGCATGTATCGGACTGTAACTTCATGGATTATAGCCCCTAATTGCACGAAAAATCATGTTTTTAGCTTGTGAACACGGCGCAGGTCGCAATTTTGATCCGATTTGGATGAAACTTGAAATTCATTTTAATAACCCAAAGATCTTGGTTCCTGTCGATAGTTGCGCATATCGGATCCCAAGTTCCTGAATTATGACCCCTGATTATACGAAAAATCGCCATGTCCCTCTGGAGGTCACAATTATTATCCGATTTAAAAAGAACAACGTTTGCTTATATCACCGTTACACCGTAATGAAGGATTATTCGAATTTCGTGAAAATCGGACAAAATGGCCGCCACTTGTACGCGAATAGTGTAAAAATAAATATGGTATATCAAGGTTGTGGATCCTGTTGAGGTCACGATTTTAATCTAATTTTGATGAAACTTTAAATTCATGTTTATAAACCAAAGATCTTGGTTTCTTTCCATAATTGCGCATAATGGATCGTAACTTCCTGAATTATGGCACCTGAACATACGAAAAATCGCCTGTTTAAGCTTGTGGTCAGTCTGGAGGCCACAATTATTATCCGATTAAAAATCCATTGATTATATCACCGGTACACAGGAATGAAGGCGAGTTCAAATTTCATGAAATCGTACCAAAACTGCTGGACAAAATGACCGCCACTTTTACGCGAATAGTTGTAAATCCTGTAGAGTCTACAATTTTAATCCGATTTTGATGTAACTTGAAACGCATGTTTATAACCCAAAAATCTTGGTTCCATTCGATATTTGCGCATATCGATTTGTAACTTCATGAATTACGGCCCTTGATTGTAGGAAAAAGTCACATTCTTTTTAGCTTGTTCTCTATCCAACTCTTGTTTCTGGACGTATCCTGCCTGGCAGCTGCTGGTTATATTCGGCGTTCGCCATTCGTCGTTTTAGGAGGACCCGGTCGACATTCGCTTTTTTTAGTTGAATCACAGAGAGACTTTACGCATTAAGAAGACTTTGGTGGCCCCATATAGTAGGCTATATAATTCAGAATGTAAACTAAGCATAAACAATCCGTGAAGCACGTGGTCTGATGTTGTATACACGGCATTATTATTGAGACAAACAATGAAACTAATTAAAAGTTGTAAATTTTAATTAAAAATTTTGATTTCGTCAAAGCAGTTTGTTTTTGATTGGATGTTTTGAGTTGCATCCGTCATGAGGTATCATATCTACAAGAATCAATTCTCAGTGGCAATGTAAAGAAAATTCAACCCAAGGGAACTAATCCATGCTGGTATACAGGAGTCAGACCGTCAATTTCCCCTGACTTCAATGTTAATGCTGCCCGGCTCCAACTTTTCGTTGGTCTGAATGCTTTTCACTACAGAGAAAACAATTCATGAATATTTACCAAATCTTGGTAGAAAATGTAATTCAAACCTCTTTGCCCATTCTAGACCAAAAATCTCAACAAAAGAACAAACAGAAAAAGTCCGTGCATTACCATGTTTTTATAAGATATAGAATGACTAAAAACAGCGAATGTACGGACTATTTCTATTTTTCTCGCGTTCTCTTATCTAATGACTTTCAATCACTTTATTGAATGTCAGATATCCTCTTACAGTCCCATATAGCAACTTTAGGTCGTCGAAGAAATTATTAGTGAGCAGAAATTCGGCCGTGTATCCATTATCACTCGTTTCAGTCAAGTTATATAGAGCGGCCACTCGTGTTTTCCTTTTCGCTACGTCACTGCCGATTCGTGAAGCGTGTATTACTCGGCTATCGTAGCAATGATCTTTGCGTTAAAAGTATATTTGGAATGTGCTTAATCAGCTCCATCACGTATGTGATATTGACTGGAACAATATGGTCCTTTTAACACTTCTGAATTTTTTTTATGGCCAAAGTTTTAATTGGAAACGTACTAGAAAATATGTACATGACAGATATACTCATTTGACTACCCATCATACATCTCTATGCTTACATTAAGTTTGTTTGGACAGGTCATTATTGAGTTCCTATCCTATGGGCATTTTGGGGGAAAGAGAAATAGGGTTCCACGTGACACCTGCTAGACACAAACTAGGTCATTTCGGGACTAACATAAAAAATTATGTTTAATAATTCGCTGGTATGAAGTGAGACCCTTGCAGTGGGAGGATACTGGTGGACCTAAGAGAACAGCCATAATGTAAAAGGGTGGGATCAAAGCTGGGCCACAAGTAATATTTTCCGTGGGCTAATAAAATTCATCAAGACGTAAATAGTTTTAAAAAACAATGGGAGCGGCAGCTCAACTGCACTTCACACAAAAAAGGTTTATTGGCAGTAATATTTGTGATGGAGCCGAGATCTTGAGAAAACCCATGATAAAAGCGAGAGGTCAGAAACGCAAAACAATGAACCTATGACTTTTATAGATAAGCCAGGTTAGTCAACCCACCATTATTGTAAGAAATAAAGAACAAAGTGATATGATGATTTATTTTAATGTCACGCTGGACCTTTATGATCAGAATAATTTACGATACAATAATCATCAGACAAGCTGATTATCAACCAATAGGGGCTGAGTAAAAACAGATCATATAGAGCAGGCATTATTCTTCACGTCCTATTTATTCATAAACCCAGCAATCATTGGCCCTCTGGTAGTCTGCAACTTCGGAGTCTTTGAACCATAATTTAATTTCTTTCTTGGCACTCTCAACGGCGTCACTACCGTGACATATATTTCTGAGGAAAAAAAAATTCGATGATAAATATTTTTGTAGAAATGTCACTGCCAATTACCGAACTGTAATGCCAATATATCATGGATTAAAGGGAAGCAACTCCATTAAGTCCATCTTGTGAACAGGCCATAAACTAATTAATCAACATTTTAAAAATAGTCCACAGAGCGCTTGAAGACAAATTCAGGAGTTCTAACCTCATTTTGAAGTAACCGAATGAAATGGTAAAGCTGTATTGCAATATTACCTACTGGCACATATTATGTATTGCTATTACCCGAGTGTCAAGTTGACATTTTCTCAACTTGAAATGTGTTTAAATGCCCAGCCTCAAAATGATCAGGTGAGCAGTTTAAATGGACATCATTTAGGGCAGTGATGTATTCTCGGAAGTATGATGTAGATGGATCGCTGCTTGCAGAATGATATATGTTTACTCTATTATCAAGTACACATCCCTTGAAAATGGTATTGAAGATTGTAATTTTTCGCAAGTCCATTCTCTAGAGGAAGTTTTTTTTCATCAGGCTTAGATTCATAAGTCAACGGTATCATTTTAACCCTTCTAGTTAGTAATAAGAAAGAAATGACTAATCATAAAGCACCTCTTTCATTAGAATTACGGTATAAACCATAAAAAGACACTAAAAACTCATACAGATAATCCCACCTTTTTTATATTTATTTTGTACAGACAATACATACCTTCCCATATCAATACTGTAATCACCACGGATTGAACCGGGTTTGGAAGTTAATGGATTTGTTTCACCCAACATGGCTCTACCTTGTTTTACAACATCTTTACCTTCCCATACCTAAACAATATAAATATCAGATGACATAAAAGTTACATATAATCAAACCCATGTTAAAGATAGGTTCCCAGGAAAGTATTTATCAGGTGGTTATTTCTTACAAAAGTATGACAATTTTGGTATACATGGAAAGAAAAGATATCCAATCTTACTAGAAAAATTCGATATTTGTAATAAATAGTCAGTGATTAGACATCGTCTTATGTATGCAATGAATTCTCCACCGACCTGTCATTGCTATAGGTACGGAGAGTAAGTCACCCGACACAAACATGACCTCTTATGATTGGGTATTCCTTGACGATTATAATGCTTGACAGATTTGAAGCAAAATTATGATAAATTAATTAGTTTGAATATGTTTTTAGACCAAATATATCATCAAATCACCCAGTTTGTGTGCTAGAATGTATCTTTAACAAGCCAACAATGAGAAGGATATCCTCCACCAAAATAATTAAACGGCATTGTTTAATTGCATATTTATCTTTTTTAAACGTTTCATCACTATCCATCAGTAAGAATCAAAGTCATCTTGTCTAAAAGCATCAATCAACGAAATAGCTTAACCTAAGTGGGAAAAGTCAATCATTGAACTCTGTCAAGACATTCACCTAATGAACATCTAATAAAATTTAACCATCTACATTACATGTTTCTCAATTAAAAAGGCTAATGTATGGTGCAGAGGTTTGAGGTTAACATGTGCAATCAACCAGCTTTAACATGAAGAGAGGGATCTTTATTGAGAACAGAGTCAAGTGATATCTATAAAATCTAACGCCTTTACTGAGAATGCAGAAGACCAGTAACTCAGTATAACAATGTGTACACAGGACCCGTTTTACGTATCATCCGAACAACTAGACATCTGTCCTCGTGAGGCCTTCTGTCCTGTGCCAGTGACCAGGAGCAACCATCCCAGAAAACTGGAATTTCATGAAAACGTAAAACAATTTATCTCACCATGGCAACAAGTGGTCCAGAGGACATAAATTTAACTAAACCAGCAAAGAAAGGTTTTGACGATAAATCAGCATAATGTTTCTTCAAGTGCTCTTCAGTTGCCTGAAAGTAAATATAAGAATTATATCAGTACCTGTACCATGTGTATAAAAGTTGGTGAGAGAGGTTTGATATATATGTGCTGCCAGGGATATTACATTTATCTGTGACTTAAACATGCATTATTCAAGAGCTAAATCTGCCTAGTGCAGGTCTTTATTTGGGCATGAAATGTTTTCTAAAGTATTAATTAGACATTATTTAAAGTTACATTATTCAAGATATAGATAAGAACTAGCCATTCTTGCTATACTAGTTCGAAAGTAGATGATGTAAAATGAATAATTTGAAAATTTCATTCAAATTACTCTATTGCAAGCAAAGAAATAGGCATTTAAAGATTTGACCGACCTGTGCAATAATTTCAACCACGGTCCTGATTGCTCAAAGCTACGACTAGCCGCGCCATATTTGATTTACAGCTGAAACGTTTTAATCTGTTTAATATCGGAGCAATCTGATGCCATCCAAAGTTGATTAAGGCCTGGATCAGTTAATTAATGTCTAATTAATACTTTAGAAAACATTTCATGCCCAAATAAAGACCTACACTAGGCAGATTTATCTCTTGAATAATACATGTTTATTTAACTGACTCAGGCCTTATTCAACTTTGGATGGCATCAGATTGCTCCGATATTAAACAGATTAAAACGTTTCAGTGATAAATCAAATATGGCGCGTCAAGGCGCTTCGAGTCTTAGCTTTGATCAACCAGGACCGTGGTTGAAATTATTGCACACGTCGATCAAATCTTCAAATGCCAATATCTTGCAATAGAGTAATTTGAATGAAATTTTTTAAATTATTCATTTTATATCAACTACTTTCGAACTAGTATAGCAAGAATGGCTAGTTCTTATCTATATCTTGAATAATGTAACTTTAAATTTTAAACTTCAGACAAAGGAGAGAGAGAGAGAAATGGGGTTTAACATCCACTCAACACAAACTAGGCCATTTTGGGACTATCGTATGGTTTTCAATTTTTTATTTCAATAATTCGCTTGCGCATAGGAGTCTTGAGCAGTGGAAGGAAGACCACGAGGTCAAGAAGGCGCCCCTATTTCCATGTCACCTACGCTCACACTAGGGTCGAAATCACAGCCGCAAGCAAGAGGTGACGGGCCAGCTGGAGGTCGAAGCATGGCACTCTAGACCACAACACCCACCCCCCTTTTAGTGATGTGCGGTTTTTCCATATAAACCGAAAACCGAACCGAAAAAACAAAAGATAACAATGCGTTTCGGTTATTTTTCCAAATTCCTAAATTTTAATGTAACCACCACTTTCGTTTTGATTTTAGATCAACCAGGCCCCCTATGTATAGCGTGTTTAATAGTTTAATAAGTCTGGACTGCCTAGACTATTTATTTTCTCAATTCGGTTAGGTTTATAATCCAAAATTTTATGCAACCCTTAGCCGGTTGTCAATAGTTAGGCTCGATGGCTTCCTCAAGAAGTAAAATGTCTTCCAAGTCCATGGCTTTCTCACTACGAAAGATTGGATGCCAGTACATTTCTATGGACAGTACTAAATATAATGCAATCTTGTGAAAAACATATTTCTGCTGAATTCGGAAACACATCCAACTTGAAGGTGCACCTAAATTAAGTTTGTCAAATCTTTTTTTTTACAGTAACGAGTCATAATTAAAGTCATCTTAACAGTAAAAATATGTTTGATATCTTTTCTGGCTTCCAAGTAGGCTATATATATAAGATAACTATAAATCAGTACATTTATAATACAGTTTTTAAATAAATAAAAAAACCGAAAACCGAAACCGAGTTTTTTTGCCCCAGAAAAACCGAAAACCGAAACCGAAAGAAAATTTAAAAACCGCACAACACTACCCCCTTTCAGACAAAGGGCTTCTCCAAGATGATCAGGTCTTCCAGTTTAAATCAATTGGCAAATACGACATCCATCTCCCCAAAATGACGACTTGGCACAATTTTGATCATTTTTAAGGACTGAAGTATTCATACTGCAATATGTTACTATATATTGTGGCGATATGCAACATGCAATTTGTGGATTAATCGTGACTTAGAGATCATAATTATTGCCATGTTCATATACATGTAGCCTTCTTTTATCTTTTTTTCCCAGGATGACAGATCGATATATATACAAATTACTGTCTATAAAACAGTTGATGGTTTTTAACTCAGTTTACATGTATATTTTGTAGGGTTATGAATTTTGAGTTTTTGATAAAGGTTGGTCACATTTGACAGATTATTTGTATACTGTTCACAGATTTCTTATATCCAAAATACAAGCAAACATCACTTGTACTGATACATGACTATGGATCTTTTACTAGAATTTTTATACCGGTTATAACCAAAATATCACCCAACCGTAAGTTGACCACAATTTCAACTGATGTTCACAGTAAAATTAAAATCTCTAAAGTGAAATTGTAAAAACTCTCTGATGCACTTAGTTGTCAGTAGAGTACAAATAGCCAACTGTAACATCATCTATACATGTACATCTTATGAAGCTCCAAGAAAATTGAATGTGAAGCCTAATTACACTACCGGTATTTCATTTATAAAGTTTTATACCCATTCATTGATTATCTGCACTGTTTAATTAGGCACTTGGAAATATAGTGATTTCAGTTACGAAAGAGTGATGTCAAAAACTGCGCTGACGAGGCGTTATTGAAAAATCCACCGATACCCCCTCAGTGTACTGTGCATGGCTGTGTGGCTAGCGATTTTTACTTTTCAGCCAATCAAATAGCTTGTTACAACCGCAGAAGGCTCTTCTACCTCCCAGTCTTACTCCGCAAGAAGTCGCTCAAAAATTCACCAAGATATTTGCTTTTGAAAATTCCTTTTACATTTCTCCCCCCAAAAAGTACCCAAAACAACAACATAGGATTGGTGCACATCGATGAAAATATAGGACCAGTTACCTTAGACTCAATTCAGCTCAAAAACACACATTTTGTTTGGAAATTCAATGCCGCACATCCCCAAACACGTTCCGCCATTTAGCTTTCACGGTCAAACTGAACTCACCGGAAGTGCCCGTATCCACGCTTTAAGCTCGAAAATATCCTATACTGTCCATTATTTCCTCAAAATAATAATTGTTTGTGGAAGATTATTTATTTAGTTTATGAATTGAGACATTAAATGATGATTTTTGTTAGCCTATAAGCTTAGAAAGATGTCATTTTGATTTGAGGCGAGCAGTCGCCGATGACGACATAGGTCACGTGATCAGTATTTTTAGCATCACAATTTTTCCCCCCGTGTCTTAACGCGTTTCTATTGCCGTTAATTAGACGCTTCAAAATGCTTTAGCTCGGACGAAGGTAAACCAAATGCGACAAATAATATGCCATTTTGAAGGTAATTCCAAGCTCTACCCAGCCATGGCATTTAGAACCTTATTTAATCAAGTTGAAAAAAATGTCCAAGTGCCTAGTTTAATCGTCAAAATTAGAAATACCTAGTTCTTTATGCAGGGCAGGAATAAACTTGTGGAGGACCAGTCATAAGTAGATACGGGTGCAGTGGTGGTCAATAATTCAATTAAGGAAAAAAATGATGCATGGTCCGGTTAGTGTTGTCCAGAAATTTCAAAAATTGATCCGATTTGGCGCATTCTGGGGTATATTCTGGGCGAGTATCAAGAATATCTTGGTCTGCAATTTTTGACCTTGCATTTGGCCATTTGTCACCAAATGTGAGGGGACGGGGACATTTTGTAGTCTATGTCTATTTTATTTGAATTAATAGGCTGATTTCTTGGAATAACTGTATTGGTTTTTTTATTATCATTTAGGTATGTTTGCCTGTCGAGAATAAAAGAAAAAAACAAAAAAGATTATTTACAGATTTGATATCTTGCCTCAAAGAATAAGACAGTTGACTAGACAAGACATGTCACGTAATGTCATTCAAGTAGTTTATGTCAACAATGATGCTACAAATAATTATAAAAATATGCTTCTTCAAACGAATTATACCTGTTCCATCTTCAGGGCCACCAATTTATACCCCCTCTTCTCAAACCTGGCGATGATGTCACCAACAAGTCCACGCTGGACGCCATCGGGTTTGACGGCAATAAATGTACGTTCGTGGTTAGGTGATTCGGACATGTTTTTAACAAATGCTGCAAAGATGTTCAGGAGCAAGGCGACCATCAACCAACCACAAAACGAGATGTGAGCAAAGAGGAATAGCGATGTCACGTGTTTCACGAACCGGTGTAATCTAGGGGGCGCTCAGTATTGTCTCGAACATTTAGTGTGGATTATCTAGTCTATACTTAATATGAAATGACATAATATGACAACCGAGGCTACGGATAGAAGGGGGAAAAACTCTATTAAATTTATAACTCGGTTACAGACCACAAATTACCGCGTAGAAGGATGAGATCAACCCGCGTCACTTGTAATACTTGCATCAGTCTATATAGTTCAGCTCTGACTGAACGTCGGTCTCATTACACTCACCCTGACCGTTCAGGGACTGTCCCATTCAATCAATGTCGAAAATAATTAAGAGTGTAATGAGACCGACGTTCAGAGCTGAACTACAGTCTATATAAGTTCGTAAAAGGTCCATGGTTGTATCACACACTTTTAATCAAAAATTTTATAATGTCGCATCCTCATCTGAATGTGGATTTGTCATTAAAGAATCTGACATTACAAACACTTTAAAATTATTTATATATTAAAATAATGTTATATTTATTACTAGGTGACCATAGGCTTACGGGACCGAACTCGTTTGGGGGGGGGGGCAGCATATTTCCCCGACAAATATATTTCTTTTGAGTCCGCGGAGCCGCAGGCGTGAAGCACTCGATTTGGGGTTTGGCCCCCCCCCCCAGAAAATTTTGAAAATCAGACGGCCGTAGACGCGTTTTTCAGTCATTTCGAATACTTTCTAGTAATTTGGAGTGGGTAGTAAATTATGTCAGTTGCGGTATAAAAACTGGTGAAAAATCATCTCTAAAGTACAAACTCTATTACTACGAAAACATAAACAAGTCAAGCGGGAAGCACTCGACGGGGGGTTTGGGGGTCCTCCCCAAGAAAATTTTGAAACCAGACAGCCGTAGACGCGTTTTCAAGGCATTTCGAATACTTTCTAGTAATTTGGAGTTGGTAGTAAATTATGTCAGTTGTGGCATAAAAACTGATGAAAAATCATCTTTAAAATACAAACTCTATTACTACATAAACATGAACAAGTCGAGCGCGAAGCACTCGACGGTTGCGGTATAAAAACTGGTGAAAAATCATCTCTAAAGTACAAACTCTATTACTACGAAAACATGAACAAGTCAAGCGCGAAGCACTCGACGGGGGGTTTGGGGGTCTCCCCCAAGAAAATTTTGAAACCAGACAGCCGTAGACGCGTTTTCAAGGCATTTCGAATACTTTCTAGTAATTTGGAGTTGGTAGTAAATTATGTCAGTTGTGGCATAAAAACTGATGAAAAATCATCTTTAAAATACAAACTCTATTACTACATAAACATGAACAAGTCGAGCGCGAAGCACTCGACGGGGGGTTTGGGGGGCCTCCCCCCACAAAATTTTGAAAAACAGACTGCAGTAGACGCGTTTCGAATACTTTCTAGTAATTTGGAGTGGGTAGTAAATTATGTCAGTTGCGGCATAAAAACTGGTGAAAAATCATCTTTAGAATACAAACTCTATTACTACTACGAAAACATGAACAAGTCGAACGATTTACTTTTGCCACATTTTTCATTTTATGAGACTCAGATGTATAGAAGACTTGTATATACTTTATCTACTTTTAATATATGAATGACCATTTTAAAAGAGTTCAAATTTACAATCTATATATATTTCGTATTACGATTTACTTTTGCAACGTTTTTCATTATATGACAGTTCACATTTTTTATCCATATCTAAGATAGATAGCTCTAGAAAAAAGATAGAAGACTTTTTGAACTTGTAAAATTTATATACTTTTAATATGTAAATGACCATTTTAGTTCAAGTTTATTTACATCTAGTAATATTATACCAAAAGAAGAACAAGTCAAACGATTATCAGTAGATCCGCTATCAGTAGAATCGTTATCCGGATTTTGGGCACCAAATGTTGGGAAAATTTGGGCACACAATTGTACTTTGTAAAAAATGTATAAAATTATATTGTGTTCTTGAATATGTCCAATTTAACAGCGAATTCAAATTCAGAGTGTCTATAGAAATAGAAATCTTAATGCTCGGCCATAAGCGTACTAGCCAGGGTGGGGGGGGGGGCAGTTGCTCCCCTAACTTTCGGGCAAGCTGACTTTTCGGGAAGACTGGTAGAGTGAACAAATTTTTTTAGTTAATCTACTTGGCAAAATAATGTGCCCGAAATCTAATACAACACTAATTTTGCGTGCTGGAAATGCAGTACGTGTTTGCGGTTGTCAAATATGCCAAAAGAAAACCGGTGCTGCTCTCTGTAAACCTGAAATATTTTGGGGCATTTCTAGTTTTGCTTCCCTAACTGTCGTCGAGCGCTAATAAAACACTAATTTCACCTTTCTTTTAATTTAATACCACAAATTTATACTGAGCATTGATTACTATTTGTGAATGCAGCTGATTAGATATAGTTGGAATTGAAAGTGGTGAACAGTCCATATGCTGATTACACTATTTTGCCTGATTACACTATTTTTCCTTTGCATTTTTTTTAGGACTAAGGATTTTGTCTAATGGTTTGGATTGTTCGTACTTGGTTTTATTTTATTTCGGTTACAAAACCATTGAATACTTTTGGAGTTGCTTACACAGGCGTTTGCGGTGGTTAAAATTTCAAAATTTTCTCTGGGAGGGTGGGGCGCCAATACCCTGCGACAATTGGTTGTTTGGAATTCGGGACAGCCAGGTAGGCTGAAATAGCAGGTAAACACGTTTGCGCCAGTTGAATTTTCAAAATTTTCGCCCAACGGTCCCATCCTTGTGAACTGTAAACAATTTATTGGAATTGAAGTCATCCGCCTTAATTAGACTATATTAGACCACTTAGAAGTTGCTTTGTTCACTGGCTGAAATAGCAGGAAAACGTGTTTGCAGCCGCCAAATATTCCAAAATTTTCTATGAAGACCGGCGCTGGTGCCTGTAATGCCGTATATTTCGGATTCTGCCCCCTAACTGTCATCGAGCCTGTACGCCTATGGACTCGAGTTACAACTAGAAATTAAGAACTTATTCATCGCAGAAGAGATATTGTAGAAACTGTCAAGGGCCTTTAAATAAAGATTGAACCTTTTTTTTTTGTGGTAAAAACTACATTTTTTGGGCACCAACCACCCCCCCCCCCCTAGTCAAAAAATTTCCCGTACGCCTATGGGTAGATATGGATAATTAAAACACAATCTTTTATTGGCATTTACATGTAGCGATTGGAGACATATCAGAACTAATACAATTATATGGGAAAACAATCTGGTTTATTATACACAAGCACGACGTTTCGATAAGTATCCTCTTATCGTTATCAAGCCCAATGTTTTATTTGACTTGTCTCACGATTTATATAATTATTACGGTGGAATGAGAATCAGGTCAGACAGAAGTTGAGAAAGCTCTCATCGTCCGACATTCTCCCGGGCCGTAGCAAATCCACGGCCAACACAGGCAAAAAATAAAATAAGAAACATTGACATTGTGGATAGGCTGGGATTTAGAATAGATTCGGTAGAAGTAAAGTAGAATAAGTACCTTAAAAATTGATCGTAAAACCGAACGTACGACACCATCCAGTAGACATGGTACAAGGGTTAATCAGCGAAATGGATGTATGAGATGTGTTGTTGACGTTTGGGAAAGTAGACGAGGGGAAATGCGTAGGGAGTGATAGTTAGATGTATTATGAATGGTTAGAGTGGCTGTGGTGTTACGGTGAAATACTATGCCGCCACCTTAACACCACAGCTTTATGATTTGTTAGACAGGAGTGATGTAATAAGTCCGACAATAATAAATAACATATTTCTGATTTTATTGTCGTCTTTTCCCACTTGCACTTGTTGTACGCCATTTTGAAACTAGCTGACGGAGATAGCTCAGGCGGCGATTGTTCGACTCGGGGCTGCTCTGTCAGTCGTATCATGTCACTCGATATTCACTCGGTAATTCACGGAATTCCACGATAAAAAACACGGTAATATCGTGTTTCATCAAACCTCCGCGATGCGCGTACTGTATGTTTTAACCTTGACCTATTACTCAGTGATAAGCCTCCGCTGCAAAAAGAGTTCTCGCCTTTTTATTATTAGTATAATGACTTCGTCATGTGCGGCAGGTTAGTTTGCTTCTAAAAACAATGTTTACCGTTCCAAAAGATACAAAAGTAATTTTCTACCAGACAACCATGGTTCTATTCACCAAGACTAGATACTTTCTCTCGGTGTAAGGATATTATCGCTATGAATAAGTTTATAAACTGTTGAGAAAATAATCCCGTTGGTTTGCTTAGCAACAATTTGAGCATGAATGAACACTGTACTGAAAATTCTGTGCGTAATAAATATGAACGGTCTTCAAACATTCGGTTTATAATTAGCGATACACAGGTACAGTGGCAAGTGTTATGCTTAACAGACCTAATACCTCAAAAGTACCTACGCGCATAATCCCAGATTTTGGTACATGTAAAACAAAAAAAATAGTGCGCGTGCGCGTGCCAGTAATAGAAAAACTAAGAGTTCACGCATAAAAAATGCACGAACGTACCAGGCGCGATGTCATCTAGAGACCGTGGAACTGTGAAATGAATAGACCTACAAAACTTCTAAATATAAAGAAACAAAATACCAATACTTCTTTCTTTAAACTAATTTTGGATGATGGGTCTACTGCGGCACACACAATTAAATAATGCCGTGGCAGACATGCTTTATGTGGGCTTTTGCCATGGCTTTGCCGCTTGCGCTGAGTTTGTGTACAGAGAAGTCGAAGGGGTTTAAATACGACTGCGGCTTTCTTCGATTTTATCTCTGTGCTGGGCGGCAAAATATAGTGCCGCCCAGCCTGGTTACATCACTGATTCCTTAGCATCTGTAGCCATTCCAAGACCTATTCGGCTGATATTTTCGGACATATTTGGGTCTGAGAAAAGGCACTTTCAGAAGTAAAAATAGACACCATCGAAAATTAGGGGGGGGGGGGCCTCCCTTGGAAATGGTTAGCTCCTGGTGTTGGCCGAGAAAGTTCCTCAGGATTTTCTTGCATAGTTTCCCCTTATAAGTGGAGAATAACAACTTCCAGTTGTTCGGGTGGGATGCAAAAATGAGGTCCTGTGTACAAAAGACATATTGACAAAGCAGAAAAGTAGGACAATAAACTCCATTTGATTTCATTTCATTATATTTATTGCATTTAATATAAAACATTGAGACACACAGTCTGTGTTATACATCAAATATAACATCATCATAACTTAATAAATAAATAAACATTCATTCAAAAACAATTTAACAACACTGGATAATTCTGTTCTCTTTACTGTAATTTTAATTCAATCATTTGATAAAGGGTCTATTACGGAGATAATCTCGTCATTTTTACAAGGGTAGCAAATTAAGCCTGATGCTTGTTTTCAATTTGGCCCTTGGCACAGATCGTGCGAATGATTTAGATCATTACTATAGGAAGAAACCGAAGAACTCGAGGGAAACCTGCCTGATCGGACGGGAGACCGTATATCCCTCTCACTCACAACGATAAAGTTCTTGCCCTGGGCTGGGATTGAACCCTCGTTGCATTGGTGAGAGAATAAACCATCTCTCTCATTTTTACCTAATTGTGTTTTTGTTCTGCTGTTGTAGGTGATTGTAAATATCTACTCCTGTCTACGCCGACGTCATCGTTTAAACCACCAGCTAGATAAATAAATATAAACACTCAATGACAAATAATTTAGCAAAACGTGATATGTCTCTTCTTTTACAGTTCAAATTTTGTTTGGGTCCTGATGCACCATTTTATGCAACAAGAATTACTTGCAAACAAAAATATTGTAAAAGATAAATCTCTAATAGGAATATCAGTCCTAAAATGGTTTGATTCCGTTAAAGGAGCTAAATCGCTAATATTTGGGATCCAGAAATTGACAAAATTGGGTCGAAACTCATATAATACTGTAATATGAAAGTATATAAACTGATTTACATTAAATGCCTTCCGTTTTACTCCAATTTCAAATCAGTTATGTTCCGCGAAACAAGCCATTCAGTCTCAACCCAGTGCATTTTTTTTAGCGCCTGGTTATTCCAGTCCACATATGCAGTGTGATACAGTGCAATGTGTCTAGCCTCGTCCCTCGAGTCTCTCAATAAAACTAGGACCGGAGCGCAATATGGTACACGATTCGTGTACCAATGTTAGAAAAATTATTTTATCTTAAATATCGGATATCAGAAGCTCATCTTTTTCTGGTAAGTTTACATCATCAATGTTGATTTAAATTGACCGATAATTCGTGTTTTTGATGTCGAAGATTTTGGAGGATTTTGAGTTACGGACTTAGGTCCTTTAAGTATTTACAGATCTATGCTGCTCACTATATAATAAGCCAGCCATTTTGTTGTCCACAAAAATTTAATGATACACTCAATTTAAATCCAATTCAATCCAACCGGGTAAATTATCTAGTTTGGGTATTTTGATTTGGTTTTCTTAATTAAATGTTTAAAGTATATATTAGCCTGGATGAAGCCATACAAATATGATATTTTAGTGAAAAATGCCGATGGTGCATCCTTACAGTGCCTTAGTCTTTGTTATTATAGAATACTATATATATGAGTATTGGTTTATGTGAAAATAAGTACAATGCATAGTCATTCGGATTGGAGAAAAAAACAGAGGCCCCCATGTACAAATTGGCGTGCACGTAAGAGAACCCTTGACAGTTGGAACTTGAAATAGGAGTAGACTGTAGTGCCCTGTCCGAAGAAAATGACTGTTTCCATTAGCCCAATCGGTGCAGAACAGCAAGACATTTTAAACTCCATGTTATTTCATTTTTTGATGTGAAGCTAAAGAAAGGAGTTAAAACCAGACTATTTATCATCATTAGTTATTCTAACACTTTGATCTCCAGTATGTACTTGCTTTATTTTCTAATAATGCCCACTGTTACCCTAATAATGCCCACTGTTTCCCACTGGATAACCTCTCTAACTGTAAACAAATGTTATTTTGGTTGTCAACTAATTGAAGAATTACCGGTAGAGTTTTCAAATGTTGAATTTTAAAAATGGGGAGGTTTGTTAGATTCAATAGATATAGATGACTTCATGTTTAGATTTGATCGTTTTTTAAAATTAATAACAAAATAGCTACTTTAATAACCTAATATTAATTAAGTAACCATAGTAATATAAAAAATACAATGAACTAATCTGAATCATATACTTCATAAAACAATTATTCATTGTAATACTTTTAGTTTTTCTTTGGTTACAAGAAATAAGGAACTCTTCAATATCTGGAAAGTTTGACAGTTCAACATTGAATTCTGTTACCACAGTAATAACAGAATAAAAATATTAATTATAATCATATTCTACCAGTCTATAAATAAAAAAAACATTGTTTACATATAAAAAATGAGCTAACATTAATATCACTTGAAATCACAGAATTTATAATTGAAAGTAGAAGGAAGTCAAAATACAGCATAATCAATTTCATGGAATGCTTTAAAAGCTGTCAATTAAACAGCTAAATTGTCATATTGCTCATTAAACAGCTTAAACACCACCCAGCTAATTCAACAACTAGATCTCAATCCAGCTAATTCAACAGCTAGATCTCCATCTTGTTAATTCAACAGCTTGATCTCCATCCAGCTTATTAAACAGCCAGATCCCTATCTAGCTAATTAAACAGCCATATTCCCATCTAGCTAATTCAACAGCAAGATCTCCATCCAGCTAATTGAACAGCCAGATCTCCACCCAGCTAATTAAACAGCTACATCTCCATCCAGCTAATTCAACAGCTAGAAGTACATCCAGCTAATTTAACAGCTCGATCTCTATCCAGCTAATTGAACAGCTAGATTTCCATCAACTAATTGAACAGGTAGATCTCCATCCAGCTAATTAAACAGCTAGATCCCCATCTAGCTAATTCAATACTTAGATAGATCTCCATCCAGCTAATTCAACAGATAGATCTCCACCCAACTAATAAAACAGCCAGATCCCCATCTAGCTAATTAAACGGCAACATTTCCAGACAGCTAATTAAACAGCTAAATCTCAACCAAGCATTCAAACTGCTATCTTCCTATCAAGCTTACTGACCATTAAATCTCCATTTCAATATACAATTAGGTTTAAAATTAAAATAATCTGACTGAGAATTATTATCACAATCTGTCAGATTAACATAGGTATTGCACTTATTTAATGAAAACTGTTTGTGGAATGTCAAATGTTTGGTCAGTTTAGAATGTTTTTGGAAACCATTCCCCACAGCCTCGATTTTTGTTCTTTGTTATGCTCTTTGCAGACGGTATGAGTTATAGCTATGGTGCTGGGTCTACTGGAGATTTAATATTCTCTAACTCAGGGCATAATTCCCATAAGAATACCTGTAATAAACTCTGAAATATACAAAAATTTTTTTTAATAAATTCTGAAATACAAAAATACTTGTAATCAACCCTGAACTCTAAAAATACTTGTGGACTCTGAAATACAATACTTGTAATAAACTCTGAAATATACCAAAATACTTAAATAAACTTTGACATACAGAATAATTTGAGATTGATGTTGGCATATTAATGATATTTTTTAATCTTTTAAGTAACATTAAGTGATCGAGAAACGCATTAAAAGAACACAAATCTTATGGGAAGGTCTGACATGGAGATGAAAGTGTTACGCCATTCAGGATTGGATATGATCTATACAATAAAATTTCTGATTCAAAATATTCAGATTAAATCGCTTTGTCTACTTATATTAGTTCAAAATCCATGAGTGGCTTAAACTGTCAACGGTGGAACAAAAGACAAGTTGTATTTCAACATTGGTGGCTCCATCTATGAAACATATATTGTAGATTAATAACACTATTTACAATCAAACCTAGCTAGCCATCGCCATAGATTAAAATATTTCAACATTGGTGGCTCTATTCACAATCAAACCTAGCAATTGCGGCATATTCAAACGCTGTGAGATATTCGGGTCGGGTTACAATTAGAGACTTGATAATCGAAATCATTGTCCAGATACGAATTGCGGCTGTATTAATGTTTGTCAGTTCTGAATAATAGAAATGGAAGTCAGGTGTTGAAGTTTTTTCTGTGTTTTTCCATCCCAACCTGGCTGCTGAAGCCTCGCCCGAAAGAAATTCTACATGGTCCGACGAGACGGATGGGTTTTCAAGTGAATTAAAGTATTTCCGACGGGTGTGAGCTGAAAATTAATGTCAAATTTCAATAAAAAGCGTACTACGACAAGAGCCTCGTTTTGAATCGACAGAACTCACCACGCGGTTGTCAATTTGATTGTGGATTGTTGTTTTCAAATTTCAAGCCATGCCGCCTAGTATTAAGCGAAAATTAAAGATCCGTGAAGGACACAGATTGTCAGTAAAAAGACTAATAGATAAAGTCGATGAAAATCTATCAGTTATATCGGAAATAAATTTCAAAGTGTTGATGCCTAAACTTATTCGTCTGAAGGGGAACTTAGAAGAAAAGGCCCAGATAATTTTGACGTATGATAAAGAAATCCTGAATTCAATAGACGAGGAAAATATAAGTGAAGAAATTGAAGAAACGGATCAGTATAAGGAAATAATTCAGTCAGCTTTAGAAAGAATTGAAACGAGCTGTGAAGCAACCTCTGTAGGCCTACATTTGTCAAACGAAAATACAGCTCAGGTACAAACAGAGCCTACCACTCATGATAGCACAACCTTTTATTCGGCTCCACAACCTACAGTCTTGATGTTAACACACTAATATTTTTAATCAGGTCCATAAGTTTATAGCTATGACAAACAGATTTTAATCTCGATCAAATAATATTGTATCCTATATATATGTTATGTACAATAATTATCGCTAGTCTTTTTACAGTTGCCTATTAATATTGATATATGCTTGTATATGTATAATTATTATATTATATTGTACATTTTCGTCCACTCTACTGTATTTATATAATATGTATGTGTTTGCCACTATAACTATGTATATACACCCTTTTTGCATTTATAATATATGTATACAAATTATTTAGGGAGAGGGGTTTTACATAGGCTAAGCCTGTTCCCCAATCCCATTCAGAAAACTTGAATAAAATATTGTTTAAAAAAAAAAAAATAGCACAACCCTTCCACGCCATGAAGCAAGCGAGGGTAATTTAAATAAAGGTGTTTCGTCAATTGAGCCAGTACATGATGTCCCGGTCAGTGATAACCTCTCTCTTTTGGAAACAAATACTCAACCAAGCTACAGCAAGACACTCAAGTTACCAAAATTGGAACTTAAGAAGTTTGATGGTAATTTAGCCAATTGGAAAAATTTCTGGGATACCTTTGAAAATGCGATACATAACTCAAACCTAGCAACCATAGAAAAATATACCTACCTAAATTCCTTAGTACAAGGGTCTGCAGCAGATGCAATAGCAGGCCTTCCTCTGACTTCTGAGAATTATGCTGAAGCTATTGATATACTTAAACATAGATTTGGTAACAAGCAGCTCATTATTAACCAACACATGGAAGGACTTCTATATATAGAATCAGCCTCCAATAACATAAGGTCGTTAAGAAAATTATACGATGCTGTTGAAGCGAAGGTGAGAGCCCTAAAATCCCTTGGGGTGCCCTCAGACGCGTACGGCTGTTTGCTGTTGTCCGTTTTCATGACAAAATTGCCTGCAGAAATGAAGTTGATTATCAGCAGAGATACTAAAGGAGAAGAATGGAATTTGGATGCAATTTTACAAACTTTTTCTCTTGAACTTGAAGCACGTGAAAGGGTATATCAGCTCCCATCAGGGGAGAGTTTCTCCAATACTTACCAGACTGCGAAGAACTACAAACCAGATAACAATCTGTTAAGAAGTAGAATTGGTTCTGCTACATCGCTTCTTACCAAGCACCTACAAAATTCCAATAGTCAGATCATATGTTCATACTGCAGGTCCAATCATCCATCCAATTGCTGTCACATTGTCACAAGTGTTCCGGCTAGGAAACAGGTTTTAGTACGCTGGGGAAAATGCTTCAACTGTCTGAAAAGGGGGCACATTGTTAGAAATTGTCCAGACAGAAGAAGATGTCCTAGATGTCAAGGAAGTCATCACATTAGTATTTGTCCAAATTCAGTTAACACTCCGTCAACATTTCGTCGAGACATTGTCAGTAGGCCAGCATATGACAGTAGACAGAGTCAGTATAATGAAAATAAGTCATTTCACCGAAGTTTCAATGAGGGACAACAATTTCAGAATTTAAATCAACCTCATGGTGTGAATGAACGATTGCACGAAAATCAGCCAGTCAACACTATGTCAACATTTGAAAATGACATGATTAGTGGAAGAAATGGTTCAGTAAATTCAAGGTCTACTTACTCACAGGATGCAAGGCTCACCAATTCTTCATATGGAAATGAATCAATCAACTCTCCTTTGACATTTACAGGGTCAAACTGTAGTAATAGCTACAAAGGTCATGGTCAACAACGACTGTCATCTGGAAACAACTCTATGGTACTGTATACCAACTCTTCTACTCCGATCCTGCTTCAGACTGCGCGAGCATTTATTTTCAACCCAAGCCATCCTGAACTGCGGAAGTATGTTCGACTCATCTTCGACAGTGGAAGCCAAAGATCTTACATTTGTACCAACATCAAGGAGAATCTGAATCTCTCAGTAACAGGGACACAGTCAGTCTTGATCAATACCTTTGGGTCTAAATCTGAAGTAACTCCAAGTCAAGTCATGGAAGCTGTCGACGTTTGTGTTGCAACTAAAGACGGAAATATCATGCTCTCTGCTTTTGTTGTTCCTCACATTTGCGACCCAGTTAGTCATCAACCTATCAGAGCAGCACGACAAACCTACCCTCATTTGTCTCACTTACAGCTTGCAGATTACATCAGTGATGACCTTGATATCCAGATCGATATATTGGTTGGGGCAGATCAACAATGGAACTTTTTTACTGGAAGAACATCACGGGGGGAGCAAGGACCTGTTGCCATGCATACAAAGCTAGGATGGGTTTTATCTGGTCCAGTACAGAGTTCGACTCATAACTTGCTGATGCCTAACAAGATAATATCTTTATTTGTGAATCAATCTAACCTTGAAGACGACCTTAAACGCTTCTGGGAACTTGAAGCACTGGGGATCAAGTCTAAGTCTATCTATGATGAATTCCTGGAAACAGTTCAATTTAAGGAAGGACGATATGAAGTTAATCTTCCCTGGAAAACTCCACATTCATTACTGCCAGATAATTTTGAACTAAGCTCAAGACGATTGACTAGTCTATTGAAGCGACTTAATCAAGAACCTGAAATATTCCAGGAGTATGGTGCAGTTATTGAAGAACAGCTTCAAAGAGGTATCGTGGAAATAGTTCCTGATCCCACTGTTGGTGAAGTTGGCAAGGTTCATTATCTTCCTCATCACCCCGTTGTTAGACGGGATAAAACTACTACCAAGGTTAGGATTGTGTATGATGCTTCATCGAAATCCAACGGTCCATCACTAAATGATTGCTTATATGCTGGACCGCCTCTGACAGAGAACATCTTTGATATCTTACTTCGATTTAGGATCCATCCAGTGGCAGTTGTAGGAGACATCGAAAAGGCTTTTTTGATGGTGTCTGTCAATCCTGAGGATAGAGATGTACTCCGATTCCTGTGGATGGATGAACATGATAGGATGATTTGCCTTCGGTTTACACGTGTCGTTTTTGGGGTTTCATCGAGTCCATTCCTTCTAAACGCCACAATCAAGCAACACATTGACCAATTTAAAGATTCTGACCCAGAATTTGTCAGAACATTTCTCAAGTCCATTTACGTAGATGATTTGTCTGCTGGAGCGAAGGATGAAGCTGCCGCTTACAAACTGTACCAGAAAGCAAAGTCAGTATTGGCAGATGGGGGATTCAGTCTTCGGAAATTTGTATCTAACTCAAGATTATTAACAGAGAAATTAAAATCAGAAGAAATTCAATCTGAGGAAATGAAATTAAACGAAGAAAATTCAGAGAAAGGTATTTCAAGAGAAAGTACCCACATTCTGGAACATGAACCTAATAGAAACCTGAATGTAAATGAAACCTCAAGCGGAATTAATTTAACGGAGGAAGATGTAGAATCAAACATAGTAGATTCGTTTCAAATTAGAGAAGATGATGAGAGCTTCACAAAATCATTTCTCGGTAACTCAACCTCGGCTGATTATCAAAAGGTGCTTGGAATTGGTTGGAATTCCGCTGAAGATACTTTGGTATTTGATATGAAATCAATCTCAAGGTTCTCCTCTGATGTTATTCCTACTAAGCGTCATGTTGTAAGTGTGGCCTCCAAGTTTTACGATCCTCTGGTACTACTGTCACCTTTCATTGTTCAGTACAAGATTCTGTTTCAGGATCTTTGTAAAGCAGGATTAGAATGGGATGAGCCAATAGAAGGTGAACTGCTTCAACGATTTAGAAAGTTGATGGAAGTAATGTCGACGGCTGAGGTATTTCACTTACCACGATGCTACTTCAATAATCTATTAGAAGATGATGTCTTGGAATGTAATCTTCATGGTTTTTCGGATGCTTCTACCAGGGCCTACGGTGCTGTTGTATATCTTCAAATTATTACAGCATCTGGAACTGTTACAAGATTTCTTGCATCAAAGACTCGGGTGTCACCACTCGTTCAGCAGTCTATACCACGATTGGAACTTCTCTCGATCTTGATATTGTCCAGACTCATGGTGTCCATTCTTCAAGTTTTTGATCAAGAAATTCACATCAAACAATCATTCTGTTGGTCAGATAGTAAAGTAGCCTTATTTTGGATAAAAAATGAAGATAAGGAATGGAAACAGTTTGTACAAAACCGTGTTAATGAAGTTAGAAGTTTGCTACCTATACAATGCTTCAGACACTGTCCAGGAAAGGACAACCCTGCGGATATCCCATCCAGAGGAATGAATCCCAATGAATTTTTGACAGACACACAACTCTGGTTGGAAGGTCCTATATGGTTGAAGAGTCAACAGTATCGATACCATGTTCCTGACGAGATTGGAGACATAGAAGTCACTAGTTTAGAAGATTATCAGTCTGAAGTCAAGAAGAAATCAAGTAAGGACTCAGTGATGTTAATACCTAGTGAGCATTTTGGATCTGTGGGAGAAGTGATCAAATGTGAAGATTATAGTGATTACAATCGGCTACTGAGAATTACTGGATTAGTTTTAGTATTCATTCGTCGTCTTAAAGGCAGATTATTAAATACACCAGGGAGCCCTCGAGAAGACTTGGATTCCTGTATTGTTGACGCAGAGCGCCTATGGTTGACTGAAAATCAGAAACTGTTGTCATCTAGCAGCAACTTTCAGAAGTGGAATGTTGAATTCAAGTTTTTTACGGATGAACATGGATTAATTAGGTGCAGAGGAAGACTAGGAAATGCAGAACTTCCCTATACCTCCAAGTATCCTGTAATTTTAGATTCTAAACATTGGATAACAACCTTGATTGTCAGAATAGCACATCATAAAGTACTTCATGGTGGAGTCAAATCAACTCTTGCTGAGGTGCGTTCAAAGTTTTGGATAGTAAAGGGTCGTCAGTTTATCAAGAAAATTATTCATGATTGCAAGTTTTGTAGACGTTTTCATTCAAAGCCATACCTTCCACCTCCGTCTCCAGACTTACCAGAATTTAGAGTACAAGAAGCAAAAGCCTTTGCCTACATTGGATTGGATTATATTGGACCAGTTCACTCAAGTGATCAAGGTAAACTGTGGATTTGCCTATTTACTTGTTGCATAACAAGGGCTGTTCACTTAGAAGTTGTGTCAAATCTCACTCCAAATGCATTCCTGAGATGTTTTAGAAGATTTACTTCCCGTAGATCAGTTCCTGATGTAATAGTTTCCGACAATGCGTCTACATTTAAACCAGCTTCAAAGGAGATTCTTGAGTTGATGGAAGATCCCACAATCAAGAAGTTCATGTCAAATCAACAAATTCGGTGGATTTATAATCTCGCCAAGGCACCATGGTGGGGAGGTTTTTATGAGCGGTTGGTCAAGATAATTAAGGAATGTCTCAAGAAATCAATCTTTCAAGCCAATTTGAATTTTGATGAAATTCTAACAGTCGTTGCAGAAGTCGAAGCTGTTATGAATTCACGTCCACTCTCTTATACATCATCAGACGACACTGATGAACCACTTACCCCATCGCATTTGGTTTGTGGACATAGAATACTTACCTTACCAGATAGAACTTCTTCAGTCGAACTGGATGCAGATTATTCTGAAATCAAACAGTCAGATTTAACTCGTCGCATGAAACATGTCCAAACTATCCTTTCACATTTTTGGCGTAGATGGAGAAAGGAGTATCTGTTGGAACTACGTAATGCACACCGATTCTTAAAGAAGACGACCAACAACATTACAATCTCCATTGGAGACGTCGTATTGGTACATGATGAGCAGTTACCCAGATGTTTTTGGAAGTTGGGTCGAGTCGTCCAGTTTGTCGATAGCCATGATGGTCAGATTCGTGGAGCTTTAGTCAAAATCAGGACTAAGACAGGTCAAATTCATACTTTGAGGCGTCCGGTTCAGTTGTTATATCCCATGGAAATTAATGAAGGTTCAAGTAATGACGAGTCAACTACTTCACCTGATGCATCAGATGTTTCGATGGTGGATACCCAGGAGTTATTTCAGAGACCAAGACGTTCAGCAGCTATAGTTGGAGAGAATATCCGTCGCCAGTGGATCAAAGAATTACAGTCTGATGTGGACTCTTAAACAACTTTTCATTCATTCACTGATAGTTTCAAGTTAAAATAGACATTTTAATTCAGTAAATGTGAACATGTTTGTTTATTAATAATATAAACTGGTTATTTGAATTTTTCAAGTGACATCCAAAGTAAGGATTTCTAGGTAACCGTGGACTATAGATATCTGTTTTGTGTTGACCAGTATAGGTCAACAGGGGGGAGTGTGAGATATTCGGGTCGGGTTACAATTAGAGACTTGATAATCGAAATCATTGTCCAGATACGAATTGCGGCTGTATTAATGTTTGTCAGTTCTGAATAATAGAAATGGAAGTCAGGTGTTGAAGTTTTTTCTGTGTTTTTCCATCCCAACCTGGCTGCTGAAGCCTCGCCCGAAAGAAATTCTACAAACGCTTAAAGGAAGGATTAAAACTAACTTACATAGAAGATATGTTTGTTGAGTCGGACATCTTGCATAACTTCAAACATTTTAATGGTACCATGTTTAGCGTTATCTTCGCCCACTAAATTCTTCAGAGCGTCTGTCAAGGAAAATAATACAAACAGTGGAAACAAAAGAGAACGAAAAAGTAATGGACCTAAAACATCTACTCAACACAAACTAAGTCATTTTGGGATTAACATCATTCGCTTGTGCACAGGGGGTTTTAGCAATGGGAAGAAACTGGAGAACCCAGCAAAATCTACAAGGTTGAACAGATGCCTCAAGACTTTGTAAGGTACAAGCAGACAATCGAACCATGTAACTTGACTCAATAACAGACCCTATGACCCAATGTGCATTTGGCCACCCAACCTCTAGTAGAAAGAAATTAATAGATCTTATTTAAACTGTTCAATGACCTATCAAATCATCCTAAAAATTCATTATGGTATGCTATGGAAGTCAATGCAATGCCCTTATTGTAGCTCATGTCTATAAACATGTCCTTTGTTTAGCTAGCCATTGCCCTTAGTTTAGCCACTGTCTATAAACATGTCCCTTGTCTAGCAGCCATTGACCTTATTGTAGCTTATGTCTAATCATGTCCTCTTTCCAGCCATTGTCATTATTGTAGCTAATGTCTAAGCATGTCCTTTAAATTGTCTAGTCATTGTCCTTAGTGTACTTAATGTCTATAATCATATCTTACCGTCTAGCCATTGCTCCTATTGTAGCCAACATATTTGGAGGTGTCTGGATAGGTTTCTGCCCACCATCAAACATTGTCCTTATATTATTGCCCTTATTCTAGCTATAATGTCTGATCATGTCATTCAACAAATATATTTCAGAGAATATATATCTTTCAAAAGAAAAATTAAAAACGACTAAGAAACTGTAAATTTTTGAAAATGAAAGTGTTTCCAGTTTACCTGGGACGTTTGCCAAAAACTTTTCTTTGGCTGCTACTCTAGTTGCCATTTTTTCTTCGTCAGTTCTAGGTGGTGCTGGGTCTGCCAGTTTACCATCTACCCACATGGAATCTTTAAACAGCTGAATATAGTAAATTACCATGGACTCGGAAAACACCCAATCCACTGTTTCATGGAGTTGCCTTGAATTAAAAAAATAAATTCCTATTTTGACCTACATGTAGTTAGTGCCATGTGGACATTAAACTTATGTCTCTCTCTGTTTCTTTCCATTTGATTCCCCAGTTGTAGGGTCACCTGACAAGTGACCGACCTCGAAGGTTTTCTCTTGGTCATCCGGTTTCCTCCAACGGCTAAAAGACCTATACGCGCAAGCGAATTATTAAAATAAGATTGAACCATATGTAAGTCCCGGAATAACTTGTTTGTGTCATGTTTACTTTAAACTCCATTTCTCTCTCTCCTCAGATGGAACAACAATTACTCACCGCTTAATGAACTTGTATTCAGATGAGAATCAGAATATTATGAAGGATTGTCAAACAACTTGAAGATTTTTTTAGACCTAACATAAACAAGATAAATATACATACCTATTGATTGAGCGACCAAAAGTTACTTCAACAAAAGTTATAAAACTTTTACGTAGCCATTTAAACATTCCACGTAACTCAAAAACTTCATTCATAAATCTGTAGAGAGGTTTGGCGATAGAATCCCGACTGATGTCATCTTTATTGCTGGATAAACAAACATAAAGAATAATCATTGAGTCATTATTTTTATTTATTAATAACCACTGGACTGGGATAGAGATACACCAAAAATTAACAATTTAGCAGAAGAAAACATAGTGAAAGCTTTAAAAGATATTGGAATATTAAAAAGGATAGCTAAACAAAATGTAGAAACAAAATGTAGAGGATTAAATCAGTAATATATAATGTAAAAATATAGATATAAAATAAAAAAGGGAAAGAAAAAATATAGAAAGGCAAACAGGTGACAGCAATGGTGGCGGATTGAAGTGTATTGAAATCCTGATTTATTTATATCTCTCTTTCTAGCATAAAATGAAAGTTGGAATAAAATCTTTATTATGTACATCTCATAACAAGATATACCTACTGCTATACTGTACACAAACTTCCATGGGGATCATTTGACACACAATTTTGTCAGTTATTATGATAACACCCTACTACCCAAATGCCAAGATAAACTGGCTTCAGTCATAGACAAGATATTTACAAAAAAGTACACTAGATTAGCGACAAAAGAGAAATTAAAATAAACCACAGATTTCTTGTTTGCTACAGAATAAATACAAGTAGGAATACAGAATTAAACATAGTAAAGCAGGCTGGAATATAAAGTAAAATGAGAAATAAGAACTGAGCCAGATAAATTACAAATCAAACAATCAAACCTTATATTTGTACCAATTTGTTTCTGTATCACAAGCAACACATTCTGTGGAAACCGATTTTAAATAAACCTATTTCACACTCACTTTTGTTTTATATAACATGGTTTGTTAAACATGAAAAACTATTTTTAGTAAAAGGATTAAAATAAATCAACAAATAAAGTAATGGCTGCAAAAGGATAACAAATTAAGCAACAAATAAAACAATGTCTGCCTGGGATAATCATCTTGGCCTTCTGCTAGTTTGACCATGGACCTTATCATATAAGATCCATGGCTTGCCTGACTATCATTTAAATATCCTTAGTATCCACAGTGGCCTTATTCCATTCCACTGGCTTCATCCATTGGGGAGACATGTATTTAAATTATCTACCCTTGATGATGTCCAATCCAAAAATATTTCAAATACATAAAAAAACTGACATAAAAACATCTTTCACATGTTTAGAACATTTTTTTGTGTGCATTTCACATCTCTTATATTAAATTGCGAATTTTCTCATACGAGCAAACAAGCTGCCTTATTGTTGTGAGCGTAAGCAATGAGGTAAGGACTGGTTTGTAAAATGTATTTTGATTGGTTCATACAATGACACTACAATCAAGGCCAGATAATTTGATTACGTGAATACCCCATGGATAACCCCAGGGTATAATGGATTAGAACGGAATGAGATAACTGGGGAAACCGAGGATATCATTGATAAGGATTGGACTATAATTGTCATATAATCTGACCAGGGTCAAACTGGATATATGACAGTGCCCTAAGTAAAGATCTAAGCCTTACCACTGCCAACGTTCATCTAGATATTTCTGTCGAATGAGCTGGGTATGCGAAAATTTTACATCAATTAATTTTTCAAAAAATCAAATTATATTTGGTAATTTTTTTTGAATGAAATTTAATCTTTTCACCTATATTTCTCAGTCAGAAAATTAACCCTGTTTGGAATATATTCTTGGTGGATTAAGACTGAATATCATCCAGACAGCAGAGGTGGTGTAAGTAGAATAGTGACATATTTTAAGTAGCAAATATGTTTCAGCCATCAGAATTGGATTAGATATCTTTTATGCAGTCGGTTCATGAGTTGTACTCGAAAATTCTCCTTTTCAGTTCACTCGATTGTGTATCCCCATCATTTCTTTGGCTAATTCATAACATCAAACATAAAAAGCTGTTAAGACTTGAGTGAGATGTAAACTATACAAAAAAATGAATGACTTAAAGAAGCTTTCCGTGTAGAAACTGAATGATGTTATGATATTGAGGGAGATCCATAACCAGCTTGTATTTATTTGCTGTCAATTTTCCATAATAATCAAAGCCGAATTAAATTCTTGGATTTTCCTCTGACAAAATACTATTTCCGCCATTTAATCGTAGCATCTAACGCCCCTTACATCATTCAAGAAGAACTACTGCCAGTTAAGGATAACCTTACATTTTTGTCCTGTATTTTATAGTAAGATTGAGTGTCTCAACTTTCAATATATACCTAATATTCCATGCTTTTAGTGGAAACTATGTCACTTTGTGACTAACATGTTTCAATTGCATTTCTTTAATTTGTATGCGCGTAGGGGTCTTTAGCACATTAGCAGTGGGAGGAAACCAGAGGACCCGGAGGAGAACCAACAAGGTTGAACAGGCGACCCTACTCCTTATTACGTTCAAGTGGGGAATCGAAACTATGGCACTTGACAGACCTTATGATGCAAAGCATATGTGTTAACAACCATAAGGCCACCCAACCCACCCATATTGGAAATAACTACCCTTTCATGGGAATGTGTCAAGAATGTATGTTCTATTACAATTAGACTGTTATTAAACTGTTGATACGTTAAATCTCTGAACCCTTGCTAATCATTTGCCCTTTCTCCTTATTTTATTGTTGTTTTTTTTTTTTTTTTTTTTTTTTTTTATTGTTTGTTTGTTTGATAGTTCTTTATTGTAAGCTTATATAATTATGATATATATGCACCTTGTAAATATTATGACTGTGTAGTTGCTAGTTTTATAGAGTAGGAGGGACATGTTGAAAATTAGAACTCATGTACTAAATATGTTCCCTCAGAAAATAAAGTCATTATTATTATTATTATTATTTGATATTCAGTCTCAATCATCCAGTACTAAGACACTTATAGCTCCATCCCTATCAAGGGTAGATAAATAGTGGAAGGTCAAGATGGAGGAATGAAATCTAGGAGAAATACCTGTCTTCACCAAGAAAGAGAAAATCGTCATCACTGGTACTTGATGATTTAGAATCTGATCGTTTAGGGAGGCTACAGATGGCAGAAATAAATAAACATAGCAACAATACAATAAACATAAATATAGCAAAATATAAACACTACATGTTAATCTAAAATTGTTAAAATTATTGCCAACATCACATTAACACTATAATTATTGTCAACATCACATTAACACTATAATTATTGTCAACATCACATTGACACTAGATTTATTGTCAACATCACATTGACACTAGATTTATTGTCAACATCACATTAAAGGAGATTAGAAAAAAGCTGGCGATTCTCATTATAATAGTTAAAAACTAAATGATGTAAAAGGTATTTGCTGAATATATTTCAGTCAAATTAATCCACTCTGAACCAAGATTTTAGGCCTTTTCTCGATTATCCATTTTTTAATTAAATCATCAATGAGCGATGAGCAGCAAATCAGACTCAAATCCAGTAAATATCACCAGCTAGCAATGACATCGAGAGTTGATTATGATCTAGATCAGTTAATTAATGCAATAGGTAGATTAAGCTCTTGCATAATGTATGTTTTACACTAAAATTAATGTCAACATGTTATTAACACTAAAATTAATGTCCATGAAATGTTTGCCTGTGAATTTATAAAATACCAGGGATCTATTTTAATTATATATATCAGAAAACTAAATATAAAATAACTTAAATATTACAGTATAACAATGCCTGCCACCACTATTTAATATAAATAAAAGAAAAGAACAGTTCTAAAGCCCACCAACACCAGATGCAGAAAAATATAGAAAAAGGTGTAAAGATCAGTTAATGTGTACCATATAATACTTCCATACCATAATATACAGTAAATACACTCAAGTGTTCAGGTTTAAAATCGTGTAATTTACAACAAGTGCAACAACCAAGTAAAATATGAATAAAACTTTACATGCTATAGTAGATTTCAATCAATGTTGAAAAGTAATAAAACATCAGTTGATCATTCTGATCTATGTAGCTCATTACATATACAGTTACCTGTATGACATCACAACCGCCATGTTAATTACAGGTTAAAAAGTTTGTACTTTTAATATTAATTTGAAATATTAATTTGAAATATTAATTTGAAATATTAATTTGAAATATTAATTTGAAATATTAATTTGAAATATTAATTTGAAATATTAATTTGAAATATTAATTTGAAATATTAATTTGAAATATTAATTTGAAATATTAATAACAGTCAATGTTCTCCTTTAACTAAATGTATTAGTAGGGAAGCAATTACACATACTGACTGACTGGTAAAACTAGCTCAGTTGACAGAATATAAAACACTCTGACTGGTAAATTTAGCTCATATGACAGAATATTTATACACTCTGGCTGACTGGTAAAACTAGCTCACACAACAGAATATTTACATAATCTGACTGGCTGGTAATCCTAGCTCAGTTGACAGAATGAATATTTTACACAATCTGACTGGCTGGTAAAACTAGTTCAGTTGACAGAATATTCAAACAGTCTGCAGCTCACTGACTGGTTAAACTCGATCAGTTTACAGAATATTTAATCACTCTGACTAAGTGGTAAGACTAGCTCAGATTAACACTGGCTGGTAAACTTAGCTCAGTTACCAGCTCTGGTTCTATCTACCTTTATCTTACCTTTTCATCAAATTAACAAGACCCGAGAATTTATTTTTTTTCTCTATAACAGGTTGTTGAAGATATTCAGGTGTGGGTGTTAAAAATGAATAAAGGGCTTCACTCTGGTTCATTCTTTCATCTTTCATTACAGCCTGAAAAATAGTCAATATTGTCAACATCGTACATTGTACCTACTATAAATTATAGCCAGACTTGGTTTTTGAGGAGTCTAGTGTGCTCCAAGTTGGGTTATTGTCAATATGATATTATATAAAATCAATTTTTTTTCTTGTTAAAGTTGTCTCTTTAAAACCAGTTTATTTGTTTTATATCTTGGATTTTTCCTTTAAAATCAGATCATTAGTTTTGGGAGATGCTAATTGTAGGATCTAATTTACCTTTTACGCCTCTTAAAAGGGTTAGGGTTAGGGTTCTGGTTAGTATTCCCCAAAATACTCATTTATATAAAGCGGCCATTTTGCACTCCGGAAACACACGAACCTCCCCAACCGGCCTACAATTAGCATCTCCCATTAGTTTTATATGCAGGGCAGTTACTTCAAAATCAGTTCATTAGTTTTATATCCAGAGCAGTTACTTCAAAATCAGTTCATTAGTTTTATATCCAGAGCAGTTACTTCAAAATCAGTTCATTAGTTTAATATCTGGACTAGTTCCTGTTTAAACTTTTCTATGGGCCTGGAAAAGTAACTGGTGAATCGTAGAATATGTAAAACCTTACCACTAAATATTCATCTAATTGTGTTTTAGCTTTATCAAGGAAAGCTGTGTCTATAGATGATCGGAATGGATTCAAACTAGTAGTGGGTATTTCTTTCTTTCTTAACCAAGGACCAATCTATAAAACAATAACAAACATTATTTTACATTCTAACAGAGTGTAATGTGTGGCGTGAGTGGAATCATTTTAGAGTTGAGTCAGTCAGGATAACATGGGTGGTGTGCACTGAGTTATTTTAGAGTTTACTCAGTCAGGGTAAAATGAGTAGTGTGAGTTGAGTCATGTTAGAGTTGAGGCTGTCAGGGCATTATGAGTGGTATGAATTGAGTTGTGTTAGAGGTGGGTCAGTCAGAATAAAATGATGGGTGGTGTTAATTGAATTATGTTAGAGTTGAGTCAGTCAGGATAACATGGGTGGTGTGAATTGAGTCACGTTAGAGTTGAGTCAGACAGGGTAATGTGTGGTGTGAGTTGAGAGTTATGTTAGAGTTCCGACAGTCAGGATAACATAAGTGGTGTGTACTGAGTTATGTTTAGAGTCGACCCAGCCATGGTTAAATGAGTGGTGTAAGTTAAGTCATGTTATAGTTGAGTCAGTCAGGGCAACATTGGTGGTATGAATTGAATCAGACAGGGTAATGTGTGAGTGGAGTCATGCTAGAGCTAAGTCAGTCAGAATAACATGGGTGGTGTTAATTGAATTATGTTAGATTTGAGTCAGTCAGGATAACATGGGTGGTGTGAATTGAATCATGTTAGTGTTGAGTCAGTCAAAATAACATGGGTGGTGTTAATTGAATTATGTTAGAGTTGAGTCATAACATGAGGAGTGTGAATTGAGTTGAGTCAGTCAGGATAACATGGTTGGTGTGAATTGCGTCAGTCAGGGTAACATGTGGTATGAATAGAGTCCCATCAAAGTTGAGTCGAGCAAGGTAATATGAATTCAAAATTGTTTGTCAAATATCTCAACAAGTTTTATAATTCATGACAACCAGATTACCTGTCAGTATAAGTTTTATAATCTATTGTAACCAGATTACCTGCCAGTACAAGTTTTATAATCCATTGTAACCAGATTAACTACCTGTATAAGCTTTTGATGTATAATCTGAAACTCTTCTAAAGTTCTTGATACAACCCAACCTTGTACACTATCTCTTAACCCATGACCTTCACCTTGATCATGACCAGACAGATGAACAACAAGAACGAAATATGGTGTAGAACGATCTCCCTGGTTTTCAACCTGAACAAACACAATAATTACAGACATGTAAGTATCGACCATCTTAACTACAAAGAAAGAAATTTAACCAAATCCACCCTTATTACAACTCATATTATAATAATTTATATCTATATTTTATAGTATTATGCCAAATTTGCATTTTTTATTTTAAATCGTAAGGTTTTTGTTTCAAAAATATCCCTCAAAATGCAATTTTCAAACAAGCAATTTTATGCAATACCCGAATTATGTCCCTTGGTTACTACTTCCAAACTTGCTTGGAAATTGCATTTAGAGGGGCATTTTGACACCAAAACGTTAGGACTGTAAATTAAATATGACAATTTGGCAAATATCGATATAAATTATTGTCTTATAAGTTAAAATAATGGTGGATTTGGGTAGAATTCGGTGGATTTGGGTAAATCATGCTATCCCTTAGACCACCTGAAAACGCCCTAAATAGGGCTCCCCAACCCGCCGCATGGTGGTGCCCCACTAATTTGTAAATGATCTGATAATACAGAAAGCTATGCTATACAAATATATCCAGGGGTTTGTTGCGTTCTAAAGAACAACAATTACAGTCTGCCCAGGGATGTACCGATATGACCTTTATCAGTCTTCTCTAATTTTCTTCGGGGAACTGGGTAGTCAATATTTAAATGTATCAGGTGCAAAAGGCTTAACTTGATACATATAATATAATGATAATTTTTCATATTGATGTACAAATTGACTGTCATAATACATTTCTTGTACAAATTATGCATCAAGTCAAATGTCCTCATTTTAACAGATTTAATGTCATTCAACAACAAATATGCTCATATTTACCACAATTTTAACTTCTGATAAGCCACCTACCTCAACCTGGGCACTCTGTACATTTGCCTTCCAATGTCCCTGATATTCCACCCATTTCTCGGTTCTAGCTATATGTGATTCTAACTGGCGTCTTTCTAACTTTAGTTGTTCTAAATCTGTTTCCATGTCCTTTTCAACCTTTTTCATCTATAAACCAATAAATAATTCAAACATACAATATCCTCTAAGTAAAAAATAATGAATATTTTACTGAGGTGGTGAGAAAGTACAATAAAAAGGGAGTATAACATCCACTTAACAAAAGCATATTATTTTGAGACGAATATAACAATATGGCATATTTTATTTGATAAAATTAGACATTGATATTATACCACTCTAATGATAAGAGACAATCTGACTGATTGTAGACAATCTAGGTCTGATATCATGATAAGAGACAATCTGACTATAGACAATCTAGGTCTAACTATAGACAATCTAGGTCTAACTATGGACAATCTAGTATAGACAATCTAGGTCTAACTATAGACAATCTAGGTCTAACTATAGACAATCTAGGTCTCCTATCATGACTAGAGAAATGAAATGAAATGAAATGGTGTTTAACGTCCTACTGTTATGCTCCTAAACAGTGCTAATGAAGACAGCTGTAGACAATCTAGGTCTGATATCATGACAATCTAGGTCTGATATCTTGACAACCTAGGTCTGATATCATGACAATCTAGGTCTGATGTCATGAAAATAGACAATCTGACTATAGACAATCTAGGTCTGACATCATGAAAATAGACAATCTGACTGTAGACAACCAAGATCTGCGATAATTTTATTACCTTTTCATCTGGTTTTTGCGATGTTTTGAAAGCTTGTAAAGCCTGTGATTTATTGACGATCTTTTCATCGAGTAAATCCAGAGTTTGTTTAGCATGATACGATTGATCGATAAAATTAGTTGAACTCTCATCAATATCATCATCATCAAATACATCAGTGTTATCTATAAATATATCATAAAAACAACTTGGATGTAATCTTCAATCTGTAGGGTTTATCAGATTTTTTTGATAATTAGTATCGACTTTTTTCAAGTTTTTTCGGTATATCTTGTACTTATTGTTATTTTTGCAGGACATGGTACTGGCCCTTAAATGTATATTAATGTAGTGTTGGAGGCACCATACCACCATCCTATAAAACTCTTTATGAGATTTAAAAGTTATTATCAATAAGTATTATAAACCAAAACTATTTGTTTAAGTTGTTATGGATGGCTGACACATGTACCATAATATGACTCAAGGATACTTCATTGAACTTTCCAGAACTGATTTCTCTCACATACAAAAATTGTGACAATTGCGTGAAACAGGGATTTTTGGCTACAGTACAGGTGTCAATTTCAAAGGAAAATATCTTAACAAGTCAACAGTTAACTACATTCATTGATTTGAATTATGTTACAATTTACTTACACAACCTCAGTGGTCAGAACTGAATTGCAATTCAGGATATTCAGGACCTACATCGAGCATCTCCCACATGATAATATGTAACAAGGGCAGTAACTATACCTTCCTTTAGATAATGTATCAACTATCATATCTCTATCTTCCAGATATGATAAATATTGATGATGTGCAAAAAACGAGGGAAGTAACTCTATCTATCCTTAGATGATGTATCTACTATAATAATATCTCTATCCAGGGCGCCCTTCGGTTGCACGGATTTTCGCACTATAGTTCAACCTGTGGTCAAGACCAGCCATATCATACGATAGAGAACAGTCAGGGTAGTTGATACTGTAGTCCGAAGCACAATACTAAAAATGATGATACGTAGCATGGGAAGTAACTCTACCTACCTTTAGAAGATTCATCTACTATAATATCTCTATCCTGTAGGTATGATATATACTGATGATATGTGTCACTGACTATAAATGAAGGATAATATTTCTCCTCTAATAGTGTACTCATCTGTTTCTGACCATCATAAAAAGCTTCCGGTCCCTGTACACAAAACAGATAATATAAAAAGATGGTTCAACTGTAATATTCTAAAATCTACTTAAATTAAAGATACATTATGGAAAATTAGACAAAGAGCTGGCAGTTCTAATTATAATAGTTGAAAACAAGATGATGTTAAGAAGAATATACTGAAAATTTCAGTCAACTTGCTTATTTAAAATCAATGTAGCCTTGATTGTCATTGTCAGCGCAGTCACAAAATTTATAAAGACTTGATTATTCACTTTTGCGTTTAATCATCAACTGACATTAAACAGCAGATCGGATTCAAATCCAATGAAAATCGAACAGATAAGATAGCATCGAAAGTTGATTATGGTCTATTCATTCATGTTAACAAATGTCTAATTAATAGTATATATAACATTGCAGGCCTATAGAAACACCTCCAATTGACAGATTTACAGTCTTCACTTTGGTTTAAAAAATAAATTGAAATGAAATGAAATTTAATGTCCTACTCTTCTGCACAGACTCGGCTAATGAAGAAAGGCACCCAACATACAGTGTGCTATGAGGGAAGCTTTGCCTGGGCAGCTGCGCTACAGACTACTCTTATATAGAACCCCAACTGTCATGGATTCTGTCCCATTCCAATAACTGGCAAGCCACCCTGATTTCTATATAATGTATCAAACTGTGTGACAGCAGCTGACATATGTATAAGTTTTTATATATTTGACAGTTTCTCCTGGTCGTCAACGATGAGCTGAAATTAATTGTTCAGGAATAAGATTGTATATTCTGTACCTTATCCCCGCGTAGAAAAAGTTCCATATTTTTGATAATAGTTTTATCTAGTTTCACAGCTGTTGATGTTGAAGCAATATATTGTTGGTAAAGTTCACTAGCTATCTGGTGACGTTGTTGCTAAAATAACAATTAATTAGGTTAAAATTAAAACAGTCCTATTCAGGACTAACATATGGTTTAATTTTATTTCAATAATTTGCTTGCGCATAGGAATCTTTAGCAGTGGGAGGAAACAGGAGGACCCGGAGAAAACCCACGAGGTAGGACAGGCAATTCTACTCCTAGCCACGTACAACTGGGGATTCGAACCACGCCTGTTGACTCAATGACAGGCTTTATGATACAGCGCGTGCACACTAACCATTCAGCCATCCAACCTCCCACCCCTGGCCTTACTGAAATCTAAATAACATTGAGAAAGTACATGACAAGGCAAGGTATACCTGGACCTTTGAAAGACTTTGTATGACTCCACAAATGGAATTAGTTTCACCATTTGAAAGATCCATTTACGGATACCAGTGATCAATTATGAGTAAAATCTCCATAACTTTTTGTTAGAAAAGCTGTAATAAGAAAATCTGAAAATTTATTTTATTGTACCTTGTTGGAACTTCTCAGATCTTCAACAGCATTCCAGAACCTGATTTGAAAAAAATATATATATTTATATTTTATTTTCTGTAACGTAGAGATTTCTTGGTCATATTTAATTGGTTCTTTCATAAACATCATTAATATCTTTAAAATCTCAATCAGTGTTTTTATTGTTATTAACATCTGTGTCACGAGTAAACAGGATATGCATAGAAAATATAATCAAAACCACAGATCTTGTAGAGTTTTCAAAATTCATTTAGTTGGTCTCCTAAAGATTTTAACATACAAACCCAGATGTTGGTATAAAATATTGGTCATTCAGAAGTCAACGAGAGAGCATGTCCGTCAAATCAGGATTCAAACTAACAGTTATAAACATTTGTTGAAACTTACCCTAGTAACGACTCGCATCCATCTTTCTTCAAATATTTCATAAAACATTCTCTAGCCTTGGTTATATCCATTATAACATTAAACGAGAGAACCTATAAATAATAGAACAGATTCAAATCTAAAATTAATGATGCATTATGTAGGAATTAGATAACAAACTGGCTGTTCTTGCTATAATAGTTCAGAAATAGATAATGATAAATGAATGTTTTAAGTTTTGACAAAATGTAGCGTAGAATATTTATTGTTGTAGCAAAGGTACTTAACATTCAAGACTAAGTCATGATTGTTTATTTCGTTGTTAAACTTTTGAATGACGGCAATATTCTAGTCTACTTAAGATCAGAGCCACCCGATGACCTAGAGAGTTGGTTATAGGCATGTCATGTTAATAAATAATAATTCATGTAACATTTGTAGCCAGAAAGAAGACCTACATTAGCAAGATTTAGCTCTCGCATATTGCATTAATGAATTGGCCCTTAACAACAAAAGTTGTGGCGTTTTAGAAAGATCAACAAAGGGTTTTAAAATAAGCAGTTTTATTTTTGCTATTTGTATGAAATTAAATAAATGAATTATACCGTTTGTCCAGGTAGTGATTGGTCAAGTAATTCATCACGCGGATCATTATATGATTTATAATCTGGACCCCCAAGAGACTGGATTCTCTTCTCACACTGTTGCTTAGCTACTGTCAACTATAGAAACATATAAAAAAAAATGATTTCATAGACTGGATTCTCACACTGGTGTTTAGCAAGTGTCAACTATAGAAACATATAAACAAACTAATACTTTCAACTTTATAAATAGGTAAAGATACAACAGACTATATTAATCAGAGTAGTCTCTGTCATTCTACGATATCACCCCGGGTAAAAGGGGACATTTAACTCCAGAAATGAACGATCTCTATCATTCAGACTGGAAACAGTTTTAAGCACTCTTGCTTGTTACTGCATCATATTTTTTTTAGCGTTTTCCGAGTTTCTGTCCGGATTATCGCCCTTATTGTTAAAATTATTAGACGTTCTAACACCTGACGTCAACTGGCTGACTATCGCCATTGAAGAGACGACCACTGACAAGATCTTGTGAATCATTTTAGTGAAGCCTGTACCACAACAGGCCCGGGACTGTACAGCGTAGAAGACGCTTACGGCTAGCCCCCGGATCCATTCACTTGATTTGATAATTGTTTAGTGTATGCAATGTCTATTTTCTGTCTTGTCCGCAGGTTTATCTTGTAGATTTTTTTTGTTTTGCGTGTAGTGCAGTCCTCCTGCATTTTCTATTAAATGATAAACTGTACATACTAATGTTCTCCTAAATAAAATACTGTTTAAACCATTCAGACAAATGTTCAACGACTGTAAGTTTGGATGGGTTGTAAGTTACTGAATAATCTAGCCAATGAACTATTATTCTCAAATGTTACAACTTGTAACATTTGAGAATAATAGTTCATTGGCTAGATTATTCAGTCTCTTACATTACATAAGGGAGGTAACTAGCCCTGAAATCAAATAGGAATTGTTATTTCAGAAAATCCATTTGAATTGTCAGTTCAAAATCCAACACTCTATTCATAGACAAAATCTATGTTTTTTAATTAATTCTAATTCGTCATCACAATTCATCTTTGTGTACAATGCATGAATTTGCAATTTGGGGGATAATCAAACACACTGAAAAAAACAACTCCTGGTTACACAATGGGACATGGGACTTTTTGTTAAATGTTGACAATAGACCCAGACCCTCTGTACGTTAAAGACTAGGAGGCTCTGGATGACCAAGACTACAATCAGAGCAGCATCAAATTTAAAATTAAACAAGACAACAGTGGGGTTAATGTTCCAAGCCGCAACCCCAAAATGAATAGATGCCACAAAATAATCACTAGTGCACATTTATCATTTTGTAAAGCACCAAGCAATCAAACTGCTTATCCAAAGCACTGTCCAAATCAAACTGCTTATCCAAAGCACTGTCCAATTCCAATTGCTTATCTCTGCTTAGCCTCAGGCTTAGTGGAAAATGAAAATCATTAAATTAGGTCAACACATTGACCTAATGAATATGCATGATTATGCGATTATTATAATAATATCAACCGATATTTATATTGTTTTAATATTACCTGGTTAATATATCTCTTTAAATTACGAGCTTTCAATAATTCACCCTTCGACAGACCCTTTGGTGCACTTTCTCTCTCTGATAACAGAAAAGAAATATTAATATAGAATGTAACCGTCATTTATTCTTATTAATTGTATGTTAAACTATTTAGTAAATCATATCCATTCAGATAATGTATTAACTCAATATAAGTGCATAGGTTGTTATATAACGTCCTTGACAACTGCCACTCACTGTGTGTAGGATGTTATATAACGCCTTGGAGGTATTTTTCCCAACCTATTCTTAGAACATAGTACATAGTTCTTTGTTACTTCATCAAATTAATTACACTATTGGGGGGGGGGGGGGTAACGTTTTAAAAACGTCACACTTAACGGGTTAATACAGAGAAGTACAGCCAGTACAGATTGGCTACATCTTATTCATTATCTAGACAATATCCACAATTCAGGACCCTTTGTACCAATCATTTTATAAACTAGACTGCTTAAATTAGACAACAGTTACCCTCACAACATCAGGGTAACTGCCAGTAGTTGTTTAGAAACTTTAACTATTTGTTTACAGCAGATGACAGTTACAACAGTTCAACTGACAGTAGTTGTTTATAAACTAAACTGTTTGTTTGCAGTATATTAAAGCCCCCCACCCCTACCATCATATTAACTGTGAGATGTTACTTATAAACAAGATTGTCTGGTTATAGTAGATTTCCATTACCCTAATAACATCAGAGTAACTGTCAGTAGCTGTTTGTAAATGAAATGTTTAATAATACTACTGGTTAAGACTGGTTGAAACTATTTGAGTACAACCGTAGATGTTGAATAAAATATGAAGAATCAGCAAAACAGCTAAAAATGTTATTGATATTTATAAATTATATCATCGATAAAAATAGGGAAGAAATGTAAATAATGACTTACCTATTTTCAATCCCTTAGCTTTTTTTATATTATTTATAGTCGTTGATTGCATTATTTCTGACATGATATTATACCTGTAATAGAATTGAAATTATCCCTATACATGTAATAGACACTTGTTATAATAGACATATTATACCTGTAGTAAAAAATATGATATTATACCTATATCTGTAATAGATACGATGTTATACATCTGTAATATACACCTGTAATAGACATGTGTCAGATTGATTTCAACGAACATCTCATTCAGTTTTGCAACATATCAATTATGTTTTGTTTCCTTTTGTAGCCTGTTTATAAATTATGGGTGCATGAAAACACAGAACAACAGCATTCCAATAATAAAATTTAAATGTCCTGAATGTTCTTCACAGAGTCATTCGGTCATCTGCCAAGATAACGATGTAAGTGAAATCAAATATGTTGGAATATACGGTACTGATTACTTCACTGTAACCAGGGTATTATTTAATCTTGTGTATTTAGCACTAATTTTTTTCACATTCGTTTAATATGAAATCTTTGTTTAAAATCACCCCGATTCGTCTAATTTGTACTAGTGTATAGTTAAAATTTAAAGGACCTAAGTCCGTAACTCAAAATCCTCCAAAATCGTCGACATCGAAAACACGAATTATTGGTCAATTTAAATCAACATTGCTGATGTAAACTTACCGGGAAAAGATGAGCTTCTGATATCCGATATTTAAGAAAAAATATTTTTTTAACATTGGTACACGAATCGTGTACCATAATGCGCTTCAGCTCCAGTTGTATTGAGAGACTCGAGGGACGAGGCTAGACACAATGCAATAAGTCAGACGGAGTTAGTAGACTGGAATAACTAGACGCTCAACTTTTGCACATGATTGACGTTGCTGGCTTATTTCGCCAAACATAACTGATTTGAAATTGGAGTAAACACGGAAACCATTGAATGTAAATCAGTTTATATACATTCATATTACAGTATTATATGCGTTGCGAACCACTTTTATGAATTTCTAGGCTCCAAATGTTAGCGATTTAGCTCCTTTAAACTTGAACGATTTATTATGATAATGACTGTTTAATTTAGAAGTATTTAATTTCCTGACCACTATTCAAAAGTTAATTAGTATACATCAATAATCACTTGGGTTGGGCTTTTTTAACAGTGATAGAGAAATTAATCGCTTGTAAATTGGACACTCATTATCAAAATTGAATTGTCAAATTTAAACTGGACACAAGAAGAAATTAGATGATTTTTGGTGATTCTAATTTTACAAATTTTTAAACAAAGATTTGATATTGAATGAATGTGAAAGAAATAAGTGCTACATGTAAATACACACGATTAAATGATACCTGGGTACAGTGTTTTATGTGGGCATTATGTTGTTTTATTCATGATTTTTTTACTAGTTTTACATATAAAAGGTTTACTGACCTAATTTGTTTGAGATGTTCAATATCATCTCCTGCTGCGATCATTTTAACGAAATCTTCGTATGTGGGTGCATAGGTATATGTTCGACGTGTATCTTCAGATAATTTCTGCCGATATTTTAAGTAATCTAATAATTTTTGGTTAATGTAGTCCGGATCACAAAGTAGATCTATCACAGGTTTTAGAGCTGTAGATTTAAAAAATATTATATAACAGCAAATTTTTGACAAAATATTTTTTTATATCCTCTTAATACTGTAGAACAGTTTCTAAGGCGCTTTTGGTAGTTACATTCACTGATTATTTACAAATCAGGGTTTTGAAACGAGAATGTTTTGAGTTGAGATTTAAAACAAATCACAAATGTTAATTATTCCATTTACTTTGGCAGCTTATTCCATAGACAGTTTCCAACACTTTTTTCGTTTTTCAAGTTAATAGTTTCAGATTTTAAAAGATTTTTTTCTAAGAATGGAATGAACAGAAAAATAAAGAGACAATAACTAGACGACTTACTTGATGATGTAACAATTTCTCTCAATAGATGGCGTATCTGTTTATTTTTTGCGTAGTGATGAGGTAATAGAGTCACCAGTAATGTTTCACAAACTTTACGTAAAAAATCCAGTTCAGATTTCTCATCTATCAGCCATGGATGAAGCAGAAATTTGGGTGCCTCTTCACCAGGTTTCATATTGGGTCTGAAATATCAGGAGAGATGAGATTAAAATTTTGAAGGGGAGAGAGAAAGAGAAAGAAAAATGTGTTTTAACATCCACTCGACAGTGGCCTGATGGTCAACCTGTGCATGTTGGATCACAGGGTCTGTCATGGAGTTAACTGTTAAGAGGTGTGGTTTTGATTCCCCGCTTTTACGTGACAAGGAGTAAGTTTGCATGTCCAACCTCGTGGGTTTTCTACGATTATTCTGGTTTCCTCCCAGCTACACGAGCAACTAAACTATTGAAATAAAATTGAACAGGTTAGTCCTAAAGTTATCTTTAGTAGTTACTGTACCTTTTAGATGCGAGACAGACATCTCTGATTTGAATTAATTGTAATTACTGTACCTTTTAGATGCGAGACGAATATCTCTGAGTTGAATTAATTGTAATAACGGTACCTTTTAGATGCAAGACGAATATCTCTGATTTGAATTAATTGTAATAACGGTACCTTTTAGATGCAAGACGAATATCTCTGAAATGATCTGTAAGTATATCAACTATATCTTGTGTTAAAACAGTGACTGTGTCAATCTTTGATAATCGTCTACTTAATTCACGAATAGTTAACCAGATTTCTGACCTAAATAAAACAAATATCATAACAATCATTTAATTGATATGGTAAAAGAGGCAGGGGAATAGAGTCAAGTGATATATAAAACATACTGTACAGAAGCAGGAGGGAGTCCACTGGTATATAAAACTTAGTGTATGGAAGGAGGGGAAGTCGAGTGGTGTATAGTGCAAAAAGGGGGGGGGGGGGCGAGTGGTATATAAAACTTACTGTACAGCTGTTATAAGTGGTTGTTGTTTCAAGCTGATGTCTGTATACCATGTTAATATAAAATCTTGTATACACAGATCTAAAACTTCCTGGATAATATTATCTATATTTCTTGATATCACAAGTTGACGTGACACATCACCAGTTTTACCATTCTCCTCCTATTTATAAACAAATAAAAAATATAAATATGACACATAATACTATATATGACATATGAAGGTATATAACATATAACAGTCCAGGACGTTTTTCCGGTGAAATAAATATATTTTTAAGATCTATATATTGTAGTCTTGTCAGTGCTATGCAAGGGATTTATTTTTTTTATTTTTTTTTTGGGGGGGGGGGGGGGGGATTTCTGAAGGATTGCTTTCTTCTTGCCCCTATCATAAAACATGAATATTACTTTAAATAATTTAATTTAATTTAACATTGTATGTATCTATATGATGAAAATTTAGTAACGTCAACGACAAATTGAATTCCTACATCTAGTGATACGATCTATGCTGGCTATCTGACATGTAAAATTATAAAACTAAAATCAAATTATATCAGTAAAACTGATAGTGCCTGTATATATATATATATCAGCAAATCACTACTAAGAAGTGTAGAAAGCTTTTTGTTAACCATCATTTTCTGAATAAGACAACTTGCATACAGTGTATAGCTGCTGATCGACTTACCATCATTTTCTGTAAATGACAACTCAAATAGCTGACTTAACAACACCATTTTGTATAGAAGACTTACCATCATTTTTTGTATAAGAAAACTTGTATAACAGACTTACCATCATTTTCTGTATAAGACAACTTGTAAGTGACTTACCATCATTTTCTGTATAAGACATCTGGTATAGCTGACTTGATTCGGTACTACTGGAGGTTTATACGACTTCCCTTGAATCAAACTCCACTGTGCTCCTAAATACAGGGCTACTACTGCTATGGCAACATGAACACTAATATAGGTCATAGTTGATAAAATACCATAATATACACCAACTGCTATAAATAGCACCCCAACGGCACTCATGACAGTCGCAGACTTCGCCATTATAACAGGTTTCACTTCAACCCATTTCCTAAAATATTACAAAAAAAGAATCATGAATGGAGGTTAACCTCCTATCTCTCTACTCCCAGCTTGGGTTCATGAAGACGGGCATATGCAATGCTGTGCCATGCAATGGGCTAAGGGAAATTTAGCCCGGACAGCGGCACTACAGCCTTCTCTTGTATTTCAAATTCAAACTGCTCAGGATTCATTTACGCACACGAATGTGTAAAATTATATAGTGTGAAATTAAAGATAAATCTATTACCTATCTGCTGAGATACATTTTGGGTAATAAAAAAGGGTAGAATCTAGAAGAATTCTTTACCATACCGCTATTTAAAAATAACTTATAATCAACTTTCTTGATCAAACCTGGTTATTGAGTCTGCGCCGTACGCACAGATAACACCATCAAATCAAAGATTCCTGGCTGATATAAATTCTGTTCCTAATAAAAACTGATTTGAGACAAACTGGTGACAATGCATTTGTGGTACCCTATAGCATGTGCTTACGTACACCTACATGTAGTAATTCCTGTGGTGGTAGGGATTTAAAATTTACAGATCTGTTAATGGGTGAATAGTGAGGGGTTCTTTTTCATTTGTGTACTGTACGTCCCCATGCACTAGCAACCTACAATAGTGCAAAACTACCAACGTGCTGGTTTTCAGGTATTGTGCTTTGAGGGTCTCTACAAGAAAGACTCTTAAAGGTTATTAATGATTCAAGTCATCTTTAACTCTTAAACGACCCAGAGGTTTGACGTCATAACGTCATAAAAACCCACGTCATAATGGTTAATAGTATTAAAATATATATAAACATTTTAAAGTCATATTATTAAAAAACAACTGAAAAAAGACCCTTCATGTAAATGAATAAAATGTTCTAAATTTAATGCCATTTTCATAAATATAAATTTTATACAAAAAATTTATTGAGATATTTCATGCAAACTTCATGTGTATAATAGTTATTCCTATTTTTCTGTTCGGCTGAAAATCATTCATCATCAAATCTCTTTTAATTTAAGCTTATTTAATTACCGTAATTTGTTGATTAACTTAGCCTACCCTTTTTTATCACGTTCTACTCTAGCTAGGACTCTAGGCCTAACTCAAAACGATAAAAATCTACACCACAGATACAATCTGAATCACTGACATTCAATGAGGATGGTAATCCGTCATTAGGAGAACGTTGCCGTAGAGGTCTAGACATATCACCGTTTTATTATAATTTTCAAGGAGCAGCAGTAAGATTTTAAACTGTCAAAATGTCAAACAGGAAGTAAACAAATGAGATAAAGACGTCTGTTAATAAGGGAAATAACTCTCATTACGCTAGGAACGTTGCATTCGGCTAACATGTTTTGTCGACAAAAGTCGCCTTGGGTACTAAACGGTAACGTTATAGTTGTCGACAAAAGTCGCCTTGGGTCAGTTAAGAGTTAAGTAGCCAGCAGGGCAGTTGTGGGAGCTCAGCCCTGTGGGGACCAAATCAAATTCTATATTTACTGATGAAACCTGTGAAGAAATAATTAAGCCGGTCTAGATTAGCCCCTTCTTTCTTTGCAAACATGACTTACACCGTATTGAAATCAACCTGTTTTTATCTTATCATGAAAAGGTGGGCTTCTGATCCAATATTTAAAACACAATGAACATTTAAAAACTGGCACACAAATCGCATGCCAGAATGCTTTTGAGCGCCATTTGTAATGATACGACTTGATGAACGAGGCTAACATATCTCAGGGGAGAATGGAGAATGCTAGATCAGAGACGTCATAATGTGGATTATGGGTCATAATATGTGCAGGAATGTCTCCAATCTAGCGTTCTCGAGGGAGAACACTGACAGTGTAAACTGGAATAACCAGACACCAAAGAATGCTACACAAGTGTGACTCTCGGTGTATTTTGCTTAACAGATTAGAAATTACAGTAAAACAGAAACGACTGAATGTAAATCAGTTTATATACATTCATATTACCGGTACATTACTATATGCATTGTGACCCATTTGTCATGTCTATCTCTTGGTGTCAAAGATTAAAGAAATAGCTCCTTTCAGGACTTACACTGTTTTCGGTAAGAATAGGTAGTGTCAGTGTGATTTAGCCTGTTCAGTGGTAAGCCATGGGTCCCTTGCCCCATTGCCGATCAGCCTGGTACTTCGGTTTAGACCAAGTTAGAGCTTTAGTCGCCTGGGAGACATTCCTATCACGGGGTCAATCCCTTTGATTTGCACATGTATTATGTATGATGTGAAATCAGAATTTCTGGACCTAACCCAACCCTAACCCTAGCACTCTATGCCTGTCAGTGTCGCTAAAAATAAACCATCATCTCGTTAATGAAATTATAAACGCGAGATTTTGTCGATTCACCATAGCCGGTGTTGTGGGAGATTGCTAGTTCAAAGAAGGTTCTTAGCATTTTATGACGTCATATGTGGCTTATCATAATCTATGGGTTAAGGGTTTAGAAGGGACTAGCACTAGGGTTAGTCCTGTCTGTCTACATTTCGAGAATCTGACCAAATCTGCAGGTCATAGCCCTTACTTTAACCTGTATCCTAACCCACAATCCACATATGACGTCATAAAATACTAAGGAACGTCTTGGATCTAGCGTTCTCCGGTGTTATCGGGAGTGTCTCCCTTGCGCAAATTTTCCCAGTTAGTTAAAAATAAAACGAAAGTAGACTGATTTCATGACAAATATATTATATCCCATTTTTGTTTATTGGCCCGAGTGCAAATGGGTCTATTACCATTTGATGACATCCAGCTTGCCCTTTTCTTCTACGGGGAAATACTAATTCTGCACAACCCTTATCAATAAACTATTGTAATTAACAAAACAAATTAGTAATTACCATTTCTGCTTCAGACTACTTTAAATGACGTACATGGTGTAGTAAACATATAGTCACGTGACAGCATCAAATGCAAATGGGCAGACAATAAGCATTCAGTAAAAGATAAGATAATTATCAAGTGATCTAGAAAATCATTTCTCTTTAGAGCATTTAAAAATAACTTTTCTATATAAATCCTGTAGTCCAACACTCGTCATTATAATAATATTACATCGAATGAAGCTGAATGTATGGTCCCTGATCCCTTAATTTAATTGCTGCTCTTATTGTCGGCCAACTTACGTTTGACAACGCCACCTGGTGAGAAAAAAAGAAAACTAAAATGCAGGTAGGTGTAGAAAAATATTAAAAGATTATATATTTTTAAGATAGCTTTTCATATATGTGACCAACGTACTGAAGGAAAAATGGGCATATGAAGACTCTGTGCATGTCGAATCAATAGTCTAAGATGGCATGTATGTTAACAGTGAAATTATTAAAATTTTCACTGAGGAAAAGTGCGTTTTTCCTCAACCACTTGACAGTTTGAAGTCACGCCCCCAGATTAATTGTATAAAATACTTTATTTTATTCTAGGTCAATTATAATACTTGAAATAAAATAGCATTACATTTGTCCTACAAATTCCACAAAAGCTCTATCATTTTTATTTTTTAGTATTTTTTTTTTTTGTATCTTTTTTAGTCTATTATTAGGCCTATATATTTTCTGCCAATCCAATGTCAGAATTTGTTTGTATACTATAAATCATCATCTAGGCCTACACACATCGCAGTTCAAAATTGAAAATGAATTTTTCACTGATAGATGAGAGTGATCAAAGTGCCAATTTGCGACTAGTTAACACTAGATAAGGAAAAACAAACACCTAAACATTTTATTAGACAAAATGAAATGGAGTTTACATGCTACTGCTCTTCAAAGACAACATGTAAGGAAATGAAGTTGAGGTTTAATGTCCTACTTTTCTGAACAGTCCCGGCCAATGAAGACAAGCATAAGCCATACAGTGTGCTATGAGGCTTATTTTGCTCTAACCGGGATTGCATCATGGGATCTTTTATGACCATGCCCATGGGCGTGGATTTAGGTGGGGGGAGGGGCAGGGGGAACCTGTCCTCAACCCCCATAGAATCGGAAGGGGGGGGGGGACGAATATGTCTCTGTCCCCCCATGATTTTTATCACCAGGACAGATTTTAAGGTTTATATCCACATGAATGCCCCGTTCTGAAGGTTATCTAACCAATGCTTTGGTTCTCGCAACAGTAATTGATCTTTACCATATCTTCTTCCTTAATTGTAGGTAGTCAATTTTTCCATATTGTCATCATATTACCCATAGTTACAGCTTTCATCAAAATAACGCTGCTAAACTGTTCGTAATTATTATTTTGGTTTGGTAATGAAGGTTTCAAGAGTTTGTCCATCCCCTCAAAAGTTATGACAAATCCACGCCCTTGAACCATGCCTATATGTAGGCTACATAGGAGTCACAGGAACTTTGTCTTTTGTCATCGATAAGGGGAAATCCCCCTGGAAATGCCAAAAAACTTTTTCAGTTAACATGGTCATGGAGCATGGGTAACAAGTCAAAGACATTCTGGTTAGTGAACTAGTGGCTTACTGAGAAATCCGTCTCTCCTATTTCACATTAAATAAGAATGAGTAAGACACATTTGAAGTTATATATTCTAAACTGTCATCATCATGTTTCATTATCATTTATGTATTTTCTAAAATCAGCGACAGAAAATAAGTAAGATTGCATTAAATGACAAGAGAATTTTAGAGATGGACCGATGGTCCACGAGTCTGGTCCAGTGATTAACCCCCACTGCAGTAGGTCATGTTGGTCATGTGTGGTTCTGTGAAAAAAAGGTCTGTAAATGGTCCCTTCGAGAGGATATCCTGAGTACAACTTATACACTATTTGAGGCTTTGCGCAAGTAAAATAGCTTCACATGCACAATTCTCAACACATTTCATCATAGTTTGAATGTAGCTTAGAGTGGTACACTGTAATCTTAATTTTATCTTACCGAATAGTTTTTCATTATTTTTAAGATGCAGTGTAATCACATGTGTGTTCTATTTAAGTAATTCTGGTTCAGTGGTAATTATAAAAACTTAAGAAATATTGCGTATCTCTATTAGATTTTATTAGATTTATGTAAGGTTTTACCCTCATTTTAATGGTAATTGGTTTATTATATGACTGTTAAATGAGCTAACCTGCTAGTATTTGGTAACTAGAAATTGACCCAATGGGTTGCAAAACATTTAATAATATAATTTGTGAATGTTTATAAATTGATTTACATTCAATCATTTCTGTTTTTGCTCTAATTTCAAATCAGTTATGTTCGGCAAAATATGCAACAAGTCTCAATCGAATGTCAATCTCTAGGGTCTGGTTATTCCAGTATACACAGTAGTATTTATTGCAAATGATCTCCAGATAAGAATATTGCATTACCATTTGACATGACTAGCCTCGTTCTTAGGTCCCTTGTATTGTTACAAATAGAGCTGAATATTGGATGTCAAAAGCCCATATTTTCCCGGTAAGATCACAGCACCAATGTTGATTTAAATTGACTGTCCATGATATAGAGTTAAACACTTAAGCTACTTTAAGGATAATAAGTTATGTACAGTACAGTTTTGGGTCAATGTAATAGATTTACAGACTAGTAAGCTTTTTGTCATCAAATGGAGACAAAACTGGCTGAAATCAAGTCATTAGAACGATCCACTATTGCGGCTGGAAGAATACGGAAGACATCAAAAGTGAACCATTTCTCTAAGTCCCTCCCTGCTAGAGAACATACATGTACCTTATTGTGATAAGCCACCATTTATTCATTGAATATATTTTATTTAGTTTGAATTATTATTGACAGAGAGAAGATTCATCCGAGTATGATGTTAGTTCCAGCGACTCTTCACCAGGAAAAGATGCCATATTTACCCCTCTCTTCTCAGCTACTTTATCCGATGCAGTCAAAGATGGCGACACGTTACAATTTACGGTCATGGCAACGCGAGCCGGAGAGGAAAATGGAACGATAGTTCATCGACAGTATGAAGATATAGAATGGTTACATCATTGTTTAACAACACAAAACAATGTGGATGGAGTTATAGTAAGTCATGTTGATGTTTTCAATAATAAATCTTATTTAGCTTTAACTGTGATGGGTGTCATGTACCATGTAGTGCAGGGTATGCACCATGTAACACAGGGTCAAATTCTATTTACTACTGTAATAGCTTTAACTGTAGTGCAGAGTCTAATCTTAATTACCGATAATTTTAACTGTGACAGGTATCATGTACCATGCAGTGCCGGATCAAATCTTATATACCTATAACTGTGACACGTGTCGTGCACAGTACAGGATGAAATCTTATTCAGCAAGAACTGAGACACATGCTATGCATCATGCATTGCAGGATCAAATCTTATTAAGCTTTAACGGTGACAGGTGTCATGCACAATGCAGTGCAGGATCAAAAGCGGAGTAAGGAAGTTACATCCATTTATCATTAGCTACTTGCTAGGTCATTTTGGATTGTAGAAAAACTGCGAAATCAGACCCATAACTTACATAGATAACCGGATTCATAATCTAGCCAAATAAGTTGGATTGTATATCCATCGTAGAAATTTTTGACCTTCATTAATTTAGTAATGATCTGGGAGCCCCAGCATGTCAGATTAAAAGCCCAATACAGGCCCTGAGTTCACAAAGCAATCCCAGACTGAAGAATCTACTCAAAACTGTTTGCCTTATTTTAACTGAAATATAGTCCTTTATAAAACTGTTGTTGTATTAATTTTAGCCCACTAAATCTAGATTTATTCCTGGAATAACTTTTGTAGAAAGCTAAACTCTACTGGTTTTGTATATACATGTAGGGTAGGCCTACAGTACTTGCTTGTCAAAAAGCCGACAGTCTTCCAAATCAAATTTGCTGGTCTAGGCGAAAATTGATAATCAATCCAAGATGAAGACCTGCAACGTAAAATGGCGTAAAATATCAAATATCTCTGAAACGAAGCGTTTTAAACCATAAAACAGTACTATGTGTCAATATAAAAGTGAAATCACGGGAGCAGATGATGGGGTCAAATGGTTAAATAACACACTATTTATGGAATAACAATTACTCTAGTTTATTTCACTGCGACGTTTCAACAAGATTTCACAAGTCGTTATCAAGCATATAACACAAAATGGTTGCTATTTGCTATGATTCAGGTCTGGTAGGTTAATCTGTAACTTGGTGTTATTTTTTTGCTGTTGTGTTTTTTTAGATTCCACCATTACCCACAAGACCAGATGTAGATGCACGCAGCGCTGAAAATAAATCAAAACAACAATTAGGCAACGATACCAAAGTTCTTAAACCTGATGATTTTAATAACGATTGTCAAAATGTTGAAGGGTAAATATGAAATTTTAACATCCATCATGAAAAGTTAAAACAAATGTCTGCATATGTTAGTCCCGAAATGAATAACTTTGTGTCGAGTCGACCCCATCCCTCTCTCTTTTTTTATGCTTTTATTTTATGTAGGTGTAATGTGTATATTAATGAAACTTTCTTTACGAGTTTAAAGCTGTACATGATTTGCAAACAGAAATACATTGTAAACGCTCATAATACTCATACCTAAAACTAGTATGTGTTTGATTTCTCCTCTTACTAATGTGGGTGTATCTGCCGTGGGGTCGTGTCTTAACTAATTTATAAACCCAGCCAACTGACTGATTTATGACATTTAATAAACTCATCGTTATTATAATGTTTATTTTTCTACAGATACCTGAAGATGATATTAAACCATCCAGCATTTGGACGAGATTTAGCTGTAGAAAAGTTTCTCTGTGATACAGTTGTAAGTTGCTGGAATGTTTTCCTACTATTACAAGATAAATTTTGCTGCACGATATTTTTCTTTTATTTAAACATCTTATGGTAGATATGTCCTATGATACCTTGCTTATCATGTAGCTAAAGTTTCGTTATAGACAAACTTCATTTAGAATTTAGCGATTGAAATTTTTAGTTTTGTTATTTTGTGAGGACCTAAACTGTTTAGCTTATTTTGTGAAGCCCAATGAGTTTTATCTTAATTAGCTTATGCCTAAATCTTTATTTTCTAGGCTCCAGTAAGAAGTAAGTTAAAAAAGGGTTTATTATCCAAGTTTACAGATGCTGTAGAAGAAGTGAGAAAAGGCGGCCATAGGGTAAAGAGACCTTTTATTATCATACTGTAGTAACACTGATGTCAGTGTTTAGCGTTATGCTAACACAGCTTATAAAAGAATCGTCTGTAATATCACTAAAGCCTACAAGAAGAAGATCATATATTTAGTAAAACCAATTATTAGTGTTTTTCAACTGTAATAAATATCCCTGGAGGCTACTGTAATAAGAGGGGTCAGATGGTAGAATGGTTAACTCTTAACGCTGGAATTTCCAATTTTTAAGTTATATTTTTAAGATTTATTAAAATAAAGCCTTAAATAGATGGTATCCATAAACAGTCCTACCTTGTTAAAGAATAATCCTATTAATCCTATAATTCACTATTGCCATCTGAGAAATTGGCAAAAATATCATTTTCAACTTCAAATTCTAACGTTTCAAGATGGTTCTTTCCATTTTAGTCAGAGGGGGGAATGGCTGAGGGTTAGTGGGCGCGCTGTATCATAAAGCCTGTCATTGAGCCAACTGGCATGGTTTCGAATCCCTTTTTTGTACGTGGCAAGGAGTAGGATCGTCTGTCCAACCTCATGGATTTTCTCCGGGTCCTCCTGTTTCCTCCCACTGCTAAAGACCCCTACGCACAAGCGAATTATTGAAATAAAAATAAACCATATGTTGGTCTCGAAATGATTTAGTTTGTGTCGAGTGGACGTTAAACCATTTCTCTCTCTTTCTCTCTCTCCATTGTAGTAGTCAATGGGAAAACAAGGGAGGTAATTGTATTTGTTATTTTCTGTGTCAATGATTTTTAAGGGTGGGAAATAATGCCCATGATCGAATAATAATGAGTTGATAAGCAAAAGACAGAAATAATTATGTTTTGACTTTCTTAGAAGATTTAAAATTCTCGCTTTAAAGTCTGTCATTCAGGCACCTAGTGTGGTTTTGATTCCCCGGTTGTATGTGACAAGGGGAAGGGTCTCCTGTCCAACCTTGTTGATTTTCTTCAGGTCCTCCTGTTTCCTCCCACTGCTAAAGACCATGTGCATGTTTAACATATTTCTGAATACCTTCAACCCCAAAATTTTTTCGTATTTATATTTTTAGGATATTGATGAATATTTCCAAAAGAAACGTGAATGGGCCGCAGAATATTCAAAAATGATTAAAGAAACCTCAACAGTAAGTTATTGATGCAAATTGTATTTTGTTATACATTCGCTTGAAAACTGACATTAAATTCTATAGGTGAAGGATCAAAATTCTGATTTTTTGTAACGATCCACCTTTAAATTGCAATTGAACTCATCAAATAATGTGTAAAAGTAAAAATACTTACCTGGTGTCCTGGGTCTACTCAAATATTGTGTTTTGGGCCTACTCAAATGTTGTGTCTTGGGTCTACTGAAATATTATGTCTTGGGTCTACTCAAATTTGTCTTGTACAGTTATATAAACAATAATTGTCAGTTTTCTTCCATTTCAGAATTTTGATAAAATGGTGCATGCTCAATTACGTAAGTACATTGATGGTATATAATATTGCATTGGCTACAGGGAAGACATTTTAAAAATAAAGATATGCCTGAATTATGATAGGCCTACTTTGTTAAAATTTAGTTGCAGCATAGACTTTGTCAGCAGTAATGCCTGGTAGGCTGACAAGTTAAGTTTGTCTTCATTTGTGGGGGTTTGATGCAATAAAAATCACCAGATGTCTTTGTTAACTAATTAGTCTTGTATTGCAGGTCTATCATGTAGCTATGGTAATTTAGCAGCTGAAGTTACTGTAGCTGATGGAACTAGTGGTCCAGATTCAACTAAACTTAATAGGTGAGTCCATTACGTATACACAACATACCAGGTTAGTCCATTACACAACATACCAGGTTAGTCCATAACTCATCTAACCAGGTTAGTCCATTACACAACTAACCAGGTTAGTCCATTACACAACTAACAAGGTTAGTCCATTACACAACAAACAAGGTTAGTCCATTACACAACTAACCAGGTTAGTCCATTACACAACAACAAGGTTAGTCCATTACACAACTAACAAGGTTAGTCCATTACTTATCTAACCAGGTTAGTCTAATACACAACTTAGTTCATTATGAAATTTTAAGTTGTTGCTATGACAAAATTATTCCAGCACCACACAATAGCAAACATGATTCTCAGAATCTCATAATATGTAAATACAAGGTGGCCAGAATTGACTTTTTTGGAATTGAATTTTCTCAATCTCTTGAAGGGTTCCGATCTGGTATACATGAGAATTTCAGGTGACAAGGTTTGCGCCAACTAACTGAATATAATACTTTCTTGACCAGTCAACATGGCTGAAACATTTGCTTACATCACAGTTATGCTCACACTAGAACTGTGACAGGACTGGAATCTGTCAATTGAAGGCAGTAGTTCCATCACTTCAGAGGGATCACGGTGGCTAAGTGGATAAGGCGCTGGTGCGCTAGCCTGGAGGTTGAGTATTAGATCCCTGCATTGGCTGAGAAAGTTCATCTCGATTTTCCGACGTGATTTCCCCTTGTCAGTGATACAGAAGGAGAGCCTGACAAGGACAGCTACCTAATCGTTCGGATGGGACGAAAAACCGAGGTCCCGTGTACACATTGAAGTGCACGTAAAAGATCCCTTGTCAGTTGTAATTCGATATAAGAGTAGGCTGTAGCGCCGCTGCCTTGTCAAAATTTCCCTCATAGCACACTGTATGGCGTATGCCCGTCTTCAATTAGCTCAGGTTTAGTGCATAACAGTAGGACGTTAAACCCCATTTCATTCATTCATTCAATCACTTCCGAATGTTCCCTGACTGGCAATATAGCACCCCTAACTCCCCAAATGCCAAGCTGCTTAGATGATGTAGAATTAGTTTGCACTGTTATTAAAGTAATCAATGTTGATAATATTCTCTGTTTTTTGTAGAATTATGTACAAGTTTAGTCATGGTTTAGATAATGAAAGGGTAAGTTTCAAAGATGGCTTCCTCTTTTGTGATCATAATTATATATAAATGAAAAGGATGGCAACAGCTAGGGTTGAATTGGTGATGTTGCCTGCCTGAACTGTGGCTTTGTAATTAATGCATCTATGAAATCATCTTCCCTGAGTAAAAGTAATACAGTTAAAAAAAAATTCAAAATTGTGTTTGTCAAAAATGGACAACTATTTATGATTTAAATGGCCCATGCTGCTGTCATCTATCTGTCATTGTGTATTTAATTTATCCTGTGAATCATACGCTATCAGACTTTCACATTGTAAACAGAAAATTCCCTACCCTAAACTCTTGATACCGGTAAGATGGCTAGATAATTTATCCACTTTGTGAGAATAGTCATTTCACGGGCTATACTAAATAACAGAAAACAACTGGAAACTACCAGAAAAAACATTTTTTACTGAATACCAGAAATCACCATAAAACACACTAAATACTGGAAAACACCCTAAATAGATAACCCAGAACCTGGTCCTCCGGAAAACACTGGAAAAAACCTAACCCTAACCCCCAACAAATACCGGAAAACACCCTAAATGAACTAAACCTTAACCCACCCCCCACACACACAGAGCACCATGTCCCGGGTTACCTATTTAGAATGTTTTCCGATATTTAGTGTGTTTTCCAGTATTTTGTGTTTTCCGGTATTCAGTATAAAATGGTGTTTTTCGGTAGTTTTCTGGTTGTTTTTCTATGTTTTCCTGTGTTTTTTGGTGTTTTCTGATATTTAGTGTTGCTGTCAGTTGACAGAGTATAAGATATTGTACATAATGTATTATTAATGAAATAATACCATGCCATGAAGTATAGAATATTATATACTATATGTTTATTATTTTAGCGTGGTTTAGAGATGATATGTAATTATGGGGAGATTACTCTAGGTCATGTTTTAGATCTGTACTCTAGATATATGGAATCAGTTAGGGTGAGTACTAACTTTAAAATAAATCCTGATATTTATACACAAAATTATTTTCAATTGACATGGAATGTGAAAGCATTTGATTTTAAGTCTGTTATGTTTTGCTGTGTAGTTCTTCAGATTGTTTGGATTATTCCATTTGAAAATAATTGGGGAGGGGACCATGAGCACAATCTTATGGTGATTTCCTCAACTACAAAAAGTACTTATATCAACTGTTTGCCAAGAAGAAGAATTTTCAAAAGATTGTATGCAAGACATGCATTCTTTACCCACTCTAAAAATAGTGTCCAAGATTTTTTTCCCAATAGCCAGTTTAATAAAGCTGTTCTCCAGACATTTTAAATGGAACAATGGAACAGTCATGAGTATATTTCATGAAATTCCTATAGATGGAATGGAACAGCCATGAGTCTTTTATGAAATAAGCTAGGACTGGAACATTCATGGAGTATTTTATTAGATGTTTTCAAATTTCAGTCTATGTTATATAGAAGAACTTGTCTACTACTGAATTATGAAGAAGCCAATAAAACTTTTGAAAAAGCGAAAGTAGCCAAAAGACAGGCAGTAAGTCTAATTTTTCCCTTTTAATATTTAATATTTTCTCCCGAATACTATTCTGCATCCAATACTGGTGACCCTCTTCTGTAGTAGATTTTATAGTACCCACATACTAAACTTACGCTGTCTGTCTTCCTCTGCTTGAATGGCCGAAGGGTTAGCGCAGGCAAGTTCTATCATTATGGTCTGTCATTGAGTCAACTGGCATGGTTCCGATTCCCCTGTTGTATTACACTGTATATTGGCATTGAATATTGTTTTGGCAATGATTGCATACCATACATTGTACCGCAAAATATGTCACTTGATAGGGTGATGTCATATTATCACATGAAATGTACAGCCATAAAAAAGTGTGTTGCCTTCCTCACCAATAAAACGATTATTAATATTAACTTACCTTTCCACTTGACCATGAAACTTGACATGTGACAAGGAGTTGGGTCACCTTTCAACCTCGTGGGTTTTCCCCAGGTCCTCCAGGTTTCCTCTGGAGCACTGCACAAACGAATTATTGAAATAAAATTGAACCATATGTTTGGGTCGAGTGGATGTAAACCCAATTTCTCGCTCTCTCTCCCTTTTTACACAGAGACTTTTGATTTTGCAGGCGAATTATTGAAATAAAATTGATACATTATGTGTCTAGTCGAGCTAAACCCCATTTCTCTCTCTCTCTTTTTACACAGAGATTTTTTGATTTTGCAGGCAGAGGAAGCAAAAATAGAATCAGAGAAAAAATATGAAGAATGTACTGATGCAGCTCGTATTGAGGTGAGATAAAATATGAAATATACGCCTGCTTTTGATTATTACAGCTGTTCTTTGAAAAGGGGACATTACTCTGGACAACCAATAAAAATTTCGAAACAAAGATGATGATATGAACTTAAATTGGGTTTAAAGTTCTGCTGCCCAGAGTTATTTTTATGTGCATGCCAACATGTATATTTTGCCTCAGCTTTTTTTCATCTCTGTTCCCCCGATTCAAAATGTATTCGACAAACAACCAATATCAATTTTACTAGAGAGTATTGTAGCCACCACTACACTAAGTCCCCAGACAAGAGTTTCAGCAATATACAACTACAATTAACCCTCTACACCTCCCTCTATCTCTGTCTCCACAATCACTCCAATGGAGAGGGGGGGAATAGATAACCTACGAGTTTGATCACAAAGTCTGTTATTGAGTAAATTGACGTTGCTTTGAATTCTCGCTTGTTGTATGTCACAAGGAGACGGGTCATCTGTCCAACCACGTGGTTTTTCTCCAAGACCTCCGGGTTTCTCCCAATGCTAAAGACACCTACGCACTAGAAAATTAAATTATATAAATAATTTTGAACCACATGTTAGTCCTGAGATGACCTAGTTGGTGTCTAGTGGATATTAAACCCCATTGCCCCGGAATGACTTAGTTTGTATGAGTGGATGTTAAACCCCATATCTCTCTCCATTGATCTCAATCTCTCTCCTCTCCCTTGCTCCCCCTTCCCCCCTCTTGCTCTCTTTCCCTTGCTGTCAATCTCTCTCTCACCCAGTACACCTCTCCCCCCCCCCCTATCTCTCTCTTCCACAATCTGAATCCTATTCACTTCTATTTTCAGCTGAAAAGTTTTCTACAGCAAAGAATTTTAGCTTTTGGTGAAATATTAACAAAATTTACAGAACTCCAGTTGAAGAGTTCCAGAGAGACGTATACATTACTGCATAATTCTTTAACGACAGTCCAACAACTGGAGGTCTAGAACTTTCAGTTCCGAGCCATAATCAAATTTATAAATGCATTAACTACTTACAAACAGACTCAATGCTTGAGACTACTTACAAACAGATTCATTGCTTAAGACTACTTACTCACAGACACAATACTTGAGATCAATTACTCACAGACACAAAACTTGAGATCAATTACAAACAGACACAATACTTGAGATCAATTACAAACAGATTCAATACTTGAGATCAATTACAAACAGACTCAATACTTGAGATCAATTACAAACAGACTCAATACTTGAGATCAATTACAAACAGACTCAATACTTATAGAGGCATTAGTACTTTTGAGATTTTCGCCAATTAATACCCCCCAAAAAAATGTTGATTTGGTTTGATTGAATTTAAAATATTGTTTTTTATTTACCCAGTAGCAAATATTCTACTGCCTTCAACATTACCATTGAATTATATATTGTATTTATATTTATTTTTTTAACCAATGAATTGTTTCCCGTGTAACTACCGTGTGTATACCTGTTGTATAGTTGGACATTTAAAGTGCAATATGGTTGAAAGGTTTATAACACTGTATATATACATGTATATAATTTCTACTGTGTCTGCGTCTTTAGAATAATTGTCAATTGAATTGAATTGAAACAGGGTATAAACGTCCTGCTGTTTTCGATCCCTGCATTTGCCGAGAAAGTTCATTGCGATTTTCCAGCGTGGCTCTTCCTTGTCAGTGGTGCAAGACCAAGGGCCTGACAATGGACAATGTATAATTGTTCGGATGGGACAAAAACTGAGGTCCTATGTACACATTGGTGTGCACGTAAAAGAGATCCGTTGGTATTCAATATAAGGGTAACCTGTAGCATCATTGTCCAGGTGTAAAATTTCCTTCATACCACACTGTATGACATCTTTATTAGCCTAGTCAGAGCAGTAAGACATTAAACCCCATTTCATTTCTATCTATTCTAAGTCTATTGTTACAATATAGAAATACATGTAGTTGTCTATATATAGAATTAGTTGTCAATCTATAGAAATAGTACGATTATCTGTTGTTAGAGAATATATATAGTTGTCTATTGTTAGAATATAGATATAGTTAAACCATCTGTGGACTTTATTCTATACTCAAACATTCCTAACGCTCATGGAAAACAAATTAGAATTTTTATTTTGTATGATTTTTACCTGTTGAATACTTGTATAGCAGTGGGCTATATCCTACCTGTACATCAATGATTGTTGTTTATGTCTATACAGCATTCCGGAGTACAGTCGATATGATACAATACTGTACTCAATTTACTTTGTAATGATGTAAGATGAAATACTGAAGGTAGAGTAGCGTGGAATCCTTTAAACATTTTTTTACTGAAATATTTGGGGTAATTGCTGGATGATTGATACAATAATGATGCTTGTTTGAATTGTATAATTAATCCTGATTATAAGTAACATTGCATTAAAACATTGTTTAATTGCTGTGTAATTCCTTCTATTGTCATAATGTATACCTTTGTACATAATATCAATATTTTGTCGTGTTAATATATATTTTATTTTATTATGTTGTAAAATTGATGTCACAATTTTAATTTTGTAAGCTTATTTCGAGCACAGATCAGCCATCTTCGTTTGGGGTCTCCAAATTTAATCAATTTGTATGTTGGATTGAAAATGGTTGACCATGCATGAGAGCACATTGTAGTAAAATCATAGTCTACCACTTGATAGCCAAATACTTTGTCTAGGTTACTGAGATTCGGTAGCACGATTTACCCAAATCAACCCAAATCCACCATTATTTCAACTCATATAATAATAATTTATATCTATATTTGATAATATATTGTTCTGTATGCCAAATTTGCATTTTTAATTTAAAATCATAAGGTTTTTGTTTCTAGGATATCCCTCAAAATGCAGTTTCCAAACAAGCAATTTCATGCAATACAAGAGTTATGTCTCTTGGTTACTACTTCCAAAGTTGCTTGGAAATCACATTTTGAGGGGCATTTTGACACCAAAACGTTACAACTGTAAATTAAATATGACATTTTGGCAATTATCGATATAAATTATTGTCTTATAACTTGAAATAATGGTGGATTTGGGTAAATCGTGCTACCCCTGAGATTACCATGTTCGCTTTCAAAGCACTTAGTTGATAGTGAAATATACTGTAGCTTGGTTACTGAGAGAATGTAAATATTCAAATATTATTTATGTTAATAAACCAATGACTGTAAAACGTTATACCTGTACACAAATGTATACTGTTTTATAAAACATCTGCATTTCAAATATTTCTTTTGTTTTACATTGAGGAACAACATAACATGCCAGTCACACCGGTAACTCCTTCAGACATGATATGGAATGCCAGAAATATATGTGTAGGTTTTAGCAAAGTACTCATCCAACAGTGAAATGAAAATGTTTTCTATGACATGTCATCAGAATAAACAAGACTAGGTTGAGGCTTATAACTAGTAAAACAATCTAATTCAACAACCGTGAATAAAAGACATTCAAATTGGAATGTTGCTGGTGTTACCATGAATTGACATTTAACTTGGAATGTTGCTGGTGTTACTATGAATAATTGACATTAAACTCTGAATTAGTCTGAATGTTCCTGGTGTTACCATGAACAATTGACATTCAATTCTGAATGCTGTTAGGGTTACTATGAATAATTGACAATCAACTCTGAATGTTCCTGGTGTTACCATGAACAATTGCCATTCGACTCTGAATGCTGTTAGTGTTACTATGAATAATTGCCATTCAACTTGGAATGCTTACCACCTGTCCGCTTGTGCAAAGGGACCTTTAGCAATTGGAGGAAAATGGAGGACCTAGAGAAAACCCACAAGGTTGGACAGGTGACCCTACTCCTTGTCACATATAAGCCGAGGATCGACACAATGACATAACTTGTGATTCATACCTATGCTTTAAACCACTAGACCACCCATCGGGACAATGTTTTTTTCCATGCCGACTTTTGTAATTGTGATCAAGGCAAGGCCTAAAATTTCAACGCAAATATCTTGGTTCAGGGCGGAGCAATTTGACTTAATATTACAGCATATACATGTACCCTTTACATTATCTATTTTTTAACTATTATACTGGTAACTTCCAGCTCTTTATCTAATCTTCCATAATTTCTCTTTAAGTGCTGTGGTATCTACAAGGCTAATTTAAGAGAGAAACAGATTCTGAACCCTGGCATAAAGCAAAAATGACATAAAATATTTTAAAAGTGATAAATTTTATAACAGTCAATTTAATAGATATGATTATACAATTAAATGGTGCAGTTTTATATACATGTATCATAATATTTAACAATAAATTTAAAAAAAAAAAAAAAAAAAAATTAACGACCATATAATGGTACTCTACGACTGTATGTTCAATAAGACAAAAATACAAAAGCATATGATAATCTACCACTGACTGTAAACTCATGTACAAATTATCCATTCTCTCTATCTGATATGTCTGTGTATATTGTGTTCTGTTCACGATCGTAGGTTTGTCCTTTGTAATTGTGTGTGGTGCGGTCCGCCTGCACTTATTATGTAGGTACAAATACCAATGATAGGTTTGTATTGTGTGTGGTGTGGTCCCCCTGCTTTTACCGTACTATTTAAGTACCGGTATGGTATGTTACATGTACAAATGTTTATACTGTAAAGTACCGTAGGTAAATGAATGCTGATTTTTATTAATGCTAAAAACACTTATAACCCTGATTTTGTTCAAATGATTTTGTGTTCTATTTTTAGTCCAGTAATATTACAACAAAATTCTTGCTTTAAAGTATTTTGATATTAACCTTTTTTTTTTTAGAGACATGCTAATATTGAAGTCGTTTTTCAAAAATTATATGCATACTTAATGAACAATAACCTTTCAAAGGGTATTTCTCAACAATATATTTATATTAATGTTTGTACCGTTGTACAAAGATAAAAATTGTAATTAACATGTTTTATCTCAATGTAATTTTATTTCTACGCAGTTAGGCCAACATACGTGTATAGCTTTCCATTTAATCATTGTAAATGCCACTCTTATTGTGTTAATAGTCCATGGCAAGAAACCTAACTAGAAATATACAAAAAGAATAGTCAAAACTCATTTACTTATAGTAAGCCTACACATGTGTTACTCTTATCTCACTAAAACCAAGGGAGATTAAACATAAGACATTTTCCACAAAGCATATTAAAAATTAAACAACAAAAATTGACGAATTGGAAGCGTGTTGGTTGGACCCTCTTGCAAATCTTAATAAGTTTATCTCAAAACAATATGATCCTATTTGATTTAGTGCAATTTAGGCCCTCAATATTGTTTGATACATGTGGTTGATACCAGTATTCCTAGTGCGTGTATCTCTGTTTCACCCAGGCAACGATTTTCACAGTAATCTTGTTATTGTCATCAATAAATCCATTCTTTGCATCGGATAAAACTTTCCAATTAAGCAAATTGTTCCATTTAAATATGTAAAATGTCTGGTTTTCAGTGATGCTCTCATTCAGTTTTATCTGCAATGACTTTCCTTCATCTCTATTGACGAGCACAGCATGGAAAACAAAGTCATTGGTCAAGGGGTGTGGATACTCGCCTGGTTTAGGATTTCTAGTTGCACTGAAGATCGAACTAATGGATTCAGCCTCCTTTTGAACTATTATATGACAGCGTAACTGCTTCTTGATGTTGAATTCGCGACCCATGCCACCTTGAGTACCAGTTTCAGTAAGATCAAACTTTGATTGAAATACACAAATTTCTCTGAACTTCAAACGACCAACTTGCTGGTACAGCAATTCTAAATTGAGATCTCCGATATGAAAATCTGTGACCTTCACATCTGGAACAACAACATCTATGTCGGTGAATTTCTGTCTTTGAAGACATAAATTTGGCAAATAGTTGACCATATGGACTGTTGTGTCATCATCTAAAAGCTCTGTTGTCTTCATCAAGTTGTCTTGCACTTGGGTAACTATTTTTTCCATATTTATGATGTGGTCATCCATTGTTTTTACTCCAGTGGCGCAGGTTTTCTCGATCTCTTCTTGTAGTTCATGCCCTACCTTTCTAATTTGTTTACAAATAGTTTCAACGTGACTTCCTACTTGCTGACATGTAACTTCTGACCTGTTCTGAATCTTTAATTTTTCCGCCTTCAAGAAATCCAGTTGGTCCTGAAATTGGATCTGTTGCTTATTTAAGTCGATCTGCAACTTCTTAAGTTCTTGTGATACCTCTGACCTTAGAGAAGAATCTATGTCGACAATATTATGGCCACTGTGGATTGTAACGGAACATCGATAACACGCTGTAAGCATACAGTCTCGACAATAGAATATTAACGGCTCCTGGGAATGCCTTGGGCAGTGGGTTTTCTTTGCTTTCTTGATGCTTGCTGCATCTAAACCCGTTACAACATGGCTGTTACAGCTTTTTATGGAATCATGGGTTGTCTTGCATGGTTGACACATAAACTGGTCACATTCCACACATCGAAATTGAGAAGAATTTTCCTTTTTGCAAATGTCACATCTGGGAATATATTTGGAAGAATTTCCATCTTTGCCTTCTGATGACATCAGCGACTCTTCGAGGTAAAAATTGGAAGAAAACCCGCTCACGCCTCCATCAGGCACCGTGATATTCCGTCGGCAAAGTGCCAAGTGGGCAGGTAAACACATTGTTGTGCGAAAATGTCCGGATGTGATCTGCTAAACATTTCTCGCAAAATGTGTGATGGCAATCAATAATTTTGGGGTTGTTAAAATCATCAAGACAAATGCTACAACTAAACCTACTGCTAGCCATGTTCTGTAGCTACAAAGCTTCAGATATCTGACTTCGAAATTCCAGGAAACAGAAAGTAGATCAAAGGTTCAGTTCGTTTAGGTTCGGGAATATCATCTGACATCTAGGGGTCATGACCTCCTTGTCAATGTTGTACTTGATTTACCTAATTGAGAAATAAATTGGCATGTCTTTTGAAAGTGGGAAAACGATTATTGAAGATTGTTTGGAGATCAAAACTAAATACTATTCTGTGTTAGGTCCATTTACCTCGAAAAACTCAATATGAAATCGTACTTCGTAGTATAGTATTATAATACAATTTGACAGTGTGATATATCACGCGATTCACATCACATAAACAGCAAAGACTGAAAGACTCATTACATCAAGCAAATCAACAACATCCGTGACATGACCTTCACATTTCTGATTTCTGGGGAAAATGACTCTTTTATTTAACTTTTAAGAAACTGAAATTTTTACTATTTTTAGAAATCAATTTGACAATTAACTGTAGGCGAGGCAATAAATTATTAAATTGTTGTCAAAATCGTGTGTGCCCGAGGTTTCTTCCAGTACAAATTCTAAAGTGCTAAATTTGAAGGGAATGACGATCTCGAGCTTTTTAATATTATCAAATAAAATGATAATAATAATATTTATAAATATATAATAATTGGGGCAGTAATCGAGGGGTTGGGCCCAGGACACTGAACTAGAAATTTAGAATGGCATCCCTGTCGAGACAGTAGGCCTACTGTAGGCCTACACAGCCTCTTACCTTATTATTATTTAAAACAAATCATATGAAATTATCCTGACAAATTTGTTCTTTTATTTATTATATAATTATATTAAAATTATATCGTCTTTATCATTTATGTTGACTTCTTTTTTTACTTATCATTAAATAACATTTGTAGGACTGTTTAGACTGCAAGTAAGGACCTATATTGTTTTTGCAAAGTTTTCCATTTTACCTGATAGTGTTACTTTATTTAACTAAAAACATCAGGTACCATACCAAACCTAATTAGGATGTCGGCAATGGACATGAAGAACTGTAGGCCTACAGATTTTCATTGCAGGATAAAATAAAAAAGGAAATCTGTGGATTTTGGACGATTCTATCCGTGTACAAATTGCTGATTTCTAGTAAATTATGATGGTTGGGGTTTCAAAACACAATCAGTTGAGCAAACCATAGACATTTAAAGGCTTTATAGTATATCTGTAAACAAAGGTGTGTTATCGCCTCAAGAGTTAATCATGCGATTTTGGAACACCGTTGAATGACCTGCTCAGACAATCTTGATGTTGTATGTGACATTTTAGGCTTGGATTTAGAATGTAGACAAGATGATATACATATCAACGGTCAGCACCCACTTATATCATCTATGTAGAGGAATGAGAAAGCTAGCAGTCATGAGACTGTACAAAGCCATATATATGAATTAAAATGTTTGGAACCCTTATTCCTCACAGAACTATATAAAATAAATACAAGTCTTAAAAGTAAACAAATTTTTATTTTTTCAAAAATAAAACCCAACAGTTTTAAACTAAAATGTTTACAATTAATAAATTAACTGCACTGTATACTGCATACCACACAAATCACATGTATTAATTACTTTTATATCCGCATTTTCCCTTAGCTTAGTAGACATTTTTGCCCCCATTTGTGAAATATTGTTTGTACAAACACAAGTCAATAAAGATATCCTAAAACGTACCAACAGTAAGGAATTTCATATAGGTTTGTCTGAACATCTTTTCCCTTTTCTCTGAATTGGAAGATCTGCAAATGGATCAAAAATGGTATTTTTCTCTAAAGCTGTGTCTGGTGTTATCTTCAGCTCTGAAAATAAATTTACAAAAAAAAACTGTAACATCATATTCTGATGGGACTGTACATGAAAATTAATTTCATCACAAAACTGATAATCAATATTAGTGCCTTACTTACTTAATATTGGAAAGCTAACTGATCAGTCTTTACTGATCTGTTTTATCTATTGTGTGTTAAGTATTTTCATCACATCAACCAAAAACATTTTAAAATCGTGTGCACTGTTGGCAACTCTGAATTATACTCAGAGAGATTCAGATAAGCAATTTGTGAAACATTCAGATCTGTAGAAACAGTAAAACCCTTGTTACAATCATCCTAATTACTTATACTAAAAACTTACATGCAAGAAACACAGAAGAGTCTACCGATATGTAGACACAGGAGAGTCTACCGATCTGTAGAAACACAGGAGAGTCTTACCGATCTGTAGACACACGGGAGCCTTACCATCAAGTCTGGACATAAGGCACCTGTCACAGCCTTTTTTAGCCTACACATAATATCACACAAGATATATATCTTAATGTATATGTTGTGTGATAATATGTGTCTTGACAAAAACCGTGACAGGTGTGCTATGTCCAGGCTTGCTTACCATATACATTTTCTTCTTCATTTAACTCAGCCTGAACAACAGTTTTCCTCAATAATATCTCGGAATCAACACCAATAGTTATCAACTGAAACAAAAGTAAAAGTATGTCAGACAGTCTGTGTCTATGATTAATATTAATAAAGTCTACCTTACTGAAATCAGTTGAGATGATCTGATTATGCTCACAGAAAGGAAATATTTCTTTCAGCCTTTGAACCTGAGATATTATTTTTTATGAAATGATATGATTTATACAATATTTTATTCAAATAACATAAATGTTATACATTACAAACTATCAAAAGTAAAGGATTCAAAAACAAGCCAAAGACTTATATTAATTCGTCTCCTTATTTAATTAATATACTAAAATAGAGGTATGATATATACTAGGGTGTCCATATAGCCCTCATCTTTTTAAATAGATCTGTCCCTATAATAATTATGTTCTACTTTATGAAATTCTCTGCCATGCAAGATTTTGTGAAAATTTAAAGTTGTTTAGGTGGTCCACACAGCTAATAAAGATTTAGTAAAATAAGCGACATTTTTTTCATAGTTCCATAAAATAATTGAATGATTGTGCTGCCATTTACTTGTTTCTATTAAATGTGCCAGATAGCTTATTGAACCAGCATTATGGGATCATAATTGCTTGCGCTTTCTCTTTTAAAGACTTTAGTTTTTATCAAAAATCTGTCAAATATGGATAAAAAAGCAGTGACAAGGTCGTCCAATGAGATATTCGGTTTGGGAGGTATGATTAGTGTCGATGACTCTCTTATAACAGGGCTGAAATTGCCCACTGGGCGTCAAATTTTGAGATGCTTGATGTATTTCATTGAAGAAGGACTGTCTGAAAACCGCACTAAATGGCAAGCCGCCAAAATAGTTTTAAAGCAAGTATCTTTGTTTTACGCAAAAGGGAATATACCCATGATTTCAGATCGAAAGGTTATAGAAAAAATCCTGAATTTGCTTGATAAAAATGCCAAAATTAGACAAATACCAGCATCACGTCCTCATTCCGACAGTGTTATGAAAAAGTTGGCTACTCACAATCATGAGTTATCTCAAACATTACAACTATGGCCTTCTAATGCCGAGATCCTGGTCAAGAATGAAGAAGATAAAAAGTTTCTGCAATCTATGAGGACGGACCGTGTAGCCACTTTTGGTTCATTTGATCAAGTAACAGCAGCTAAGGTAAAACGGAAAAATCAACAAGAATTTTTGGCTGAAAAAAGAAAAGTATTAGCCCAGAAAGAAATGAAAGAAACATGGGCATCATCATCATCTGCAGCTTTATACTCGGATAGTGATATAGAGGAACCAATGCCAACAAGTGAAGTGGAAAATGGCTTTCACAAAAAGCGAAAGCATCGTCGCGTATATGAGGGCACACAAGCATTTATACCTGCAGATATTTTGAGTTCACCAAAACTAGTTGCCCTGTCAACAAGATTAAACATGTCACCCACAGTACAAGCAGCCTTCACGAGGGCTGTTATAGACGAAGCAGGTGGAGATTCGAGTAAAGTATGGACCTCACATTCTCAAGCACACAAATCAAGAAGAAAGGTAGAAAGTGATCTGGCTGAAAAGTACAAGAAAGAATGGGTACCACCTAATTTACTGTCACTACACTGGGATTCAAAATTGCTCGACTCATTAACTAATAAATACGATAAAGAGGAACGTTTGACAATTGCTGTTGGAACTCAAAATGAATTAAAGTTACTTGGTGTACCTTCTTACAAACCTGGGACTGATCAGTCGTCAGGTGAAATAATCGCGCAACTATCAGTAGATTTGCTAGAACAGTGGGAATGTCGAGACAATGTTTGTAATCTTGTATACGATACTACAGCTAGCAACACAGGCCATGTGACAGCGGCGTGTGTGACAATTCAACAGCGTTTGGACAGAGCGCTATTGTGGTCAAGTTGCCGCCATCACGTCGGTGAGTTGATTCTGGTGCATGTGTTTGAAGATCTGAAAATTGAAGCCTCCAAGTCACCAGACATACAATTATTCAAAAGGCTGAGACAAGGATGGGACCTAGTGCCTCATGACTCTAGTGAACCTCTAAAGCGATTCGACATAAATGACTTTCCAGAATCTCAACATGCCTTCATTGAACAACTGAGAACAGAATGTCTAGAAACTGCTAATTCAAATCTCAGTATGAAACAGATTAGAGATGATTACAGAGAGTTGATACAATTATGCCTCGTTTTCTTAGATCCGACTTACAACTGTAAGTTCAGGCGACCAGGTGCTATCCACAAGGCCAGGTGGATGGCCAAACTTCTTTACTGCATAAAAATATGTCTTTTTGAAAATCAAATTGCGAATCTGCCGCAAGGTACTATAACAACTAAACAGCAGATATCTAAAATCAGAAGGTTTACCCACTTTATTATCCTTTTATATTGTGTATGGTGGATGAAATGTCCTTCTAGTTGCAATTCAGCTTGGAATGACATGCAACTATATAAAAATTTCCTAAAATATTGTGCAGTTGATGAGATGATTGGCAAATCTGCCATTAAAGCTTTTGATAGACATTTATGGTATTTGACACAGGAATTAGTCCCACTGGGCCTTTTTGGCAGTAATGTACCTGCGGCTGAGAAAAACGAAATGGCTAAGAAACTGTTAGAGATAAAACCTGATGAACTGCCACTTAGACCAGTGAATCGCTATGGATCAGGATATGGTAAACCTTTTTTCCCTGAGAATATTACTTGTGTTTCGAAGTTGTCAGATTTTATCGGTGAAGATTCCTGGTACTTCTTCCGCATTATGCGACTTGATAGCGAGTTTTTGACCAGAGATGTACAGGAATGGGAAGAATGGGACCAGTACAGTCAAAATCTGTATAATGTTTCGGCAATAAATGTCATAAATGACTGTGCTGAACGTGGTGTAAAGCTGAGCTCAGACTTTTTGTGTTCAGCCAAAAAGGAAGACAACTATCAGAACATATTGCAGGTAGTGGAAAAGAATCGTAAGGACGTTCCTAATCTTCGCAAAAAGAAGATATTTAATTGACCGACTGGTATTTGATTCATTCCGCTTTGGTTGAATGTAAATGTAGCTTTGGAGTGGACTTTTATCGCTGTAGTTTGCTATCAGTCAGAACTAATAAAAACACCGGAAGTCCCTTAACATCTTTATCTTGAAAATGTTTTGTAAAAGGCCACAAAATAAACCCATCACAAACCATAACCATGTAATTGCTTGTTGTTTGTATTTTTTGGTGCATGAGTTGCATTACTTTTGGTGTATCATGGACCAATGTAAATATACCAGTTCTGTATGTATAGGTAAACTCATTCCTCATATTTATTATGAATTTCCGGCTCTTTATATAGTATTTTCATCAGGGTGGTGGACCACATAAACTTGAGCTGATCCTGATCAAACTTCACATATTTGATTTTTGATGGGAAAGGAACACTTTGACCATAGGGACAGACAATTTGTACACAACATAAAATTAATGGGGCTATATGGACACCCTAAATATACTCTTCACAATACTTTACATAGAAAATACATTTAACAGTGCAGTATTTTGTATTCACTATTAATTGTGCATGCATGAAATGATATGTGACTTCCCACCACAAAACCAGTTGCTTGTTGTGCGGCTCTATTTCTATATACACGGCAAATAACACTATATGGGTCAAAACTATCCCACAAATTTTTTTGGCACAATACGCTTCAGAAAAGCATCTATTTTTCAATAAATCAATCGTTTTTGTGAAAATATAATAAAAAATTGCGTAAAAAGGGTATTTTGTGGAGGCTGTGAAAAAAAAGAACTGTTAAAATGGCGTAATTATATTGCTAGTTACCTTATATGAGTATACTTTGTGCGCTCGTATTTTCCTTGCTTGCCGAGTTATGTAAGTCAAGGTTACGTTCGTTTTTCATCTTTTGAATATGATTAAAATTACTTTTTTTTAGAAAAATGTTGCCATGGTAACCAGCCAAAATCAGTATTTAATAGTTCTCAGATTTCAAACACAAATCTAAGCTAATCTGTCTGACCCAAGAAATACTTTCACATAATAACAAAACTAATTAATATGTGCAAAATGACTAAAATTATGTTTTTAGAAAAATGATGCCATGGTAACCAGCCAAAATCAGTATTTTATAGTTCTTAGATATCAAACACAAATCTAGGCTAATCTGTCTGACCCAAGAAATATTATCACTTAAAAAACAAAACAAATTAAGATGTGCAAAATGATTAAAATTACTTTTTTAGAAAAATGTTGCCATGGTAACCAACCAAAATCAGTATTTTATAGTTCTTAGATATCAAACACAAATCTAAGCTAATCTGTCTGACCCAAAAAGTATCATCACATAAAAAAACAAAACAAATTAAGATGTGCAAAATGATCTTTTGTGGCAAAAACCATATTTAAAACATGAAACCAGGCCTTTGTTGTAGCCATGACCACAGCCAATTCGAAAAATATGGATTTAAGGTAAATTTCAGAAAAAAGAAGAAAAAAAAATTAGGTTACTAAAGGAATAATATATGTTGATAAAATTTGGTACAAATGTTGATACACCACACATTATTATATTCACAAACTTTTATTTTGATTTATGCAATAGTTATATAATTATGTGTTACTATGGGATTTATTTTTGGCAGTTTTGAAATGCAAATTTCTCATTATTTTGTATTTGGATGCACCGCAGCTTTTGAAACTTCAGATGGCAATAACTCAGCCATTTTTTTGTGATTTGCATATATTATATATCAACAGAAAGCTGTTCCAGTTCCCTTTAAGATCAGCATTAAATCACAGTTTTCAAAAATTGTGACATGTGACTGGTTTTGTTGTGGGGGGTCACATATGAGGTTTAATGTCCTACTTTTCTGTACTGACTGGGCTAATAAATTAATAATGTAGATTTGATTTACAACAGTATATAGACCACAAAGAACAATGATTAAGATTGCTTTTATCATTTAAAGGGTGTATGGCTATATTCTTTGGAAACTTATTAAAAATAGACGAAAATGGGTCTTCAAGCACATATTAACATGTATCTTTATTTATAACAGTTATTTGTTGCTTAGTCAACAATATCAACGTTACAGTGATGTATAATTAATGTATACAAAGTGATTTAAATTCAGTTTTAAGTTTTTAGTTTAATTTTTAATGAATTATGTTCGGTGAAATAAGTGAACAGTTTAAATTGAATAATGGCAGTCATATCTGCATGTTTTTTAATTATTAGTTTGCTGTTCATGAATAAGGCATTACTAGTTCCATCTACATTGTCTTGTAAGATAATATATTTTTCTTTGTTCATTACAAATGGCAACTGAAACTACTATAGTAATATTTAACTTGTGTACTGATTTTAAAATGTTCATTTTGTTTTATTGGATATTAGGACCCTATAATTTCACGACAAGATCGTATCAATTTTGATTGAAATTGACCAATATTTAATTTTAATATGTGTTTTTAACTTAAATTTTATGGAAAATATTTAGTTAGTTTAGTCAGTTTAGATTTCAATGTCTATCTATTCTGTCTTGACATGTATGTGGAGGTATGGTAGTATAAATCAGACAATAAACAGAGGAGGGGTGGGGGCTGTTCATGATGGTCCCTATACATACCTCCTGTATCTTATCAACATCAGTCAAATTTTTATTACTTTTAAATTCTGTATTAATCTTTTCACGACCAGCTGAAATGTAAAATTTAAAGTTGTGACTACCAGAGTTTGATTTTCTCAGTATAAAAGTTGCAAGGTTGGAACTCTGGAAGTAAATATCGACAATCAGTAATGTTTTATTAGGTATTTCTGATTCAGAATAACCCTATTAAACTATCACTCCCTTAATAACTAACTCACCCATAATGCACAAACCCTTTCAAAACAGATAATAATAAAAATGACTTTATTTTCAGAGAGAACTTATTTAGTACATGAGTTGTAATTTTCAACATGTCTCTTCTGCTCTATAAAACTAGCAACTTTTAGTGTTAACCCAATTCAGTCTATACACATCTCCCCAACAGGTTAGAATGAAAACACGCACATGCCATGAAGTGTGCTATGAGAACAATTTTGCCTAGAGAGGTGTTTTTTTCCAAATTATGTCAAGGGATCTTTTTTGTGCAATCCAATTATCAAATAAGCTGTTGGCTTTTTGTTTCATCCAAACAACTAGACATTGTTCATTTTCAGGCCCTTAGGACTGCAACAGGAACAAGGGAAAACCACTTCTGGAGTACTATCTCGGGCAACATCAACATTGAACATTTGCCCTCTTGGTTAGCTAGCCAGCCGTCGGCTTTTTATTTTATCGGAACGACTAGACATTGTTCCTTTTCAGGCCCTTAGGCCTGCACCACTGACATTTTAGCCAAATGCTTCAGCAGAATCAATCGGCGTCGAAATTTACCTAGGGTTTCCGTAACGAAGCATTCAGCCAAATGTACAATTCATTGGCAAATCAACACTCATCATCCACTCATATCAAGAAGTCACATGATTGTTTGAAGACCTTAGACTTGAAAGGTGATGCAATCAACTGGTGAATTGGGCAAAGCATTCTGCTAGTGTGTCCACCCATTCAGCCAAAAAAAAATTTGCACCGATTGATTCGGCCGAATCATTTGGTTAATGTGTCCACTGCTTTAACTCACAGAGCCACCATGGACAGTTCTATTCTGGGTGGCGTATGGACGGATTTTGAGGATTTTTATCATGCTCGGGAACCACAGTGACTCAGAAAGTATGGTGCCAACTCACTAACCCGGTGGTCACAAGGTCAAACCCAGTGTTGGCTGAGAAACTTCCTTGGCTTTCGAATGACTAGACAGCTGTCCTTTCCAGGCTCTCCATCCTGCATCACTGACTAAGGGGAACCAAGTGAGAAAATCTGGATGAACTTTCTTGGTCAATGCAGGGATCGAACACCAGACCTCCAGGCTAGCGAGCCAGCATCTTACCCACTTAGCCACTGGACTGTGATCCCATGATGATTTTGAAGATTTAAATCGCATTCTCACCTGTTAGAGCTTTTTCATCACCCCGAAAAACCTTTTCTCGTGTTCGATGAAGTTGTTTAAAGACTTGTAATACCTGTAATAAAATATTGTAAGTTAAAGGAGTTGGTGGCAATTTGTTTTAACTTAATTAAATGGTTATAAATATGGCCTAAAAGTATAAATGAAAAAAAGAGCTAAATAAATCAAAAGTAGCTCTGATCTAGATACATAAATATAGCCTACGTACCACAAAAACTCCATTAACAAGCACTGATGGAGACAAAACATTGTTAATTGTCTTTTATTTATTGCAATAAACACTACCGGTACCGTAATAAAAGATTGGGGAAAAATAAACCAACATCCAACATTACTAGTTTGCCTTGTCCATCGATTGTTCAAAGAGAGAGAAATCGGGTTTAACATCCACTCGACACAAACATGGTTCAATTTTATTTGAATAATTTGCTAAGTGCGTATGTGTACTATAATGTAGTGGTCTTTAGCAGTTGGAGGAAATCGTGGGACCCGGAGAAAACCCACGAGGTTGGACAGGCGACCCTACTCCTTTTCACGTCTGTCAATGATTCAACCGTTCCTTCAGTTTATCCCAGAGTGGGCAGAGTTCAAAACATCTCTAGTCTAGAGAAGAACATATCTTTTGGATTCTGGAAGGTTGTCCGTCTAATTTGTTGTGGGATCAAATTGCCTTTGGTACCGTGTAGTTACTAGTTACATGTGAATTGTCATCTGACAATATAGTTCAAGCCATCATCCCAAGTGAAACAACTCACAATAAGGTCATACTCATTAGGCCTAAAGTGAATTTATACAGAACAGAACAGTCATCAGGCTCCCCAAGACTTTCACTTTGGAAACATTTCAAATTTCATTCAAAAAACTGAAAAAAGTGACAAAATCTTGTGTCAGGAAATATATTATACAAGATAAAAGTAATAGAAAGGAAGAACATGCTTTTGATCTTGTTGCCATTTTAGATCATTTTGTTTTCTAAGTGGAAATTTTTTTGTTGCATAAAAACAAAAAAGATTTCGCTCGACGGGAGAACTCTCTACATTTAGAAATAAAACTGCTCAATTCAAAGGTCAAGGACAATTGGATCAAAAATTCGAAACAAAAAATTTAAATAAATGAATTACAAATAAATATTTAATTTACTAAATCAAAAATGTTAATTGTTCTCAATATTTTAAGGTTTTATCCCCAAAGAAAACATACAAGTTTTCGGATACATGTATATATGTATTTAATAAAAATATACATTTCGTTCCGTAGAATAATTGTGGTAAAACATTTTGGAACCCTCCCGTAGAAACGATGGAAATGGCGGCGTAAAATGTAAACAAATAATGAATCGGTCTTGAAAAAAAAAATAACGCTGGCCCAACAGATAATCAAGGTAATTATATTACAGGAAATACTCCAGACAATCGCATTATTGACACGTACACACGAGGATTTACTTGTAAAATAAAAAAGCAGATCGAAAATGAATCGATTATCGAGACAACGAGGAGAGTTCAAAATAAACTTTTATTTTCAACTTCCTGCAAGTCTGAATCTGAATCTGAAAGGTTACGTTGAAGCGATCAATTCTGGCTTTCATTCAGTCCCCGAATTCCATATTTCATTCGATACGTAATATGTAACATGCATTGCCTGAGTAGAGCGAAGTTGATGTTGAAAATAACTACCATAAATTATGGCATAAAGCCTTTGGCTTTATATATTATATATAATAAAATAAGCCCCAATAATACCACTGAATAATATGCCCTAACCTAATATATATAGAAATTCTAGTCAACAAATTGTACTATTTTTACATCCCCATATTTCCAAAATTGGAAAAATTCAAAGTTCTACATGTACTACTAGTGATCATGTAGAAATGGTTCCACTACTGATGTCTTCCGCCCACTTCAGACGACAGTAGTGGTTTGTCGTACAAAGACAAAGTTGCTTGGCGCAAGTTTTTTAGTCAAATGACTACAAAAAAGTTTCTGGCCTATAGCTCCCTTAATTTACACATTAACTGACCCAAAACAGTACTGCACATAGCTTAACATATAATAAATCAATTCCAATTGAAATAGAGGTGAAGCCTTACCGCATAATTAATAATATGATTTGATGAAACCCAACTGCTACGAGAAAATTTATCTCGCGAAGTGTCATGGAGACTCATGGCCGCTTGTGTAATTACGTCATACAAAATACATCGCTATGCATATGTAGAACGCATTACCACAAAGAAAAACTATTCGGTAACTATTTTTGTGGTCCAGTCTTCACTATTTGTTATAGAATTACCAAACTATAATGGTATATGTTGACAATTGCGTTTGAGCCTGTATTTGAACTTGCATAAAGGGTCTTAGACTTTACCAATTTTAACGTTAAAAACAGTTTAACGTTAAAAGTATTTTAACTAGTGATCATGTACCTGGTTTGAAAAGCTTTACCGTTCTTTACGTAAACACTTTTAAATGTAACCTGGATTTAAACATATTTTCGAACCCTCAGGACAAGTATTGAAGTTAAATTGGATGTAATGGACAATTTACACAACGGGTAGTAGTAGTAGTGAGAATAAGGCTTAAAAAAATTCTGGAGCTGTAAAGCAGGCAAGAGTGTTATTGTCCCTTTAAGTTTCTCAACTGATAATGTTAAATTAATTCGTTTAATTTAGATTTAGCCTAAATTTACCATTCAATGTTGAATCATTGTATGATGATTTAAATTTTGTTAACAAAAAATATCGTGAGAATTTGACGTTAAAAATAAGAGACGCGTAATCTCATATGGGCGAATTGGTCTGTTGGTTAACATGCACATTGTCAGTTTTGCCCAGTGGCAGTGTCAGCAGTGTATCCAGTTCCGGTCTGAACTTTTTTTTGATCAACAGTCTGTGAGTGACAGTTTTAGTTACGCTCCTGTGTTACCAGAAAAGAGCGCTTCGCCTAGTGCTTTAGAACTTCACTTTATATTAAGAAATGAGTATGGCATGTTGTAATGAAATGTGTAGCCTACATTGGTGTGCACAAAGAGTTTGGGCCAAATTTAGTTCCAGAGATATAGTTATATCTCCAGTATCAAAGAATGCTCATGAGTCATATACATTAGGTCTATTCATTATTAATAATTAATGTGTTCTTTGAGTTTGACCCATCTTAGGTTCTAAAGCATAGAATGCAAAATAAACATATAACAAAGACATTAATCAATATTCCATTCCGTACATGAACTGTTTCATAACTTTCATCCCATTATTATTAAAGAGGCTCGCACAAAATAAAGAAACAGCTTGTGTAAAAGACCCTAATTTTCTTTCTGTGGAATTGAAATATAAACCCTTTCCTTCCTTCCTTGAAAAACATTTAAGTGTTAAAGTTTAAAGTCACCAAATCCTTTTTATAAGTCTTATTTAAATTTTATTTTAGTTTTTTCGTAAGAAGAAGAAGAAAGGAATACAATTATGCCTGTCACCAAGCTACCTGTGATCCATAAATTTGGTATAATATCACACAGTCAACGAGTGGAACTACAGGAAAGGTTACTCAAACAGTCTTATGTACAAGGAATCAAATCTAAAAAACTAGCTGGTGCTTCCTCGAGGTAGGCCTACTATAAGTGCTTGGGTATTTGTATGATTAATTATTACATGATATGAATAATCCCAAAATAGAACTTTGAAATTCAAAAAACAAATAAGCAGAAGTCCAGAAGTATGAATGTCAGAGCAAAGGTCACCAAGTGCCATGTTTTTCACTATAGATTACTTTCAATTTTGATGTTAATAGTTTATAATTATATCTTGCAGGGGGGTTGGATGGCTGAATGATTAGCATGTGCGTGCTGTATCATAAATCATGTCAACATTGAGTCAACAGACATGGTTTCGAATCCCTGGTTGTAGGTGACAAAGAGTGGTCGCCTGTCCAACCTCGTGGGTTTTCTCCGGGTCGTCCGGTTTCCTCCCACTGCTAAAGACCCCTATATGCAAACGAATTGTTAAAATAAAAATTAACCATAATATAGACGTAACACCCCATTTCTCTCTCTCTCTGTCTCTTATATCTTGCAATGTCTGTGTAGTATGCCTTGTCAACAGGTTTGTTTTACCGATTTTTTTTGCATGTAGTGTGGTTTCCTGCGGTTCTCCTCACTCACTAATAGAATACAATGACCAAACTTTCTATCTAAATTTTGCTAATATCACAATAAAACAAAAAGATGTTATAAAAAAAACCAGACCAAATCTTATCGAAAAATTACAAAACTATTTCTTGAAAAAAGTTGATTTCAGTTACGGTAAATTTGCAGGGCATTGAAGTACTTCATGACTTTATTTTGACAGCAGGATATAAGTACTGTATGCTACACAGGTTATGTAATTTAACTGTTAAATTTGGTACTTTCAGGAACCCTTTGGAAGTATCTGATGAGTTTGTGCATAATTTTAATAATTCCAAAAGTCTGAGTGAAAAAGACAAATATGAAAGTGTTGCTAGGAAAATGCTGGAAAGATCCAAGGTATTGTTTTCAAAATTGCGTATTCAGTAAACTAACCAATTACTGATACAAAATTATTATTTTTAGAATAGAACTACAAGTTAAATTGTTTGATTCATGAAATAGATATAACAGTACTTCAATAAAAAAGTGTATTAGAACTGTTGTTAATACTTTAATCTTTAAACATCCTTTAGTCTACATATATTAAAGCTGCATTATAAAGAAGTTGGACATGTACCCTCTAAGAATTAGGGGCTCTTTAGTAGGAGCTGAGTCTTAGCGCCTTTAAGTAGGCTTCACGAAGATGGCACCATATAAGAATTCTTAAAATAAAACAGTCATGAGTTTGAACAATGTATTTTTGTAATGTGATTTAGAGACGAGCTGGTGTTAGAGATAGTGGTACTGGTCGTCATGTCAACCTACCAATGGCGTGGACAGAGTTAGCTCAGTTAGCACAGTGTAAAGGCAAACTACAAGAAGGTTAGACAAATAATATTTTTTGATATATTTTATATCTTTTTTCAAATCTTTATGGCAGGTTGGGTGGTTGAATGGTCCAACGCATGCATTCTAGATTTATAAGATCTGTCATTTGAGTCAAGTGGCATGATTTCGATCTTACATTTGTACGTGACAAGCAGTAGGGTCGCCTCCCTAACCTCAGGGGGTTTCTTTGGGTCTTCCAGTTTCCCCCACTTCTAATTAACAATCCTTATGAGCAAGCGAGTTACCAAAAAATATAAATTGTGCCATATTTTAGTCGAAATGACATCAAGATTGTGTTGAGTACAGGTAAGCCCCATTTCTCTGTCTCTCTTTTTAATATCTTTCGTACCTTCTTTTCTCAGTGTTCCACTGCTGACACAGAAAACTAAAATACGTAAACAAATATCATCCAAAACATAAATTATATGGAGTTTGTCCAATCACTAACTGTATTTTTACAGATGTTTTGAATATTTTTGTAGAATGTTTGGATGTTTTGATAACATCATTAGAAGTGTCTCCACTAGAACGGTATCATATACCTGCACTGTTTTTCCTGGCTGAGACAATGTTATATTGGCTTCGTACAGAATCTATTCATCAACCCTATCTTCGTACAGCAGAAATTAAATTACTCAAGGTATGGTCAGATCTATATTTCGTTCTTTTTTGTATATTTTCGATGGCCTCCTCTAGTTTACGTGTAGTGAAGACAAGTAGAACAATATTTTGAACTGTAAAAAACAAAATAGGGTCTTTGTTTTATTCAAATGATTCATGTTATTACACTGTTGCAAACACCGCACAGTGACAGCAGCCTTGTGATAGGTTATTACAATAATTAGCATGTTATCACATCATCGCTTAAAATGGTGATCCCCTCATCCCACCATATTGTAGCCTTGATTGTCACATATAGACTATATACTTTTAAAGATTGTCTAGAGTGTTTCACTCAACAGAAGTCTTTTATTATAATGAACAATCTGAAACTGCTTCATAATTATATACCAATCAAAATGATCTTGTGTTCATATAGGAGGGATCCTGCATGGCACCGCTGATAATAGATCTGTCACCTATGCAAGTCGTGAGTTTGATCCCTCAATTGCATGTAACACAGACTTCATAGGTTTTCTCTTGTTCTCTAAGCGATAAATTAATGAAACAAAGATACAGTGTATACCATTGACCAAATGTTAGTCTTGTACTGACCTTGCACTTTTTAAATCTCTCTCTCCTTTGAATGACTTTTAACATATTGTAAGATATAAATGTTGTATCATGTTTAATGATTTGTAGATGGGACAGCTTGTTTTTACTCGACTTTTCTACAGTCACATGGCCGGACAGTTACAAGGACATTCCGAGTTTAAAAACAGATTATATACATATCTTGATGGTAAGTACAGATTATATACATATCTTGATGGTAAGTACAGATTATATATATATATCTTGATGGTAAGTACAGATACATATCTTGATGGTAAGTACAAATACATATCTTGATGGTAAGTACAGATTATATAAATATCTTGATGGTAAGTACAGATTATATATACATATCTTGATGGTAAGTACAGATACATATCTTGATGGTAAGTACAGATACATATCTTGATGGTAAGTACAGATTATATACACATATCATGATGATAGGCCAAGGTCAATACCCCTCCCTTTTGTAAGTCTCTGTCACAAAGTGACGCATATTACGAGAAATAAGCACATTTAATAGAAAACTTGCCACTGAATACAGATTGTTTTGTTTGCTCCGATTGAGCTTATAAAGACACGCATACGCCATACAGTGGGTTATGAGGGAAATTTTGCCAGGTGATCTTTTACAGGTGATCTAGCCACAATCTGTATCTTTTGTTTGTTGGATATTTCTTTCAGTTTGGCTCTATGTTCAGTGTGAATGTTCTAGTCTAGTTTAAATCCAATGTATTTTAGGTTTACGAGAATGTCAAGAGGCTTACAACCCGTATCCAAACGCTCTACTATCTTTGCGATTTATAATAGAAGTGGGTAAAATAATTTTGGCTGATACACCGATAGATGGAGGATCTGTTAAAGAAGGGGATCATCTTCCACCAGAACGCAACATAGAACAACTGACTAATGTAAGTATAATCTATAGTCTCCACCATTATCGGTGAGCATGGGAGGGGGGGGGGATGGCCGAATGGTTAGCACATGCGTACTGTATCATAAGATCTGTCATTGAGTCAACTGGCGTGGTTTCAATTCCTTGGTTGTACGTGACAAGGAGTAGGGTCACCTGTCCAACCTCTTGGGTTTTAACTTGGTCCTCCGGTTTCCTCCCACTGCTAAGGAACTCTACGCGCAAGCAAATAAAATTGAACCATGTCTTAGTCTCAAAATGACAAAGTTTGTGTCGAGTTGATGTTAAACCCCATTTCTCTCTCTTTCTCTCTCTTTCTATGACACTGGCACATAGTTGGAAATTAATTAGGTCATAGAGTTGCTGTCGGGACAAAATTCTCTTATATCATATTCATAATGGCATGTGTCTGTCTTTATTACCGTAGTTGATGCAGAAAAGTAAGACATTAAGCCCTTTCCACTACATGAAATGCAAAACACAACTACTGGTGTATTCCATATAACCTCCAGTCCATATCAATTTATCATTAATTCGAATATATATATATATATGTATTTACTTTTGGTTAAAGCAGACGTTACCCCAAGTCTCCATCCTCCTACACCAAAACTAACAAACACATGCAAGTTTGTTTTCATTGATATTGTATAGTTTAACTTTGGATTTAATTAATTTTTGTTAATGAGAATGAAATAAAAAAGATAGAATATAATGAATATTTTAAATTGTGAGTAGGCAACTAAACAGTTATACGAGAAGAGATCAGATGTATCAACAACACACAGTGCTGCCATCAGTAGCAGTGTTCATGATTTAAGTCCTACACTGTGGCATTCATTAGATGTATGGCGTTGTACCAATCAGTTGAGTGGAGGATGTGTAGAAGCCTTGTCAGCTTTGGCTCATTGTGGTCTTGGTCTCGCTACTGAAAACTGGTAAGTCAATGAAATGAAATGGGGTTTACCGGTAGGAGGTGGGGGGTTATTCTTGGCTCAGAAATACTAATACATCACTTCAATTTACAAAATTACATGTGTTGACATAAGAGTAAGGATACAATAAAAAGGCTTAAAAATTATCATTTTAAAAATAATATAGTATTAGTAGTGTACTTTTCTGCTCAGACTTTGCTGATGAAGACAGACATGCTATGACAGAAATTTTTCTTGGACAGTAGCACTACAGCCCACTCTTATTTTGTATTCAAAATGTCAAGTGTACATTTATGTGCACTACAATTTCTACACCGTACCTTATGGGTTTTTTTTTTTGGGGGGGGGGTATCTGAACAGATATAATGGGTTTTGTTGTTGCTTATTAATTTGTCAAAAGCTTCTGACTTAATACAATTCACTGGGGTTCATAATTAAGTTTAGCCATGGGTTTCTCATATAATCCTTTATCAGAGACTGAAGTTCTAATACAAAAACTATGTTTAATATTTTTATTGTATTATACTTGTATGATTCGTCAAGAATATTATTGTATTGAACTTGAATATACCTGAGAATATAGGAAATCAAATATAATTTTAAAGATTTACAGTGTGAGGAACCCCCAGCCCCATCTGGGCTATTTGTTTCTCGCTCACTCATAATAGCATAGAATAATTGTACATGTAATTGCAGGATTGATGGAACCATCGCTCTACAGATATTGGGAGATGCCGCAAGAACAGATTTGGATGCCATGAGAGCTCTTCACTGTCTGGCACAGGGTGTAAATATATCAGATAGAGTTACCTCCCCACCATTAAGTTCTCATTCAGAGAGCACAGTTACAGGTAGGCATTACACAGTAACAAGTTCTGGTTGTGTGGTCATCTACTTTTTGATGGTTTTTGTCTGTAAATTGTAATCAAACCAAATTTTGGAACCCTATATTCTATCAATGTGGTCTCGGTAGAAGAGGAGAGAGAGAGAGGAATGGGGGTTAATGTCCACTAGTCACAAACTAGGTCATTTTGGGACTAACATATGGTTTAATTTTATTTCAATAATTCGCTTGCTTGTAGAAAACCCACGAGGTTGGACAGGCGACTCTACTCTGTGTACAACAGGGGCTTCGAGGTAGAAGAGGAGGCCCCTGAGTCTTCAAAGCATTCTCAGGTTTTTTTTGTCTTATTAAAATAAATTATTAAACTATGTGCAATGTTTTCTGGATCAAACATATTTCTTATAAACAGTGATTGGAAGTTGAGTAAATTTTAACTTAAGTTTGAGAATGCTTTGTGAACTAGGCGTCTGATAGAAGTCTTTCAGTCATAAAAAGACCTTTGTGGTCTATAAAAGAAGTATTTCAGTCGCTAGAATCAGTATGGTTTCAGAAGGTAGACTTAATCTGTAATAGAGGTCTGTCAGTTGCAATAATCAGTATGGTCTGTAATAGAGGTCTGTCAGTTACAATAATTAGTATGGTTTGTAATAGAGGTCTGTCAGTTACAGTAATTAGTATGGTTTGAAATAGAGGTCTGTCAGTTACAATAATTAGTATGGTTTGTAATAGAGGTCTGCCAGTTGCAATAATCAATATATGGTCAGTTACAATAATCAATATATGGTCAGTTACAATAATCAGTATGGCTTGTAATAGAGGTCTGTCAGTTGCAATAATCAGTATGGTCTGTAATAGAGGTCTGTCAGTTACAATAATTAGTATGGTTTGTAATAGAGGTCTGTCAGTTACAATAATCAGTATGGTCTGTAATAGAGGTCTGTCAGTTACAATAATCAGTGAATTCTCAGTAGAAGTGTACTGTAGTAATAGAGGCCTGTCATTTGCTATACTCGATGTTGTTTCTGTAGAAATGGTCTGTAATAGAGAGAGAAAGAAATGGGGTTTAACTCGACTCAAACTACACTGTAGGTCATTTTGGCACTAACATACGGTTTAATTTTCTTTCAATAATTCGCTTGTGCGTAGGGGTCGTGGGAGGAAACTAGAGGTCCCGGAGTAAACCCACAAGGCTTGACAGGCAACACTACTCCTTGCCACGTACAACCAAGGATTCCAAACCACACCATTTGACTCAATAACAGGCTTTATGATACAGCGCGTGCACACTATCATTTCAGCCATAGTGAATTCTAAGTAGAAGTGGTCTGTAATTAGAGGTATGTCAGTTGCCATAATCAATGTGATCTCATAGAAGTTATCTAAGTATGTAGTAGTGGTATGAGTAGAAGTGGCCCATGATAGAGGTCTGTCACTGTCAGAAGGTTGCCATGATCAATCTGGTCTCAGTAGATATGTGACTTAGAGAAACCCAAACATCGTTAGGCCTTGATGAATGGTTAAGGATTAGCAGATTAAATTTAAAGAAATTATTTCCTCTTTTCACTCTTGTAGAAAAGGTCTTATCATAACGAATTGATAACAAATTTAATATTTTTCAGATTTTACTTTCTCGGATGAAGGTGGTGATTCTGAAAAACAGGCATCAACAAAACAGAGTGCCCCCAGTTCTCTCCCTTCTTTAAGTGATATTCACGAGCGAAGTGAAGACAGCTATCAATCATCACGGTCAAAGGTTACTGGAAGTCCTATTCCACCGCTAGATTTAAGTATGACAGAAGAAGATAGTCCGCTGCCGGCTTTAAAGGAAATAAAGGCGCCCCGTGATATATATAAACGTGAAGTCTCATTTAATGCCCACGTTTCACATCAAGCACGGAAAAGGTAAAAATACTTTATTCATAAATGACCAAGAGGTTTGATTGACGTCATAACGTCATAAAACCCCACATCATAATGGTCAATAGTGTTAAACTATAGATATGCAGTTTGAAGTCATATCATTCAAAAACAACTGTAGATTGCCTGTTCATGTAAATGGATGAAATCATCTTAATTTAATGCCATCTAAACTTAATTCCTGATTAAAGATGTATTTTTCTATCGCTTAGAGTACTTTCATGTCCCATAAAATTGATTCTAAACCTATCTGCGTATGAATTAGAATATTTAATAACACTGTATACAAGCATGGACTTTGTGGAACTACGCGAAGATGGGGATGAGAAGCTTTGCCTTACTGATAAATTATTTAGAACGAATGTTGCCATACAACAAATAGAAGTTGGATCCTACGGTTGTATGGATTGATTGTATCAAGTTAACACCGCTTAAATGTATTATTTACCCACAAGTCTTGCACTTGCAAGTTGTTAAGTTCAAGGTTTGTTCAATGTCAAGGTTTCCGTGGGGGTCGCCATGTCAAGTTTCCGTGGAGGTCGCAATGTCACAACCTCCAGTTCGGGAATTGTGAAGTAATCTAGCAATGTCCAGATGTTGTAAAACTCCCAGTTGTTGCTACAAGAACATGGGTTGGATCAGAACAGTAGGACATTAAAATTTAAACCCCATTTCGTTTTTCCATAAGTTTTTTTTTTAATGTTAGAATTACTTTTATATTGTAGCAGTGATGGTGATAAGTGTAATATTAAAGTGGAAAAAGGAGAAAAAATGAGAGAGAAGTCACAGTATACAGATGGTTGGAGTGGTTTTAGAGCTGAATGTGGAACATCATTCAACCCAGATCGTGCCTCCTCATGTAGTTCTATTCGCACATTCACAAATATCCCAGTAGCTGAAACTCCTGGTTTACATGGCTGGCACTGGGAGGTAGCAGTAACTTATACAGATATCCTTGCTAAAATCTGTATCCATGGTAACAATGTCAACATCCAAAAGATGGCGTTAGTTGGATTAAATGAGGATACGACTGAGGCATATCGACGAGGTCATGGTCAGATACCACTACCCAGCGCTGGGTTAATAGACCTTGCTTTCTTTCATACCAAGATGGAAAAACAAGATGGAGGTCAGTTTGTTGGTTATCACTTCTCAATAATTTGTTTTATTTGAGGGGGGTGGATGGCCGAAGAGTTAGCGAATGTGCGAAGCATCATAAGGACTGTCATTGAGTCAACTGGTGTGATTTAATTCCCTGCTTGAACGTGACAAGGAGTAGGGTTGCCTGTCCAACCTTGTGGGTTTTCACCGGGTCCAATGGTTTCCTCCCACTGTTACAAACCCCTATGTGCAAGCGAATCATTAAAATAAAATTAAACCATGTCTTAGTCCCGAAATGACCTAGTTTGTGTTGAGTGGGTGTTAAAATCTCTCTCTATCTCTTTCTTTCTCTCTCTCTCTCTCTCTCTCTCTCTCTCTCTCTCTCTCTCTGCGATGTACATGTCAGGTTAAACTCATTTATCTGATAACCCCTGATTAATTTAACATGTACTTACTTTCCTTTGATTTCAAACTTCGAAAAAATCATGAGCATATACTAATTTGTAAACTAACCTTTTAATCAGACACAGTAAACGAAAAATTGAAACTAAAATTAGTAAAAAAAATGTTGACTCTTTCAATAAAGATTGAAACTAAAATTAGTAAAAAGTTGTCTTCTGCTTAATCTTTTATATGAAGAGCTTTCCCAATCTATTCATCACTAATAGAAATAACACAATCATTCAAACCAATTCAATATTCTGTTTTGACCTAAATTTAAGAGATTGATTGATTTTTTTAAAGGAAGTAAAGACTGGAGTTGGAGACTACGGTATGGAGCGATCCAGTCTTTAGTAAAGATATGTAGAAGTTTGGCGAAGGATGTAAATCGCGAAGGTATTAGAAATGCTGCATGGGCAACTCTACTGAAAGCTCACTCTCTGGAGAAAGATCATCGCGTTCTCGAAGCTTTGAAAGTCGGACAGGTATTTTATTTTTTTCGTATTCTCTAATTTTTAATCCCGACTCCGGCCCAACATTTTTCCTCATGACGCTTTTTGGGCTGACAAGGATGGTGTTCATTTTTATATGGATGATGACCGAGAAAAGTAGGACCGTTAAACACCATTTCATTTAATTTCATTTATATGGATCATATATAAAACCGTGGTCCATAACAAATTTGTAAATTCATTGAAATCAACTGGGCAGTCTGACTTTTCGGGCAGACGGGTAGAGATGGGAAAAATATTATGATATAATTGTAGGCTCAAGGGTTACAAAAGCCGAAAAACTTGTCAGAGATGGTTTAATTTTCGTTAATTGATGTGTTATTTGGGATTCAGGTCAGTCTGTAAACGAGAATTTTAGCGGACATTTTAGATCTGCCACCTAAGCTCTATCGGGGGCTGTACGTCTATGATAAACGGGGGGTTGGATTGCCGAATGCTTAGCACATTAAGCCTGTCTTTTGAGTCAACTGGTGTGGTTTCGAATCCCCGGTTGTATGTGACAATGAGTAGGGACGGGCCGTCTGTCCAACCTCGTTGGTTTTCTCTGGGGCCCTCCGGTTTCCTCCCACTGCTAAAGACCCCTACGCACAAACAAATTATTGAAATAAAATTAAACCATGTTAGTCCTGAAATGACCTAGTTTGTGTCCAGTGGACCTTAAACCCCATTTCTCTCACTCTCTCTCTTTCTCTCTCCCTATGATAAACATTGGGTGTTATATATTTCAGGTACATACCGACATGGAACAGCTGGTTAAACTAGAGACATCATGTCCGCCATCTTCTATAGGATGTCGTATAGCAGGTGGACTCGTGTCCATCTATCTACCTCCATTAAAACCCCCGGTTATTATACAACTACCTAGAAAACTTCCGATTAAACCCCTTGCCCAGCCCACAGAACCAACAACAACAACTAGAAACAAACTTCGGACTTCTCTTAGGTTAGTTTTATACAAAACGATACAAATTAAGATACACAACATAACACGACATGCGACAGGATGTAATTTCAATATGATGCTAAACTGGTCCTCAAAGCAATTCATTTTAACCCATGCACCAGATAATTAATTTGACTCACAGAAAAAACTGCAGGTTGGAGGGCCAGGCAAGGAACAAGGTCTAGTAGTTGTTTGGTTAGGGACAAAAACTGAGTTCCTGTATGCACGGTAGTGTGTACTTAAAAGAGAGTTGTGGTTGAAATTTGATTGGGGGGTGGGTGGCCGAATGGTTAGCATGTGCGCGCTGTATCATAAGGTGTGTCATTGAGTCAACTTGCCAGGTTTCAATTCCCCGGTTGCACATGACATTGACAAGGAGTAGGGTCGCCTGTCCAACCTCGTGGTTTTTCTCCGGGTCCTCCAGTTTCCTCCCACTGCTAAAGACAACTATGCGCTGCAAAATTATTGAAATAAAATTGAACCATATGTTAGTCCCAAAATGACCTAGTTTGCATCGAGTGGATGTTAAAGCCCATTTCTCTCTCTCTCTCAGAATTTTGATGATCAGTGGTTGGACACTGATGTTTTGGGTACTGCATGGTATTCTCCCATCTTTATTAACCCACTGGGTGCAGATAAGTAAGATGCTTGACTCCATTTTGGTTTAGTAAGTCTGCTAAACATGTTGGTAGTACATGTGTTAATAAGAAATATTGCTGTGTTTTGTAGAGAAGAGATTATGCTAGCAACAGCTTTATACGAGGAACCTGTTGGTTTTAACACAAGAACAAGTTTTGATTTACGACGAATTGTAGAAGATCAGGTTGGTATAAACTTTGTTTATCATTATAGATACAGGTTTTTCATCATTTATCATAAATAAAAAACAAAGTTTGATCGTCATTCATCTGTTAAAAAAACACCTGGATAGTTGATCATTATCAAACACTATGAAAGTTGATCATCAAAACACCCTAATAGTGGATCATTTAGACACCCTGATTTAAACACTCACATATAAGTTCATCAATGAAACACCCAAATAATTCATCATTTGAACACTCTAATAGTTCATCATTTAAACACGCAAATAGTTCATTATTTAAACACTCAAATAGTTCATCATTTTTATAAACATTCAAATAGTTCATCATTTTTATAAACACTCTAATAGTTCATCATTTAAACACGCAAATAGTTCATTATTTAAACACTCAAATAGTTCATCATTTTTATAAACATTCAAATAGTTCATCATTTTTATAAACACTCAAATAGTTTATCATTTAAACACACAAATAGTTCATTTTTTAAACACTCGAATAGCTCATCATTTTTAGAAACACTCAAATACTTTATCATTTAAACACTCACATAGTTACTCATTTAAACATTCAACATTTTTAGAAACACTCAAATACTCTATCATTTAAACACTTAATGGTTCATCATAAAACATTCAACTAGTTCATTATTTTAACACTTACATAGTTCATTATTTAAACACTCAAATACACTCAAATAATTCATCATTTAAACACTCAAATAGCTATAGTTAATTATTTAATACGGTTCATCATTTTTATAAACACTCGAAAAGTTTTTCATTTAAACAGATGGTTGATTGTCATGTTGACAACTACATGTACATTACTCAAAATTTTGGTGGAATAGAGTTTTAGGGTGGTTTTTTTTTTTTACATTTTCACACAACAAATTTATTAAGGCTATTGAATTGATCTGTTAGACTAGAGATTATAACTGTATAATTTATGGAGTTTTCATGTTTTCAGTGGAGGAAAGAACTGCAGGTAAAATTAGAAGAAGAAGATATAGAGAGACAGAAAGAATTAGAAGAACAACAGAGGGATGAGGAAGAGAGACAGAAAGAACTAGCCGCAAACAAACTGCTGAAATTTGCTAAAACAAAACAAAAAATCACTATCGAATAATATGTTATCTAAATAAATTTTAATAAACTGCCTTCATTAGCAAGCTAGTTCAGAAATGTAGAAACCCCATTTTAGTTCTTTTATAGTGACAATAACACTTTAAATAAAATGAAATTGGGTTTTACTCCTTCTGTTCTGCTTCAGTTCTTTTAAACTGCCCCCCCCCCCCTCCTTTTAAATGAAATAAATATGGTTTTAAGGTCTTACTATTCTGCTCCTACTGGGCTAATGAAGATGAAACACTTTAAAGATATTCATCTAGATAAATAATTTTTTGATGTCCCTAAAATTTTCTAGTTAAAACTTATTAAAAGTCAGTATCTCCTCTAAAGAGAGAAGTCCCAGATTCACTCTGGACTTAAAACAATGTTCATTTTTTTAAGTATGCAAATGAAATGCCAAAGTATAAAATAATAGCTCTGCCTTACTGGTTATTTCATCATGTGTAAAAGTTTGTAGGGATTAGTTACACTTTTAATGGGAGAAATAACATATCAACAACCTGCACAATTGTATGCCTGCTTGAAAACAACAAAATAAATAATATAGCGGGAAGTTGTCAGCCCACAAATCTGAGTTATAGATTAGTTTGTCCAGACACATAGTAATTTCTAGTATACAACTTAATCTGACAACTGGACATTTATGGTCTTTTGAAAACCTGTCAGATAGTTCTCTTACTGATATGTTGGTCTAGAATCTGACTGATATGTTGGTCGAGAATCAAGGAACACCCTCACAGATTTAACCAGATTTGTTTAGCTGAAATATAAGGGGGTGTTCCCTGTTTGGGATGCATTACAATAAATAAATCTATCTATTGCAAGTATTTTTATTTGGGCTCAAATGTTATATAATTCATTAATTAGACCTTTATTTATATAACAAGCCATAATCTACTCTCTAGAGCATCTGATGGGTGTGATTATTAATGGATTGAAACACAATCGCCTTCGAACAATATTATTTAAGAATAGATAATCATAACAATAAAAGCAACTTCATAACTTCACTCTGAATAAAGTGGTTTGACTGATATTTTTTAATGTATGCCTTTTTCATTATCTACGTTTAAACTATTATAGCGAGAACTGCCAACCCTGTATCTCAGTCTTTAAATCTTTAAAACCGTAATGTATCTTTAAGTACTCTTGAGGAGAAGAATTGTTTTTACGTCTCTAAAATAGTGTTGTGAAATTAAACCCTAGGAACCTATGATGGTGAAGGGATATACGATTTATTTTATGAGAAAATAGTCAATGAATTGATTTTACCCAAACAACAAATTTAAAGAATAATATTAAATTTCCTATATTTAATGTGATATTTAAAGTGATATTTCATATTCTGTGATATTTTATATAAATTATGTATAAATTGTTGTCACTTTTATTTTATATAAATTGTTGTGTGGTCATTACTGTATATAAACTATGTATTTGTTATTGTATATGAATTATGTATAAATTGTTAAGTGGTTATTGTATAAATAAAATATATTTACAATATTTACAGTGTTCATAGTTTTAGAGAGTTAGGTCATTTATTTACAGTGCTCAGGGTTTCAGAGAGAGAGAGTAAAATTGGGTTTATCGTCCACTTGACACAAACTAGGTCATTTTAGGACTAACATATGGTTAATGTTTTTCGATAATTCGCTTGCATGTAGGGGTCTTTTGCAGTGGGAGGAAACCGTACGGCCCGGAGAAAACCTACGAGGTTTGACAGGCAACCCTACTCCTTGTCCAGGGAAACGAAATCACTGCATCTGACTCAATGACAGTCCTTGTGATTCAGCGCGCATGTGCTAACTCTTCCGCCATCCAACCCCACTCCTTGTCACGTACAACCAGGGATTCGAAACCACAACAGTTGACTCAATGACAGGCTTTTATGATAGAGCTTGCATGTGCTAACCATTCGCTAATCCCCACTCCCCCCACCCCCACGCCATCCCCAGGGTTTTAGAGAGTTGAATCATTTATTTAAAGTTCCTATGGTTGAATCATTCAATTACATTGTCCAGGGTTTTAGCATACACCTCACAGTGTTTCGTTTGATTAGAGCTAATCTCCCTTAACACTGCTTTAATGGAAGCCAATTTCTGTTCAAAATTATGACTGGTCAATAGTCAGATTAACAAGCAATAGCTAACTGCATAACAATATAATTATGCTTTAAACAGAGCTCAAAATTGGACTTGTTTACATAACGTTACGTCATGACTCACGATTTTATTATGTCCAATTAACATTGCAGAAAAACTAACTGCGAGACAAACGAGCATATCAACATGGATAAAATGTAAACAATACTGTTCGGAGATGAACAATACATTTACCATTTTTAATACATTAAATCACTGTCCACAGTTTTAGTAAAGATCCCAGATTAAACGAAGGATTGTCATGTTGCTGTACTTTGGACAGAATTGATTGAACGAGGAGAATAGACACACTCATCCAAAAGCTCAAGTATCAGAAGCCAATTCAGCAATGGCCAGAGAGGGATTTCTCGGGCCATTGCTTCAGTAATATGAGGTTTTAGAGAGTTACATCATTTATTTGCAGTGACCAGGGTTTTAGAGAGTTGAATCATCTATTTAAAGTGTAAAGGGCTTTTAGAGAGCTATGGTTTATTCGGCCTCATATATTTCATAAATTATTAATTAGACATTTATCCACATGGTAAGCCCATAATCAACCCTGTCGACGATCGGATTGTCGTGATTATTAATGGATAATAACTTTTACATGTTCCCTTGAAAGATGGGGTAAATCTTCCAAAATCTTATATTTTCTATTGATCTGCTTATAAATTTATTTTCTCTATATTCCCCTATTATTACATATCTTATCAGAGTTCTTATCATTTATCTATATATAAATTTAATATATTTAACCTTTATATCTCCACGTCCTTTAAACAGTCAGTCGTACTCAAGGAATCAGGTAAAGCTTTTTAAATTTGGTCACATACCTAAAACTTTAATCGGTACCCAGGCACCTGTCGAGATATGGCCTGGCGTCAATTACAACATGTCTCTTGGGAGTTCACGTACTTAATGGCTTGATGTACTGGGGTTAGGGTTAATGCTGTAGCCAATTTTTTCTGTGTTTTGTTGATTGATATTTGTTAGGAGAGACGGCTGTTGAGCACGAGGCAGGATATGCTTGTTTTTTTTCAAAAACACCTTATACCACTTTTGTTGTAGTTTATAATCTATAACCGCGTTTCTCAACCTAGGGTGAATTTACCCCAAAGGGGGGAATGTCTCGCATCCAGGGGATGAATGACCACACTCCCAGTAACTTCAAAAATGGTCATATAAGGGTTGTGGAGCCCTATGAGAGGTGAAGTTGCATTTCAAGCTTTCAGTTTTCAACTTTTTTGCTGGCTATTTCCAGTGTCATGCCGTTCGTTACAACATACCTTTGTGAATCTGAAATTTCAACGCTAGTTGTGATAAAAACCAAATACCGGAAGAAACTGAATGTCCGAAATGACAATAAAAAAAATCGTTTTTGACAATCATCAGGAGCAAATTTCGCACTGAACTGGAAACAACGTTTTTGGTGGTTATAAATCTCAACTTCTATAGAAAAGGGTCATTTTCAAGTTCCTCTGAAACGCTTGGAAGAGTGTCTGAAATGACTGGAAATCACGTTTCCGGGCTCCAATTTCTAAAATCTTACTGGAGGGGGGGGGGAGAACACCCCCAGACCCTCCTTGACAGGCTTCGTGCCTACGTCGCTCGCGGTGACCGGCTTCGCCAGCCATGGCTCCGCGGCCAGTAACCTCCTCAAAACTCTGCGTGTAAATGGGTTGTTTGAGAATTCATTTAGGGGTGAGGGGTGGGAAAAGGTTGACGAACGAGGATCTATAGTCTGCTTATCAATTGGCATTTCCTTTTTTTAACTAACATTCATTTCTGTCACTATTCATGGCTACATTATATATTATTCATTAGCTAGTGTCCCTATTCATGTATATTATATCCATTCCCTTCTCTCACTATTCATGTATATAACAGTATATTTTTGGGGGTAGTCTTTTGTGTCATCATGCATGTTTTAACGTGATATGTAATCTGAATGGTGTCCTATTCATAAACATACAGTTTTTGTCCGATCTATAAAGAACCTAGTAATACAAAGGATGTCCCGTTCATATATAACCTAGTTATATAAATGGTGTACCACTCATAAAGAACCTAGTTATGCAAATGGCGTCTCATTCATAAAGAACCTAGTTATTTAATGGTGTCCCACTCATAAAGAACCTAGTTATGAAAACGGCGTCTTATTCATAAAGAACCTAGTTATTTAATGGTGTCCCACTCATAAAGAACCTAGTTATGCAAATGGTGTCTCATTCATAAAGAACCTAGTTATTCAATCGCGTCCCACTCATAAAGAACCTAGTTATACAAATGGTGTCTCACTCATAAAGAACCTATTATACAAATGGTGTCTCATTCATAAAGAACCTAGTTATTTAATTGGTACCCCACTTATAAAGAACCTAGTTATATAAATGGTGTCTCGTTCATAAAGAGCCTAGTTATTTAATTGGTGTCCCACTCATAAAAAACCTAGTTTTTAAATGGTGCCTCATTCAAATGGAACCTAGTTATTTAATTGGTGTCCCATTCATAAATAGCCTAGTTATACAAATTAAATGGTGCCCCATTCATAAAGAACCTAGTTATACAATTACTCATAAAGAATCCAGTTATACAATTACTGTCTCGTTCATAAAGAACCTGATTATACATTGTGTCCCATTCATAAACAACCTAGCCATTAAGCTCTAGAGTCTCATTTAGAAACAACCTGGTCATACCGCTCTAGCATCTCATTCATAAAAAAACATACGATGCCTCATTCGTTAAAACCTACCCATACAATTCATAAAGACCCTAGTCACAAAACTGGTCAGGTGTCCCAATGACAAAGAACTTTGTTATATGTCTGGTATCCTATTCATAAAGAACCTGATGAAACAACTGGTGTCGTATTCATAAAGACCCTAGTTACACAGCTGGTGTGTCGCAAAGAATTTGGCCACAAAGAAACGACTCATACACCTAGTGTTTCATTCATATAGAACCCAGTCGTACACCTGGTTCCCTTTCATAAAGAACCTTGTCAATCGGCTGGTGCCTTATTCATAACCCGGTCATACAGTTAGTCTCCCATTCATAAGAACCTAAACAATCTGCGGGTGTCCTATTCTTTAAGAGCCTTGTCAGTGGCGTCAATTCGCAAAGAACTTTGTGATACCTGATACGGAGTCAGATAACGATATGTGTTAACAATAATCGAGAATTTATTAATTATTAGTCATGAAGCAGATGATCCTCCTGACTGTTCTTCTGATTGGATACGCGAGGCCAGAGTTCACACCAGGATGTAGTTTCTACAATGGTCAATGTTCATACACTGTTCAGTTGGGTCACCAGGGCCAATGTGACTTGCCAACAACAGCACAGTCCCCGGGGGTCTTTCCAGCAACAGCACAACCCCCGACCACCTGCTGTACCAACTTACAAACAGATATCGCTGATCTCAAGAGCTTGGTAGCTGGTCTGACAGCTGATCTAAAACAACTGAAAGATAACTATAATTCCCTGGAGAATGAAACCAACGAACTCAACACCACCACATCTAATAAAGATGAGCTACTGCAGTTGCTTCAAGCTAAGGAGGCAGAGTTTAACAAAACCCACGACCAGATGGCGACAGTGCTTCAACAAGCCAGTGCAGAGATCCACCGACTCCGAGATGAGTTAGTAACAACTACAAGGCAGCTGAACAACTGTCGTGGAACACTGGGATTACAGTCTGGTACAGCTACAGTGGCACCAGGTAAATGTAGTAAAATAAACACATTATCTTGTTACACATTCCATGTCACACCTACCACGTGGTATGACGCCGCTAAAACCTGCAGGAAAGAAGGTGTTCATTCGTCATTAGTCAGTGTGACGTCACTAGAGGAACAGACGTTCTTGACCAATCATATCAACGGAGATACAGGTTTGTGGGAGTATTTAACTTTAAAGAATTGGCTTGTTTTAACTTTAAAGAAATGGCTTGTAATTTATAAATGCGCACAATCCTTTTACCAGAATTGTGTCGACCGTATATTTTGTTTACCAAAGAGATGTTTCAGAATCTATACGCCATTGTTTTCGAGCAAGTATGCCTTACTTTGTTGGTGCAGAAAAGTAGTAGGCTACGTTAAACTCCATTGCATTAGTTTACAGCACGTGCAATAGGGCCACGTGAATGGTTGACGGTTTCTGTTATTCTCAATAGTTTTTACACGTGACGCATATTGAATTTCTGGGCTAATTTTTCAGTAGCTGCCCATGTGAGCAGTTTCATACAAAGGGATTTGCCAATATTCGTTTATTTTTGTACACGAGCACACCTTGGCGTTGCTAAAGTGGCGAGCGCGAGCTAGGCCAACTTTTCAGTAGTTGCCCCCATGTGAGCAGTTTCGTACAGAGATTTTCCAATATTCGTTTCTTTTTGTACACGAGTTAGGGCCTACACCTTGGCGTCGCTAAAGTGGCGAGTTTTATGACTCGAGCCCCCACTCCACTGTATCTGTTTCAATTTTTCATTGACATAAGAATCAGACGTTTTTTTCCTTCAGCACTGAAGTCAGCTGGTGTGTATGGTTATTATACGAGCGGAAATGACGAAAGATCGGAAGGGCACTTTGATTGGACAGATACTGGAACCCCCTATATGTCAACCTACACGGATTGGCACACTGGACAACCCAACAACGTCGCGGATAACCAGGACTGTTTATTGCTGCAGTATTCCGATGCTAATTTTGAATGGGGTGACATTGACTGTTTAACCAAACATCCGTTCATCTGTGAAACGCGACTTCCAAAGTCGAAATCTTAATAAATATTTTAACATACATTAGAAAATAGTGTTTGTTACTGGGGATCCAAAGCAGCCAATACCGCCCCAAGAATCCGAAACATGTTGTATGAATCCTGGCCATGTATCCCGCATGATAGGAGGTTCCAAAACAGCAGCACATCAAATACATTTATCACAAGCGTAATTTCTCTTTAATGCAGGAGCCTGGTGGTGGTCATTTCAGATTGTGGCCAAACATACACCTGTATTCCGGCTCAAAAATAACCTGTATTACGGCTCAAAAATAACCCTTATCCTGTACTTAATTTGACAATAACGTAGTAGAGAGCAGAGCCGATACAATTTACGTTATTGAAATAACTATAGTTGCATATAAGATTTCAACCTCAGTGCCACACAATTCCACGACAGTCTACTTCTGTCGCCTGTATAAAATGCATTAGAACCGTAGGACCTAACCCCCATTTCATTTCATTTTAAAAATGCATCATACAAAAAGTTAACCCGATTGACGGTTAATGATTTAATTAAAAAATGGATAATCGAGACTTTCTTTACTATCGTAACAGCGGTAGAAATGACAATCGAGTCAATACGATTGTCACAAATGTACTTTCTCTTTAATGCAGGGGCCTAATGATTTACTGTCGTCCTTGACATTGCATGTTCTCAGTGTAAAATTTACCCGGCAAGAAATATTTGGTGACATGTGTAACACCATGGGTCGTCTATCACACGTAGAAAGCAGCCACACCACAAAACCGGACATCACTGCCACATCCGGCGTATAAACCATGCATCGTTTCTTACTACATATTTTGGAACAACCCTTGATCGTCTAGTTTTTCTCTGCTCATATTTGTTTCTTATTCTCTTCTTAGGACTTAACTTTAAAAACATTGTGTATTTATTCTACCACTATATATTACAATTACATAATTATAAGTTCCTTCAAACCCCATGCAGCCGGCCCTTTATTTCAAGTTTCGTCAAAATCGGAAAAGAATTGTGAACTGTAGAGAGTCCACGTGGACATAGGCACCACATGCGATTTGTCGGACAATCAGGGACCATAATTCAGGAAGTTACGATCCCATATTGCCATATGCGTAAATATCGAAAGGAATCAAGATCTTTAGGTTATAAACATGTATTTCAAGTTTCATTAAAATCGAATTAAAATTGTGACTTGTAGGGTCCAGAAACCTTGAAATACAAGATCTTTACACTATTCGCGTACAAGTGGCGGCCATGGCGTTTCTATCTGAAACGTGCCAATATCGAAAGCAGTCGAGAACTTTTGGTGATAAAGCTATATTCAAGTTTCGTCAAAATCGGATAAGAAGTGTAGCAGCATGTAGAGAGTCCACAATAAATTGTGGACGGACAGGGGCGACGACAATATACGTCCACAAGAAAATGTGGGCGTATAATAAAACCATACCATAGCTAATATTTTTGGTTATAAACTTATAATCAATAATTTGTAAAGATAAAAAAATTGTTTCAGCCATCATATTTCTCTATTCCTTGCCTATGAATTTGAAAATAATGTCGCAACGACAATATTGTTACACATGAGTCGTAATGTTACATATTGGTTCTTCAAAAATCTCACCATAGCCCGCACTTGCTGTTCATCATGGTTCTTGATAACTGGCGCACAGCCGGGTGTATTTCCCTAAGTGCTGGTTAAAGACACATCGGGGCCCGGCGCACTAAAGACCCCCCCCCCCCAAAGAAAAAAAAAACTTTAAAAAAAAACAGATTAAATTTTTATTTTATTTTTATTGGATTATATAAAGAATTTACTTGATTTAATACTCAACATACATGTAGAGTTAACAGAAAAGTACAATCTCAAACCTCTGAACTCTTTATTGTACGGTAAGGGACGCAAAACCAAAAATAGATATTTGATCACCTATATTATTTTTCATGTAGTTGTTTACGTCCCCTTGCTGCAATAAAGTAATCAAGGAGTAAAGTCACCCTAAAGACTCAACAATACCAAATTGTCCAGTTCCCCCTGCATCATAAATAAAACTCTAGAGTTGATTTAATTCACTTCAAACGTTTATTCCCGCATCTGGGGTGGTTAAAACCATTGCATAATTATTTACACGATTGATAATGAAGTATGCAGTGTAGGGCTATGGGTAATCCGCCACTGTTGTCTATACACATATCCGTTAGTCTGCCCATACACACATCTGCCGTCTGCCATTTTTTTTTATTGCGTATTTGTCCAATTTGCTTGGATAATTCCTCCGCAGGTTCGGTGAACTAAGTGCACAGTCCATTCTATACGGGGTTTTTTTTTCAAATTATATTTTTGTCGTTTGTAAATCAGCCATTGTTAATTACTTCCACACTGTCTTGTTTGTGTGATATGTTCTCTTTGTTTATTACATATGGCGTACCGTATTGATTATGAAATGTTCCCTGTCTCTTAAATATTGGATATTAGGATCGGCAATATAGCAACTTAAAAATTTATATAAATAGACGAACTTGTTTTTATTTTCGAGTGTATTGTATTGTATTGAATTTCTGTATTGGATATAACACCATTTCGTAGAACTTAATACTCCCCGGGTTTGCCAAGTGGTAGAGTTCAACAGCGCGTTTAAAGGTATTTTACGGAGCCCCTTAAGTGCACGATTCCACTCCTATATAATTATTTCGTTTAAACGAATTAATTATTTCGTTTAAACGAATTATTATTTCGTTTAAACGAATTAATTATTACGAATTAATTATTTCGTTTAAACGAATTAATTATTTCGTTTAAACGAATTAATTATTTCGTTTAAACGAATTAATTATTTCGTTTAAACGAATTAATTATTTCGTTTAAACGAATTAATTATTTCGTTTAAACGAATTAATTATTTCGTTTAAACGAATTAATTATTTCGTTTAAACGAATTAGTATTTCGTTTAAACGAATTAGTATTTCGTTTAAACGAATTAACATTTCGTTTAAACGAATTAATTAATTCGTTTAAACGTTTAAACGAAATGTTAATTCGTTTAAACGAAATGTTAATTCGTTTAAACGAATTAATTATTTCGTTTTAACGAATTAATTATTTCGTTTTAACGAATTAATTATTTCGTTTAAACGAATTAATTATTTAGTTTAAACGAATTAATTATTTCGTTTAAACGAATTAATTATTTCGTTTAAACGAATTAATTTTTTCGTTTTAAACGATTGGTAATGAAGTATGCAGTGTAGGGGGTTTTAAATTGTATTTTAACCCTTTAAGAGGGGTCATGGGTAATCCGCCACTGTTGTCTATACACATATCCGGGATTCTGTCCATACACATATCCGTTAGTCTGCCCATACACACATCTGCCGTCTCCCATATTGCGTATTTGTCCAATTTGCTTGGATAATTCCTCCGCATCTGTGACACCATCTTGAAACTGAGGACAAGAGTAATCTGGCACAGCGACATCTTTATATGGCTGTTGTCTTGTATCAGATTTTGGGTCGTTTTCCACATTTCTTCCAGCTGGTTCCTGGTGACTCTGTCACCTATTTGTTTGTCAATTTCCATAATCAATCTTGTCTACTGTTCGACGGCTTTAATCTTCTTTCTGATTACCGTCGTGTGCTCCAAATTAGAATCCTTCATTTTCAGTTTTAGTTTTTGGCCGGCATCTTTTATAATTTGACACATCTGTTCTATTCTTTTGTCAACTTTCCACCTTCTACGGCATACTGCTGAGCTAGTGTTAGAGTATCTTTTTTCAAAGATTCCACCATGGATTGGTAACAAGCGATTGCAGCCCGAACATATTCCTCTAGTTGTTTACGAATAATTTTAAGTTCGGGTTCCACATCTTCAACATTTTGTAAGGTATGACCCGGGTGATCTGTTATAAAACATGTAAAGCAAAGTGCGAGGTTACAATCTTTACAGTATGAACCCTTTTCTTCCATATGTCGGTGACAAAGAGGATTTACAACTTGCCGAGGATTTACTACTTGCCGAGGATTTACAACTTGCCGAGGATTTACTACTTGCCGAGGATTTACAACTTGCCGAGTGTTTACAACTTGCCGAGGGTTTACAACTTGCCTTTCGTTCTCTTTAGTGGGTAAATTAACGGGAATATTTATTTTTCTTCGTGAAACTGACACTGGCTTTTCTGTGGTAAATTTAGCAGGAACATTGATTTTTCTCCTTGGAACTGTCACTGGCTCTGTAGTGGGTAAATTAACAAGATAATTTAGTTTCCTGGCTCTTCGGTGGCTAAATTAACAGGAACATTTCGTTTTCTTCTTGGAACTAGCACTGGCTTTTTTTTCCTAAGGGCGTGAAAGTTCTTTGGAAAATCGTTCACTCCACCCTCAGGGATTATAACAGTCTTTGAACATAATGGACATGGAAACTGGTTATTTGTGGCTACCGTTTAGGAGATAAACACTTCATGTTTTGCATTTAGAGGGGTGTTATTTAGGAGATAAACACTTCATGTTTTGCATTTAGAGGGGTGTTATTGTCCAATAGACATGTCCTGAGATCATTAGGACCCAAGACGCGTAGCGTCGCGGGTTCTAATGTAAAATCTCAGGACATGTCTATTGGACAATAACACCCCTCTAAATGCAAAACATGAAGTGTTTATCGACATTGTAACATGCTATTTACGATTTTAAAAGAAAATACTAAAACAGAGGGGTGTTATTGTCCAATAGATGGTGTCTAATTGACCAATCAAAATGCGAGGTTCACTCTTAGCATGTTACAATGTCCAATAGACATGTCCTGAGATCATTAGGACCCAAGACGCGTAGCGTCGCGGGTTCTAATGTAAAATCTCAGGACATGTCTATTGGACAATAACACCCCTCTAAATGCAAAACATGAAGTGTTTATCGACATTGTAACATGCTATTTACGATTTTAAAAGAAAATACTAAAACAGAGGGGTGTTATTGTCCAATAGATGGTGTCTATTTGACCAATCAAAATGCGAGGTTCACTCTTACATGTTACAATTTAATATAAACATCCAGACAGGATTCACAAAAAGTGTGACGACAGTCGATTATTTTAGGTTTTATAAAATAACCTAAACAAATACTACACGTTTTTTCAGTTACAGCCATTTTAAATCTCGATCAAATTCACTCGTAAAAAATCATTTAATTCTGCGTCTATTCAGCGTGATAGGCCTATTGTTAAAACAGTTCAAATTGTTCGTGACCTTAAATTAACCATAAAACACTAACACAGTTTTTTGATGATATGTACTCCTCTAACAATTTTACTTTAATAAATGCAAATAGATATATGTCCTTGTTATATATATATATGTATTTCATGGTTCAAAGACTACGAATAGTGGGCCCCTACTTCTTAGAAATTACAAATTAGAAACTACGTCTACAATACGAAAGAGCAGTGATTATTCCCCTCACTGACACAATGTTTTATATCAATTTTACTTTAATAAATGCATAATAATATGTCCTAATATAACCTATACATATTTCATGGTATTGACTACCAATAGAACTTCTTAGAAAGCAGGAATAAGAAACTACGTCTACAATACCAAAGAGTATTTAGGTCACTTTTTTAAAACTCGAATTGGTCCCCTTGTTCTGCCCCGTCGTTTGTCGAGAAAGCTCATCTATCAAATACACAGAAATTAAATAAACTTTTTCAATTTCATAAAATGGAAGCATAATACATGCAAATAGTTGAAAGTGCGTGTTTCACGACAGGGTTTTTCTTTGTGAGTGCACGAATGTGACTCAGTAGGCCCTATATTTCCAAGAAAAGAGGCGTCAAAATAAGTATCTTTCAAAACAAAGAACGTTTACAAGTGGAATGTATTCAAGGGTTTACGTGTTCTTAAGTGAAAATACCTTTAAACGCGCTGTTGAACTCTACCACTTGGCAAACCCGGGGAGTATTTAGTTATACGAAATGGTGTTATATTCAAAAAAGAAATTCAATACAATACAATACACTGGAAAAAAAAACAAGTTCGTCTATTTATATAAATTTTTAAGTTGCTATATTGCCGATCCTAATATCCAATATTTAAGACACAGTGAACATTTCATAATCAATACGGTACGCCATATGTAATAAACAAAGAGAACATATCACACAAACAAGACAGTGTGGAAGTAATTAACAATGGCTGATTTACAAACGACAAATATATAATTTGAAAAAAAAACCCGTATAGAATGGACATTGCACTTAGTTCACCGAATATAATTGATCAGTAGGGCTAATTATCGGTCTGAATGATACTTGGAACGAATTTGAGGCCAACGTTTTCTAAACCATGATGAGCCTTCAAGTTTGGATAGAGTATCTATCTAAACCACGATGTACCCAGTTGTTCGGATAGAGTCTCTCAATCGGGATGTACCTAGCAGTTCGGGTAGAGTCTCTAAACCATGATGTACCCTGTAGTGTAGCCTCTAAACCATGATGGGCCCTGTAGTTCAGAAGAGTCTTTAAACCATGTGGGACAGTAAGAGGTTCCAGCCATGTCTTACTCTATAAAGAGACTGGGTTTGTTCCACTCTCGGAAATACGCCGACGTCATAAACTAAAACTAATGTATACAATTAAAAGAAAGCTCGTGCCAACAAATCTTTCTGACCTATTAGAACTGTCCTCTCTACCCCTGTCAATATTATTATAATCTTAGAAACAAAAATAAACTAAAGGAAACCAGATTCAGAACCGAAATTTTCTCCGAGTCCTTCATCCCTTCAAGTATACGAGAATGAAACAAACTTTAAAGGGACCATAACACTCTTGCTGGCTTGACAGGTCAAGAAAAAACAATTAGCCTCATTCTAACTACAAGATGTTTAAGTGTCCTACCTGTTGTGTAAATTAACCTATCTTACCAGCCAGAGGGTTCGAAAATATGTTTAAATCCAAGTTGCATTTGAAAGTGTTTACGTAAAGCTTTTCAAACCATGTTACATAGTTGAATTTTTCCAATTTTTAGAATAAGGTGTGTTAAGATGAAATTTGTATCATTTATTAAAATATTGTAAAATAGTACAAATTGTTGACCAGAATAATGATTGGGACATATTATTCAGTTACAACAAGAGTGGTATTGGGGCTTTAAGTTGAAATTAGAAACTCTCGATCCGTTGCTATCTTTGGAAATTCACTAAATAAATTAGATACCATCGTGACGTCATACTACTATCAAGGGATGCGAAAATTACAAATAATTTACTGTAAACTAAGATTATGCTGCTCGAACTTACAAGGCCACAAATTCCTCAGACACGTCGATGATAGCCCTCTTTGCCTCTGTGGTCACTAATTCGAAGATACCGAACACTATCAACTCGTATGCCCCTTACATTCAGATGCAAGAAAACAGACAATCGACAACCTCCAACACGACCATAAAACAACCAGTTGTCTGCTGTATGGGTCAACAAAATTTAGTCCTGAGATAAACATACTTATTTTCTAACAATTTATTTTCCTATCAAAAAGATTTAAATCCCCATGAACATCTATTAAGTTATTCCAAGCCCTGCATTCTGTATAATCATCTCAGTCTCTATATTATTCATGATGTTTTATATATGCTCTATATATATTTAAATATGTATTAAAGTAGATAAAGTACAAGTACTTCTTTGTTTACGGTAGATAAATGCATATAAAAACAAAACAAATACGTCCAGGTAAGAAATTCTACACTTTACTTCATTCCGACATACATTAAGTCATATAAGCTAGCTGTCTGCCCTCTATAGGCGTCTTCAGATATTAATAATGCATAATAAAATATTCAAATACGATACATATATATATACATTCTTAGAACAATAGATTTCCATGACAATGGATTATAAATAATATTAAGCAACATACAACAAAAGTTTAAAGGTATATAGTTCATAACATGACATTAATCTACATAGTCTTCCTGGTATAGTCAATATAAGAATAATTAGATCAATCAATGTTCATAGACCAATTAAGTAATCTGACTATAATAATTTACATATTCTTTCAGGCGTAATTAGACAATGGAACCATACAGAAGTGAAGAGATTAATTAGATGTCAATAGACCAATTGTGTAATTTGGTTGTAAATTAGTTTATAACCACTTTATTCTCTAATAAACCTATTATAGAGAAATAAAGTAATATATGGTTTAAAATACCCTTAAATGGTGTTAGAAGTAAAAAGTGTAAAATTTTAGTTTAAGATTTTATTTAAAATTTAGAATATTAATACGATGGGAAGGGGACAAATAAAATTATGCATTTAGCTCCGGTTTGAACCGGTCAATAAAGTGTGATTCCATATTCCTTCTCTTAATAGTATTGTCAATATTGACTTTATAACAAGGAAAAATACTGAATTTAATATTTAAATTCTTAGCACACGTATTTAAATGTTTAGAGACTTTCAAGACAGGACGTAATTCAGTTGAACATTCCCCTATGTAATTTTTCGAACACTTATTTTTAGTATTACAATTCATATTATAAATAATTTTAAATGTATAATTAGTATTAGAAAACGTGAATTTACTATCAATTATCATATGTTGGCAACATTTACAAAGTGGGCTATGTAAATATGTATGTAAATATTTATAATGTGTGCATGTATCTAAATCAGAGAGAGGGCTTACACATGGGCATAGTCTGTTCCCCAATCCAAATTCAGATTTAATGAATAAAAATATTGTTTGTTAGTCATTATCACATAGAACTGGTTGATCACGTTCCAAATATAATTTTAACACGCTACGATAGGTGCGTATGGAAGATTTCAAGAAAGAGAAGTGACGAACGCAAAAGTAAAATACAAGTTATTCTTCTATATAAATGACGAGTGATAACGGATACACGGGCGAATTTGTGGCAATAGAAAGGATCTCTCGCTATTATTTGTGATGTAGAATGCGATTCATTTTATGCATAAATTTTTCTTGGTAAGAGGACATGGATGAAACACCTTTCATAAAAGGCTTCTGGTTATTAAAATATTTAAAAAATCAAAAATGTACAATGAATTGCCCCAACCATAGATTTATTGTTGATGTTAAACATAATATATATAATTTCACATAACGTCTTCTTTATACTATATATTATTAATGACATAATTATTTAACAAGGAAGTTACTTAATTATCTATTTCATTTTTACACATGTGACGGCGTTAAGGAGCATACAAGGTTTGGTTGTATTCATGTTGTTTGTGCAAACCAGCGAGGTGTAACGATAGAAATAGAAGATATTCATACAACCGTCTTATTGAATGTTATATTAGACACAGTCCCAAATTACATATTATCTGAATTCTTTATGCGCATATATGGCGCTAAAAGCTCAGTTACACAAATATTATACGTAGCTGTCAGAAACTTTGTTGGCATATTTTACGGGGGTTTAACTTAAAAATCACACCAATACAATGTTTATCATGTTTAAAAGAGCTAACTCGCCAACATCTGGGACCTAGAAATTGACAAAAGTGGGTCGCAACGCATATAATACTGTAATATGAATGTATATAAACTGATTTACATTCAATGGTTTCCGTTTTTACTTCAACTTCAAATCATTTATGTTCGGCGAAATAAGCCAGCAGTCCCAATCGAGTGCAAATTTCTAGCGTCTGGTTATTCAAGTCTACATACGCCGTTTGATTTGGTGAAATGTGGTTATAACTGGGACTGAAGCGCATTATGGTACACGATTCCTGTGCCAATGGTAAAATGTTTTTTGTCTTAAATATTGGATATCCAAATCCCATCTTTTATCCGGTAAGATCACAACATCAATGTTGAATTAATTTGACAAATAAATCGTGTTTTCAATGTTGAAGATTTTGGATGTAGTGCAGTCCTCCTGCATTGACTATTGAGTAAGAGACTTAGCTTTAAGTCAGGGTGGGGGAAGTATGCAGATATGTACAGGTTTTAAAGAGATATAATTGTTGTAAATAAATAGGAGTTAGGGCTAAATACGTTTGTTTTTTTTTTGGGGGGGGGGGCAAATATATTCAGCCCCCCCCCCCTTCCCGAAAAACAATTTGGGGGTTGCCATGTATGACGCCCGTGACCCATGAGCTTGTTTTGTTGCCCCATCTACACAACAGACACTATACTTTGACAGACCCTTTGTCCTGCACTACCGACAGGGAGAAACTACGCTGCAAATAATCCCAGGGAACCATCACCTGGATCAAATGTATTATATTTTATATGATGCTCTTACAGCACTGATTAGTCGGTCGGTTTTAAGGGCGCCCTATCAACATTCCCTTGTTGGTGTATGGCCATTGGATAGGGCGACCAAAACGAAACCACTAACCATCATTAAGTTATTTTTACCACTAACTGCTCACTTGCTAGCGACTTTGATTGCGGATCCAAGTGTGTGAAAAACGCGTTTGTGGCAGTTTGCGGCGCCCGCGGGCTCCGTTTTCGGCGCAAGAATTATATTATTAATGTTCAATAAAAGATACAACATAATTATATTATACCGATCAACCAAATTTAATAGAAGATAGAACATAAGTATATTATTTATACTGATCTCCGTTTTCGGCGCAAGAATTATATTATTAATGTTCAATAAAAGATACAACATAATTATATTATACCGATCAACCAAATTTAATAGAAGATAGAACATAAGTATATTATTTATACTGATCTACCTAGTAATAAAAGATACAACATAATACTATTATACTGATCTACCTAGTAATAAAAGATACAACATAATACTATTATACTGATCTACCTAGTAATAAAAGATACAACATAGTATTATACTGATCTACCTAGTAATAAAAGATCCATGAAACTATTTTACTGATCTACCTAGTTTAATGGAATATTTTTTTGTCGATATTAATTTTCTGAATTCCAAAAGATAAGAATATGACTTGTACGGTAATTTTATTATGTGAATTAATAAAACCATTCTCAGGTCTAAGGATGTTAATAGGATTATGTGTATTAAACCCAGGTTGTAGTATTGGACCAGTGTTTGAATTCTGATCGGTGAATGTAAAGGTAGCCGTGTCAGTTAATGATTTACTGTCGTCCTGGACATTGATTATTCTCAGTGTAAACTCAGTCTGGCACAAAACATCTGGTGATAGGAGGCGTAAGGTTACATATTCTTTATTCCAAGACTTTCTTGTAGTCTGTCGAACAGATTGTTTCCGAGGTTGACCACATTGGTTGGCAAATGTTTGTTCATGAACGTTTCTGGGATGACAGTCTAATGTCCACAAAACACCCTGAACTTCATGACCGGGGCAATTTTGACCTTGATTCACACACCCACATTGAAATGTTTTCCGATCGTGAAATGTTTTCCGAACGTGATAAAGGGAGCTGCAGTCTGCTTATCCACATCAAAATTGCATTCAAATCTGTCGTCACCCTTCTTGCGTATTCGTCCAATTTGATTGGATAATTCTTCCAAATCCGCGTTGCCATCTTGAAATTTAGGACTGGAATAATCTGGCATCGTGAAATCTTTATCAATGTCATTGATGGCTTGTTTCAGTTTTGGGGTCGCATTCAATATCACTTCCAACTGGGTCTTGTTGAGAATCTCCGCTATCTGTTTGCCAAATTCCGCCATTTGTTCCGTCTGCTGTTGGACATTTCGAGTCATCTCAGTCATCACATTCGCTTGCTCCAAATTAGAATCCTTCATTTTCAGTTTTAGTTTCTCTCCTTCATCTTTGAGAATTCGACATACCCTTTCCACCCTTTGGTCAACATTGCCACATTCCACAGCAGATAGGTGAGCGAGTGTAAAAACTTCTTTTTTCACAGACTCCACCATACAATTATTAAAGGCGATTTTAGTCTGAACCCTTTCTCCCAGCTCTTTAAGAACTATTTTAAGTTCGCTTTCCACATCTTCAACATTTTGTAAAGTATGCCCTTGATGGCCAGTTATAAAACATTTATAACAAAGTGTAAGATAACAATCTCTACAATATAAATCGTTTTCCTTCTTGTGTTGTTGACAAAGAGACACTGCAACTTTGCTTTCGTTATCTTCAGTCGGTAAATTAACATTGACATTTCCATCTTCTCCAGGCTTCGGCGTTTCTTTCTCCGGGATATAAAAATTCATTGGAAAATATGTCACTCCACCCTCCGGGATTGTAATATTCTTTCTACATAATGGACATGGAAACTGGTTATTCGAGGCTGCTTTTTGGACATAATCCTCCAGGCATAAAACACAAAATGTATGAAGACAGTCGATTATTTTAGGTTTAGTGAAATAATTGAGACAGATGCTACAATGTGTGTGCATATTAGTTTCCGCCATCACGAGAATTGTCCAACTCGAGTCAACAAACCAAAGAAATATCACTGTTGATTTTAACACTTAAAATCAGATTCTAAATTAAAGGAGCGAATTCCAGATGGCCGGCCGCTTCAAGTGCTGTTTTACCCTTGAAGACACATCACCTACATTAAACATGATAAATGGTTATGGTGACCAACGACATTTGATGTAACAGCTCAATCTCTTTCATATCGGGGAGGGGGGTAAATAACAATTGATGTAACAGCCCAATCGCGATAATATTGCATGCTGAGGCGTATTGTTGAATTGGTTGGGAGTAGATCTGTCCTCTAATAAAATACACGTAAATACGTCATTCGGCAAACCTCGACAGATTCTACACATCTAATCTCGGCTGTATGACCATTTCCGCCATATTTGAACTCTTTTAATGGTTCTGAATGAAGAATGGCTGCCCCCATGGAGATTTCTGTGGAGGGTATATTATATCAACAAACGTCATGTTTGGCATTGGGTTTGGAGGATTTCCAGTGAATTTTATCAAAACCGCAGCCTCGAGACAATATCTCTACTCATTTAGGTATATACACTCTACAAAAGACGCAATTTGGGACTTTTTTTGTAAAAGCGACACGTTTTCCTGCTAAAGTAATCCGGTAGCCGCATCGCAATTGTATGGGCGTAGGTGCATATCACTTACTGTCATGCAGCCGAGGTTAGATGTAGGGTGCCGGAATCAGCCGATTGACAAGACCTACTTTTAGATAGTTCAATCAAAAAATTCGAATGCAAGGCGCATACACCCATTTCCACAATATTGAGATAAGAATCAGTCAGATAATAAACCCGTTTATATAGGACAATAGGACACCGTGTGTGGTATGTCAGATAACATTGATAATTTTTTTTACAAAATGTCAACTATTTATATCAAATCACGTGGCGTTAAAGGCCCAATAACACTCTTGTTGTAACTGAATAATATGTCCCAATTATTATTCTGGTCAACACACTGTATTTAAAAAATTGGAAAAATTCATCAACATGGTCTGAAAAGCTTTGCGTAAACCTTTTTAAATGTAACTTAGATTTAAAAATATTTTCCAACCCTCTGAACAAGTGAAAGGTAGGACACTTAAACATCTAGTAGTTAGAATAAGGCTATTTTTTTCTGGACCTGTCAAGCCAGCAATAGTGTTATTGTCCCTTTAAGGACGAGGCAAAGTGACAATATAAATTGTCACAACACCTGAAATAGGAGGATGGGGCCCGGGGTCATCAAGACATGCACAACAGCTTTATTGCCTGTATATCTGATAGCTAAATGTGCTCAATATGATACTGAACAATACAAAATGGATGAAAATCAAACATTACAAATTTGGAAAGTGTAACTATGCAATATCTGAAGCATTGCGCTGCTACAGAGTACACAACACAGCATATGAAATCACAAATATATTTACAATGGCGGTCGGTTTTATGATCTGGGGCCGGTTGCTCAAAACTAAGTATAGGATATTAAAGTGAAAGACCAGCGATTTTCAACAAGGTTTCAATAAATCTTAAATATATATTTATAAATAATCCCCTCTGTAACACACAGCAAAAAAGTTTTTGTAAGTGAGAAATTAATTTTTATTCAAACCGGAAGTGACATAGTTGGTTCAACACACTCACAGGGCTCTATAGTAATCATACAGATTTGACATAAGTTTACTGCTGTATTGTGTTCATATGTCGTCCTTTGGCCGAAAATCTGATCAAATGACCATGTTTATTAGGATATTATAAACACGAATTTATGTTTTTTTAACGTTTAGCACACAAAACCGTCGCGTACATTCACTCACACTGAGCAGCACACTGGGTCTCAATTCACAATGAACAATGATTGAAGGTTTTCACTAAGTTTAGAGAAGGATTAGACCGACTGTTTTAAGTGCATGGACTGTACCCAAAAATACTTTATAATGGAAATCTTGTGCGATAAATACTTTCAAGTCTAGGAGTGTGTGGACGGAAAGAAGATTCTGAAAGATATCTTAGACATGGTCGAGTATGGATAACCGATTAAAATATGCCGTCTATTTCGGTTTTGAATGTTACAAATTGTACCATAATAATTTTTAATTGTCAAAAGAATAAAAATCTATTTCTGTGTTCTTTGTATTATTTCGATCATCAGCGGTTGATACGAGTCGAATACATCGACCTGAGAGGACGTCATTAGCGGTTGATATGAACTGTCACGACGTCATCAGTGGTTGATATGAACAGAATATCAACCTATGATGACGTCATGACAGGTTGTTATGAGATATAACTGCTATACACATCAAAGAGAAAACTACCGCCAGTTGTATATGTTATTTTAATGACCCGTTAAACTCTAACGGATCGTTGTCTTTCTAACGTGCCGTTTGTTAACGGTCCGATAAATTTCTGTAGCTGGAAAGTCAATTTCATTATAAAACGGATATACTAAAGTTAATCCAAGATAAGACTGTTTGTTCATTGGCTGGATTTTAAAATTTTAAATTCAAAGCACATACAACTTCATAGACGTTAGTATTAAAAAGAAACTGAAGACAGTGAGACAACTGTGCAGTATGTGCATATAACTTGGTTAGAGACAAAAGATAAATGTAGACTATACTACAGAAAACACTATAGAATCATATTTTATTTTATCATAAAATTATGGGACTTGCACTACAGAATATCTGGGGCCATTATTTCTGAGGAATTCTAATCTACATGTATAACTTTTAATGTCACCGTTAAACAGATAACGGACCCCAACACCCCCGGTAAATATTACGGCAAATTAACGACACGTTAAAGTTAACGGGGCTTCCAGTAACAATCTTTCTCTCCGTTAAAGTTAAAGGACAATATTGGTGCCAGTCATTATCACATATGTGATAGAGCGGGTTAAACACATTCCAAATATACTTTTAACAATTCAATAAAGTAATTGAATGTCATTAGATAAGAGAACACGAAAGTCCGTGTATTACCATGTTTTATAAGGCATAGAGTGAATATAAACAAGGAAATGTGTAGACTATTTCTATTTTTCTCGTGTTCTCTTATCTAATGACATTCAATTTAATTCAATTACTTTATTGAATTGTCAGATATTCTTTTGCAGTCCCATATAACAAATGTTGGTCTTCGAAGGAATTATGAGTGAGCAGAAATTTAGCCGTCTGTCTGTTATCGCTCGCCGCTTCAGTGACTTGTATAGACCACTCGCTCGTGTTTTCACTGTCGTTACGTCACTGCCTATTCGGTCAGCGTGTAAATACTCAGCTATCGTAGCAATGCTCTCTCTGCGTTAAAAGTATATTTGGAATGTGTTTAACCCGCTCTATCACATATGTGATAATGACTGGCACCAATATTGTCCTTTAACAGAGCTTTGAGCAACCGGTCCCTGATTATTTTACACTGGTTAATGCTCAAAATAACAAATACCCCTTGCTAGGTAGGCCTGCTGTAATAACCATATAGTATAATTATTAGCATATTACTACAGGTACATTTCTTCTTTGCGGATATGAATCTAATAACAGTACTGTAATACTATTATTGAAGCTTGATTTCTGGAGATTTATCACTCGGCCTACCAAGCACTTTTATGTGTAGTTTAATGGTCGAGTGCGAGACCTTAAGTAATAGCCTATATTGTTAATTTACGAGTGCGATCACTCGGCAAATCTCGGCAGATTCCGGTACCCTACATCTTACCTCGCAATATGTTTTACAGAGTTAGGACAGCCGTTTTTTTTTTCTCTGTCCAAGATGACTGACCTATATTTCTATGGGTGGCGTCACATCTTAACGTTTACCAACAAATTAAGATGGCGTCGATAACGCCAAAAAAGATTACTTCTGTACCTTTTTACGCTAAATATGGAATATTTTTTATCCAGATATACTGCGAACACCTTTATTTATTTTTCTTATACTTCAAAAAGATAGTAAGCTGGCACTGCCAGGCAGGATACGCCCACATTTTCGAGAGATGGTTAGAGACCAAGCAAAACCGAAAGTGATTTTTCCTACAATCAAAGGCTATAATTCATTAAACTACAATTTGATATGCGCAAATATCGAAAAGAATCAAGATCTTTAGGTTATAAACATGCATTTCAAGTTTCATCAAAATCGAATCAAAATTGTGACCTATAGGCCTACTGGGTCCACAACCTTGATATACCATATTTTAACACTATTAGCGTACAAACGGCGGCCATTTTGTCTGGCAATTATGGTCCGATTTCCCTAAAATTCAAACTCAACCTTCGGTATGGTGAAACGGTGATAGAGTCAAGCGGTTTTTTTTAAATCGGATAATAATCGTAACCTCCAAAGGAACCATAGGCGATTTTTCGGGCAATCAGGGGCCATAATTCAAAAAGTTATGATCTGATATGTGCAAATAACGAAAGGAACCAAGATCTTTGGGTTATAACCATGCATTTTAAGTTTTATCAAAATTGAATCAAAATTGTGACCTATACTGAATCCACGACCTTGATATACCATTTTATAACAGTATTCCCGTACATGCGGCGGCCATTTTGTATGGCAATTTGGTTCCAAATTTTCCGAAATTCAAATTCAACCATCCTTAGGGTGTAAAGGGGATATAATCAAACGATTTTTTATATCGGATAATAATTGTGACCTCCAGAGGGACCACAAGATAAACAAAGACGATTTTGCGTATAATTAGGGGCCATAATTCGGGAAGTTATGATCCGATATGCGCAAATATCGAAAGGAACCAAGATCTTTGGGTTATAACCATGAATTTCAAGTTTCATCAAATCGAATTAAAATTGTGACCTCTACAGGGTCCACAACCTTGATATACCATTTTTTAACAGTATTTGCGTACGAATGGAGGCCATTTTGTATGGCAATTTTGGTCCAATTTTTCCGAAATTCAAACTCAACCTTCCTTAGGGTGTAACGGTGATATTATTAAACGATTTTTCAAATCAGATAATAATTGTGACCTGCAGAGGGACCACAAGCTAAACGAAGCGATTTTGCGTATAATCAGGGGCCATAATTCAGAAAGTTACGATCCGATATGCGCAAATATCGAAAGGAACCAAGATCTTTGGGTTATAACCATGCATTTCAAGTTTCATCAAAATCGAATTAAAATTGTGATCTCTACAGGGTCCACAACCTTGATATACCATTTTTTAACAGTATTCGCGTACGAACGGCGGACATTTTGTATGGTAATTTTGGTCCGATTTTTCCGAAATTTGAACTCAACCTTCCTTAGCTAGGTGTAACGGTGATATAATCGAACGGTTTTTCAAATCGGATAATAATTGTGACCTCCAGAGGTACCATGCGCTAAAATAGGTGATTTTTCGGACAATCAGGGGCCATAATTCGGGAATTTACGTTCCGATAGGCGCAAATATCGAAAGGAACCAAGATCTTTGGGTTATAAACATGCATGTAAAGTTTCATAAAAATCAGTTCAAAATTGTGACCTCTATGGGGTCCACAAGCTAAAAACGTGATTTTACGTACAATCAGGGGCCATAATCCATGAAGTTTTGATCCGATACATGCCAATATCGAAAGCAGCCGATATCTTTTGGGGATAAACCTATATTTCAAGTTGCGTCAAAATCGGACAAGAATTGTGACCTGTAGAGAGTCCACAAACAATTGTGGACGGACGTCCAGACGGACAGGGGCGACGACATAATACGTCCACATGAAAATGTGGGCGTATAAAAATGTTTTAGAATTTAATTTGTCGGAAGGCTCATCGATGTCATCTTTATCAGTGATACTAGCGACACACTCGGCAAATCTCGACAGATTCCGGTACCCTACATCTAGACTCGGCTGTATGACGAATTTTGCCATTTTGGAACTACTTTCAAGGACCCGGATAAACAATGGCTGTCCCCATGTAGTCTCTATCATCCGGCTGTTCTGGGTGATCGAGACTAGCCCCCATGGCTGCCATTTTGGGACTTTTTTTGTAAAAGCGGAACGTTTTCCTGTTAAAGTAAATCGGTAGTCGACAAGCCGCATCGCAAATGTATGGTCGTAGGTACATATCAATTACTATCATACATTCGAGTCTAGATGTAGGTTACGGAGAGTACCGGAATCTGTCGAGGTTTGCCGAATGACTAGCGGGATCAGTGTACTTACCTCGGCTTTATGACAGTAAGTGATATGTACCTACGCCCACACATTTGCGATGCGGCTACTGGTTTAATTTAAACAGTAAAACGTATCGCTTTTGCAAAAAAAAGTCCCAAATTGCGTCCTTTGTAGAGTGTATATACCTAAATGAGCAGAGATATTGTCTCAAGGCTGCTGGTTTGATCAAATTTCCTGATAATTCCCCAAACCCAATGCCAAACGTTCCGTTTGTAGATATAATACAGTCTCCACAGAAATCTCCATGGGGCAGCCATTTTTCACTCGGAACCTTTAAAATAGTTCAAATATTGCGGAAATGGTCATACAGCCAAGATTACATGCGTAGAATCTGTTGAGGTTTGCCGACACTATCCAGCACGTGTATTTCAATGAAATACGTCCCGCGCATCCAATATTGCAACTAGTATAAATAATGAACGCTTGGCATAATTATTGCCCGTATCATTATTTGAAATAATGGTACGCCAACATCAAAGTATGATGTCACATCTGTATTTGAAACGGTACTAATAAGAAGGAGATTAGTGTTGGGAATTGAATTGCCACTACAGTCGAGGTACAATGCGTATTGTGATTCAGGTGCTACGATACCAGGCGCGGATCCAGGGGGGGGGGGGGGCGTGCCCCCCCCCTCCCCTCAGCGAGACTGGTGTATCTGCTTTTTAATTGATGATACAAACATGATTTTCGCATTGTCTATGCCAAGGCGATACATCAAGGCTCTTGGGATTACACCAAACCATTAATGTATGCGGCACTCTAATGATTACCATTTGTTACAATGTATGCCCCCCCCCCCTCGAAAAAAATCCTGGATCCGGGCTTGGATACTATTTGCATTACGATTCACAACCAGATCAATATATACTAAGAAAACAACAGGATATGAAAAAAGAAATTTTTAGTCCCGTCCTGCCGATAAGAAATAAAACAGTTTTAGAACATGATATTGATGTTGATGAAAATAAAGACAAAATTATAGGTTACTTATATTGAAGTGACAAAATGTTGTTTTTTTGGGTTTTTTTTTAAAAAAAAAACCGCGACACGTCGATTCAGCTTGTCGCGATTCAATACGCGAATCGTGAGAAGGTGAATCGCGTTACATTGATTCAAGGATATATCATGCCATTACGAAAGGGGATTATCGATAACTACAAGGCGATGCCCTATAAATGACCAGCTTCATTACATGTTTTATTCAGAATATATCTTCAAGCAATAAATGTCCCTTGAGTCTCTCTGGTAACGGTAGGTATGGTACAGCACAGTACAGCCTATCTCGTAAAATATCACGTATTTTCACTCTACACATGTTCTTAAGAGACGTAACTTCGAATTCCCACGATTTGATGGTTTTCACGATGTCTTGATCATAAAGGCTTAGGATATAGGCACTGTAGAGATCGTCTGAAAGCCAAGTCTCTCTTTTCCAGTTAGTTTTACAGTGTAAGACCAAATTGATCAAATAAAAGTTGCTCTGTTGACAAAGTTTATGTAGAGCAGTAAGGTCAAAAGGAGATCCCAGAGATGGGTCGGAGCCATATTTGAGCAAAATGGCGGCTATGCGAGTTTTTTGCAAGTCAACAGCACGGTAAAACGGAGATTCAAGAGTACTGTATGCTCTCCAATTCAACATACAGCCACCTTTAAGTAATATCAGTAATATTTTGTGGAATAATTCACTGTCATTTATTGCATTTACAGCAAAATGAAGAGGGGTCGCATGGCCAAAATCTTCACAAACATTGACGTCACATCCTGCAAATACAAGTACAAAATATGTAATTAAACTTTTCTTATCTGAAAAAAAAAAACCCAACATGTGACAGGTGTATTTTATGTCGGGGTTCGAACTCGTGTGGAAGACGTACACGATATCTCACTGGCTGAATGTCAATTGAGTAGCCTATTCACGAAATAACGACAGCTTCACTGACACACGACGTGTTTACAAACAGATGCAGTCCGTTGCACAAGAAACCAATTAAACCTATTAGGCCTATTGTCCTCAGTACTTTTGGGGTCTTTTTTTTTTAAATAATAGCAGACTTATAACAAAGAAGCTGTTTGTTGTTGGGTTTTTTTAAAAAATAAAAGCTTCCTAGCTGCCAATGGTCCTTTCTTTTACTCAGGATACGGTGGCTACCTATCTACGTATGGTCCTTTATAGTGAGTTTATGACCCCCCCCCCCCCTCCCCCAACTTAAGTTTCCACTCCCTGAATTATGGCAGCATTTACTTCTTTAGTAGAATAAACCCCACCCACTTTCTTTCTGGCTTCGGCCGTTCCTTGCGAAGAGAATTGTCATAATAAACCTCAGTATACCTACCCTACCTATGCATGGTCCTTTATGGTGAGTTTATGCCCCCCCCCCCCCCACCTAACTTAAGTTTCCACTCCCTGAATCACGATGGCATCATTTACTTCTTTAGTACTTTAAGTAGAATAAACCCCACCCCACTCCCTTCTGGCTTCACCCGCGCCTTGCGAAGAGAATTGTCATAATAAACCTCACTTATCGTGTTGTACTAATAATTGTGTGATATCTTTGGGTTATAAACATGCATGTAAAGTTTCATAAAAATCAGTTCAAAATTGTGACCTCTATGGGGTCCACAAGCTAAAAACGTGATTTTACGTACAATCAGGGGCCATAATCCATGAAGTTTTGATCCGATACATGCCAATATCGAAAGCAGCCGATATCTTTTGGGGATAAACCTATATTTCAAGTTGCGTCAAAATCGGACAAGAATTGTGACCTGTAGAGAGTCCACAAACAATTGTGGACGGACGTCCAGACGGACAGGGGCGACGACATAATACGTCCACATGAAAATGTGGGCGTATAAAAATGTTTTAGAATTTAATTTGTCGGAAGGCTCATCGATGTCATCTTTATCAGTGATACTAGCGACACACTCGGCAAATCTCGACAGATTCCGGTTCGAACTCGTGTGGAAGACGTACACGATATCTTACTGGCTGAATGTCAATTGAGTAGCCTATTCACGAAATAACGACAGCTTCACTGACACACGACGTGTTTACAAACAGATGCAGTCCGTTGCACAAGAAACCAATTAAACCTATTAGGCCTATTGTCCTCAGTACTTTTGGGGTCTTTTTTTTTTTAAATAATAGCAGACTTATAACAAAGAAGCTGTTTGTTGTTGGGTTTTTTTAAAAAATAAAAGCTTCCTAGCTGCCAATGGTCCTTTCTTTTACTCAGGATACGGTGGCTACCTATCTACGTATGGTCCTTTATAGTGAGTTTATGACCCCCCCCCCCCCCCCCCCCAACTTAAGTTTCCACTCCCTGAATTATGGCAGCATTTACTTCTTTAGTAGAATAAACCCCACCCACTTTCTTTCTGGCTTCGGCCGTTCCTTGCGAAGAGAATTGTCATAATAAACCTCAGTATACCTACCCTACCTATGCATGGTCCTTTATGGTGAGTTTATGCCCCCCCCCCCACCTAACTTAAGTTTCCACTCCCTGAATCACGATGGCATCATTTACTTCTTTAGTACTTTAAGTAGAATAAACCCCACCCCACTCCCTTCTGGCTTCACCCGCGCCTTGCGAAGAGAATTGTCATAATAAACCTCACTTACCGTGTTGTACTAATAATTGTGTGATATCTGCATTACCGGTTTTAACGGCTATATGTAGCGGTGATTCAAACTGATTATTTAATACATCTGTTTTAGATCCCTGTTGTAGAAGGTCTTTAACAAGAGTCACGTCCCCTTGTTCAACTGCCTTATGTAAGAGGAGATTGTTATCATTGTCTAACTCGTCTATTTCCATATCTTTTTATGTATGTCAAGGAAAGACAGAAAAAGAAGACAACTTAGCGTTTAGTTTTGTGTGTAAATCGATCTTGTGTTCATGATCTGAGCAGTCTACATTATGAGTTATCTATAGTTCAAAAAGCCTAGTGTCGTAGCGATGATCGCTTGTGTCTTACTAATCAAGTGCAACCTATGACTGCCTGTTCACCCTAAATGTTCGATGACTACACTTGTTAACATTTACAATTGAATGAAATACGACCCTACTTCCTACGACCGTAATGTTTCATGACCCGTTCATATTTCAAACTGATACCACTGCATTCACAAAAACACATTCAAGATCCCGTCTTGCAGCAATGTTGGTGGCTCTACTTGATTATTTACTCACGTATAAATCTCGCACGGTACTTCGAGTGCGCCCGAAGGAAAAAGCTCAGCATACGCGATGTGACAGCTACATAATGTTCTAAATAATTATAAATATTGTGGGTCAAGCAAGCCTTTGGCATTTGAGTCTTACTCCTGTATAAATTTCGCACCATGTTTAGTGTAATTCCGAGGGAAGAAAACTCTGCACACACCCAGTGGGCGTATAATATACATACATAATTTTGTCTAAATACAAATATCCGGTTCAACCAACTCTATTGTAACTAGGCCCCTACCTATCAAAAAAGAAACGCACCTTTCTTTATTTTGAATTGGAAACAAACGGCTGAATATAAATAAATTAAGTTTGGTGGCCCTCAGTTTGTATTTTATTCCATAATTTGATAGGTCTATTATCACTATAGAACAATATAATCTATTTACATCTCTGGTTCCTTACTATGTTCAATTTATCTTATTTTCGGTATCGTAAGGGGGGCCGCGGTGGCTCAGTGAATAAAATGCTGGCTTGCTAACCAGGAGGTCTCGGGTGCGCCCAAGACCTTGGCCGAGAAAGTTCCTCGAAAGTTTTCGACGGGGTTTCTCCTTGGGACTTAGTCGTCCGGATGAAACTAAAAGCCAAGGTCCGGCCCGCACGTATTAACGTAAACGTTAAAAGAACCCTTGACAGTTGGAATTAGAAATAAGAGCAGGTCGTAGCACCGCTGGCTGGCCAAATTTCCTTAATTATGGTTTTATGTTGTGATTAAAATTAGAAATTGTAATTTAATTTTTATTACATTGTAAGGCGGGGATCACAAAGGATACATCTATCTAGCTGCTAGTGGGGAAATATACCTATCTAGTTTCTAGTTTGACATTTAATGCAAGCTAAATATAGCTATCCAGTTTTTAGTGATATTATATTATCTATCTAGCAGCTACTGATCCTCGAATACACGATATGTAGCTATGTAGCTATGTAGCTTACAGTGGTCCTTTAATGCAGGGAAGTTTTGCCATCCAGCAGTATCACTGGTACTTAATGCTGGAATGTAAACGAGTACAACATACGCTTCTGGGCTCATTCAGTTGAAAGGAGTTTCAGACATTCTATAGAATTGCTAGAAAAAATAACCAAACATGTAAATCATGGACCACCAGCAGAGTTACCCACCCAGCTGATATACACTTGTTACCCGTCTACAGTATAAATGAACGACCAGGAATCATTTCTCAGGTTTATATTGGAAAACTATGACGAATGACGATTATAAACAGATTAAGTAACAGGTTCATTATAATACCATATACATTATTTAAGGTCCGCTATCATCTAATTTTGAAGCATTTTCAAATATCTCAATGACGTGGGTTAATTTTGGACAATGGACCAAACCTTTCGTTAAACATAGTTCAAAGGTTCTAGCGATTTCAGTTGTTAGTAAATCATGTCCATTCAATTCTAATAAAGCCCGACCCACACTGTACACGTCAGACTGGACCGAAGTCGTACCCGACTGTTCTACTTCTGGTGACGTAGAGTTGTATGCTATAATATCCTGCAGTATGATGAAATCTGTCAATCCTTCTAAACCACTGATACAAGATAACCCGACTACTTTTATATCCGCAAAGTCTTTATCGGCTTGGACAAGGAAATTATCCAGACCGATATTGTTTATGAGTAAACCGCGGTCGTGGAAAGTCTGGACAACCTGGCAGATACGAATTATAACCGACAGCTGAAAGCGAACAGTTTGAGATTTCATTCCTGGTACCAAATCTTCTACAACTTCCGCTGAAGCGAAGAATCTGTCAACCAGACCTAAACTGGAGACTAACTGACCGGTCGGATACAGACCGTAGAAATAAGGGGTAACACCAGTGTCGTTCATATACATGTGAATCAAGGCTTCATTGAGAAGATATTTATAGTCTGTTTTCTTGTAAACTTTGACGGCCACCGACCTGCCTAAATACGCGGCCAAATATATATTCGTTGTGTCAGATTTCTTTATCCACACGAATCGATCGGTTTTGGATGAAACCGCGTCGGCAGACGTGATCAAAGGAATCGTTTGTTTCATGAACGGCAAATCTTCAAATTCTATGGGCACCTTTTGTTCCTTTCGTTTGACAACAGACATGGAATCGGTAGTTTTGAGGTTGTTTAGAAACAGTGATAACAGGAACACAACCTCTTTAGCAGAAGGTCTCCTTTTTCGCTCAGTTTGCATGCACATTGTGATGATCCGGTCCAAAACTCCCTTCCTGAGCCTCATGTTAATTCGACGCAACACCTCACCTAAACTGTAAACTTCAGTGGCCGGTGAAGATAGAACACTATCGTCCGAGAATTCGGGGGCGACAAATGTGTAGACATTCCCCAAATCCGGCACGTAGGATGTGCCAATCCTAAATGTAGCTTGCGCAAAGTCAATCACCTTGACAACAGGTTTGTTGTTTTCCATGGAAACCAGTATATTGGACGTATGGTAGTCGTTATGAAGGACGAACTTTTGATGAATTTTTACTAAGGCCTCCGTTACTTGCATTGCTATGGAAACCAAATTGGTGTCAGTGATGTTAGTACTGATCAACAGCTTCTGTAGGGTCTGGGAGTTCGAGACAAAATCGTGGACCATTCCCAACCTTTTCTTGATTCTAACATATCCATGATGGTAGGGAGTAGGAACTGTGTCCTGGACATACGTCATTATCATCGAACTTTCAAACTGGAACAGTAGTTCAGTCAGTTTGGATATTTTGACGGACACCGGTTGGAAATTCTTATATTCGCCCAAAAATACATCCGTGTTTTTGCTGCTTGAAATAGTTGTTATGTCTCGTTGTGAGTCTGCTTTGTAGATGATGGAGGAATCCTGCAGCATCACTGGACTAAAAGCTTCAAGGTGTTCGGGGATCATGACGGGGTCATAACCCTGGTTTATTAAAATGGCCGTTACGTTTTCTTGACTTTTGAGTAGGTCCTTAGCGTTTAGAGCGGGAAATTTTGGGCTAGAATTTTCAGCTTCTGTAAAATAAAGTAAAACGGCAATTACATTAAATTCAAACTCCTCACAATGATCCGTTTGGTTAGAGCTAATCCCTATTAACACTGCTGTTAACCAATTATGATTGATTAATAGTCCGGTTAACTACCAATCGTTGACTGCGTTACAGAGGTATTACCCTTAAAACAGGGTGTCAAATTGGATCAAACATGTTTACATGACGTTACGTCATGGCGCACGATTTTATTATGCCCAATTATCCAGTGCATAGCAGCAGGGATGTCACAATCGGAACATAATTTTGGGGTCAGATGGTTTCTGAGGCAAAATTTGTCACTGAAGACGATTTGAGATTATTTCTCTTCTGTGACGTCATTTTCGGTTCGGGTTTGTCCGATTTCAAAAATGCCGCCAAAATTTGATGAAAAATGAATTTCCAGATAGAATGGCTAATTATCAAGCAATACATGACATGTAATAGATCATATATTATAAGTTTTATGTTGTAATTGAACTGAAAAATAAATCTCTAAAACTAGTTTCCCCAAATGCAAGATGGCGGAAACTCAAAATGGCGGCCCAAATTTACCCAAAACTGTCGATTTGTCACATAAAAGTCATTTTACTCTTTGATATGGTTTATAATATGTAAGTTAAAGGGTTTCTAGCGTCACTGAACTTAAAATTAATCTAAATATAAAGAGTATCCCCAAAACGGCGGAAAATCAAAATGGTGGCCAAAATTTACCTAAAATGGTCGATTTGATTTAATGGGAAGAAAAGACACACTCCCTCAAAAGAGAGGGATTTCTCAGGCCATTGCTTCAGGGATATGCATTAAATCTAACGCCCGTCGCTTTGTAACTGAATAGGGTTAGGGTTTATTATCTCGTCAAAAATAACGGGCCTCCTATTTCCATCTCGTAACCTGTGACGAAATCTGCAATGAGTGTTAGTTTTTACCCCCACTAACCAAATCCCTATATCCCAGCTTATAAACCACTTAGGATCGCAATCTTGGTGTCTAAGCTACATTTTGAAGACTAAGCTTATAACTATAAGTGGGGTTTATCCACTTCCTTGTATCCACCTTTTGATAATAATACACACTATAGTCACTCCACCAAATGCCAAGTGCCACCCTGGCAAAATCTTACCTGTCTTTACTTCTGTCTTTACTTCTGCATTAGCACATGCATAGTGATAAAAACAGGAAATAAATAATAGAAGGTACAACATCTGAAAGTAAAAAATAATATATATTTAATTTATTAAATGAAATGATATCCTATGAGAATAAGACGGGCATACGACATGCAGTACACTTGTATCGAATTCCAACTGTCAATAGTTATTTTACGTACACACCAACGTGTACACTGGGCCTCAATATTTGGTCATATCCCAACGACTAGAAGCTGTTTTGTCAGGCCCGTCCTGCACTACGCCGGAAAATTAGAGGAAACTGCTCGGCCATGACAAAGAAGGAACCTTGGACCTCCATGCTAGCTTACGCATTGGGCTACCACGTCTAAAAATCTATTATAAAATAAAACTACATCACCCCAAAACATTTACCTTTTGGTACTATTTGATTTGACAGAGTATAAAAAACAACAAGTTTAGTGAAGCTCAGGTGGATTTTATTGGGTATTATTTGCCGTGGTATTTGTAAAGCTAAAAGGTATTTGTAAAGATAAAAGAACTATCCCAATCTGTAAATCTAAGAAAGAATACCTGAGCTCAGCTGCCCAAAGTGCGCAACAGTTGTTTTGCGTAATTGCATACATAGCCTCACCGATACCAATTACAGCTGGTAGACTGTAGTACGTATGGATGAAGGATCGGGTCTAAATATTAAGGCCACCTGCAGATTACGTCATGGTAACGAGATGATAACAATGTTAAGGCCCGTCATGTTGTGGGTTAGCGCTAGGGTTATCACTAGCCCTGTTTACATTTCGTGACCTTGACGAAATCTGCAGATGACCTTAATATTTAGACCTTTATTTTATTCAAGGTCACAAGAATTCGAATCTGGAACCGGCAACCATAATTTGATCACAAATCCTAACTGTTTCCACAAATCCCTAGCGCAAAGGCTACTTACACAGCCACTTTGGGCTGAGTGTATCCAGTCGTTAAGATTGGCGTAAATCTAGGTCCCGTTTACCATTTTAATAGTACAGATTTCGTTGTACAAATTAACCTCCAATTTAGCATGCACACGGTATAACCTCGGGAAGATGGACATTAAATGAAATTGGTTTAATGTCCTACTGACTGTTCTGTGAGGGGAACTTTTCCCGGACAGCGGCGCATTGGTCTACTCTAGATCATTGACAATGGAGAAGCTGAGCGCCCCGTCAATCGGAGGTATTTGTAGACATGCAACGTAGTATATGAAGAGACCTTTATCGATAATATCAGATACTTTTTTCTTCTAAATTCCGATAATTAAATGATACGATTATGACATTACATGTAGTTGTAGAGAAAGTCTTATTTTTGAAAAAGATAGCACCAAGAGAATAAAGGAAATTTTTATGTTGAATAAATTGAATAAAATAACCCTACCTTGTTTAGCAGCAATACGTGTTCAATCTTGTGTGAAAATCTTTCCAAAATCTTACAATATGAGAATAGATCGGCCACGTGGAGTTAAATTATACGTTACAATTGAGTTGAGAATTTTTAAGGTATTTTCATCGATTGAATATAAATCTGTTAGTAAAGTTATTATACGTTGTTTAGTTCCAATGTTCTGCTGGTGGTGACATCTGGACGCACAGACAATAAAATCGTTAAATATTATTAGATTGTACCAGAGCGTGATTTAAAGCTTTGTTAACACTTAACCTAGGTCATTTTGAGACTGACAGTGACGTATGGTTTAATTGTTAACACTTTATTATTTTGAGACTAATAAAGTGGCTTTTTTTAACATTTTACCTGGGTCATTTTGAGACTAACGTATGATTAAATTGTTAACACTTTATTATTTTGTCACTAATAGAGTGATCTTGTTAACATTTTACCTGGGTCATTTTGAGACTAACGTATGGTTTAATTGTTTTACATTGTTTTAATTTGAGACTAAAAGAGTGGCTTTGTTAACACTTTACCGAGGTCATTTTGAGACTAACGTATGGTTGTATTCTGATAGTATTTGAAAAGAGAAGTTGGGATGGCCTAGTGGTCTAGAGTGTAGCGCTTCGACCTCTATAGCTGGCCGGTCACCTTTGATTCGCGGTTGTGGTTTCGATCCTTTTGGCTTGGAGATACTCAACCTCGTGGATTTACCCCGGGTACTCCGGTTTCCCACAGGAAAGACCCCTGCGATAAGATAATAAATTTTTTAAAAAGACAACTGGTCTGCGACATCACATTCGGTAGAAGCGGACATTAACAACAAAGAAGAACAACAAACAGCAGATGAGCCTACTGACGTCTAGATGCTGTCAAACTCACGGTCGCTTTCTTCAGGAACATGGGACCGATCAGAAAAGTTCCCTTTACTCATCGGAGGGCCTGATAAGGGAAGCTGTCTAATCTTTCGGATGGGACGAAAAACAGAGGTCCAGTGTATAATTGGCGTGTACGTAAAAGATTCCCTGGCAGTTGGAATTCGATATAAGAGTAGGCTGTAGTGCCGCTGTCCGGGTAGAATTTCCCTCATATCATCGCAGCCTTATCTAAAATCACAAGAACTTTTTAAATTTGAAAGAACGTAAAAATGACGAGTTATTTAAGACCCCCCCCCCCCCACACACACACACACACATAGCCTAAAATTCATAAAATAATGACCTACTTTTTTTTAGCCGGTATCGCTGACCCTAAACTTCTTTCTCATTACGCAGGTCCTATAAGTCGATTTGGGCGTGGATCTTTGCAGTAATGCTAGGAAATAACTCATACACATTTTACGGTATCTTCACGAAATCCAAAAGGCTATAGAATACAAGTATCGATGTTGATTATTAAAATATTAATTACACATACCCCCCCACCCCCGTCAACACAGTTATTTTCTTTTTTGGCCCTTTTAGTTACTGTTCTGCTTCGACTGGGCTAATGAATACTGGCATACGCCATGCAGCGGAGCTACGGCGGCATACGCCATGCAGCGGAGCTACGGCGGCATACGCCATGCAGCGGAGCTACGGCCTACTGTTATATCAAATTCCAACTGTCAAGGATCTTTTACGTGCTCGTGGCCTTGGTTTTGTGCTATGAAGGACATGTCCATACCCGACTAACAGTGTAGGTTAACAAATCATACAATGGAACGACTAGACTACAATGCTGACACGGGTAACCCTTCTTGGCAAACATCCGGGTCGAAGGGGATCTTCGGGGTGTTAGTTGTGATTTATGGCGCACATCTGGATCCGAATATAACATCAACAACAAACAAAAAGTTCATATTTACACGATTCATAGAAACAAAATAATAATTGGATATTAGGTGGACCGGGTACCTGGGTTAGTACGGCCTAGGGCCAACACCTGGATCCGCCAATGTCGAGACCTCCTGGTTGATGAACTCCAACTCCATACTCACCGATGGATTAGGTCTAAATATTACGGCCAACTGCAGATTTGGCCAAAGGTCACGGGATGTATACCCCTAACCCTAAACCTACTCCACTCACAATCCCGTCAACAATAACGTGCCTTAACGAAATCTGTAGTTGATCTTATTATTTAGACCTGACTCCGCACCGATGTACCATGGCTTAACGTTGAATAAAAAAAGGATACTGTTCGATCAAAAAAAACATCCTAATGTCAATGATCACAGTTTGTAAAGATATCTTAGGACACAGTTTATGCATTCTCAAAGACAAAACGGTTTATTGGGGGCCGATTTACTACAGGCTTATCAATGTCCTTGAAAATATAGAATATAAAAGTCTATTGGGGAAATAATTATTACACGCTTATAAACTTCCTTAGAAATATCGATCATAAATTCTGTAGAAAATGGGTTTATTCGGGACATAGCTGATCATGCATTATGCAAGAGCTAAATCTACCTATTGCAAGTCTTTCTTTTGGTCTGAAATGTTATCTAAACTATTAATTTCACATTAATTAACTGAACCTGGCCATAACAAAATCTCTGTGCCATCGTTAGCCTGCCATCATTAGTGGTAGTGGATTTAAATAGATTTTGTGATGGATAATTTAACTTTAAACTGGATAATCGAAGCTTTGTTAATTATAGAACTAACGAAAGCAATGATGATCGACGCTAGCCGGAATTTAATCTTTAATATTTTGGTTTAGTGTGAAGCAATCTGACTGAAATTTTTAGCATATTCTATTTAAGTAATCTATTTTTAACTATTATAGCGAGAACTGTCAGCTTTTTATCTAATCTCACACACTTCCCCTTTAATACACGCTTTCAAACGTCCTTAGAAATATGGATTATAAATATCCAACGTAAAATGGTTAAAGACGCAGTCAATTGGCGCCATAAATATATTCCATGACTGTTTATAAATGGCTCGATTCGAACATATAATAGTTTATTAGCCGTGTGAAAACCTCATCTTGATCTGACATGGATGTTTGGGGCTGAAGAGGCCAGCGGGCACAAAGTTTTTAAAATACAGTAATAAAAGTTGTTGAAATTGATAACAATTGATTGAACACGTCGTGTACTCCGGCTTCTAGGGTCTGTAGTAAGTGTCGTGGTACTGAAGACGCGATTGTCCCTTATTGTTTGTACCAATGAAAACGGTAACACACTGCATTTAGCCCCGGTGTCTAGTTTTAATTTGGTGTACTTGTTCTGAAGGGTAAATTGTACCAATAATTCGGAGGGATTATCTGGCGACAGACCGAAAACATCCTATGATTCTATCTTAAATTGTGTAATATCATTTTGAGGAGGTTCTGTGTTCGAAATATCCTACCGAAGATTGACGTCATGGACAAGTTGCCTGTAAGTATTCTTGTCAAAACGTCTATTTGCACTGGATCTGCATACGTTTTCAGTGTGATTTGGTCTGCCACACGATGCGCAAAATCTGTCAAATGCTGGACAACGTCTTCGTTGATGACTGCCTCCACAATTATTACATGGACGTTGTTGGTTAAATAGGGGTCTGGGGCCAAAAAAGCGAGTGTTTTCCCAAGTACGCAACCCACTTGGTTGATAGTTTTGAGGGCCCAGAAAACGTGGATTATAACTGGACGCAGAACCCGGTCTATAATGAGGTTGGATCTGACTTTGGATACGCGAATTATAACTGGATGGATTTCTATGACCCTGTCTATAAGGCATAAGATTTCTGTTGGGTACTTGGATGGCATCTATTTCTGTGAAAAATGAATTTTCATCACGGAGAGTGGACCTGCTCGGTATGGGTTGGCTAAGATCAACAAGCGCACGGTGGTTTCGTGGATCTAACATATTTCCAAGGCTCTGGTTAAGGTGAGATCCGGCTCACGAAGTAGTAATCTTCTGACACAGTTTTCTTGAATTCCACACAATTTGATCTCTATTAAGTCATCTTTTAAATTTCCCATTTGGCAAACAGATGCTTTGTGGCGCAAATCAGAAAAGAAAGTCTGTATGAATTCATTCGGTAATTGAACTCTGGAATTAAATGAATGTCTGTCTGCTGCAAGATTTCGAAGTGGATTACAAATGGCGGCAAATTTTGTTTTTAAGTTGTCGAGATTTTTTCTTAATTCATCCCTTCCATACACAAACGATCATTCTCGCTCAATTGCCTCACACCCGCTAAATTCAGAAAGGTAAAAGCCTTTTTTTTTCAGATTTGTCAGCATGTGCTGCTTCAATAAATATGTTAAATTCTACGACAGTTTATAGTAAAGGAGCGAACACGAAGACAGCGACAAACTGTTGACACTTTTTAATACCGGGAAGGTGTTAGGTTAACAATAACATGAAACAACACAAAACAGGAAGTGGGGAACCACGTGATCGGAAATAGCCTTTCGACACAGGGGCCCGATCAATAGATCACAGGGGCATGGCGCAACCACTTTTCTTTGTGGTGGAAAACACATACATGTATAGGCTAATAAAATACACAGTAATAACTAAAACTAACGGTCTTGTAATGAAAAGTATCAATACAATAGAAAGTCACGAAACTTGGTAGGTAATCTATGTGACCAGTTAGGTAGTTGATCACAAGTCGGCTGACCATCGTTAGGGCGAAATGACTGTGGGAAAGAAGTTTCTGTATTGTCCTCTGGGGGAGTGGTCAGGATTTCAGGAATACTGATGGCATCATCATCACTATTTGAGCTGTTTGACTCCTGAGTGACGTCAGGTTTATACACGTCGGATAGCTTAACGGTATATGATTTGGAACGAATTTGATTATTCCTGAACTTGTGTACAACTATGAACGTATCATTGACATTGGTGACTAGATATTTATCTCTTGCACGGTTTTTATCGCGGTCACAGTACAGGTAGACTAAATCGCCTACATTAATACTAAGAGAAAGCTTTGGTGACGAGCGGGGACATTTAGAACGGGCACTACTTGGGTGATTCCTGGAACGACGATCTTGCTGCGACTGTATGAGGGTTGAATCGTTGACTGTCAATGGCTGGTTATTTATCTGGTCACGCTGACACCACATTTCTCTTGAGGAGAGACCGCTTGAACGAAGACGAGAATTTAAGCGAGCTATCACACGACATAGTAACATTGGTGAAACAGGACTTCCTGTGGGATCTTGGCGAAGGACTTCATCTTCAACTTCTTGAACGGCTCTTTCCGCAACAGGATTCTTGTTGATATTCTTAGCACGACCTAAATCAATGCGGATGCCATATTGATTGAGTACTGGGTCAGATATCAAAGCCTGGAAGCATGGAGCTGGATCACAACGTACAATACATTGACCTTCCACGGGCATCATTTCAGTACAAAGTTGCATTAGTGCATCTCTGATGGTTTTGTGTTTTTCATCCGCAACGAGCAGAGCAGAGGTCATTGACGTAACGCATTCGCGAAGTATTAAAATCTTTTGCTTATAACGACATAAAACATCTGCAGCGAAGCAAGTACCAACATTAGTGGGTGGAGGATCTGAGCTCTGTTCAATAAGAGATGATGGGATTTTCCGAAGAGCCGCACACTGTTGGCAACTTCGACTGACAATGTCTACACACTGATCAAGATCTAAAGCATAGAAATACCGTTTTACGACTTTACACATTTGATACCGTGACGGATGATCAAGTCGGATATGTAATGCAGTTATTAAGCCAGATATAAGTTCCTTTGGAATAACCAGCAGCTCGCGCGACGACGCAAGAGGATCAGATTTGCGAACAACAAGAGTACCATCTGTGGCTATTGAGACATTGTTTAAATAACGTTTAATATCCGGCACATTGGTAGCCTTCTTAGAAGGTCGAGTGCTTTGTGAAAGGTGCGCATGTACTCTTCGTAGGTCGTGACAGTCTTGTTGAGCTTGACGCCACATAGATCGGTTGACAAATGGTAATTTAATAGAACCGTTTATGACATCTTGCACAGACACTGATCTTACCACTGAATTGGAGAGAGAGTTAATGAACGAACAAATTTGACAGTTGTGTTCTTCGCAACTTGGGGCGTTTCTACTACCAAAATCGGAAGGAATATTGACACTACCGGAGAGATGTCGGATATTAACCTGGTAACGGCTGGCAATAGATAAGAAGGTAGCGACGCGTGGACTTGTACTGTATTCCCCTCTTTGAAGTTTACCAAAGGCCTCCACACATGGTTTGCTGTCGGTGAGGAGTTGAGTGGAGTGTGCAGATTGGATGATGTACGGTGCAAAATGCTGAACGGAAGCGGCAATTGACAATGCTTCAATTTCGCATGGACTTAAACCATGCTTCCTTTCAGGTAGTTTAGCACTGTAGAATCCTGCCAGTTTCAATTCGTCATTACGAAGTACGTAAAGGGTTGATGCTAAGCCATAGTCACGAACCGAACCATCAGTGACGATCCATAGGCGATCCTGGGATACGGGTAAAGTAATGGATTGTGCCTCTTTCAAATGTGCTTGCGCAGCATGAAAAGCTGTTAACAGCTCATCGGTCCATTGTATATTGTCTTTAGACTGGGCACCACCAACAATATTGTCGAGGGGGCTAAGCAATCTGGAACACTGTGGAAGAACTCTGGCTAAAAACTTGTATGCGCCTATGAACGCTCGTAATTCTTTAAAGGACCTAAGTCCGTAACTCAAAATCGTCCAAAATCGTCGACATCGAAAACACGAATTATTGGTCAATTTAAATCAACATTGGTGTTGTGATCTTACCTGGAAATGGTAGGCCTCTGATATCCAATATTTAAATAAAAATAAATATTTTACAGTTGGTACACGAATCGTGTAACCTAGTGTGTTTCAGCGTCACTTATAACAAGTGACCAGAACGAACGAGGCTAGACATATTCCACAAGTCCTGTTAAACGACGAGGCCATATCGTATCTGAGGGCATGCGCGATAGACTTGAATAACCAGACACTAAAGAATCCTTTTCGGTTGAGACTTATGCCGTATTTCGCTGGAAATATCTGATATGAAATTAGACCCAAAACGGAAACAATTTAATGTAAATCAGTTTATATACAATCAGATTATATTATTATATGCCTTGCGACCCATTAGGGTCAATTTCTAGGTCCCAAATGTTAGCGATTTAGCTCCTTTAACAGTTTGGGGGGTTTGACATGATGATAAAGTGGCAATCTTATGGGGGCTTGCACTGAGATTGCCTTGACACCAAATCCAACCAAGAATAGATGTCTGTTTTGGAGCTATGATGGTTTTTGAGGCCTTGAGGTTTAGTGAAGCTTTACGAAGAGCTTGTAATACAACTTCCCAATGTTGGTAAAGCAATTCGGGCGTGTCACCACCACAATATAAATCGTCTGCGATTTTGGCGACGAAACCTTGTTAAATGAAATCACCCAAAACCCGACACATTAATTCTTCCAATGCCGTTTCGGAACCTGGCATACCCATGGCACATTTTGTGTAAACTCGGATGCCTTTAAAGGGGGTAGCTACGCCACAAAACTTCATTGATTCAGTAGACAGTGGTATTTGGTAAAATGCGTTTGATAAATCTGTTGCGATTATGTACTTCCAGCTGGCAATAGCCCTTAGAGTGGAATTAACATCAGGCATTAGGGATGGCTGAGGTTTTGCATACTTAGCTACTTCCCCGAAGGCTGTGACCAGTCGATAAGAACCATTAGGTTTTTTAATTAAAAAGGATGGATTCAGATATTCGACCACAATATCAATGTCTTCAGGTTTACGAAACACACCAAGCTGTTCCAATTCATCAAATTTTGACTGCAGTTCGTTCAATTTGTCTTTAGCATATTGAGGTACTCGGCCTTATCGCTGAGGGGGCAGCACCGGACCCATATTCACTTTAGCAGTAAACGAACCAAATGCACCATTATAACCTTTTGGTTGTGGGCTAAATACTTGTTCATATTGTTGTAGTAAAGTCTGGAACTGTTGGCGTACAGAAACAGGGAGGATGTCATCAGGATCCAGTTGGACCGCAGGTGAAGGTTGTCTTGTTTGAGGTAGACGATCTAGTGTCGACGTAAGGGATACAACTTCAGGGGTGTATACCGGTAAAACTTGAGAGAAGTGGGCATTGCGACGAACATTGATTGGAAAATCTGTCGAATTGGGTATACGTACTTTATCACCAACTGGGCGTAAAATGTCAGGGCAAGGCCATTGCTGACAAAAGCCGCCATTGGACAAGTCAGCTCTGGGTTCTATGGCTATTTCGTTCAAGTCGGCCATGTCGTCTGGAACGTTCACTTCAATAAACTTGCCGGGCCAGATAGTTGTAAAGGAGCTAGATCTTAATACAACTGCTTGAGTTCTTCTTACCGAGGGCACAGTCTTAACAGCGCTTAAACCATAAGGGTAAATCTGATCAACGAGGATGACTTGTAGCTTAGCCGGGCGAACAGCAACATCATTCACAGCCATAAATGGGGTGCCACCAAGAATGTCAACATCCATGGATTCGGCGACAAGAGCTGTGAATTTGAGTATGTGGTGATCACGGGATAGTTCAAACTTAGTTTCTCCAACCACATTTAGTGGGGTTTGTCCATCAGCTTGTGTGGCATGCTGGGTACTCTGTGCAACGGAAAGACCCAGGAGTTGTACCAATGAGTTACTGATCATATTAGTTTCGGAGCCACTGTCAATTGTAATACGGACTGTATGATGGTTATAAAAGGCATCCAAGTAAGGGGAATGGTTGACTTGGACTTTACGGGTGGAAACAACAGCTGGGTCTGCGGATGGCGATATCTCGTCAGTTTGGTTGTCTTCGACAAAGACTTGTCGAGCTCGAGCCATAAATTTTCTGTCACTCTCAGGTAGGTAAGGGCACAGACTAAGAAAATGGTCGGTTGAACCTCTTCTAGACTGGGAACAGAGGGGACATAATTTAGGACGACGCGACAATGCGGTAGAGGGGGTGTGGAGATCGTTGCGTAATCTCGAAGGCGTTGGAAATTTCGATGTGGAGCCCATTCGCATACATCTGACTTCCTCAGTTGCTTCCAGTTCATCTAATAAAGCAGGTAAGGCAAGTGATATTTCAGGTTTTTACGATGAGATAGTGCAACGGCGTAGATTGGTACCATATCGCTGTTTGATCAGTCTAGGTAGAGCTGGATGCAGTAGGCGTAACCATAGAACAGTGACTAAATTCTCCAGGGAAGGCGATATGTCCTCTTCGGTGACTGTATCACCATGATGTGTTAACCCACTTCCCCGAGCAAGAAGATTGTCGTCGAGAAATGCAACTAGTCGTTGATAGAGGTCCTCTGGCCTTTCATCTGATTCAAGTTTAAAATCACAAAAGTCTAAGACCTGTGCTCCACTGTTTTGGAATCCAAAATGGGCTCTTATAGACTGCCACACGGAATTAATACTGACTGACTTCTGAATAATGGTGCTACGAGCAATAATGGGACAAAAATTTGCTATTTGTCCCAACATTAGTTCAAGAAACATCAATTTTTGATCAGCTGTTTTGCCATCTCTGTCACTAGTCAGGCCTCTATGCGGATTATCTCGAGATTTTTTTGTCCAGACGGCATCAGCGGATATGAAAGGAGCGAAGTTTTCATCCAAGGACAAAATGTAGGTTAAATTTTGTTTCCACGCTTAGAAAGATGTGAGTGTCTCTTCTTTGGTAAGAACACGCTGCTTAGGAGCTCTTGTAGAAGACATTTTCCGTTTATAACACGGTTACGGTATAGTTTATAAAGTGTTAAAATGGCGCGTTTTTGACAACGAGCCAACAGTAGTCTATTTGTACGGATAGTACAACCTGTCTACGGGAACACTGCTATAAATTCGCTGATTGAGACGTAGGTGAATAGATCCACGGACAGCCACCACGACAGTTTATAGTAAAGGAGCGAACACGAAGACAGCGACAAACTGTTGACAATTTTTAATACCGGGAAGGTGTTAGGTTAACAATAACATGAAACAACACAAAACAGGAAGTGGGGAACCACGTGATCGGAAATAGCCTTTCGACACAGGGGCCCGATCAATAGATCACAGGGGCCTGAACATTAACACAATAGAACATAATTTTTATGGCGCTAGGTCAAAAATTCCCGCCAATTTTCTGCCACGTTACCTGTGAACTTCAGTGGTCCTGCTTTACGAAGATATTCTGCCATGTTTTGGGGGGTTTTTTTTCGTGATACTCGTTGTCCTAGAATGTTCTTAAAAGAAAATCCACACTTCTGTCACCGGTTTGGTTTGGTTGATCATTGATAACACATAAAAAATATTAGAGTATTTGACATACTTTATCTATAAATTGACTGATAAACGTAATACATAAAATGGCGGAAGGCCAAGTCCCTTGGATAGAGAATGAGAACGAGTCAGCTTCTATTAATCAAGTAGTTAAAGGGGGATAAATACATTTATCAATGTACAATACTACTTTTATAGCTAGCTGCAATGTTAATCCCAAAATGATCCATTTTCTCTCTTCCACTTCACCATCAATTAGTGTAAGGTATATTCCTGTGAAGCCGTTCTGACGCTGATGAGTGATGAATTACACGGAACACCATGCCATTGTCCATCCTCTTTACAAGTTAATACAACTTTATTGGTGTTGTTTCTAAAACAGCTGTACGTGGTACTAGAACCAATCGTTGTTCCCGAATAGACAAGAATGGAACTGAAAAGCATATCGGGAGACACACCACAGTCTACAAGAACACATTCGGTGCCATTGGTTATCGGAACACATTTGTGATTCTCTCGACAGGTAACATGAGCACAATCTCCAGCAACAGTCGAATCCCAGTCCGCTTTGTTCCCGTACATGGATCCAAAAACCCAGGTTAGATTCTTTGTACTACTTGTTTCTCTGTTCAAATGACATCTTCCCGATGAGACATGAAAGTTAAAAGACAGACAGTTGGAATGATAAACACATTCTCTGGAGCAGTGCATCAATCCGTCTGATATAAAAGTATCTATATAATATTGAGACTGTAAACTCCACCCGATCTGTAAAGGTTTAATCAGGTTTGGATCGGTGCAGCTTAGTGGTTTTTGCACCCAAACTTCTGGTAGTAAAACCTTAAATAACATCAACTTTAATATGACAGACATCCTGACTGTTTTGGTTCTTCTAACAACCGCTAGATTTTATCTCTATAGAGCGAACAGAACGAGCCTGTCAAACAATCGCTAGATATGTCTGAAGTGGACGAGTCTGTCGAACAATCGCTAGATATTTTCTGGTGACAGGGGACAATGGATAATGAAAATAACTGCAATGACTGCAATAAGTGAATATATGGGGCGTATGGGGATTCTTTGATTTAGGGTGGATGAGGAGTTGGTTTTCCCGAACGTTTGCACATATTATAAAACACAAGTACAAATATCCTAATACGAACTTTAACAATCGATGAAACACAGCAATCAATTTTAACTTTCATTAGGTTTATGTATCTGAAACTGTCAACATTGGTTACGGGATAGTTCGTTTCTTCATTTCTGGGGATATACGTCCGTTTTAACAGGGTAATATCACAAACAAGTGGTTGCTAAAAGAAGCCACATAATAGGCCTAGTCCAGCTTTGGGTAAAAGACACAATGTCTTTGCTGGGAAGCGTCTAAGGTGAAAACCATCCAAAGGAGAAAGCTCCGGGTATAAGAAGTAATTTAGCGAGCGTTAAATAATTAGCGGCCAGACCCGCGTTGCCATTAATGCTACGATTTTTCTATAAGGTCATTAGGTCTGACTGTAAGCCGCGACATATTCGACAATATGATAGTGCTCAATAATATGGTAGGAATTAATATCTATAGTGTTCGGAGCTGCCACTAAAAAAAAATGCAATGTGGAGATCTAAAATGTCGGCGGAGAATTGACTAAGCAGGCGCAAACGACTGTCCTTTGACTTGAACTGTTTACGTATTTCAACGAACATAATTAATTAGAAATTACAGTAATTGTCTTTTAAAACTTGTATATACATCCCTTTATGTGCATTCATATTACATTAATATGTACTTTAAGAACAATAATTTTAATGTCCCAAAAAATAGAGTCGTACGCCCTTTAAAGTGATATTGATACTGCACGAGGATGTTAGTCCGAGTATTGTTTCAATGTGTTAGGCAATGTTTTTCTCGAGACCATTACACAACTTAAAATACAAAAAATATCCCGTGTGTGCGCGAGAGATAGAGAGAGATAGAGAGAGAGAGAGAGCACGACAACTCCCTCGACTCTCAGATCTCTCCTTACCAGACTACCTTCTTAATTCATGTCAAATCGATGAGAGTTAAAGCGAGAATTTCATATTTTCTAAGAAAGTCAAAACATAATTATTTCATGTCTTTTGCTCAATATTGTCAACTCACTATTATACGATCATAGGTGTCATCTACACCGGAAATAACACAATTACCTCTCAATTAACTCCCTTGGTTTCCTATCCCACATCCTGGAATAGCTATCTTCAAACGTTAGAATTTGAAGTTGAAAATTATATTTTTTGCCAATTTTTCAACTGGCAATAGTGAATTCATAGGATTATTCTTTAACAAGTTAGGGCTGTTTATAGATATCATCTAATTTAGGGCTTTATTTTAATACGTGCGTGCTATATCATAAAGCCTGTCATTGCTTCAAATTGCGTGGTTTCGAATCCCCGGTTGTACGTGACATGGAGTAGGGTCGCCTGTCCACCCTCGTGTGTTTTCCCCGGATCCACGGGTTTCCTCCCACTACTAAAGAACCCAACGCGCAAGCGAATTATTGAAATAAAATGAAACCATATGTTAGTCCCGAAATGACCTTGTTTGTGTCGAGTGAACGTTAAACCCCATTTCTCTTTCACTCTCTCCCTCTTTATTCTAATACATCTTAAAAATATAACTTAAAAATATGAAACTGTAACTTTAACTTACCCTTGTTTCTATTCATTTCGAGTAGCCGTATTTATTTATAAAAGATGAAGCGAACTAATGACGTAACGGTACAGCCGTCAACTGTAAACTTTTCCATTTTAATTCTATTCAATAAATCGCATTAATCTATCAACCGTAATTATCTGCGCTGATGTAAACTTTTTTTTCGGGTGATTATTACATCACTATTATTCAAAAGGTCTGTTGATTTTCAAGGAAATAAATCACGACTAGAAGATAAAATACCCTGATCTACCTGTAATGCAATAAAATTCCTATAGAATAATAAAGTCAGATCGGATTAAAGAATGACAAGATTATATTGTTCACCCATGTACCTTAGAATAAAAAACGATTCAATTTGAATGGACGCAGACATGTATGTTTGAATTAAAATGACGCTTGGATAGAATGTCTGAAAGCGGAATCCGTGATTATTTCTTTCGACTGAATGAAGGGATTTGGTAAATATATACCACTCGTCTTTAATTCCATTCCAGACATTGAAATAACCAAAAAAAAGATGCTTTTCCGGAACATTGAAAAGATATCCGTTGTAAAATAACAAGTTCAGTCATTGATTTTATCAATCTAATTAAAACGCAGATCCTGTGTCTTTTCGTTTTTATATTTCAAAATTTCGTTTGAACTTGTATTTACAACACTAGATCAATGAGCTCTGTTTCACGAAAACTTAAACTAAAATCCTTAAAATCGATTTCAACTTAAATCATAATGAGATTTTAAATCTTATGTGCAGGGGCGTTTTAAGGTTTATCATGGCGGAGGCTATACTATTTTGAGGGCCCTTTTTCGTGGGGGGGGGGGGGCGTGTCTGCCCCGGCCACCGGAGGTCGAGGAACATTTTGGTGCATTGTTACATATCCTAATCTGATACTTGTCTGAAGCTTGAATGCGAAACAAACCCCTAATAATTAATGGAATATGGTGGATTTCAAATAATATTTGACCAAAGTTCAAGGACGTTACATCTTCCAGTAACACGACATCCTCCTTTCTAGCCTTGCGGCTCGCGAAAGTTTTGATGATCAGATCCAAATTAATCGAATCCAGAAGATTAGCTTCAATGCACAATAAAGCTAATGCACCCATGCGATCTTGCCCCATAGTTGAACGCAAGTGATTTTTTATCCGCGCTAAGGCGGAAAAAGAACGCTCACCCGAGCAATTGGTGACCATGATCAGCAAATAAATACGCAATGTCGTATATATGTTCGGAAATGTCGATATTAACGCTGTTCCAGCATTTGTCTCTGAATCGAACATTTCTAGAATCTGGAGCTCGTAAATTCTATCCTTAATGAAAAATTTGTCCTTTGTGACGTTTACGAATTGCTGCAGTTCGTTCTCGAAATGTTCGTCTAGATCGTCCGTGTAGATAGCCAACAATGTATATCCTCTTCCTTCAGTTCATCACAGCTTAGATTCCCGAGTTTACCGAGAAATCCAAACCTTTGGCTTCGAACTGAATAAGCATTTTGCCGTTTTGTCAGAGCAGCCGACAGCTGATCGATCATTATTATGAATGTCTGGGTTCGGAAATTTTCTCGAGGCGACAAAATTGTCTCTTCCCCATCAACACTTATTGACCTATTTTTTAAATAACTATTTGATTAATAAATATTTATCTTGATTCCTTCCAGGAATACCAACCGTCCACCAACTGCTTGCTTGAAATGTACGATCTCATATGAAATTCACTTGATAATAAAGAATCTATAGCTTTCATATTTTGTGATATATCGAAAGTTTTTGACAAAGTGTCTCATAGGGGCCTGTTATATAAATTATCTAATTACAGTATCACTGGTAAATTACATGATCTCATTTCTTCTCAAATCGTCATCAGCTTTTAGGTATACAAATTCTGGGGTTACACAAGGTTCAATCCTCGGACCTTTATTATTTCTTATTTACATTAACGGTATTTCTGATGGTTTATTTGGAATCACGCGTTTATTCGCCGACGATACGTCTTTGTCTTCTTCTTCAAAATGTTTTGAAAAGATTGAATCTGAATTAAACTTTAATTTATCAAAATTATTACAATGGTCTTAAAATGATTACTGACTTTTAATCCAGAAAAGACAAAACTAATGATCTTCAGTTGTCAAAAATTTAGTTATCCGCTTAATATTAAATATGATAACACCTATATATTAGATACGTCGGTACATAAACACCTAGGGGTGTTTCTTCAGATTTTTTTAATTTCTCAGGGTTCACTTTATAAACTCTATAAATGTTTTATTTTGCCTATAATTGAATACTGTTGTTGAGTTTCGGATGACTGTAGTAGTTATAATTCAGATAAATTTAAAAATTTTCAGATGAAAGCAGCTCGCGTTGTTACAGGAAATACAATTTACACCTCCAGACAATCTTTATATTTTGAAACTGCATGGTCAAAATAACATGAAAGAAGAAAGATTAGACGTTTGAATCAGTTACATAAAATAATCCATGGAATCTGTCCCGTGTATTTTACTAATACTATACATTTTGTAAACGAATCCCAAGCACCTTACAATTTACGAAACTCCAATATTCGGGAATCCCGTTGTCGTGTTAGTATCAGACAAAATCATTCTTTCCGAAAACTATTCGTGAATATAAAAAATTATCAAAAGATTTGAAAGGCATTGCAAACGTTAAATAATTTAAACAATCTCTAAAACCTAAAATAAAGCCACCAAAATTTAGAAGTATTGGTTCTAGGCCATTCTCTATATACAACAATTGTATTCGACGTGGATGTAGTAGTTTACATTTTGATCTATTTCGTTCAAATATAATTGAAAATCGATACTGTAGTTGTAATGCTATATCTGTCCAAAATTCGTATCACTATTTTTTGAATGCCCTTTTCAGTAAATTGACAAGGCTGGGAAATCTTCCATTCACTGAATTACACGAAATATTTCTACATGGTTCGTCGCTACTACCAAAAACATTAAATACAATGTTAGTTTTACTTATTCAAAGGTATATCAAAGACTCGAAACGTTTTACATATAATTATAAACAAATACTATAATAATGTAACAATAAGTAACCACATAAGTATTCATTAGCTAATATTATTTACAAGGAAGTTTTGTAAATAGATGTACGTATGTTTATGTTTGTTGAATAAAAAAAAAGTTCGCCATACTATTTTTGTATAAAAATTTGATTGATATGTTCGGAGAAGATTCATAATTTGTTATTATCTCTTTGTAAAGAATATTTTTGAATTCAAATATGTTTTAGTTAAAAAGTCAGCCCACACTGGGCGACCTAGCCATTTCTTTCCTGAATAGCTTATTATTAGGGTTTCAGAAAAGGTGATTTCTTGATTGATGATTTGCATGCCAATGCAATGACTGCATTCTCATTCATTAGTGGATTCAACAGTATTAGTGTATAAAACGATTGACTCGGACTCAGGGCCCTTTCCCACGGTCAGGGGGGCCCTTTTGTCAGACGTGGGGCCCTTTCCCATGGTCATGGGGGGCCCTTTCCCATGGTCAGGGGGCCCTTCTGAAAGACGTGGGGCCCTTTTGTCTGCCTTGAGGGCCCACCCTAACTAGGGTACATTTCATTTTTCTCATTGGTTTTAGCATTTTTCTCCCGTTTTATTTTTTCAACTTCTTTGATTTTTTTCGCGAGGAGGCTGGCGCCTCCAGCGCCTCAATGATAAAACGCTACTGCTTATGTGTTTCACGAAGATCGATTGTATTTTAACAGATTTTAGTTAAAATCGCTTGCGCCCGCGCAGTGCATATTTCCACTGTGGGCACTTACGTTGAAAGCAAAAACGCTTCGAAACTGAAAACTGTTGACAGACTGAATTAACGGTTACATTATCAAAAGGGAGAGTTTCATACGTTGTAGAAATGTTTGCACATGGTCAGAAAGTCGTAGAGAGATGAAATAATTTTGTTGAACAAGGGCGTATTCTGATTAAGCCGATGTTCTGATGGTTACCGCATGCTCTAGATTTATTATCATCAGCTATAGATAGTCATGGTTAGCCTACGACGAGCTCTAGATGTATTATTGTTCAGACAAGCATCAGCTCTAGATGTATTATTGTCCAGGCAAGCATCAGCTCTAGATGAATTACTGTCACCGCCACCAAAAGCTAAAACGTTGCGAATACGGCGATTTTTGTGCAGCGCGAAAAACGCTGGCTGGTATACTTCAGTAACGTGACTAGCTTAAAAGACCATTTTCATCAAAAAAAACCCACCTAAATTACGGACAGTTGAGCATGGGGGAACTTCTTCATTGTCAATTCCAATTTTTTTTTTAATTAATCATAACCTCTATGTGTAACTTCAGTTTTACCACCATTTAAGTCCGTAACTCAAAATCCTCCAAAATCTTCAACATCGAAAACACGAATTATTGGTCAATTTAAATCAACAATGACAATGTAAACTTACCGGGAAAAGATGAGCTTCTGATTTTTTAACATTGGTACACGAATGATGTACCATACTGTGCTTTTAAAACTTCAGTACATGTAAAATACAACTGAGTATCATCGTGCAACATAAAATCCAAGCCGTGACTTAAGTATAATATCCCCCCCCCCCCCCAAAGGATTTACAGTAAAAGTGTGAACAATAGTGGACCTAATAGTAAGTGCAGGGGGACTGCGCCACATATGATTTACATAAAAGACAAATATAACGACAAGACATACTTCGAAACAACAAACAAACAAATAAACAATTAAAAAAACAAGCCAACAGTGAGGCTGATGTCCCCCGCCGAAATACCAAAATAAATAGATGACACATATTAATTAATCGCATATTTATTCGCATATTTATTTTTTTCAAAAGTATTTGAGCAATCAAACTATACACTAAGTTTCATCATTCTCTATCAGATAGAATCGGACAATGATCATCATCGAACTCCATCAAGGCATTCACCTAATGCATGCCTACACCTAGTTCGAACATTCTACCTTAATTAGAAGGAGAATTATTGTGTTCCAAAGTCTAGACCTATCAAATTGCTTATCGCTCTGCTTACCCTCAGCAGAAATTGTTCATTATTGAACTTAGTCAAGGTATTGATGAAATGAAACTATATACCAAGTTTCATCACTCTCACTTAATTACAACTAAAGTTATTGCGTCCCAAAGCATCAACCAATCAAATTGCTTATCTCTGCTTACCCTAAATAGAAAATGCTTATCTTCGAACTCCATCAAGGTATTGACCTAATAAACATCTACATCAAGTTTGAATATCCTAGCTCAATTAGAAGGAAAGTTATTATGTTCCTTAGTCTCAGCCAATCAAATTGCTTATCGCTCTGCTTACCCTGAGCAGAAAATGTGCATTAGTGAACTTAGTCAAGGTATTGATGAAATGAAACTACATGTATATACCAAGTTTCATCACTCTAACTTAATTACAACTCAAGTTATCGCGTCCCAAAGCATCAACCAATCAAATGGCTTATCTCTGCTTACCCTAAGCGGTAAATGCTCATCTTCGAATTTCATCAAGGTATTTACCTACTAAACACCTACACCAAGTTTGAATATCCTAGCTCAATTAGAAGGAGAGTTATTATGTTCCAAAGTCTCGGCCAATCAAATTGCTTATTGCTCTGCTTACCCTGAGCAGAAAATGCTCATTATTGAACTTAGTCAAGGTATTGATGAAATAAAACTATACACCAAGTTTCATCACTCTCACTTAATTACAACTTAAGTTATCGTGTCCCAAAGCATCAACCAATCAAATTGCTTATCTCTGCTTACCCTAAGCAGAAAATGCTCATCTTCGAACTCGATCAAGGTAATGACCTAATGAACACCTACACCAAGTTTGAATATTCTAGATCAATTAGAAAGAGAATTATTGTGTCCCAAAATGTGTGACAGACGGACGGACAGACAGACAGACAGACAGACAGACGGACGGACAAACCCATTTTAATAGTCCCCTGCTTTCTTCGAAAGGTGGGAGACAAAAAACCCCAAAAAACTGTGGTACACCAAATTCAAGAGGATCAGATACTGATTTGTAACTATTTACGACAACATTCTATCACGTTTCTGAAGTCTCTCCAATAACATGCAATGATCAATGGTATCGAAAGCAGATGACAAATCTAACAGTACTAGAAGTATTTTCGAATGACCATCTTTGAGTAAAGCAGACTGGGTGCTGTGATACTTTGTATAGGCAGATTGGAATTTTGAATATAAAATAAATCACTATGGGATATGTTGTTTTGACAGCTGTTTTAGAGTCCAATGCTCATGTCTAGATGCTGATCAGTGCTTAGTTCCTTCCCTGCACCCTTGGCATGGGAAAACACAATTGGAAACTCAAGTAAATTATAACTTATAAATTATTTATTAGCATAATAATGATCAATAACAGTACAGTATGGGATTTTTTATATTGCACATAAAATAATTAGTACTTTATAATGAAATATACTTAATATGTGTACAAGAATGTATACTGGAAAAAACCCCAACTAAATGTTGAATATAACAAATACCAATAAAAAATATAACAAAAATATCAGTGGTTTGAAAAACCCTTAATAATTTACACAGCTAATACAGCAACTGTCACTGAATTTTTGATGCTTAAAATACTCCGAAGTTGAAAGGCGGCAGTAGGTGAATTCCAAATGTATGTCCTGCTCCCGACTTATTCGATGAGCCATCACTGGACAACAAAAAAAAACACACTGACAAGCAACAGCTGTCCAGTAAAACATGTTTATCTGAAGTCAGTTTCGCGGAGATCTCCTAGATTAAAACTCGACAACCATGGTTGGATAAGTTAGTCTGTATTGAACCAAAATATATCATGACCGCCCGAACAATGGAACCAAATATACTTTTCATTCAGACAACTTAGATAACTACAATTACAATAACATTGTTCCGTGTGGAATCCTGCAATCAGAGTTCCAATTTGCCAGAGTTCAACAAGGTCATTTCCTGTTTGATTGCATGCAGTTGATTGTCTGTGATGAATTTTAGAAATCTCGTAAAATGGACAGTATAATATAATATTTTGTGAAATAAATGAAATGGTTATATAAGTTTAATGTGTAAGCAGTGAAGATAACTGAAGATTGTGAATTTTGCCGTCTGCAGGTTCTGCACCCTCTCGGTACATGACTGGTTTAATGAGATTGTGCAATGTCAGAGAAATATTGTAACAGATCTTCAATACTAAAATCTAATGATATCTGTGAGTCTGGGTAACATTTCTTCATTAAATCATCGTAATGTTTATACTGGTTGATAAATAGATTCTGCATTTCTCTCCATACTACCTGAAATATTAAATAATACATGTATATATTAGACTAAGAAATAAAATATTGGTAGGGTATATAATAATTATTTAATAATAAAATATTCTCTTTTACCTGTAGAAGATTCTCCTCTTCACAAAGTTGTTTTTCTACCTTTTTATACATGTGATCTAATGTTTTCTTTACCTGTACAAAAAGAACATTATTAATTCACTTGAATCTAATAGAAAGTTGTTAATTAACCGATCATTGTTAATTAACCTGCCACCTGTTAATATACTTGGACCCCCCCCCCCAAAAAAAAATTGACATGATAAACATTGTATTGGTGTGATGTTTTAGTTTAACCCCGTAAAATATGCTAAAACAGTGTTTTCAGAAGACTGAACACTGAATCGTCTCAGATTGTCAACATTTCATATTATTTAATTTGCGCCCCCCCCCCCAATATATATATCATGGCTACGCCTCTAATCTCTGGGTTAGATTGTACCAGCTGACAAACCGGAATTGTAAACACCTAAAAAATGTAAAAGAACTAATATGTTTATACCTCTTTAGCAGGATAATCTTTAATAACTTTACGTAATTCTTGTTTACTGAACATTAACTGAAAACCAACTTCTTCAGGTTTTACACCAGCAGCTATGCGAGCCTGAACTCCTTCAAAAAATATCTGTAAATATAACAATTTACTTTTACTTTCATTATGTCTACTTAATAATAATATTTGGTTGAAATTGATCAAACGAAGCTTACCTGATTTGGAATGGGGTATTAAGCCTTGTTGGCACAATATTGTGGTCATTTTGAGACTAACATGCTGTCTCTTTGTTTATGTGGTCACATGAGAAGCCCACTTGTACGTGACCAGGAGTATAAAGTGTGTATAAAGTGTAGATAATCTTCAGTAGTGTGTTGAACCACGGTCACACCTGGATAGACACATCCTACTACATGTAGTTGCCCCAGTGTTATAGAGACTTCCTACAGTAAATGGAAATAGTTGACCCCAGTGCAATAGAGACGTTCTACAGTATATACATGTAGTTGACCCCAGTGTAATAGAGACGTTCTACAGTACATGTATATACATGTAGTTGACCCCAGTGCAATAGAGACGTTCTACAGTACATGTATATACATGTAGTTGACCCCAGTGTAATAGAGACGTTCTACAGTACATGTATATACATGTAGTTGACCCCAGTGTAATAGAGACGTTCTACAGTACATGTATATACATGTAGTTGACCCCAGTGCAATAGAGACGTTCTACAGTACATGTATATACATGTAGTTGACCCCAGTGTAATAGAGACGTTCTACAGTACATGTATATACATGTAGTTGACCCCAGTGTAATAGAGACGTTCTACAGTACATGTATATACATGTAGTTGACCCCAGTGTAATAGAGACGTTCTACAGTACATGTATATACATGTAGTTGACCCCAGTGTAATAGAGACGTTCTACAGTACATGTATATACATGTAGTTGACCCCAGTGTAATAGAGACGTTCTACAGTACATGTATATACATGTAGTTGACCCCAGTGTAATAGAGACGTTCTACAGTACATGTATATACATGTAGTTGACCCCAGTGTAATAGATACGTTCTACAGTACATGTATATACATGTAGTTGACCCCAGTGTAAAAGAGACGTTCTACAGTACATGTATATACATGTAGTTGACCCCAGTGCAAAAGAGAAGTCCTACAGTATATACATGTAGTTGACTCTAGTGTTATAGATATGTCCTATAGTACTTACATGTAGTTTTTCTAGAGGTCGACCAAGTAGACCAGCTGTATAATGAGCTAAATGCTCTGTATATTTAGCTCGTGATTCTTTCTTCTCACCTTCTAAACAAGCTACCTTCAGATGAGATAATATACCTACAAATACACACAACCTTTAAATAATATACCTACAAATACACACAACCTTTAAATAGGACGATAATATACCTTAAATACACACAACCTTTAGATGGGATAATATACCTACAAATACACACAACCTTTAGATAATATACCTACAAATACACACAACCTTTAGATGGGATAATATACCTACAAATACACACAACCTTTAGATAATATACCTACAAATACACACAACCTTTAGATGGGATAATATACCAACAAATACACACAACCTTTAGATAATATACCTACAAATACACACAACCTTCAGATAAGATAATATACCTACAAATACACACAACCTTCAGATAAGATAATATACCTACAAATACACACAACCTTTAGATAATATACCAACAAATACACACAACCTTTAGATGGGATAATATACCAACAAATACACACAACCTTTAGTTGGGATAATATACCTACAAATACAAGAGGTTGTCAGGGCAATAACAATATACTTCCACATGAAAATGTGGGCATATAAAAATGTATGGTTCAAGAAATTCAGAATACTTACGGTACATACGATGGAAATTCTCTGAAAAATAGAAATTTATAAATGTATCTAAAAATGTTCAATGCTTCAGTATTTCAATTCTTCAGGGTTTAAAACAGATAATAGGACGTATCTTTAAAGGGCATATATGTATGACTCTATTCTTAGGAACCTTATCACTGTCAGAAATGGGTCTAAAAGCACATTTAATGTAAAATAAACATGAGGTAATTTCTTTCAATATTTAACATTTTTATTTCAAATTCTAATCAGTTGATTTAGGTGAAATATGCGTGAAATAACTGAACAGTTCAAATTGAAAGGCAGTCATTTATTACTGCTTAGCCCATTCTACGCTTGTTTTTATTATTATTTTGTCGTTTGTGAGAATTACCATTACTTATTACTTCTACAATGTCTTGTAGAATGTTTTTCTTTGCTCATTACAAATGGCACCTTAAACCATAGAATACATGACTGGTGTATGTTCAGTATGTCTTATATATTGGATATTAATTATCTAGAGGATCGCATATTTTCACGACAAAAGAACAACTTTAATTGTGTGTTTTTAAGTTTGAATTGTATTGAATTATACTAGGATTAGCTCCTTTAACACGCAAGAAATTTTCCACCTCTTTATTGAGTCCTGCCAGCGTACCCTAGTGAATCTCAGCTTTTCGGCCCACCTTGCCATTGCTACCCCTGCAGCTCAAACAAGGCTTTTTCTAGAATCATCACAGGTTGGATGATCTAGCAGTTTAACGTGTGCGTGTGAAACCATAAGGGCTGACATTGAATCAAGTGGCGTGATCTTGATTCCCCGTCTGTACATTGTATATGACTAAGAGTAGGTTTCCTTCCACTGCAAAAGACCCCTACGCTGAAGCAAATACTAAAATAAAACTGAACTGTGTCAAGTGGATGTCTCCCTGATATTAAACTATTTGATATTTACCCATCATGACCACATCTTTTGGTGTTTTTTGATGATCTCTGGCTACTCGTACAATCTGTTCAAAAATAACCTGAACAAGTTTTGTGTAAGCTTTCTCTAAATCTGTTCTTCTCTCCGACCCTCGGAATATATTCTCAGCTAAATTAGCAAATTCCTACAAAATAAAATATCAGATTAGCCTAACAGAATTCACATGAATGTCTTTATTTTATTTACCCAATGGGTTGATTACACGAACCAATCAAAAAGCAGTTTACATACCAGTCTTCTTAGGATCATTGTTTACGTTCACCACAATACACAATTATAAGAATCTTTCTTTGAAAGAAATTTAACATCAAAGTGGTGATTTGCACACAAAATGATATCCTAAAATATTTGACAAAGTTTGCAACAGTGATTCAGTGACATTAGTTGTGAATGGACCAAGGGGTTAGTGTAGTAGCACAGAATGATACCACTGGGGATACTGAAGTTGGTAGTTTCAGTGGTCTAAGCCCTGTTTTCATTTGTCATGGGGTTGTACCTACATGGCTGACCAGGAATGTGATTGTGTTTTTTCAGTTGTGAAAAAATTCTTTGTTTGCATGCAGAAATTAATTATGCACATAATATATAAAAGATCCATGGGCTGTTTGTTTCAAAATGACCACGGAAGTGCTGCAAGGATGTAACAAGCCTATCTTCAATTCTCTGTTCTTTTTTGGGAAACATGTTTGAATTTTATTGTTTATTTACAACTATGGGATTTTTTTGGGGAAACATTCAGGTATCGGTCCTGTTATAATGATAATACCTACTTCAAATGACTGTACGAATAAAATAATTCCACAGCGATTCTTCTTGGATACCTTCATCTCTTCTATATTCTTAATCTGTGACATCTAGAAATATTACAACATCAATAACATAACTTTATCTATGACATCTACAAATATCTTAAAAAATTCATATAATTCAGGAGTCATGGTGGCTCATTGAGTAGGATGTTGGCCTGCTAATCTGGAGGTTCCGAGTTCGATCCCTGTGTTGGCCGAGACAGTTCATCAGGATTTTCTGGTGTGGTTCCCCCTTGTCAGTGGTGCAGGACAGAGGGCCTGACAAGACACAATGTATAGTTGTTTGGATGGTATGAAAAACCAGGGCCTTGTGTATACATTGGCATGCATGTAAAAGATCCCATGACAGTTGGAGTTCGTTTTAAGAAATGCCGTAGTGCAGCTGTCTGTGCAAAATTTCCCTCATAGCACATTGTATGGCGTATGCCTGTCTTCATAATCCCAGTCGGAGCAGAGCAGTGGAATGTTAAACACCATTTCATTTCATTATTAATTCTCCGTCGTATAATTTCTCAAAAGAAAAGATTTTAATATGGATCAAAAATGTCATTTTTGGCTTTGTTAGCATTTCAATGCATTGTCCCAAATGGATTATATTATAGCGAAGCACGTGAATTTTATCAGGTGAAGAACATGATCCTCATTATTAGAAAAGAAAAAGAGCAATATCGAATAGGAAAAGGGACTTAAATAGTTACATGGTCATGTGACTGTTTTGACATTATGTCCTGTGGTGTATCCAGAGCCAATGTTTTATTTCTGATTTCTGACATGATATAAATACTTCAGCATAACTTTCCTGATTCACAGAATGATAATTAGGAACTATTGTGGATCCCCTTCCTTAATTTGGACCTGATTATTTAGTTATACTTACGATATATTTATCAAAATTTCTCTTGACCTTGACCAGACAGTTACCAAAGGTCATACTTAGAAAAGATCCAACATGTTGAGCATTGATCACATGTTGCCCCATTCTTACTAACATATACATGGAATATCTGAAATATAAAATCAGTCATTCTCACTGGCTTTGTCATTCTTGCTTTACAATCAGTCATTATTACAATTGTTACCACACAGTCATCCTTACTGTACAATCAATCATTCTTAATATAGTCCGGGAGCCCAGCAAGGTTTAATCAAAATATTGGGTCCAAAAGGTTTGAGGCCTACAACACATATTTTAACCCTATATCATTTTGGAAAGGCAAGTCTTAAGTTTTGTAACCTGTGCAATTACCTGGGAGCGCCCCTCCCAACCACCCCAATTTTAATTAGAGTTAAAATTAATTGTCCATCCACAATTTTCTTGCAGGCTTTTCATACTCAACCCTAAGAAACAGAATGCATGGCTTAAGAGCACAAAATGTTGTTCTAATGCTACTTAAGAGCTTAATTAATTAGCACTAATTAATGACTGTAATTAAAATTTAGAGTCCATAACTGAAACAAAGCCTAAAAGATAGCTGACAAAATCAGGAAACCAAAAATACCACTTAAGAGCGACAAAAGTTGAACAAACTTTGCTTAAGACAAGTTCAAAGGTGACAAAGGGGGGGGGGGGCACACATAATGACGTTTAAGTGTTTTTCATAAAATTATCTTGTCCGAGATTATTTTCCTTTCTAATACCTTCACTTTGAGTTCCACTACACGAAATAACTGCTTAAGAGCATAAAATGTTGTGCTAAGCCTGCTTAAGAGTGTAATTAATTAGCACTAATTAGCGACTGTAATTAAAATTTACTGTCCATAACTGAAACAAAGCCTAAAATGTAGTTAACAAAGTCAGGAAAGCAAAATTACCACTTAAGAGCGACAAAAATTGAACAAACTTTGCTTAAGACAAGTTCAAAGGGGAAAGGGAGGGGGGGGGGGCACACATAATGACGTTAAAGTGTTTTTCATAAAATAATCTTGTCCAAGATTATTTTCCTTTATACCTTCACTATGAGTTTCACTGCACAAAATGACTGCTTAAGAGTATACAATTTTGTGCTAAGACTGCTTAAGAGTGTAATTATTTAGCACTAATTAGTGACTGTAATTAAAATCCAAAACACCACTCAAGAGTGACAAAAATTGAACAAATTTTGTTTAAGACAAGTTCAAAGGGAGAGGGGGGGGGGCACCCATAATGATGTTTAAGTTGTTTTGCTAAAATTGTCTTATTCAGATTTATTTTCCATTTTATCACCTTTACTATGATTTTCACTGCATACATGACTTCTTAAGAGCATACAATGTTGTACTAATGCTACTTAAAAGCTTATTAATTAGCAGGGGGTTAATGGCCGATTGGTTAGTTCGTGCGGTTTGCATCATAAGGTCTATCATTGACTCAATGTACGTGATAAGCAGTAGGGTCGTCTGGCCAACCTCATGGGTTTATCCTTGGTCCTCAGGTTTCCACCCACTTCAAAAGACCACTATTGAATTGAACCGTGTTAGTCCAAAAATGACAGTTTGTGCCGAAAAGCTAGCTGACCAAGTCAGGAGGAAACCCGAAATATAACTTAAGAGCGACCAAAGTTTTCAACAAACTTTGCTTAAGACTGGTTCAAGGTTGACAAAGGTGTGTGTGTGTGTGGGGGGGGGGGGGTCGGATGGCACATACAGTAGGCTTTCGATTCATTAGATCTGTCATTGAGTCAATTGGTGTGGTTTCAAGTCTGATTAATCAATCAGCGTTGACATTTCTTAGCGTTTCCCCACAGTTCTGCGCAAAGAAGTCACTGTAACAGATTGTTTCATTGGCTAATTCCTCACATCAACAAGAACGCCTATTATATAACAACTCTTCCAGATCCTAGGGTAAAGACAAGTAAAACAAAATTAAATTTTGAACTAAAAAAAATGGAACGAAACAGGATCTCTGTGTTTTAATGAGATTGCCGAAAAATGATTTAAACCATTTTTTATGAAATTTATAATGATGAAGGGTTTCTCTCATGCGCAGACAAAATGATAAACAGACTTGTGTGATAGTTAAAAAGTGTCAATTTTAGAATTATCGAATTGCATATGTTTATTGAATATGATTGGGAGGAATTTACATGACAAGTAGGACAATGTAATTTCTATCGGTGTCAGTCATTATAACATATGTGATAGAACTGGTTAAACGCGTTCCAAATATAATTTTAACACAGATATCATTGATATGATAGATGAGTAATAAAGGTTTCAACAAACGAAAGTGACGAACACGAAAGGAAGATACGAGTTATCCTTCTGAAGTGACGAGTAATAACAGATACATGGGCGAATTTGTGTTCACTAATAATTCCTTCGAAGACCAAAAGTTGTTGTGTGAGACCGTGAGAGGATATCTGACAATTCATAAAAAGAATTGACTGCCACTAGATAAGAGAACACGAAAGAAAAACAGTAAAAAATATATGCATTACAATGATTTTTATACATTCTCATGACATTCAATTACTTTATTGAATTGTCAGATATCCTCTTACGGTCCCAAATAACAACTTTTGGTCTTAGAAGGAATTATTAGTGAGCAGAAACTCAGCTTCGTATCTGTTATCACTCAGTTATATAGAGGGATAACTCGGGTTTCCTTTTGACGTTCGTCACTTCCCTTTTTTGAAACTTTTATTACTCATCTATCGTATAAATGATATCTGTGTTAAAATTATATTTGGAACGTGTTTAACCAGTTCTATCACACCTGTGATAATGACGGACACCAATATTGTCCTTAAAATAATTTTTGTATTGAATTGCGATCCTCTAAATCAATTTTACATTTTTTTGATACTTCCCTGTCCTAATTAAACACTCTTAAATTGTTTTTGTTTTTATTTTGATCTATACGTATATTGTGATAAAACACTCCGCAAATCTCGACAGATTCCATTACCCTACATCTAGACTCGACTGTAGTATGACAGTATGTGATATGTACCTACGACCATACATTTGCGATGCAGCTACCGATTTACTTCAAAAAGGAAAACGTGTCGCTTTAACAAAAAAGTCCCAAATTGCGTCTTTTGTAGAGTGTGTATACCTAATTAAGCAGAGATGTTGTTTCAAGGCTGCTGGTTTGATAAAATTCCCTGGTAATTCCCCAAACCAAATGCCAAACGTAACGTTTGTTGATATACTACACTCTCCATGGGGACAGCCATTTTCCATTCGGAACCCTTAAAATAGTTCGAATATGGCGGAAATGGTCATACAGCCGAGATTAAGATGTGTAGAATCTGTCGAGGTTTGCCGAAAGGTGATATAAAAAAGTTTTATTTCTTCATAATTGACAAGACTAAAAATTCGCGCCATCAGAGACTCGTAAGATTCATGCGATTACATTACAAAAATTAACATGGACACTACCAAGTAAAACATGTACCCAAATCCATTGCTCTAAATTTAATATAAAGGCCAATAAAGTACATGATAAGCAGTAGGGTCGCATAATTATCATTTTTATTTATGACTCCAATAAAAATGCTAATTATGCGACGCTACTGCTTATCATGTACAACTGGGGAATCCAAACCCCGCCAGTTGACCCAATAACAGACCTTATGATGCAAACCGCACATGCTAACCATTTGTCCATTAACCCCCTGCTAATTAATAAGCTTTTAAGCAGCATTAGTACAACATGGTATGGTCTTAAGCAGTCATTTATGCATTGAAACTCAAAGTGAAGGTATTAGAATGGAAAATAATTCCGAATAAGACAATTTTAGCAAAACCACTTAAACATCGTTATGTGTGCCCCCCCCCCCCCTTTGTCACCTTTTAACTTGTCTTAAGCAAAGTTTGTTCAACTTTTGTCGCTCTTAAGTAGTATTTTCGGTTTCCTGACTTGGTTAACTACATTTGAGACTTTGTCTAAGTTATGGACTCTAAATTTTAATTAAAGTCACTAATTAGTGCTAATTAATTACACTCTTAAGCAGCCTAAGCACAACATTGTATGCTCTTAAGCAGTCATTTTGTGCAGTGAAACTCATAGTGAAGGTATTAGAAAGAAAAATAACCCCGGACAAGATAATTTTATGAAAAACACTTTAACATCATTATGTGTGGATTGTGTGCCCCCCCCCTCCTTTTGCCAGCTTTGAACTTGTCTTAAGCAAAGTTTGTTCAACTTTTGTCGCTCTTAAGTAGTATTTTCGGTTTCCTGACTTGGCTAGCTAACTTTTAGGCTTTGTTTCAGTTATGGACTTTAAATTTTAATTACAGTCATTAATTAGTGCTAATTAATTAAGCTCTTAAGTAGCATTAGAACAACATTTTATGCTCTTAAGCCATGCATTCTGTTTCTTAGTGTTGAGTATGAAAAGCCTGCAAGAAAATTGTTGATGGACATTTAATTTTAACTATAATTAAAATTGAGGTGGTTGGGAGGGGCACTCCCAGGTAATTGCACAGGTTACAAAACTTAAGACTTGCCTTTCCAAAATGATATAGGGTTAAAATATGTGTTGTAGACCTCAAACCTTTTGGACCCAATATTTTGATTAAACCTCGCTGGGCTCCCGGGTTAATACATGTTATCAGTAATTCTTATAACATAATTGAGCTGATTTTTGATAATCACTATTCATTGTAAATTAACATAAAAGCAATTTGATGAGTATTTTAAGGGGGTGGAATTTAAAAAAGAAATATTTAATTGGAGCCACCCCCCTTAAGTCACTAGCATCAATAGATATTGAAAATTAATTAAAAAAATCATTGATTGATAGATTCTCATTGAATATTGATCATTTTAATGACTTGAATATCTGGTAGCATTTGAATAATGACTGAGTATATTTGAACAGAATGATGACTTGAATAATTGAATAACATTTTAATAATGACTCGAATATTTGAATAGTAAAATCAGCATTCAATGGTTCAACTGATCTTATATAATATCCTGAAAATCTTCTACAGGATTTATAAAACCTTGTATATTACTGATAATAAACATATTATAAAAACACGATGAAGAAAATACTTACAGTCCATCTTGTCGATCAGAAAACATAATGAAATTATCTATATCATGTTCTAATGATGGAAACAAACTTCCTAACATTGACCTGTAATATATATATATATATAAATATTAATCATTTATCTCTTACAGTCGGCTATAATAATATAGACATCATTCAGGCCTTGTAGCATTAGGCTCGCAACATCCCTCTCACTTACAACGATAAAGTTCTTGCCCTGAGCTGGGATTGACCCCTTGATGCATTGGTGAGAAGCAGCCTCTCTATCGCCACAGCTATCTGACCAGCTTAAATCTTAAAGTTTAACTTACCGAACTGAATCGTTGATTTGTCGTCTGAAAAGAGAATTAAAGCAAATATTACTATTGTAATATTTAACTATGTTGTGTGTAATGTAGGAGGCAGGGTAGGCTTACTTGTTCTAGAATACTTAACACAACTTCTCACTAACCTGGAGGTTCCATATTTAATGACTATGTTGGCCGAGAAAGTTAATCAGGTATTTTCGGGGTGGTTCCTCCAATTCAGTGGTTCAGTTGTTTGGATGGGATGAAAAACCAAGGTCCCATGCACTCATTGGCATGTACATAAAAGGACCCTTGACAGTTGGAATTTAAAATAAGAGTAGGACATTTCCCTTGTAGCACATTGTATGGTGCATGCACATCTTCATTAGCCCAGCCAGAGCAGAATGGTAGGAGGTTAAACACCATTTAATTTCATGTATTTAGAATACTAACAAAATTTTTCTCATTTTATCTGACCGTTGCTGTTTTTAACCCATGTTCATATTGATAAAAGACTTTATTATTATTACCATTCACCATCCCCTCACCAACCCACTAATACAATATATATCTAGATCACATTAATTACAGGGTAGTACATTTATTACCATACAACAAACCATTCTACAAACAGAGATCCTTCTACTTCATTCCTTGAGAATAGATCTCTGCCCTAAATGGCCGCCATTTCAAAAATTAGTATACTGATTTGTAATGCGTTTCTACTCCATCTTACATCTGTCATACTCAGAAAGGCTAAATAAACTTTTTTAATTTTATTAAATGGAAGCCAAATAATATATTCTTAACAAAATTCTTGAGGTATACTTTGTGTCTTCGACTAAAATCGCCAATTTAGGACTTAAAATGTCGTTTAACTATTTAGTGTCTGTTTGCAAATGGAGCTTTAAACTGTAGACTAAGTTTAGTATAACAACAAACATCACAACATATATGACTTTATAACAAACAGTCATCCTAAAAAAAGCAGAAATTCAGCCCAGTTTTATCATGCCAATTCAATGTAGAAAATATCTTAGAATTAGAGATGCGATCGAATCATGCTTTCAGTAATAATTAGTTTATCTGTTATAATTTTTGACAACACAAAAAACATCTAACAAACAAAATATATAAATTTCAATCACTATTATAAATGTTATATTATTATACAAAAGATATATTATGTACAATGCGTAGAGATTTGATATTCTCCTTGTCAAGCTCTGCATTTCTCTTTGTTTTCCGGTTAAATTTAGTAATTGACTCAGAACTTTGCTTGATAAAGGCGAGAGAACCCTCATCACAACTTTGAAAGAAATAAATATTCAAGTAATCTGACGGACTGCTAATTTTCCAGCTGTCAATATTCCTGTGATGCAGTCATGGCTGATATAAATAGGACAAAACGCGAGGAGTCTTTCCTCTTAAAGTGTTGTAGAGAATTGAGAATTGTAAAGATAAGTGAACAAAACACCATAATGCCAAAATTAAAAACAAAAAAATCGAATTGTAACAGAAATTGTTAAATAATAACAAAAAAAATAAACAAAAAAAACCAAACACCCAGAATATTTACAATCACTTACTTTTCTTTCGTGGTTCTTCTCTGATACAAGCCCTCCCCTAGATTCTCTTCAAAATATTCCCTGATTGGATAATATAAGATTGTTACAGCCAATCAGCAATGGTGTTAGTATAGAGAAACATGTAACTATGGCATTCTGTTGTTATATTTATATATATGATTAAAAATAACATGAGAGATAATAATAGAATGAGAGTACTCACAGAGAATGTGTTTGTCTACTGAACCGACGGAGATTTACAAGATCAAAAGACCTGTTTCCTATAAAAGTCATATGTTCAATCCCGGATGTTTATGCTATAGGGGGGGTCACGGTGGCTAAGTGGGTAAGACGCTGGCTCGCTAGTCTGGAGGTCGGGTGTTCGATCCTTGCATTGGCCGAGAAAGTTTATCCAGATTTTCCAAATTGATTCCACCTTGTCAGTGATGCAGGATGGTACCAAAAACCGAGGTCTGTGTATACATTGGCATGCATGTAAAAGATCCCTTGGCAGTTGGAATTTCCCTCATAGCACACTGTATGGCATATGTCCGTCTTCATTAGCCCGATTTAAGAGTAAAACAGTAGGACGTTAAACCCAATTTTATTTAATAGGGACACATGTCCACTGCCCTCTTCTTAATAACTGTATTGTTTTGTTTATGAAATATTTAAGATATATTTTGGAGGTTGCAGCTCAAAATAGAGATTTCTTGTATTCTGATCAGTCGAACAAGGAAACGATAAACTGACGAAAGCATTATCAAAAGTCAGATAACGTGTGAGTGATGAATTGAAATGTGATTGCCATGACAAGCAAAGCTTTTAGCAACTTAATCAGAAATTGATATTTTTAAGCTAACAACACTGGTATCTGATATAAGTACCATGTCTTAACAGCACAATATCTGATCTCTGGGAATACTCTCGTCTTAAAACAAACAATTCATGAATGCAATCTTGTTAAATAGTAATATGCTTATGTTAATTGTATTAAAGACTTGAGGTGTCATTTGCATTTTCACAAATCCACGTTAATATATACTTAGGTCGATTATTTAACATTTAATTAAGAAAACAAAATCAAAATATCAAAGCTTGGATTCAATCAGACGTCAACTAGGCCCATCAGTTTTCTCGACTAGCAATAAAATATGGCAGTATCTTCTTACATAGTGAACAGCTTAGATTGATTTATCATAACTTTGTGAATACTTAACAAAATTCAACAATTTTTGGACTGATATTCCAATTAGATATTAAACCTTCATAATATTTTAGTTTGCAGGGGATTCCTATAGTGTTAAATTACACTTCAAGCCTTTAATACATTCACCTAATCAAGTTTAATAATTAGATAAATAATCTACTATAAATACAAATTCATGCCTTGGGTTAAAGTTTTTTAAGAAATAAAATAATCATGCTTAAACTAGGACGGTTTTATAATAAAATACTTTTAAAAGCAATTATTTCTCGTCAAACAACATAATATCAGTCAACATCTTCATATAGATATATATATATATATTATTATTATTATAGTTAATATTTTCATACACTGTCAACTGCCAAACACCATACTGTAATTATGTCAATGTAGCAACTTGCCAAATCGATTTGTATTTAGTAGAGATGTCATATGACAGTTTAGTTGATTTCAAAGTACTTTGACGAGTTCATTAAATGCGCCAATGAACTGTAAACAATTCCTGTGGATGGTCATAGTTGAAAAAACATGTGATCACCTGATCAAATCGTCAAATTACACCTCGGGGTGATTTTGCTATTTTTGGTAATCGCTATAGAAATCGGTGTCGATAACTTCATTGTTTAGGGCAATCGATCTGAGTTAGAGGGACGTTAAAGATGAAAATTTTATTGAATGAAATTCTCTTTGGCTAATCAGTGGTCGATAAAAAAGCTTAGTGTTAGTTAAACAAGAAGATATATTATTATTGCGAATGTCATGCCAAATGCAAATCAATCATTTAAAATTTCAAGTCTAAGCTATTTTCAACATTTCCTTCTGTAAAATTAAAACTTTCAATTCCGCCCCAGTTGAATCTAGGTCAGATTTATATCTAATTGATTTTAATATTTGGATGTTATTTTAATTCTTGTTCTATCGATACTTAATTTATACTAGTCTAGAAGTTTATAACAAGAGACTTTTTTTTATCCTTCAGTCTTTTTTAGATAATCATATTTGTTTGATCAAGTGCACTATTGGCCAATCTCTGTGGTTCATTGAGTGATGATGAGCCAAACATCCTCATGTTGCTTATATGTGACCCATGACAGCAAAATGAGTCAGAAATTGTAAGTAATTGTTTACAATAATAATATATGAAGAAACATTTCGAAATAGGCTAAAATAAAATAATTGGGTTTATTGGTAAATTCAAAACATTTGCCTTTTGTGCTTTATCATTAACAATATATTCATAGTTTATTTTAACAGATTCATTATATTGTAAAAGACTTGCAACTTCAAACTCTTTATGCTATCAAGGGTCACATATAAGCAAAATAAACGAAGTTAGTTTTTCAGTTCCTTGGCTTTGATGTTTTGCTGATGATCAGCAAAGAATATGAAGTTCGACCCTCTGCAAAGTTTTGATCAATCATGATCATAACATGAGAAATGTAGCAAGAAGATAAGTGAACTATTGGAAGCCATACTTAAGTGCAGTCATCATCCGCAGCAGACATTTTGTACAAGTTGTAATATGTATCTTGAGAGTAGCATGTTATATTTTTATATTAAAGGCATTTAACTTTTCTTTATGTAAAATTATAAAATCTTAGAATGGAATCATTATTGATGACTTACTCTTGAACATTTGTGATTTTTCTTGGTGTCCAGATATCACTACTATCATTGTCTTGATCACCATCCTAATAATAACAACACATACACATAGATATTAGCGGTGTAAATAATACATGAACTGACATATTAATGTTCTAAACTAATCCTACTTAAGTATTTTCCATAAATCAGCCATCCTAGAATGTCTCTTTATTATATGTCCTACCAAGTCAAGCTACTAAAAGCACTATATATTGTCTTAAGCAAAGGCTTGCAATTAGCAACCATGACCAGCCTTCTGTCAGTCTATCAACTGTATAATTTTGACCCAAGTCAGAATGGTAAATAAATACGCCACTCAAAATCAGTTATAAAATACCATAGATTCTGGTACGTCACACCTAATTTATGTTCTGCTACAATTGTGTCACATCTACCTTTTATTCACCTAACCTTAGATTCTGCAACAACAGTTTCAGTGTTTCACACCTAACAGACACTGCTACAATGTGGTTCTACCTTAGATTCTGTTAAAACTGTCTCACACCTGACCATATATTTTGCTAAAACTGTATCACATCTAACCTTAGATACTGTGTCACACCTACCTTAGATTCCGCTACAACTGTGTCGCTTAAGTGAAAGAATTTATCACAGAAATCTTGTTCTGCTAAACAAACTCTTTCTAACTCTACAAATACTTTCTCTAAAATCTGTAATATAGAAAATGTTACAAACAATAAAATCAAATACAATATTTGGATTTATCTTTTTATCTTGAACTGCACTTGTTATCATTTACAACATTTTTATTTGTATAGGCCGAAGGTTTGCTAAAATTATGTGAGAGAGAGAGGGAGAAATGGGGTTTAATGTCCACTCAACACAATCTAGGTAATTTCAAGACTAACACATATGGTTTAATTTTATTTCAATAATTCGCTTGCGTGTAGGGGTCTTTAGTAGTAGGAGGAAACCGGAGAAAACCAATGAGGTTGGACAGAACCACGCCAGTTGACTCAATGACAGGTTTTATGATACAGCGTGCAAGTGCTAACTATTCGGCCATCCCCCCTCAAATAATGTGATATCGGCTTAACACTTCTATCAGCTCATCTCTACTTTTTATAATACTTTATAATAACACAAATTGAGGGATTAATTTGATAAAAACTCACGGAATCAAACAGGTTTCTATTAGCGATGTCTGTCTCAGAGCCGTATCTCATGGAAACGGAATCAATACTCTGCATTGAAGGTGACCGACCACGTACTTTTGAAGAAACTTTTTCTAAACTTGTTGATGAGCCGGATAACATGGAAGCCATATCTGATAAAGATAAATAACATAATTTACATTCTTGTGGACCAAAAATATGAATAAATATAGAATTAAAATATGAACTGAAAAGTTGGTTATCTGCAATGCAAATCAACATAATATTGTCCATTATTAAGTCAAGAGCAGAGCGCATGACAAGCAAAAGCATAAAGTGATTTGGATTTGGCCCAGTCAGTGATGAAAAAAAGGACGTTAGACACCATTTCATTTCATGAGGTCAACACTTTTATCTTTTTTACCCAATTCAACGTGGTTACTTTAAGTAAAGAAAATTGTTTAAGTCCACCAGCTTCCAGTCCATATTTCTAAAGCAGTTAAAGAAAACTCACAAGTTTTAAGACAGCAATTTCACCTCATTTTTACAAACAATCATGGAAACGAGACATTCGGTAATCATACAAATTAAATGGATTTGTTTTCTTCAATGTAGTTAAATTGAGATATTTGATACACCCTAGAATAATAGTATGTTCCCTTTTTTTTTCACCGTATTTGGGTTTCTAACCGGGTGTTTTCAGACCTCAACTATACATCACATACAGTGGATGCTTACGACTGGCCTTTGAATCCATTCCCTTGTCCATGTACATGATGTGTCTTCTGAAACCATTCCCTTGTCCATGTACATGATGTGTCTTCTGAAACCATTCCCTTGTCCATGTGTAATGTTTATGATGCGTCTTCTAGCCCCTTACCCATTACCTTGTCCATGTGTTTTGAGTGTGATGTGTCTTCTGACCAATGAATCCATTCCCTTGCCAATATGGAATGTCTCTTTTATTCCTTTATCCCACTTGACTGCCAATGTGTTCTGAGTGTGATGTGTCTACTATCCCCTTACCCCATTTCCTTGTCCATGTGCTCTGCGTGGGATGTGTCTTCTATTCCCTTACCCCATTTCATGTGTAATGTGTGTCTTTTGGCATAGGAGTTAAATAAATGACAATATCATATGGGGCGCGATGAAAATAGATATGTCTTAACAACTTACTATGTTTTCCCTTCTCTGTTTTACTGGCCAGCTTTTGTTTAGCACAATCTAAAAATTCCTGTAACTCTCTTACATAAAGTTTCGATAGATTCTCACAGTATACCTGAATAAATAAATTATAAAATCCTAAGTATTTCTACAAAAAAAAATTTATGCAAATAAATATTGCTTTAATTAATTAATAGGACCTCATATTAAGTGCTTGTGGTAACTGGTAAGCTTCTGTTGGGAATCCATGACCTTAGAAGTCCCTACCATTGTCCAGATATGCTATATCTATTTTGAGGTTTACCAAGAATATCACGCAATAATCAGCTTGTAAACTTATCTCTACAGGCTTTTTAAATATTCATTTTAAAATTATTTAGAATGAAATCAAATTTGACAAGTTAGAATGAGTTATCGAGATTCGTACCTCTGAGAGACAATCAAAGACCAGTGGATCAGTAGTTTTTAACCAGTACATTAAATCCGAATAAATAATCAACTCCTTGTGAATCTTATCATGTTGAGGCATCTTTAATTCACCAGAAGAACGACTCAATAATTCTGCAATTTGGTTGCCCTGAAACCAATGAAATATAACATTAAGTCATGACACAACAGAAAGTCTGTTAATTATATTCAATATTGTGAAGGAACTTTCTGACTATTTGTAAAAAGAGGGTGAGCTAATGGAATGATATATATGAATGGAGTGAGAAAATGGAATGACATATGAAGAGAACAAGTAAATGGAATGATGTGAAGGGAGCAAATAAATAGAATGATGTGTGGATGGTTCAAGTAAATGGAATGATATATGAAAAGAGCGAGTAAATGGAATGATATGTGTTAAGAGAGAAAGTAAATGGAATGATATATGAAGGGAGTCAGTAAATGAATGATATATAATGAGGGAGCAAGTAAATGGAATAATGTGGGAAGGGATTTGGTAAATGGAATAGTGAGTAAATGGAATGATGGATGAACAGGTCAATGAATAATGGATTAGAATGATGGTTGAATAAAGAGCAACAAACCTGATGTATAAATAGATTATTAAGATGTTGTGATAATCTTTTACTGAATGTAGCCGATATTTTACCAAACTTCTTCTGTTGTTCTTCTACAGCGCCAAGCTTTTTTAATGCTAGAATCATACAAAAAATATGTTCCATTATACTCTTAAAATATCATTCTACACATAACATGATACAGGAGTCAACATAGGCCCAGCCTGTTCTCCAATCCTATGTCAAATAAAATAAAATATTGTTTACAAAAAAAAATGCAGGGCAGTTGTCAAGGGTACTGAACACTCGACTTAAATAAAATGCATTGGTTTTGACTCTCAATGTCAGGTTAAATCCTTGTTATTTTTCAGCACAAAATATCGGTGTTGTTGTCTCTCGAGGACTGAAGAATTGTGTTGACAGACCATTGATATAAACCTACCTGGATCCATGTCAACATTCATACAGCGATACAAAGCTTGAGCTGCTATAGCACAATCATATATACCATTTGGTGTCTGTAAATCCCCATCTAATAACGCACTCATATGTTTTAAATCTAAATCCATATTACTCTATAAAAAAAGTAAGAGGTTAAACCCCTAATAACGCACTCATATGTTTTAAATCTAAATCCATATTACTCTATAGAATAAAAGTAAGAGGTTAAACCCCTAATAACGACTCATATGTTTCAAATCTAAATCCATATTACTCTATAAAATAAAGGTAAGAGGTTAAACCACTAATAACGCACTCATATGTTTTAAATCTAAATCCATATTAGTCTATAAAAAAAAGGTAAGAGGTTAAACCCCTAATAACGACTCATATGTTTTAAATCTAAATCCATATTACTCTATAGAATAAAAGTAAGAGGTTAAACCCCTAATAACGACTCATATGTTTCAAATCTAAATCCATATTACTCTATAAAATAAAGGTAAGAGGTTAAACCACTAATAACGCACTCATATGTTTTAAATCTAAATCCATATTAGTCTATAAAAAAAAGGTAAGAGGTTAAACCCCTAATAACGACTCATATGTTTTAAATCTAAATCCATATTACTCTATAGAATAAAAGTAGGACATTAAACCCCATTTCATTCCCTAGAATCATAAACAATATATAGAATAAATAGTAAGGGGACAAATGATTATATTATTAATTAAGGACACAACACACAATCCAAAATAGCATATATGTTAAACCTTGTACACAACCCACCATAAGTGCTACTAAAGGCAGTCTATCTGGTTACATCTCACTGTGCCCACTTTTGATTGATCCAATTAAGGTCTAATTAGGATTAGTGTATTAAGCGGATTAGGATTAGGTGTTATAGGTAATTAGATGGAAAACAACAAATATTGAAAGTGACTACATATTCAGTCTTATAATTGGTGAGATGAACTCACTGTAATCGTTTAAGTGATGAATTTTATTTTAAAAAATGACACTTGAATATAATATGAATTATGTTCAGTAAGCCTACACATTACACGGTCTTTATAAGGACACACACATCTGTTATATTTCATCATGACAAACATCCAGTACATACCCAATGCTCAAGGTGGAGAAAACTTAGTCCACGCTGAAGGTCCACGCACAATGAACCATGTTGAAGGATGGCATTCCAAGATAACATCCGTTATTGCCACCCCTCACCCAAATATTTTTAAGTTGGTGGCTTTTTTTAAGAATGAACAAGCTTACTCCGAAGTAACCATTCTCCAGTTAGGTGCCAACGGAAAATTACGGCCTAAGAGAATAAAGTACAGGCAACTAGAAACCCGACTCCAAACTCTGAAACTGATCTTCAGAACGGTATAAAGACTGTATTCGAGTATGCCGATGGCGTAGCCCGTTTAACTACATTGTAAATTTTCATTGTTTATCTTGTTTTTGTGTGATGTATGATATATCCATGTATGTTATACTTTTATTACATATTTTATATATAAAACATCGAAAATTGTTATATTTTCATTAAATTATAAAGTGCTAATGTGATGTATGATATATCCATGTATGTTATATTTTTATTAAATATATATAAAACCTCGAAAAATAAAAAAAAAATACATAAAGTATTTGGGATATTTTCCCCATCTAATTGCCTATAACACCTAATCCTAATCCGCTTAATACACTAATCCTAATTAGACCTTAATTGGAATAATCAAAAGTGGGCACAGTGAGGACACACCGTCTATCTTTGGGGGAAACTTTTTAGTAAACCTGTATGTTAGATCTATGAATCACTTGTGTGTGTTTGGCACCGTAGAAGATCGCTGACTTGCCGTTGAGACTTTTGGTCCTGCCAAAAAAAAAATTCCCCCCCCTTTTCTTGCGGCTGGTCTGCGAGCTACCAAACCCTAAAATTTTACTCAACTACAATATTACGTTAAATGATAACCTTACCACTAGTCCATTTAATTCTTCTGTTAATTTATGATGGTTTGTATTTCTGATGGTCATCAACATATCTTTATCTTTCATTACTTCCATCTGTTCCTTCACATTCTATATACAACAAATATACAACAATATACATAAACTGTTGCATAAAATATACATAAACTGTTGCATAAAATATACATAACATAAACTGCTGTATAAATATACGAAAACTGCTCAAATATACATAACATAAACAGTTGCATAAAATATACATAACATAAACTGTTGTATAAATATTCGTAAACTGTTAAAATATACATAATATAAACTGTTGTATGAATAGGCATCAAGACCATAAAACTTTTTTTGCACAAACTCTTTCTTCAGATTTCACTTTTTAGATTGACGTTATTATATTTATTTAGTGGAATTTTATCACTCAATAACACATTTTAACAGTTATTTAGCACCAACATTATATTTATTTAATAATGATGTATAAAATCCCATATTTTCATATTATTTTACCAAATCTCACATTAGCAAATGTTATCCATTATTTACAAAATTCCCACTGTAGAGAGTGAATTATATGCAATTATTATACACTGTGAAAGAGATGATATCTAGTCCTACCTCTAGTATTATATCATAGAGATTATATCACATCATCAGGCGCGGATCCAGAGGGGGCGCGGCTCCTCCCCCCTCAGCCCGGCGAGACTGGAATTTTTGCTTTTTAAGTGATGATATAAACATGATTTTCGCATTGTCTATGCCCAGGCAATGCGTCAAGGCTCTGGGGATTACACCAAACCACTAATGTATGCGGCACTCTAATGATTACCATTAGTTGCAATGTATGGGCCCCCCCTCGAAAAAAACCTTGATCCGGGCCTGATCATACCTCTAGTATTGTATCATATGAATTCAACTGTTGTTCAACCATTTCCGCTTGTTTTATTCCATCATCCAGTAACCTCATTAAATTCAAAACCTGATCTTCTGATCCCATGATAGAATGAATATTAGCCTGAATTTAATTAAATAACCATATCTTAATCCATTAATCATCAATTAAGGGATTGTTTTCCCTTGTAAACTACAATATTGTGAAATTTATCTCTATTAAAGAATATCAGTCCAATAATGGTTTATTTACAAAGATATGGTGAACTGAAAATATCACAACATTGATATCTTCCAGAGACAAAAATATGCCTCTTTTTCATCCGATTAAATCAAAGCCAGAAAATTAGCTAAAGAGAGATGATGTTTCTTTAATTTTATATCAATAAATTTGGTTGAGCGCAGGGGTCTTTAGCAGTGGGGGGAAATCGGAGAACCCACTCTTTCATCAGATTGAATCCAAGCTAGAAAATTAGCTAGAGAGATGATGTTTCATTAATTTTCATCAATATATTTGGTTGAGAGTAGGGGTCTTTAGCAGTGGGTGAAAATTGGAGAACCCAGAGAAAACTCATGAACCCTTGTCACATAAAAAGCTGAAAATCTAAACCCCACCAGTTGACTAATTGACAGACCTTATGACTTACAGTGTGAATAAGACTATTGAGCCATCCAACCCCCTGCAAATAAAAACAACATACCCCATCCAGTACAGATAATTCTTTAGAAAGTTGATCAGCAAAGACCTCTGCATTAGCGATACCAGCTTGACATGATGACATGAGACGTTCAAGATCAGATTCTTCTTTCGCTGACAGTGCCTGATAGTCCTCATCCTCAATTGAAATATCATCGCCATCTTGTGCTGCTTGACCTTGATCTAATGGCTGGTTGATGTCTAATAAACATAATAGATATATAAAAAGTTTACGGTATCAATAATAAATCTCAATCGTGAAAAAGTTCAAACAATGCTGTTGAACAAAATGGAGTTTAATGTCTTGTTGACACAACTTTTGAATATTTTGAGCCTAAGATTTCAAATGTATTAAGATAAATTTACCAACCTTGTATTAAATGTTCTGGAATATTAACAAATGTGGGTTTCTGTATCAGGTATCGCTGGCTCAGCTGAAAAGAAATTATACAAAATTTACAGGTGTGCTTTGCCATTCTTGATTATAACATAATAATCAACTCAAGGGATGACAACTGAAATGGCCAGATAAATTTGAGAAATAAAAGAGAACCAGCGGCTGCCAGACAAGATATGCCCACATTTTGCCAGAGACGGATAGAGAATAAGCTAAATAAAAAGATTTTTTTTGTACAATCCAGGGCCATAATTCAGGAAGTTACGATACGATCTAATATGCATGAATATTGAAAGAAACCAACACCTTTGGGTTATAAAGATATATTTCAAAGAGACAAAAAGGTAATTTTTTACATAGTTAGATTCTAAACAAATTGGGAAAAAAACAGACTAAAAAATTCCAAAGAAATAAAAAGATAGGTGGCCAGGTAACCAAGCATATGACCACAGCAACTAAATCATCCAAGCAGTCGACAAGGGCTCTCGCATATTTATTCTCATGTAGTTAATGGGATCTTTTATTAGACAACTGATATCAGTTTCTAGAGATGGAAAGATAACTTTTGTTGTTTAAAATGTGCAATAAAACTCACTCTCCACAATGAAGATAAAAAACCCTCCTTTTCATCCACGCTACTCGTAGCCCAGCTGTAAATTTTCTCAAATTGAAGGTCAAATTCTGTTGTTTCCTGTAATTCAAATTTAACTGTTATCATTATAATCAGACGGAGGATTAATCTATTTTGTACTGTCTAGACAGTCCGAGCAGAAAAGTAGGACATTAAACCCCATTTTATTTTATTTCTCTGCTGTAAGAAATAAAATAAATGGGGTTTTACATCCTACTGTTCTGTTTCGACTGGGCTAATGAAGGTTCTTTTTACATGTGCATGTCAATGTGTACAAGGGACCTCAGTTTTCCGTCACATCTGAACAACTTACTATATATTTTTGTCCCTTGCAAGTACTGTAAGATCTGTTTTAATATTGAACAGTGATGTTAGGGGTGGGCAAATGGAGGTTGAATTTTGGAAACAAGTGTTTTTTAAGGCGATTTTGGCTGCTGAATCCGAATCTGGTGAAATTGTTGTTCTGTGACGTCATTTTGAGCTGGTTCCGTAGCCATTTTCAAAATGACTTTTTTTCAGTTATTACCCTCATATCAATAAAGGATGTTATCAAATCATAAATGGGAGTGCAATTTTAGAATCCACGGTCATGAAAACATATATTCTAACATATTGGACAACTAGTTCCAATATTGCCTCGCTTTTATGAGAAAAAAAGTCATTTTTGGGCCGCCATTTTGAAGGCCATGGAACCAGCTCAAAATGACGTCACAGAACAAAAATTTCTCCAGATTCGAATTCAGCAGCCAAAATCACCTTAGAAAACTCACGTTCCCAAAATTCGACCTCCATTTGCCCACCCCTAGTGATGTTGAACTCCAGTATTATAATAACTGAAACTCTACTCTATTGTAAACATAAATTATTTTGTGTAAACTGGTATTCTATATTTTTCTTTTAAAATAGCTTGTATTCTAAAATGTATTGGGGGTTGTGTGGCCAAATGGCCTAATGTGTACATTTTAAATCATAAGGCCTGTCATTGAATCAAGTGTCACGATTTCAATATCCAGCTTATACTTGAGAAGGAGTAATATCGTCTGTATGTGCAAGCACATGCAAATTATTGAAACAAAATTAAACCACATGCTAATCTTGAAATGCCATAGTTTGTGTCGAGTGGACAATTGGACAATAAACCAGACATTTCTCGTTTAATCAGATTAGTATTCAGAATTTACCCAATCAAAGAATAGTATAAACTGATACACAGAAGAATTTGATTATTTGGGTGGAAATTTAATATTCTAAATAAATGATTATAATAACGTAATTCTTCACCTTTTGTGCACTTCTGCCATCAACATTTCTGAGATCCCGTAACAGCCAGGAGAGCTTCTTCTTATATGCGTCGCCTCGGTCTGTCTTTTTGACTTGATAAATAAAAACTCTAATGGGGCTGTCTGTTGTGTTTACTGAAATGAGTAAAATACAAATCTTGACACCTCTTTGTTTAGATTTACCTAAATATACAGTAAAATACATAGAAGTATTTACACCTAGATGTACACACTCATCAGCAGTGAATATTCGAATATTCGCTCCCCCGCTACTGATATGGATGATTAACTTTTTTCCTTCTGCAAATTAATTTTTTTAAGTATAAGAAAAAAAAATAAAGGTATTTCAAATATATGTAGGTAAAATATATTTTCTATTTGGTGTAAATGAGTATGTAAATGAGTAAAATGCACCATTCTGCCTGGATCAGTAATATCTATGTAAACAATGCACATTCCATTAATCCCATGATTGACGCTGCGTGATGTGACGTCACAAACTGAAAGCAGTCTTCTCTTAGTCTTCACAATACCACTGTGAAACAGATTGCTAGATCTAGACCATTGTTAATAGAAACGATCTGTGTCATACTTACATAAATCACATATTAATCATATTCAAACCTTGTTAAATACGATCCGAGATATATACTTACATACAGCACATAGATATGATCCTTTTCTCTTCCTAGGTGGTTTATAAACGCTGATTAAACTAATTAATCTTTCATCATTTGGTAGAAACAAATCTCTCTGTAGAGTGTGTTTTACCGAAGCCATGTTTCACCTGACACAACCTAAAAAAAGTACTATATAAAATGAATTGGGGTTTAACATCCTACTGGGCTCTGCACCAACTGGACAAATTAAGACAGACATACACCTTGCAATGTGCTATAAGGCAAATTTTGCCTAAACATTGGCCTTGTCTTTTACCTACTAGGTAGGGCCTACACGTACTACATGATGATGTACATACACACATGTAAAAGTATGTAGAGGGGGTGTTGATCGGACCGCCTAATCATTGAGTCACCTGGATCCACCTATAATTACCATAATAGAAATTAACAGTTTAATCCTAATAATATAGAGAAGAGACAGACAGATTGATGGGCCATGGGGTCGATGGGTGTTTTCTGGTCTGTTGCAACGATGCACATTTTTTCTTATTCATATTTTCACGATTTATTATACCATAAACAAATTATATTATTATAAGCATTACTTATATTAATTTAGATAAACAGTTAGTTACCAAAAGACACAAACTGTAAATAAATTTTTAACAGGACAGGTTTTTAAAGAACAATATCAATAAGTCTAATGTCTGTTTTTTATTCATCTTTCAGTTTCTCAATTCATCAACTTCCTGTTTGACTATTCACAGCACCGAGATCAAGCTGGCATACAATAAGCCACCATACAATAAAACTAAGACCGCTTATCAAAATATAGACCACTCTGATTAGCAGTGAATATGCGCTCAGAAGCACACTGATCAGCAGTGAATATACGCTAGGACGCTACAGTATTAGAAGACTTTCGAAATTCTCTGTGAAACAGATTTGCTCAGAAACACTGATCTATTGTATGGTTTCTTATTGTATGCAAATTTATCTCGGAATGCAAAGCGCGTGCGTAGCGCACCTGTTTCCGGTAGTCTTGGTTGACTGGTTTCCTGTTTGAACCATTGACATTTTTGCTGTGGTTTACGTCTGGACAATCAACGAAGCGTTGCCTAGTGTTTGTAAACAAATGGCGGAGAATCTGTCACATTTAGTGTGAATTTAACAGTTGAATACGACACCTGTCGTTTGTTGTAGCCGTAATTCCGTGAACTTGTTACTTACAATTAAAAAAAATAACAGATGACAACGGGACATATTTTACCGGGATATAATGATCCCGTTACTCGCTTAAGACGGGTTCAAAATATTGGATATCCAATAGAATCTGATAAAATTTTACAATTACGACAAGATACCAGTCTTGATAGAAATGAATTTGAACTGATCAGGGCCAGGGCTAGGCAATTATGGAGTAAGCCCGATAGAGAAAAAACAACGTATAATTTTTATCATACGGGAGATAAAGTTGGCGAGGTTGTTCCACCTCGTCCGTCGTCTGCTACCAGAAAAAATAAACCCCACCCTCCTCTGTAAGTATTTATGTAAATTTATTTGTCTCCCAAGTAAGTTTTATTTTTCTGTTAATTTTTATACCTTTACCTTATCAGAAATATTGAAATATTTTCATAAGACCTATCTGTTTTGAAATTTTACATCAATTTGTATCTTTTATTTATTTAAAATGTGTTAATAGATAGGTCTATTGGTATTTGTTACGGTACATAATAATATTTTTTGACTTTATGTATGTAGTGTTCTTTAGGTCTTGCTTTTTTTTACAGAGTCTTTCTAACCAACCGATTACATCATATAACAGGCTATCAAGAACCAGATACAACTTGTCATACCCAGGCCTATAGAGGTTAGCTATATATATTATACACAGGCCTATAAAGTTAACTATATGACACACTTAAGCCTGTAGAGTTTTGCTATATATCATAGGCCGACACAGGCTTATAGAGGTTAGCTATATATTATACACGGGCACCTAATACAACGAAAAATACGGTAGATATATATTATTATACACAGGCCTATAGAGGTTAGCTATATGTTATGTTATACACATTATACAGTTTCATTTAACTATCAATTTCATTTAGCTAACAATTTACTTAAGCTTACAATTTTTTATTTCATATGAAGAACTCTTTTCAAAATTGTGAAAATGACCCATATTGGAGTTTACTAGTATTTTACTGGTAAGATAATAAATGTATTTGCTATAAGTCTGAATTTATGTATTAACAGTTGATGCCAGCGTACCTTTTCCTGAACGAGCAGCAAGACAATTGACAAGATCTAAATACATTGGTCGACCAAGTACAACTAGCATCAATCAATATAGAGACCAGTATGTAAGTATGAAGTAAAGCTCTCCACCCCATAATGATATATGGGCCTACTCTGTTTTGGGGGTTATGTAACTCTTTTTATGTTATGGTCTTTATATTACCATCGACTGACTCAATGTCACTTCACACCCAATTCATTTTTAGAAAAATTAATTCAAAAATAAATTAAGGAGACATTATAAACATCATCTTTTACAACCAGGCTATGGGGTATTTCTTTAAAACGTTTTTTATAGTGTTTCGAACAGTTGTTTGGGTCTAAAATATAGAACTTAAAGAAAATTCAACCACTTTTATTCACTGAAATATATCTGGAATTTCTCATTTATTATCTGTCTATAATTGCAGTGTTGTACTGGAGGACATCCATACTTTAGGTCAAGGTATTGTGACTACTTAAGAAGCAGTTGATATTCTGACAGCTAACATTTTTTTATAATATTGTTTTTCAGCATTTAAAAGATTTTATGGAACCTACTCCTGCACAGGCTACTGAAGCCTGGTTAAATTGGGCCGGTAAAGATGGTGAGTCACCTGTCTTGTTAGTGTCCATGTAATAACTATTTTCTACTTTGACAAGTTATAGACTATTGGGACTGCAGTGAACCAGTGTTGGCATGAAAGTTCATCTGGATTTTTTACACGTAACTCAATTCCCCCTTGTTACTTGTGCAGGACAGAGAGCATGAGGTCCTGTTAACACATTTGCATGTACTGAAAAGAATCCCTTGGCTATCACGCGACTGTTCGGTCAAAATGTCCATCATAGTACGCTATACGGTGTATGCCTGTTTCATTATCCTGGTCAGAGCAGACCAGTAGGACGTTAAACCCCATTTCATTTCATTTTTGAAGATTATAAATGAATGAATGACATAGTTGTTTTATTTTATAGAAAAAGAACATGCTTTATCATTATTAGAAGATCAGAGAAATCAATTTGGTAATAATGGCACGGTAAGTATTTATTTAATTTGCAATAATGGCACAGTAATAATAATTTATATAATTTGGTAATAATAGCATGAGAAGTATCTATATAATTTATATTCCGGTGTTAAGGTTGGTGCAAAAAAACTCAATGTCTTGAAAGTTTCTTCTTTTTGCCAGCCATGTTTAATGATTTAGCTGTTTTAATTCTTCAATAAAACAATATTCTGGTCATTTTACTTCTGGGAACCACGGTGGCTCAGTGTATTAGATGTTAGCTCACTAGCCTGGAGGTCTCATGTTTGAATCCAGTGAGGTTCATCTGCATTTTCTGCATGGTTCCCCTTTCTCAGCTGTGTAAATCTGGCAAGAGACAATGTATAGTTATATGGATGGGACAAACAATCAAGGACCTATATGTAGCCCACACATTGGTGTTCACTAAAAGAACCTTGAAAGTTGCATTTCGATATATGAGTAACCCAAGTAATTTAACTCCCTCATTCCTCCTTTGGATATCATATTAAAGGGTACAAACAATCAAGGTCCTATATGTATCCCACACATTGGTGTTCACTAAAAGAACCTTGAAAGTTGCATTTCGATATATGAGTAACCCAAGTAATTTAACTCCCTCATTCCTCCTTTGGATATCATATTAACGGGGAAATTATGGGAGATTAGATAAGAGTTGACAGTTTTTGCTATAGTAAAAAAAAACCCATAGATAAATGCTGAAAATTTCAGTCAAATAGCTCCACTCTGAACTGCAATATTAGTGAGCCTCGAACATCACTTCTAAAGTGGGTACAAGAAAACACAAATTCTTGATTATCCATTTTGACTTTAAATCATGCATCACAAAATGTGTTCAAATCCAGTAAATATCGCATCAAGAGTTAATTGGTCTGGATAAGTTAACTATGTCTAATTAAGAATTTACATAACATTTCAGGCCTAAAGAAAGACCTGCAATTGGCAGATTTAGCTCTTGCATAATGTATTTTCATTAAGTAATCTAAAAGTTTAGTATTGACCCCCCCCCACCATGTTGTATAATATTTGTATATGTTTGATATATATTTTAGTACGGAGACCCATCACGAGCAAAAACAGCCATCCCATCTACATACAGATGGATGAAATATTCTGGTCCATATGGTAAGTATATATAAATATACTCATTCATCTCCAGACTATATCACCCATTCCAAATATTGATGCTTTAAGGTGGGTATTCCCTTCCTTAAAGCAATAATTGCATATTTTCTAAGAAAGTCAAAACATAATTTATTAAGTTTTTCTATAACAGTGTCTGGTTAACATGTTGACTGCCGACTACGGGTATACCCGTAGTCATGGTTATCGCGCCTGTGCCGCTATGAGTATACTCGTAGTAAAAATTATTGACTTGGTATAATAATATAAATTCATGGCAATGGTGATGGACCGTAGTTTATGATTCGGCACTGAAAAAGAACATGCGGTAAAAATGACAATTAGCAAGTCCCGCACTACAAGTCGTATGCTGGCATATGAGTTAATACCGGAAATGGTCGGCATGTGTGACGCACACTTCAAACTAGGGTCGGCAGCCAACGTGTAAAGTGAGACTTTTCAAAATGCAACGTTGGATTGTAAATGATAAATTTGCCACGTGAATTATAGGATGTAAGATTATTCCAGGTAGGAGTCAGTAGGACTGCGTGTGTAGATGCCATGTATTTTAAAGCTTTATTTTAACATATATTTTAGACATATCACTTAGAAAAAATGCAATTATCGCTTTTAGTCATTATGGGTTGAGATTAAGGTAATGTTAAACTTGAAATGATAACAGAAGATAAACCATCAACACAGTACATGACTATATTACGACAACCATACCGCCCCTCTGCCATAGCAGTGGCTTAAGAACTTAGTCCATTTTATCGTCTCATACCTTACCAAATCTCTCTCTAACCAAGTCAGGGATAGTGTGGTTGTTCGGAAGGTACCAAAAAATGAGGTCCTGTGTACACATTGACATACATGTAAAAGATCCCTTGTCAGTTGGAAATTGATATAAGAGAAGGCCGTAGTGTCGCTGCCCGGACAAAATTCCCCTCATAGCACACAGTATGGCATAATTTGCCCATCTACATTAGCCCGGTTTAGGAGCAGAACAGTAGGATGTAAACCTCATTTCAATTCTAACCAAGTCTGTTATAAATTGACTCAATCTTGTTTTGTTTTTTTAGAACACAGTAAATTATACGGGAGTGATCATCAACCAAATTATCCAGCTGTCACTAACACTCTGCCCTATTCTATGGACATACTCGGTTTACGGCGAAGCATTTTACATCCTCCTAAACAACCCAAGTTACGATTTCATTCTGCCAGGGGAGACTACTCTATACATCCTGACTGGCCCCCTAGTATACCCCACCACGGTGTGCCCTAAACAGCTTTCTGTATTATTATGAATTGATTCCATTGCATTTAGTAATTAAACTCGAGAAATTAAACACAATTTTATAGAATATCATTACTATTAATTACTGAGCCATGTTTCTACTAGGATTCTCTAGTCTTTATCATTATTTTATTAGCGCTAAGTATAGTAAATATGGGACTCAGTAATAGTAAATGTAGACCTATTCCATAGAATTGTGTTCTGTGAATTATAGATTATCTAATGATTCGTAAAATAGATTTGTATATTTAAGAAAGCAAGCTACCCCAAAATCAAGTGTTGACCATCCAGAGAACATATATGTTCCTTTCTGCCCAGTTCACTAAGCATTCTCAGACTTAAGTTGATAATTTACTCAAAATTTGTTCGCCTTATTTAACAAAAATATAGCTCTTTATTAAACGCTGTTGTTTTAATATATTAAATACACCAATAAGATACTCTATGCAAAATTTTATGTTTCTCCATCAAAGATATAAGTCTGAGAATGCTTTGTGAACTTGGGTGGTGGCTTTAAAAAATTATTTTAAATGTCAAAGTTGCTGTGAAAGAGGAGTAAATTTAATGCCAAATAGACTTATATCCCTGTGTTATATCCCTGTATTCTCCAGTCGGGTATGTTAGGCTTTGGTCATTGAGTCACTTCATTACAAATGGTACTCAAAAGCATTCTCGCATGCTCTTTGCGTGCCAATTTTACAATTTTCATTTTGTCTTAAGTATTGAATATCAGCAGTCCATCTTTTCATGGTAAGATAACGTCAATGATGATTTTAAATTGACCAATAAGACCTATCTGCAATGTTAATGACCAGGGGTCAGTTGCTCAAAACTAAGTTATTTTAACGATCTGTTAAACTCTAACGGACATATCTTGGTAACGTGTTGTTTGTTAACTTTCCGTTAAATTTACTACAGAAAACAATATAGAATAATTTATTTTTTATATTGGCATAAATCTGTAGGAAAAATTTGCACCAGACTGGTTTACTTATTGAATAGCTGGTGGTTTCCATGGAAACAAATAGGTTGTATAAGACTTATATTTCCCCTGATTTCACATACAATCTAATTTGATCATACCTGATTTGACTGTAGTGCACTGATGGGAAAAGCAGGCCATTACACCAATGCGAGAAAATATTTTTTATATTGGCATAAATCTGTAGGAAAAATTTGCACCAGACTGGTTTACTTCTTGAATAGCTGGTGGTTTCCATGGAAACAAATAGGTTGTATAAGACTTATATTTCCCCTGATTTCACATACAATCTAATTTGATCATACCTGATATGACTGTAGTGCACTGATGGGAAAAGCAGGCCATTACACCAATGCGAGAAAATATCTATTAACATATGGTTTAATTGCATTTCAATTATTGCTTGCACATAGTTAGCTTTAGCAGTAGAAGGAAACTTGAGAGCCTGGAGATTGGACCGACAACCCTACACCTAGTCACATACAAGCTGGGAATCGAAACAACGTGTGACTTGACTCAAAGGCAGACATTAAGATTTCACAAGACACCCCACCCCTAATTAGACCATGTCGAAACTGTCTCATTAAATTAACCATTTTTATTTAGGATGTTAATATTAAGAGTGTAAGTGAAATTTGTATTGTTAGTGAGGATCAGAAATATATTATTAACTAATTAATATATATATATATATATATTTAGTAGGCCTGTGTATTAGCCAAGAATAAAAAAATGATACTTTATTTCACTTTTTAAATTATCATGTTTAAGTTATTATGGTTGTGGTAAAATCCCACCATAAATGTTGCAATTCCTGAAGATGGGGATCCTCAAAAAAATATTCACAAAAACTTTAATTTAATGCCTTTATATATCTACATTTATAAAGAAACTGAATGACTGAACAATTAAAAAGATAGATAATCCAATATGATGACTAAGTATTGTGAATATTAGTCCTGTATCTATATTTTAAACCGTGGTATCCAGGAACGACTGTGTTAGAATATAATATGTTTACCATTGTTGGTGTTGAGACCATGAAGCGCCGGGAATGTTCGATGTGCAAGGTGGTGTTCTCTCACCCCGTGGTCCTTTCCCTGAGCAATTTCATTACAATTCTGGTGCAGAAACGATGATCTGACGTCTTCTGACCTGTTACTATTTAAACACCATCAGATCCAATTGAACATTAAAAACAAAAACCGATTTGGTGCATTTCAAATCTCAACCCTGAACTTGCTGAAGGCTTAAAAAGATATATTAAGGAAATACATTTTAAAGAACAGAGCCTTCAAAAATGTAAGGACAGTGGGGGAACTTGCTCTCATATCCCCACCATTTCAGGCGAGACTTGTAACAAGATCATGTCAATTTTATGGGCCGTAAACACGTCACTTTCATCAACTTGAGAAATGGGGTTTAACTTTCAGTCAACACAAACCAGGTTATATCGGGACTAACAATATGATAGAGTGGGGGTGGGGGGCATAAAGAGCTTGACATCTGATTAACTAGATTGATTGTAGATCGTATTTATTTTTAAAATGTACATCCCATTACCCCTGCCCGAAGTCTTGCAAGTCACTCTTCCCATGTGAATTTAGGGGGTTAAGCTTGCCCTCAATCCCAAGTTTGTTTCAGAGAGAGAGAGAGAAATGGAGTTTAACGTCCACTCAACACAACTATGTAATTTCGGGACTAACACATGGTTCAAATTTATTTCAACAAATCACATGCGCGTAGGGGTCTTTTAGCAGTGGGAGGAAACCGGAGTGCCCGGAGGAAACCCACGAGGTTGAGAAGGCGCCCCTATCTCCATGCCACATACGCTCACACCTGGGCTCGAAACCACAGCCACAAGCCAGAGGTGGCCAGCCAGCTAGAGGTCAAAGCGCGGCACTCTAGACCACTAAGCCATCCCAACCCCCCTGTTTCAGAAAGACGACAACATAGCATAAAATATATATTTTATTTTTAAGCTATTTTTTTTAAAGAAGATAGAAATGATATACAAAAACATAGTTAGCATTTATAATAAATTATATAGTCAGTATTCAGCAGTAAAAAGATCAGAGTTAGCATTTATCAGTGCAGTCAGAGAAAATCATATACCTGTAGATAGCATTTACCAGAACCGAAAATCATTTCAGACAGCATTTACCAGTACATAAAATCATACAGATTGCATTTACCAGTACAGAACAGGAAATCATTCATACAGCATTTACCAGTACAGAAAATAGTATGGTAAATCATATAGACATCATATACTAGTATAGAAAATTGAGACCTATGCATATTAGACATGCTTGTCCAAACAAAAACAGGAAAAATTTGTACTAATAACCATTTAATACTTAATAATATGAACAGTTTCTGTGTATAATCATGGACTGTATATATCTAATCATTATTTATCTATTTTGTATTAAATCTACTGGGTGTCCAAAGGATCTTGATAAAAAGCTCATATATATACTATATATATAACTCAAATGAAATGAAGTTTAATGTCCTATTTTTCATCAACAACTTGGTTAATGAAGACGGACATGTGTTATATACGGGAACAGGACACTTCCCCCCTTGACATTTCCCCCCCGGACATCTGCCCCTGGACATTTCCCCCAGAGGACATCTGCCCCTCGGACCTTTACCCCCTGGTCATTTCCCCCCTAGGACATCTACCCCCCTAGGACATTTCCCCCCTGGACTTTTTCCCCCGGGACATTTCCCCCCTCGGACATCTGCCCCCCTAGGACAATTACCCATCGGACTTTCTCCCCCCGGACATTTCCCCCAGTAGGACATATGCCCTCCTAGGACATCTACCCCCTATAGGACATTTACCCACTGGACTTTTTCCCCCCCGGACATCTCCCCCCTAGGACATTTACCCCTCGGACAATTCCCCCCATGGACATTTGCCCCCTAGCACATCTGCCCCCCCCCCTTGACTTTTCCCTCTGTAGGAATATGAATATACACCTATAAACGTGTGAAGCATTTAATTATGTAATAATATTCGTCTGTTGATTATGTGCAGGGCCTACTGTAATTACTATTTACTGAACATAATATGTTATACTACATGTGGTATATTACGTGTGGTAAACCCTTCTTAAACCATTTAAAGTAAATCACTCGCCACATAAACCCGTTTCCAAATATGTCTTGATAAATGGGCCACCCAGAAAGCGACATAAAGTAAGGGAGAAACACAGGAAAAGAAGCCTCACAAGTTGAGTCGAGATGCTGTCAAGGAGATATCCTCCGCCTTAGATCAATGACATACTTATGTTAATTGTACCTGCTCCCTGGTATGTATTCCTGTAATTGTGTTTCCTGGTATATATACCTATGTGTAAACTCATGTGGGTCGTGTTGGGTTTATATAGTGAAAAGATATCCTGGTTTCTCGTACCCTGTTGTCCGCTTCCGTATATTTTTATCTGATGTCCCGCCTTTGGAGTCTGTTCCTGCCCATTATGTACAGTGTGTCACATATGCCCACGAGGACATATACCCCCATCCCCCCTCGCGCCGCATTCCTTAGGAAATAAAAGTACAATCTAAATACTCGACTTGATTTATTATGACAAAATGCACATTTTATTATTTATTTCTACTTAAATATGTCCTTAAATGGGTCTTCAAATGCTTGATATTAATATACAATGTTAGCAGATTATACATAATTATGCCTTGATTATACTATTTACTGTAATATATATAAAATAAATCGAAATGTCTTATAATACTACAATTTATTCATCAGAATGGACATTTTTATAAGATGCAACCAGTATGGGATTGTCCCTTTAAGTTAATAACTAACATTTTCAAGTTTGAATACAGGATTTCGTGTTACAGCTCAATATGATACCTCAGGAGATGACAGCAAAGGGCAGTAGTCCTAGGGGGCAGATGTCCTACAGTGATAGATGTCCTAAGGTTGAAATTCCGGGAAATAGATGTCCTATAGGGGAGAATGTCCGGGGGGTAAAAATCCAGGGGGTAAAAATCCAGGGGGGGGGGGGGCAGTTGTCCTAGGGGGCAGATGTCCTACAGTGGTAGATGCCCCACGGTGGGAAATGTCCAGGGGGTGAAAGTCCGGTGGGTAAATGTCCTAGGGGGGCAGATGTCCTAGGGGGGCAGATGTCTGAGAGGTGATAGTCCGGGGGGTAAATGGCCTAGGGGGGCAGATGTCCTAGGGGGCAAATTTCTAGGGGGAAAAAGTCCGGGGGGTAGATGTCCTAGGGGGGCAGATGTCTAAGGGGGGAAATGTCTGGGGGGCAAATGTCCGGGGGCAGATGTCCGGGGGGGAAATGTCTGGGGGGGAAATGTCCTAGAACCATTATATACAGTGTGCTATGAGGGCAATTTTGTCAGGGCAATTGTGCTACAGCCTACTAATTCAATTTCCAACTGCCAGACAGCCAGAGGATCTTGAACGTGCTGCCAATGCATGGTATTCCTCGGATCCTGGACTTCGACCAACATCTTGCCTAAATCTCTTTTGCATATAATTGAAGAAAAGCCATGGAAATTAATCAAAATAAATACATTTTTATTCCATGGGCCGAATCTTAATAAAATTATTAATGTGATTTCAATAATATAAACAAGTAGTTGTAGGAATATTGCTTAAAACAAACTGACAGGGTGATGGATATATATCAGACAAAAGCTAATGCAGTATCTATAATCATGGCTAATCTGAACATTGTGAAGATGAATTTCTGTGGAGTTATTTTCTAATTCTATGGATAATAATAATATTGAATGTGCTGTTTAGGCAGTGGAAGTCTGCCTATCACTGGGAGAGAGAGAGAGAAATGGGGTTTAACACCCACTCGATAAAAACTAGGTCATTTTGAGACTAACATATGGTTTAATTTTATTTTAATAATTTGTGCATAGGTGTGATTTTATCACATAATTTGAGTGTATGATTTGTGCATTCAGCTATTAATCGATTAACAATTTATATATGTAGCAATATATACATAAAACTATACAATAGTTACACCACAAAATGAAGCTCATTCATTAACATTTAAAATATGAATAACAAATATATTCTTACAAGTAGAGATCCATATAAATATACACATTCATTGTAAAATGTTCGAACTACCAGAAATAAAATATCTCTTTTTATCAAAATATCTTCAATTATCAAAATACTAGTCTGTTTTATAACAATGCTAAAAACGAATATTAATACCCAAATAAAATTAAATCAAGTTTAACATCCTACTTTTCAGCACTGACATAGAGATAATTACGACAGGTTTACCATACTGTGTGCTATACAACTGTTAAGGGTTCCTTTATGTGCACACCAATGTGCACTTAGCATCTTCGTTTTACGAGCCAACCAAACGACTAGATACTGTCATGCACACAGGGAAATTTTATCAGCCAATACTGGGAGCAAACCTTCTCTAGTGAACCAACTTGACTTTTTAAGATTAATACTATTACAAAACACATTTCCTTATTTTCATTAATTTTTTGTGGACATATTATTCAAATTGGGTTTCAAATTTTACTTTACAACTTCATAAGAAATATCAAACACTGAGATTAAAATAACATGATCTCATTAATGAACACTTTTTCAACAAATAAATATATAAAATACCAGAAATGATGTAGTTAATATACATAATATTCTTTGGTTAAACATATGGAGATCTAGGATTATTTTCGGTGTCATGTTTGGTGTGTGTATGCTTCATTATAAGCCCACCCCCACCTTTATTAAAGATGCATAATGTAAGTTTTAGATATAGAGCTTGCCGTTCTTACTATAATAGTTTAATAATTGATAATAAAAAATGAATATATTGAAAATTTCAGTCAAATTACCTTAGTCTGAGTGAAGTTATATGAGTGTTGGAAAATTTGACAATATCTAACATAGATTGTTCATTATCATAGCAATGGTACATGACACGGGCTCGATTACCCATTTCCTCATTAAATTCTTATATCTCGCAGGTGTTTGAATCTCATCCATCTGATGATGTAGAAAGTTGATTATAGGTTTGTCATGTTAATAAATCTATAATAGTTTATATAATATATGAAGCCAAAAAAAAACCACTGCAATAGACAGATTTAGTTCTTACATAATGCATCTTTAAAAGATAGGTTGCCATGCAATGAAACATGCCCACATCAGCTAAATTGTCTGGGCAGTCAACAAGAGTTGTCACATATTTTTACCAATCGTCACCCGACAGTACAAGGACAGTTAGAGGAAATCGATTTTCAGAGAACAGTCAGCGGACAGTACCAGGACAATTAGAGGAAATCGTTGTTCAGAACTCAGAAATCAACCAGCAGAACAGTCGGACGACAGTAGCTGGACAGTTAGAGGAGATCGATTTTCAGAGAACAGTCAGCGGACAGTACCAGGACAATAAGAGGAGATCAGTGTTCAGAACTCAGAAATCAACCAACAGAACAGTCAGCCGACAGTAGCTGGACAGTTAGAGGAAAACGATTTTCAGAACTCACAGATCAACCAACAGAACAGTCAGACGAGAGTAGCAGGGAAGTTACAGGAAAATCAATGTTCAGAACTCAGAAATCAACCAACAGAACAGTCCGCCGACAGTACAAGGACAGTTAGAGGAAATCGATGTCCAGAACTCGGAAATGAACAAACAGAACAGTCAGCCGACAGTACCAGGGCAGTTAAGAAGAAATTAATGTTCAGAACTCAGAAATCAACAAACAAAACAGTCAGACGAGAGTAGCAGGGCAGTTAGATGTCCAGAACTCACAAATCAACCAACAGAACAGCCAGACAAGAGTACCAGGACAGTTAGAGGAAATCGATGTTCAGAACTCACAAATCAACCAACAGAACAGTCAGACGAGAGTAGCAGGGCAGTTACAGGAAAATCAATGTTCAGAAATCAGATATCAACAAACAGAACAGCCAGCCGACAGGACAGTACCAGGGCTGTTAGAGGAAATCAATGTTCAGAACTCAGAAATTAGAGGAAATCGACGGACTAGGAGCACGACAATATACGACCACATTTAAATGTGGGCATATAAAAATTTAGTTTTAAGTAGATCTAGAGCTAGAGTAAGTACTGGTATCAAAGACCTTAAAACATTTTCTAAGAATCCTATATTTAATTTTAATTTTGGCATGTGATAAACTCTGTATTTAACATTTATTCTAGCGTGTTGGGTTAACATTAATTCTAGCATGTTGATTCTTATTTCTGGTAAATTTATTTTGGCTATTATTACAAACTAATAACAGTCTTGTGAGATGAATGTGACAATCTATCTTGTAATGACTAGAACATTATATACAAAACAAAACACAGAGATAGAGAGAGAAATAGGGTTTAAGGTCCACTTTACATAAACAAAATTATTTTGAGATTAATGTATGATATGTTTCAATTTCATTTCAATAATTTCCTTGTGCATAATAAGGGTCTTTAGCAATGGTAGCAAACCAGAGAAACAGGCACATTCTCAACCTCATGGGTTTACTCCGGGCATTCTGGATTCCTCCCACAGGAAAGACCCCTGAATGTGCGCTAAGATAATAAAAAAAATGAAAATAAGACAACTTGTCTGTGATATGACCTTCTGTGGAAGCCGACATTAACCACAAAGAACAACAACAATCAGAGGATACAGAGTAGACATGCAAGGTTGGACAAGGGACCCTACTCCTTTTTGTTCAAACTTAGTATAACAGATATATATAAATTTATTTACACATAGTTATAGATGAAGATTATAACATTTCTATATGTAATCATGAATGGGGATTATAACATTTATATATTATGAAGATTATATCATTTCTATACATGAAGATTATAACATTCCTATATCTGATCATAAATGAAGATTATAACATTCCTATATCTGATCATAAATGAAGATTATAAACATTCCTTTATTTTTTCATAAATGAGTATTATACCATTTCTACATCTGATTATAATAGACATTTCTACATCTGATTATAATAGACAATTCTATATCTGATTATAATAGACAATTCTATATCTGATTATAATAGACATTTCTACATCTGATTATAATAGACATTTCTACACCTGATTATATTAGACATTTCTATATCTGACCATAGGAGAAGATTATGTATATAATATATCTCTATATTAAACAATTTTATATCTGACGATATTCAGGTGAACAATATAAACATTTCTATAAAATATCTCTATAAATATTTTCAAAATATCTCTTATTAAATATTTTTAAAATATCTCTTATAAATATTTTTAAAATATCTCTTATAAATATTTTTAAAATATCTCTTATAAATATTTTTAAAATATCTCTTATAAATATTTTTAAAATATCTCTTATAAATATTTTTAAAATATGTCTATAAATATTTATAAAAACATACAAAATATTTCTAACTTATTCTTCTTTAACATATTCTATCAATCAATTCAAACTTCAATAGCAAATATCAGCTTCTCATTAAAGCAACTGATTATCATTCAGCTTTGTCTTACTATATCTAAATTTTCACAGCTTAATCCATGCTAAAATGTACTCAATTTAATCAAGAGAAAAAAGATCAAAATATCAATAGCAGATAATCTTCCAGCTTGAATTCAATGATTTTAAAAAGAGGCCTATCAAAAGGTTGTAGAGAAAATTTTATGGAGTTAAATGTCCTACTGTTTTGCTCCTACTGGGCTAATGAAGACGGGCATATACCATACAGTGTGCTACGAGGAACATTTTGCCTGTCAAGGGACCATTTACATGCATGCCAATGAATACACAGGACCTCCAGTTTAATTCTATCGGAACGACTAGACAGCTGTCCTTGGCAGGCCCTCGGAAAATTCAGATAAACTTTCTCGGCCAACACCGGTAGCAGACCCTCAACCTTAAGGATAGCGAACCTGCGACCTTTAGGCTACAAGCATCTCATCTCACCTGCTTAGCCACAATAGCTCCCTATATTGAGAGCTGACATGCATAGACTATACTATATCCTATATATCGTCTTAAGTGGATGCCAAATGTTGACAATACATCAGATCTTTGCAAATTTACACTTTTGAACCATTTACAGACCGATTTTTTCTTTTAGAGATTCAACTTTTATAATAACGTAGTTTGTAAGGTATTAGAAATCATATCACAATCAGAGACTTTTAACGATATATCCTTTACTAATTCTGTATAACAAATAGTATGATGTATAACTTTATAACTGGGTTTGTAAATATTATTATAAATAATTTTTAATACTTAAAGATGCATTATGTAAGATTTATATAAAGAGCTGACGGTTCTCGCTATAATAGTTTAAACTACATAATTAAAAACTGCATTCAAATTACTTTATTCTGGGCTGCTTGAAGTTTTGACAGAGATTGTTTGTTATAGTAGCAACATTACTTGTTTGACAATAAGCCTCACTTATCCATTTTTAAATCAAATCATTTACTGCCAATCATGTTTAAATGCATTGGAAATCTAAGTCATTCAATTACGTAGAGAGTTTATTAATGATTTGACATGTGCATAAACATCTCATTAATTCGATGATATAGGGCGGTTTGATTATGGGTTTGGTACGTGCATAAAAATCTTATTAATAATTTATTATATAACATTAGAGGCCAAACAAAAAATCTGCATTAGACATCTTTAACTCTTATATTATAATGCATCTTTAAGTTAACAATTCTGTGTAACAGATAACAGTGTATCATTGTAACCTTTATCACCGGGTTTGTAAATACTCAGATAAATATATTTAATACATAAAGGAAAGAAATATAATTTTAAAAAACAAATAACAGTTATATATACAGTAATATTGACAATAGAAACACATCACAATGTGTCAGAAATTAAACAATTTGTGTTTGAAATAATGAGTGTGACTGGTTCATTTTTTCAGGGTTATTAATCTATCTACATATATAATAACAAACTAGCAAAAACAGCATTATATATAACTACTACTAATAATCCATATGCAAAATTTACTAATATTTTTTTTTTTTGATTTATAAATTTCAAAAAGATTAATATTTGCATAGTTCAGTTTTTAGTATTTATCTAGTCCTCAAGGGCCTTATTATTGCGGATTATAACAAACTTACAGGAATCAAAATGTAAGTTATTTGGAATTATTTTATTACTGTTAATACTGTTTTATTACACCAAAGTTTGAATGATTTATTTACCATATTAACGATAATCAAGATGACAAAAAATAAATCTTGATAGCATTTCTAATTTTTTACCAAAGGGAAGACATTGACTTTTATTCTATTCTTCAAGCTCAGCTGGAAAAAGAAAAAGTTTTAGATTGAGTTGATATATATAATGTAAACGAGAGAGAGGGAGGAATGGGTTTTAACTCCACTTGAAAAAAAAAAGGTAATTTTGGGACTAACCCATAGTTCAATTTTATTTCAATAATTTGCTTGCAAGTATTGGTCTTTATTAGCAGTGGGAGGAAACTGGAGGACCCAGAGAAAACACACGGGGTTGGACAGAGGACCTTACTCTTTGTCATGTACAACTGGGGAATAGAAACCACGCCAGTTGACTCGATGCCATCCTTATGATGTAAACAATATTTCTGGCTATAATATAATAAGACAGTCATTTCTTTATAACACAAACAGTACTGTCTGTAAGTTGAGTTTCGTTTGCTTCCATTCTGGGAAGGGCAATTAAGAATTGCAAAGAATTTTAAATTAAAAGAATAAATAGAAAAAAAATTGTGGTCTTTGTATGAAATAACACTTCAAAGTGATCAAAGAAATGTGATATGCAGAAGATAGTCACAAACCATGCCCCCTACCTACTCAAAATTTTTTACAGCTGATGTGTTGTTTCAAAGCATGTTAAAGGCCCATTATCTTAACACCAAAGTTTGAATGATTTATTTACCATGTGAACGTAGTGTAAAAAAACATGGTAAATGTGGAATGATTGCAATCCACTGTGATGATGTGTACAGACAACCATGATATATGGTGGAATAATTGCAGACAAGCCTTGAAATAAGGCACCTGTCACTGACAATGTCAGGCACAGATTCAGGGTTTGTCAGGCACTAAACCTCTGGCAGTGGTGCCTGTCATTTTGTCCGGCACTGAATTGTCTTTTTTAATGATATTATTAATACATGTCTGGCACTAAGTTGAAAATGTCAGGTACTCTTGTCAGTGACAGGTGCCTTATTTCAAGGCTTGATTGCAGACAAGTGGAATGACAGACAACCATGATAAATGGTGGAATGATTGCAGGCCAGGGGAATAACAGACAACCATGATGCACAGACGAATGCCTGTAGATGGTTCGAATGAGACAACTGTGATAAACAGTGAAATCACTGCAGGTCAGTGGATTGGCAGACAACCATGATAAACGGTGAATGACTGCAGGCCAGTGGAATTAAAGACAACTATGATACATGGTGAAATGACTGCAGGCCAGTGGAATTAAAGACAACCATGACAAATGGTGAAATGACTGCAGGCTGGTAGAATAAAAGACCACTATGATACATGGTGGAATGACTACAGGCCGATGGAACAATGTGAAGATTTTTATTTGACTTTACCTGGGTATAAAGGGTCAGGATTCGTTTTCAATAACTTCGTCATTTCACTGCTTGGCATTCTAAATTGATGATTATAATGATTATTAGTTTCTGGAAAACCGGTTGATGGATTGTCTTCTGTAAGAAACAAAGAGTCTATAATTACACCACATTAATTAACTTGGATTAAATAACCGAAATAGTTGTTGTAAAATATATACATCTAGAAATTTTGAGAGTGAGACAGAGAGAGATGGTGATTTTTAACAAACATTCAACACAAATTAGGTCAGTTTGGCACTAACATACAGTTCAATTTATTTCATTGATTTGCTTGGGTCTTTCGCAGTGGAAGGAACCAGACAACAACCTAAAAATTCCCCAAAGGTTGAACAGGCAGGCCTTTTTCTTGTCACATACAAGCTGGCAATCGAAAAACTGCCACATCACTCAATAACAGTCCTTATGACCTAAACTGGACTCTATAGTCTATACCATACAGGCACCGGACCCAACCCACCTAATTAGAAGCATTTAGTACATTTAGTAATCGAACATATTAACACAAGTTACTATTTTATGGATAGATAATTACTGAGTTTAATGCTATGAGATCATTTGTATTCGACAGATGAGAGATATTCTAAGATTGAGTAACAACATATGGTGACTTTAAAATAAAAACAGTTGAATATATTTCGGCTAAATTGAAAGTAAATGATTTTCAGACATCTTGTGATATACATTCCGAATATCTGGATAATCAGAAGTAATATGAAATATAATTTAATGTTCACATGAAATCCATCAGCCTTAGTAATACAGTACGAGAATGGTAATAAAGTAAGTTTTTTATACAAGTAAAATGAAATGAAATGGGGTTGAACGTCCTATTGTTCTGCTCCGAACCTAGGCTGATGAAGACGGGCATACACCATATAGTGTGCGATGAGGAAAATTTTGCCCAGACACGGAATATGGCTTACTCTTTATATCGAATTCCAACTGCCAATGTGTACACGGGACCTCAGTTTTTTGTCCCATCCGAATGACTTGACAGCTTTCATTGTCAGGCCCTCCATCCTGCATCACTAACAAGGGGAAACACATCTTTTATACGAGTAACACATCTTTACAGGAAGGTCTCACAATGCACAGTTGGATTTGTATCATTGATACTATTTCAACCGAATATCATGAACATGTCCTACGCTATTTTCTAAACTTCCAACCAGGAATATAACCAGGGCTCACACTGGCTTTCAATTTTTTTCCGCCAAAATGGATCCGAATTTTTATGTAAAAATATGATGATATTTTTTTTCCGCCAACTTGAATATTTTATCCGCCAAAAATGTATGATAAAAAAACACATGTAATAACATAAAACAATTTTATTTCTTGTACATTCTAAAAACATAAATATATTTACAATTTACAAAATCCTTCTTTGTTTTACATTAGCCCAATTTGAAAATGATTTCTGGAGATCCGGTTGATTTTTAGTTAACGTCATTGACATCAAATTAGACAATGTTTCTGGTTTCAAACAGTTTCTGCTTGCTGTTTTAATCAGATTTTGCCTACTAAAACCTCGTTCACAATCAACAGTTGCAACAGGTATACACAATAATCTAGAAGCAATTTTATGAACATTAACAAAGTTTGACTTTTCTTTTATGGCAAGTTTTAACACATCATCAATCCTATCCAATGGACAATCAACATATTTTAAATAACCTCTGAATGAAACAATCTCTGATACACAGTCATTAACCTCAAGATCAACTATTTGAAAAAAAATTACTTAATGACCTAATGTAAGCCAGATCTATATCATAATTTACATCAAATAATTTACACAGTTTATTCAAAACAACACTATCCCCCTTTTCCTCAAATCTACATTCTAAATTATTGATAACATTTCTTACAAATTTCATACCTATCACCCTAGCATCTTCCCTTTGTTTTTTCCCATCCCTAATTTTTTGATCATTGAACAAAAAATGTGCCTCTCCTAACGTGTCAACCTCAACTGCTGTTGGGGCTATGTCCAATAAAGTCAAAACATTTATACCGTAATTCTCGGATTCTATCCCCTGCAACTGCGAAATGGATGATGCCAATAGTGGATTCACATTTGAGAAGACAATATCACTTCTTTGGTAACATTTTGATAATCTACAAAGTATTGGCAATACATCTGCCAAAAAATGGGTAATGTACAAAAATTTATAACTAGTTATTGATTTTAACAAACCAACAGTTTTTGGAGAATTGTCTTCTAATAATACCGTAATTAAGCTGGCATAATTTCTAAGCAATGCGGTTACGGACCCCTCAAATGACAACCACCTAGTGTTAGATATTTGTTTAAATCTAGTACCAGAATCAGAATTAACAGTGGCAAGAATTTCCTGGATTTTTTCAAGTCGTGACAAGTTTTTGGGCGAGTTTGAAAAATATTTATAAATGCAATTTACAAGTTCCTGATATTTAATGAGATATGGTATTGCATCTGCAGCACCGGCTGAACATAAGGCAAGTCTGTGTGCTATACAATGGGTACTCAGTAGTCCTGGAACTATTTCCTTAAATCTTGTTGTCAGTCCACTCCTACTCCCAACCATAACTGCAGCACCATCAGTAGCAATCCCACACATTTTTTTCACATCAAGTTCATTTTCAAACAATAAGTCAGTAACTTCTTTAAGAATTTTATCAGCAGTTGCCCCATCCGAAAGTTTTCTGATCCCCAAAAAGTCTGTTCTAACAGTATTACAAAAGATATATCTCACATACACTATTAAATTTTGGTCCACTGCGACATCAGTGGATTCGTCTAATAAAATACTATAATATTCTGATCGAGCCAAACGCTGTCGAAGATCTTAACGTACTGTGTCAGCTATTGCTGTCTGAAATTCTTGGACACTTTTGTTGTGTGTATACGATGTATGGTTATCGACTAACAAATCTTTGAATTGTTCAGCACCCTGAAAAACATACAAGAGCAAATTTTAATAAAAGCAAGAAAAGCAGACATGAATGAGCAAATTAAAATGAAAGAAAGAAATAGATCTAAATGTAACAAAGTGTGGTAACTTACCTGTTGTAAACAGAGAGTATTCAAATCTGACAGTAGCGAGTTGGGTAAATCATGCTCTGCCATGAACATTACATTTCTCATGGCTGATAATATAGCTTCTTTTGATTTGGACACCGATTTCTCTCTGGCCTTAGCCATGTCATTGCCATTTTCAATAATCGTTAGCGCTACCTTGTGGCTAGATGGACCTGAACAAAAATAAAAACTTAATTTAATACTTTGTCATTAAAATTTAGTCGACCGATATTCTCATATAAATCCATTAACATAAATTCACCAACATATAAATTTAATACTTTGTCATCACTGATTAAGTCGTAGATATTCTGTTCTTCTGTAACAGGATTAATATTGAGAATTGAGTCGACCGATATTCTCATATAAAACCTTTTACATAAATTCATCAACATATAAATCAGCTTACCTTTAGCAGATAGATGAGAGTCAATACTTTCTTTCTTCAGTATAGTACACCCAGAGGTAAAAATATTGCAGACTTTTGACTTTTCGCATATTGAACAAAACATTTTCTGCGTGTATACGTCAAATCTCAACCAAGGATTGCCAAATTTCCAGTTTTCTTTAAATTTTCGTTTTGCATGCACAATAGGCCTATCGCTGATTTCGGGTACCGTCACGGTTTCTGCATCAGAATCATTTATCGTAGTGTCGATTTCATTTCGTCTAGAGGAGCCAGCGTCAGACTCTTCGTTAACTTTAGAACACTTCGGCGGCGGTAAGGAAAAAAAAGCTGACAGTTTTCTCACTCCAGAACCGTCGCTATTCAACTCGCTCTTTCGTTTTCGACCCATGGTGATAATATAATTTGAAATAATAATTTCCAATAAGCCATGCTGTTATATACATGTCGTATGAATCCACAGTAAACGAAATTCAACTATCAAAACATGTAACTCTCTTTGAAAAGAGTTGTCGGGCAACGATCGGCCATTATGATTACTTCCCTTTGTTTTACTCTCGCGACATCAATAGTCACCGCTAATCTATTTGTTGTTAAAGTTAATTAATATGATGAGTACTGCTAAGATATATGCTTTATTATCGGCAATTATCAATCAGTTGAAACCATTAATCCCAGACAATTGTTTATTATTACTTATGACACGTTCGGGATTAGCAGCAAGTTGATTGATTTATAGTATGCCGCTATGGTCAATCAAGGATAAATACGGTTAGAATTTTAAGGATTTTTTTTCGCCAAGTCTAAAAAAGAATCGCCAGTACCCCAAAACTTTATCGCCAAAGTTATCGCCAAGTAGAAAATTTAATCGCCAACCCCATAATTTTATCGCAAATTGCGACTTTGGCGACCGACAGTGTGAGCCCTGAATATAACCAATCAGAAATCATGATATGGTGAATAATATTCAAAATTTCAAAATTAATTGACTGTACTCAATTCAAAGAATTCACAAACCCAGGCATCGATATTTCCGCGCACACGCGCAGGGCCTGCGCAGGCACATTTGCTTTAAAAAAAATTTTGCAGGCACATAATATATTTTTTTTTTTTTTTAAATTATTACTGTCACATCAATCATGTTAAATAAAAGGATTTAATGAACTTGTTTGAAGCCACACAATCATACTCTCCTTTTTGAGTATGAGCCTGCAGGCACATTCAACTTTTATAGAGCCCTGCACAAACCTAACAAAGCCTTTATTGTATTTCGATGCAGAAGGAGGGCCTGACAAGGACAGCTGCCTAGTCGTTCGGATGGGATGAATAACCGAGGTCCCATGTACACATTGGCCTGCACGTAAAAGAACCCTTGACAGTTGGAATTCAGTTGCTGCCCGGGCAAAATTTCCCTCATAGCACACTGTATGGCGTATGCCCGTCTTCAATTAGCCCAGGTTAGGTGCTTAAGCGTAGGACGTTAAACACCATTTCATTCATTCTTTCATTATTGTATTTCTACATAGGCCTATATACTTACCCTCATTTTGAGTAACAAAATAATCACTTATGCTTGGATTTGATGGTAGTAATGATGTGGACGAAAGTAGATCATTACTGCCTTCCATTCCAGAATCACGGGTAACGGCAGACACTTGTTCTGGTTGACGACCATTTACTTGCCGTCTGTTCAACATTCCATGTTCTCCATTCACAGTTTGTCGACCAACAAACGTTCCATCTTGCTCATCTATTTTTTTAGGTATTGTTTCTTCGTTTGGATGTTTTGTTTCATCCAATTCTATTTCTTTAAGCTTTTTTTTCACTAGTGACGGATTCTCGTCTTGTTTCCACGGCTCTACAGGCAAAATTTCTTTCATCTCGGTTTCATCAACTACTTCTAAATAATAATACAGAAATATTTCACATTTTATTGTAGTTTAAATTAATTATTCCATAAAATAATTTAAATATTTCACATAATATTACTATATTTTATATCAATTACTTTTGTGTAAAAACATCCTCATTGATGTACATTAGGGTGTTTCATATTTGAACTTTTTTTCGTGATTTAACTCCACCATGTGTTTCCAATTGGGTCCAAACTCATCACCAACGAATATTATATTGTATTTCTAGTGGTAAAGGGAGGTAAAGGGTTCAGGTTGAAACCCAATTTCATTCGAGAGAGAGAGGGAGGAATGGGGTTTAACGTACACTTGACACAAACTAGGTCATTTCGGGACTAACATATATGGTTTAATTTTATTTCAATAATTTGTTTGTTGATACCCACAACTCGATTGTACATGTAGCCTTACCTGCATGTTCTATTGGAACTTTCCTCCTGCCTGATACATCATGGTTAATATCTACAAAATAACAACAGATCGTAAAAATCAGCATAACAAAAGGATAAAAGTCTTAAGATAATTTTTATTCTCTCCATCATAACATTGCAAGGGCCTTCTTTGATATCAATAGGGTTGGGGGGGGGGGGGCGATGGTTTAATACATGATGCACTTTAGATCATAAGGTTTGCCATTGAGTCATGTGGTATGGTTTCGATTCCCTACTTGTATGTGACAAGGAGTAGAATCGCCTGTCCAACATTATGGTTTTCCCAGGTTGTCCAGCCTCACACTGCTAAAGATCCCTACAGACAAGCGAATTATTTTATTTAATTTTATTTCAATAATTTGCTTGCGTGTAGGGATCTTTAGCAGTGGGAGGAAACCGAAGGACCCTGAGAAATCCCAAGGGGTTGGAAAGGCGACCATACTCCTTGTCACGAGCAACCGGGATTTGAAACCATGCCAGTTAACCCAATGACCCTCTTAATTTAACTGTATCTATGAAACTGACTGAAAGATAAATTCTCCAGGCAATTTTACCGTCGGTTAATACTGGTAAACTTTAACTGCCTTCAATCAATCAAGAGATTTGTTGGTCAATTATTCCAGTAATGTCCCACTCCCAGCCTGGAACATTCAAATTTGCAACCACATGCACAAAAAAAATATATATGCCAGCCTCTAATTTGCGATTCGAGATTAAAAATATTACATGTACCTTCCTCATGTTCTTCACCATCACGTGGCAATGATCGAATGAGATTAAATTCTGAAATATGAAATTTTTATATATTTTAATAAATCTAGCTTAAACTGGATGATAAATGAACTGGATGAATGAAATGGGATTATCAAGTGACCGAATACAAAAAAGACTGCATGGCTTAAATCAATAAATGAAAACAAAGAGAAGACATGTGTTACTCTTGCTCTTATTAGGAACTATATATCAGCTAAGTGAACATTTATAAACCACCAACCAGATTACATAGTACTTTTATTATTCATAACATACAATGTCTGTGGCCTGTCCTTGAGGTTTTTTTGTTTCTGAGCATTACAGACAAAGTTTAATCTTTTTGTTTTTGTATTTGACTAAAAGTTTGTCTTTTGGTAATGACGGCAATAATGTACATTGCTACATATCATTTACTTTGTCTTTTCCCAACTTACATTATGGCAGCTTTCAAGTCTTTTGTTCCAGGAGTTTACTGTAAATACAGAAACCCTAGCAAGTGTACATACAGAAACCCTAGCAAGTATACATACAGAAACCCTAGTAACTGTAAACATAGTATCCTTATAGTAACTGTAAATACAGAGTCCCTAGAAGTTGTAAATAGAGCCTAGAAACTGTAAATACAGCCTAGCAACTGTAAATACAGAGTCCATAGCAACTGTAAAACAGAGTCCATAGCACCTGTAAATTCATAAACCGTAGCAAATGTAAATTTAGAGAGACTAGCAACTATTAACCATGTAAGTTAATGAAATCATACCTGGATCTGAATTAATATCACTTTTAAGCGACAAATCTGTTTTCAAGCTAGTGTCAGATTGAGACATGCTGGAACCAGATATGGAAGGCGGACTTCCAGGCGGTTGAAAAGGATCTTTAGATGGTTTTACTTGAGGATTTTGTACCCCAGAAATTGCAGGATCTTCAGCACTTGATAAAGAACCAACACTTATATAGACTAAAAAGTAATAATAATCAAAATAACAGAAATGGTTCATCATTGTTGCTACAAATCTTACAATATACAGTACAGATAATTAGGATGTTAAACCTCATTACATGTGTGTCATATCGTCTGTATATACCAGTCAAGATTGAGTGAGGGTTACTTCAAAAATTAAATGAAATGAAACGGGGTTTAATGTTTTATGTACTCTTCTGCACCAAACTGGGCCGATGATGAAGATCATACCCCATACAGCGACACTACGACCTTTAACGTGCACATCAATTTGTACAACAACCGTAGTTTTTTGTCCCATCTGAATGACTAGACAGCTGTGCTTGTCAGGCTCCCCGTCCTGCATCACTGACAAGGGGAAACCATGCTGGGAAATCTGGATGAACTTTCTCTGCCAATGCAGGGAGCCGACCTCCAGGCTAGCGAGCCAGCGTCTTACCCACTTAGCCACCATGCCCCCCAAAACAAACAGGAGGTAATCTAAACAGATCACTAGTAAGATGTGTGGGGGAGAAAATGGCAAAAGCATGGCTAAGTATGAAAACTGAGACTACCATTCACTATCTAGGTCAAACGGCCAGTTTTTATTAATCTATGTCAGTTAGTGCAACCTACGTCAGTAGAGCGTGAAATCATTAACATAAATTAGTGGACAGAATTGTTAAAAATGATTAGTATCGCTTTAATTGTAACTTTGCCGTTAAATTGTCACTACTCTCTGAAATTGGACAGGCTTGATATCTTTTAAATGATGCATATAAATTTCATACAGAGTGTTCACAATGGTTCAACACAGTTAAAAAGGGGTAATAACTCTAGAATTAATAATTAGAAATTGCTGAATTTCGATAGCCTTCTTTGTTTCATCAATTTACATGATGCGTATAAATTTCATACAGATCGGATAGTAACTTCTGTCGTTGGAACATTCATAAAGCAAACAGACAGTTTATGTCTAGATCCACCCCTGACAATATCAACAAAACATTGTTTTATCAAAATGAAATGAAAAAAGATGGGGTTTAACGTCCTACTGACTGTTATACACCGAACCTGGGCTAATGGAAGATGGGCTTACGCCATACAGTGTGCTATGAGGGAAATATTGCCTCCAGGGGCAGCAGCGCTACAGCCTACTCTTATATCGAATTCCATCTACCAAGGGATCTTTTATGTGCATGCCAATGTGTACACTGGACCTTCGTTTTTTGTCCAATCCGAATGACTAGACAGTTGTCCTTACCAGGCCCTCCGTTCTGCGTCAGTGACGAGGGGAAACCACGCCGGAAAATTGAGATAATCTTTCTCGACCAATGCAGGGATCAAACACTCGACCTTCAGGCTAGCGAGCCAGTTCCTTATACCCACTTAGCCACTTTTGTTTTATTAAATGTTACTTTAGTAAAAAATACTAACTTCTTCATGAATAAAGAACTAAATCCCTCGAGAAGTAAGTATTGTATTCTATCAATTATTGTATAGCAACTTATCTGAATATCAGTTGCATCATTTTGTGTTACCCGTTTCTATTGATTGGAAATTTCTTACATGAAAATGTGGGCACATGAAAGTAATTACCTCTTTTATTGCGCTTCTTAGGTCTGCAACAAATTACAACAATTGTAACCACAATAACACCAATTACAATTGTGACTGGAATGACCACAACAATAACAATATTGACAGCTGAAATAAATCAAACATATTTCATAATATTAAAACATGAAATTATCATCTAAATCAGATAATATTGATAGAAACTTAACCACCTCTGTTCAATCTGTTGTGAAATCGATCATGTATCCCAAACACAAGATTTTATATGTCCAAACACACTTAAGGAGATGACTTCTAATACAAATTCACAAGCTTTGAAAGTCATTAACTTTAAATAAAGGACATATTTTTATCAGAAAGGTTAAATAATCAGTAGACACATGATAAAAGTCAGTAGACACACGATAAAAGTCAGTAGACACAAACTATGATCAAGCCACAACACACATGATGTAGGGGTCTTTAGTGGGAGGAAACAGGCGGATGTGGGAGAAACCCACAACGATGGACAGGTGACGCAACTCCTTGCCACACTCAAGCGGAGATTCGAAACTACATCGCTCCACTCAATGACAGACCTTGTTATGTTACATACAGAACCAAGACCCCCCTCCCCCTTTGGATAAATGATAAAGAATCACAACACACACACAGTGATAGTATAGAGTAGATGCATGTACATGTATCTACAGACAGTAGATACATTATAATAGAGTCAGTAAATACATCATAACAGAGTCAGTAAATACATGATGATAGTCATTACACACATGATATTAAAGTCACTGCACACCAACTCACCTAATGAAAAGAGTCACTGAATATCTAATGACAAATGAAATAATATAGAGTGAAATTTTCCTTTAATATGCTTTCTGTATAAAATATGTAACGATACAGTGATACATTTCATGATACAGTTGCAGATGTAATGCTAGATTGATACTAGGGTGAGAGAGAGAGAAAGAGAAATGGGGTTTAACGTCGACTCAACACAACTAGGTCATTTTGGGACTAACATATGGTTTAATTTTATTTCAATAATTCGCTTGCAAGTAGGGGTCTTTAGCAGTGGGAGGAAACTGGAGTGCCCAGAGGAAACCCACGAGTTTAAGAAGGCGCCCCTATCTCCATACCACATACGCTCGCACTAGGGCTCGAAACCACAGCTGCAAGCCAGAGGTGGCCGGCCAGCTAGAGGTCAAAGCATGCACTCTAGACCACTAGGCCATCCCAACCTCCCACTAGGGTGAGGGGGCTGATGGCCGAATGTTTAGGTTAGCACATGCGCGCTCTATCATAAAGCCTTTTATTAAGTCAACTGGCGTGGTTTCCTATCCCCGGTAGAACGTGACAAGGAGTAGGGTCGCATCTCCAAACTCAGGGGTTTTCTCCAGGTCCTCCGGTTTCCTCCCATTGCTAAAGACTCCTACGCACAAGCGTATTATTGAAATAAAATTAAACCATATGTTAGGACCAAAATGATCTAAAAATTAAGTCAAACTCTCTCATATATAATACGATTAAGTTACATGTGTCATGATTGAGTTAGATAAATCGAAACTTGTTCCTAGCTCTGGATTCAGCTATGTACTTACATGTATCAGCTTTCAGCGAACACTCTAAGTCCTCAGTAGACCACTCTCCTTCGAAGCAAGTAGTTTGAGTATTCTTAGCTTCAAATCCATCGAAACATTTTACTGAGCAGTTTGTATCATTTGCAATCAACTCCTTATCAGATATTTTTTCACATGTCACTTCCCCATTTGTTACTTCGAAAATATCCCTGAAGCAACCTTTAAATAAACAATATGACATTTGTTCACAGTCATGATCAGGGGCCATGTTTCACAGAATTTTTACTTAGTAATTTGATTGTATAATAATAGATTGATTTTAGTGCTTAGCCAATCAAAATTGAAGTATCTACTAAAATTTGGATTTTATTTTAAGTTAAGATTTTGAGAAACAGCGTCCAGTTGCTGAGTGTAACATATTGGTCTAGTCTGGGATATTGATACTGTTGGAAGCAAGAAACAGAAATGAAATGAGTCTTAACCATTTACTGTTCCGCTCCAATTGGTCTAATGAAATTATATGCCTGCCATACAGTGTGCAATGAGGAAAATTTTGCCAGGATAACAGCACTAAGGCCTTCTCTTATATCAAATTCAAGCTGCCAAGGGATCTTTTATGTGCATGCCAATGTGTACACAGGACTTTGGTTTCCCATTCAAATAACTATACATTGTCCCTTGACCCTTGCTAGGCCCCCAATCCTGCACAACTGACAAGAGGAAATCATGCTTGACAATCTCATTGAACTTCCTTGGGCAACACTGGGATTAAACATGGGATCTTCAAGGTTAGCGACCCAACGTATTACTAAACTAAATTAGATGACTGACAAATATGCCCACTATGTTCTCAAGAACAATCAACTTAATATTCACTCTCTATTCAACCGGATAACAGTTTATCTTATGTTAAAAGATTGCGCGATAGGGCGTGTGTTGGACTAACAAGGAAAGTGTGCATAGTCTATTGGATAGGACAAACAACCAAGGTCTATGGGTGTGCACATTGTCATGCACATAAAATAAGAGTTGTAAATCAGTAGATAAGTATTCCAGAAATGATGCTGCCTGTCCAAAATTTAGTCACTCATATTGCACATGAAACATGGAAACAATCATAGTTTGTGTTGACTAGATTTGCAGCACAATTCTGACATGATAGTCTATCAAAATGGCCGCCAATATAAAAAAAAATTCAATCTACCTGTTCTTTTACAGGCCAATTCCTGGGACCATCTTGGTTTATTCTTCTCAACTTGGCATACAGCTATAGTATCATTAACAGGTGTGTATCCAGAACTACAGACCAATTCTATCACTGTGCCTATTACAGGTCTTCTAGAGTCTACTGTGTAGTTGTGATTACCCAGATAATTATTAACTAGAGAGACATTTCCATTCTGAATATCCAATGGAAATGTACAATCAACATCTAAATAGAAACACAAAACAAACGATTACACCACTTCAGATCCCCAGAATAACTGATGTCACAGATTTCTAGTTTTATGACCTGATAATTATCTTTTTGTGTGAGAAAGTAAGAGAGAGAGAAGAGAAAGACAGAGAGAGAGAGAGTTACCTGGGTGATTAATGCTTCTGAGTTGTGCCTGTTTGACGAAATTTTAACTAAGATAAAATCCAAATTTAAGCGATTTGATTGGGCAATATTATATTGATTTAAGTTCTTAACCAATCAAACTTGAAGTATCTACTAAAATTTGGATTTTATCTCTAGTTAAAATCTCTTATTGCACCTGGGTGATTATAGGCTATATGCTGTAATTGTACCTGGGTGATTACAGACTATCTGCTGTTATTGTCCCTCAGGTTTCAAACTAGAATCGGTCTTTAGGGAAAAGTATAGGGAGAAGTGAGGGAGACCTTTAAGGAGACTACAAAGATTTCACTAAATGCAACATGATAGTATATCATTCAATCTTGTTCCAACATATCACCATTTTAATTTAATTTTAGATACATGTAACTTTTATGTATTTTTTGTGGTAAAACAAGACCTCATTAATATCAGTAAAATAAAATCTGCATTTACATGTAACAATTGTATAAGCTTGCAGGTAGCAAAATGGACATTTTTTATGTGGTTGTTGCTGATTAGCTACAAATTAGGAGTTAGACAGGTTCTAATTGAGACAAAATAATTAAGATTCCTTGATTATATTTTGAAATATTATTGCTTTGATATAATTTTAAATTGTCTTTAACATAACAGTTAAAATAGTTTTGGCTGTTAATTCCCCTGGAAGATTATGGGCTATGGGCTCTTATTATCCCTGGGTGATTATTGTCCCCGGGTGATTATTATCCCTGGGTAATTATATGCCCTGGGTTATTACATAAAATAACAGATGGGTGAATACTGGCCTTGAGATGTTATCAATGTACATAATATTCAAAGCTGCTAACTTATAATTACCATTAATAAAATCTTTTTCTCCTATAAATTGTCTACATATTCTATGGTATGTTCTATTATTGCCACTGATGTTTAAACTTTTATTGTGTGGGAAGTATTGTTGATAACATTCATCAGAATAGTACACTTCATCACTAAAATATGGCCTCGGACAATACGAACAGATCTTCTTATCGCCATTGCCATAAACAAACCTGAAAATATTTTTAAAATATTACAGATAGGTTTGATTTCCAGATAACGAAAAATATGTCCACATACAATCAATAGAAATGAAATGGGGTTTAACATCCTGTATTTTATATTCATTTCAACTAATGAAGTCCTATGCAGTGTGCTACGCATAGCCGCGGCCCTGTGGTCTATTTTATTCACGAATTTCAACTGTCAAGAGTTTTTTTTGTGCACGCCATTTGAAGTGAACACAGCACCTCGGTTTTACATGTACATTGTATATCCAATTCCATTCGAATGAAATGAAATGGCATTTAACATCCTACTGTTCTACTCGATGGGCTAATGAAGAAGGGCATATGCCATACAGTGTGATATGAGAAAATGAGTAAATTTTGCATAAATCGGATCTAAGAGGACAGACCAATTTTATCCGAATTAAGCAAAGATCTGAGTTAGCCAAAGACCAAAATTACATTTTAGCTCAAAAGAAACAAACTGCAGGAGCCGGATAATAATTGATTGAAATGCATATTTCAAGCTTTTGTTCAAACGTGCAAGTAGATTACTTCCGTTTTGGTGCGAGTAGATGACTTCTGTTTTGTCGCCATCTTTGATAAATGTCCTAAAATTTCCCAGAAAGTGTCTCGTACAGCAGACAGCTAGTTTCTATTATTGTGTCGTGTCAAATCGTCCGATTTGAGTCAAAATGACAGGGGAAAGTATTTTGGGGCTCTGTGCATGAAAAAGCTAACCATGTTTTAGGCTCTGTGCATGAAAAAGCTAACCATGTTTTAGACCATCTAGACGAATGAGACTAGAGAGAGAAATGGGGTTTAACACCCACTCAACATATGGTATACTTTTATTTCAATAATTCGTTTGCACGTAGGGGTCTTTAGCAGTGGGAGGAAACCGGAGAGCCCGGAGAAAACCCACGAATATACTACCGATCTGACTTAGGTGAAGGAAAACGCCAGTAATAGATCAAATTTTATCCCAGTTGAGCGAAGATTAGACATACACACAGAAATAAAATAAGAAAAACGTGCAGGATCAAAAGGGTCCAAAAGGATTTTTTTCGAGTAATTCGAGTTGAGCAAAGTTCTTTAGCAGTGAGAGGAAACCGAAGGACCTTATGATGCAGGCCATCCAACCCCTATAAATAAATAAACTCACATAGTTGAAGAGCTGTAATGTTTAGATCCACCAGACTTAACAATGACCTTCATTTCACCACAACATACCTTATGTAAAAAAAAAAAAAGCTTCGTTACTGGTACCATGATAGTTTTATGTCTGCTTCCACTGCAATTCAACACCGCTGACAAATCTAGAAGAGTCGAAGTCTGTATACTGTCTGGATATAAGGCACCTGTCACACAGAGTAGTTCCTGCCTCCTACATGCCGGTAGGACTTTTTGTTATTCGAATAACTATTGCTATTAACCTGTTAGTACCTGTTTAACATCAATTTTCAACAAAACCTGCGCCAAAAATTCGAGAAACTTTTTATAGAAATGCAAAATTCTTTAATGAAAATTTAAACTCTAAGGCAGTATATATACATATATTTGTTTACCTGGATAACTTGGTCCTTTTGAACCTTTTTTTAATTCAATATATATCTACGATAATATACAAGACAATGCTCTGTTTCCCTTTGTACGCGATATATGGCGATAATATTACATGTACGATTACACAAATTTACTAAGAATAGAATAAAGTAAATTGTAAGGCATCTATTGATTGGTCAATAAAGAATGATTTCAGGCTTGCAAGTAGAGAGAAAGAGAGAAATGGGGTTGAAAGTCCACTCAACACAACTAGGTCATTTTGGGACTAACATATGTTTTAATTTTATTTCAATAATTCACTTGCGCTTAGGGGTCTTTTAGCAGTGGGAGGAAACCAGAGTGCCCGGAGGAAACCCACGAGGTTGAGAAGGTGCCCCTATCTCCATGCCACATATGCTCATACCAGGGCTCGAAACCACAACCGCAAGCCAGAGGTGGCCTGCCAGCTAGAGGTTGAAGCACGGCACTCTAGACCACTAGGCCATTCCAACACCCTGCTTGCAAGTAGAATTTTTATGATAGGTTAATTTAACTAAAATCCAAAGTAGACGTCTCACGAGAAATTATGAGATGAAACGCGTTGAATGTCGTAACGAATCTACCGAACTACTATAATCACATATTGTATGAGTAAATTTAGAATGGTGGTTGGTTACATGTACATTTTTAAAAAAATATTAAACCAAGTAGAATATAGTTAGAAATACCAAGAAGTATTTCGATTGGATTAACAACAGCAAAAGTCAGAACAAGATTTGCCATAAGAGCACAAGTAGTAAACCCAAGAGGTCACGTACAAGCACAGAATCAAAATCCTGCCACTTGTGTCAATGACAGACCTTGTGATTTCGTGCGCACACCTCTGTTACAATTAAAGTCTATAAAGATTATAAAAAAATCAATGAGAATTAAAAAAATTACTTACCATAAATTTATTAATTAAAATAAGTAGGATAGGAAAGCATTGATGTAAAAATAATCTGTAGTCCATTTTTTATATTATAAACACTATCGTCTATTAACGTCAACTCATTTTCCTAGAAATAAAAAAATTAAGTACAAATATAAATTCCTGCATTTTCAGCTAACAGGGAAGTGTATTTCATCTCTTATAATTACTGAAAATTATGGTAAGGAAAATGCAGCTTCTGCTCTAATAATTTGAATTCACAGACATTTCACAACTTCTGCTCTAATAAGTTGAATTCACAGACATTTCACAACTTCTGCTCTAATAATTTTAATTCACAGACATTTCACAACTTCGGCTCTAATAATTTTAATTCACAGACATTTCACAACTTCGGCTCTAATAATTTGAACTTACAGACATTTCACAACTTCGGCTCTATTAATTTGTCTGATTCTGTGCTTACTCTTACATCAAATTCCAACTGCCAATGGATCATTTAGTTGCAAACCAACGTGTACATGGCACATTGGTTTGTCGTACAACCCAAATGACTTTACAGTATATTGTCCCTTGCTTAGGGCCCTCTATTTTCACCACTGACAAGGGCTTTCTTTAGCTTAAGGAACCAATTTCTTACAGACTGTGCCCCACCTGGTCTCCAGATATATATAGCCTTTGAACAGTCTCAAATGTATTTTTGCTACATTCTCCCCCACCTCAAATCAGTCAAATGGCTTATTCTTGAGACATATCAACGCAATTTTAAAAAACCTAGTACATCAAGAAAGCATCTAAGATTTTTTCAGAGAGAATAGCACTCAGGCAACTGAAAAGTCGCTGGGCTCCACATTGGGCATGTCAAACGTGACAAAATCGCCCTGTTTGCAATCAACTTTTCAGCCCCAGTGTGACAAAGTACTCCGTAACTTGCATATGTATAAAATATTATCCTTTATTTAGATGCAATTAACTTATTGAACCCCATGTTATTGATCTATGCTATAACATATACTGTTCATTACATACAATTTGCACAGTCAGCTATACAAGACCATTTGTTTTCTGTAGATAAAGAGACTTGGTAAGAAAGAGATTTGGTTAGGAGAGCAGAACAAAGAAGGCAGCAGAGGAAGTATGTCTGACAAAACTGTTAATTAACTGTTCCTGCCGCTGTATGTAACCTTGATTATTTTAATGCTTTAAATGGAATTATATTTGAAAGAAATGTCCTGTTCATCATATTTCCAAAGCAATGGCCCATGTGTTTGAGGTCTAATCAAACGAAACACTGCAAGGACTATCTTGGTTCAGCTAGAACCTTAGCACAATTCACGCAAATCAACCACACTCCACCATTATAATATTTTATAATATACTGTTCTTTATGCTAGATTTTCATTTCTAATTTCAAATCATAACATTACTGTTTCAAAAATGTCCTTCAAAATGCAGTTTCATCAAAAACGGTTCAAAATTGTGGCCCCTAGTGGATCCACAACCTTGATATACATGTACCATATATTTACACTATTTGTGTACAAGGGTCGGCCATTTTGGCCCTGCAGTTTTGGTCTGATTTTCACGAAATACAAACTCAACTACATGTACCTAACAAATATGGAAAGAAACCAAGATTTTTGGGTTAATAAACATGTATTTAAAGTTTCATCTAAATAAGATAAATATTGCCACCTCTAACGGGACCACAAGATAAAAACATGATTATTAGTACAATCAGGGGCCATATTCCAGTCCAATATGATCAAATAAGAACAAACAGAGATCTTTGGAAGATAAAGTTTTACTTCAAAATTGTGACCTCTAGAAGGTCTGCAACCTTACACTATTATTTGCATAAGCGGTTGCAATTTTGCCTGGCAGTTCTGATTCGATTTTCAGTGTAACAATTAGGTGTAATGGTCATATATTCAAAAGATTTTTAAATCGGATAATAATTATTACTTCTAGAGGGACCAGAAGCTTAAAATGTGATTTTTGGTACAATCAGGGGCCATAATTCAGGACATTATGATTCGACCAGCGTGTAATACTCAGCTATCGTAGCACTGCTCTCTGCGTTAAAAGTATATTTGGAATGTGTTTAACCAGCTCTATCACATATGTGATAATGACTGGCACCAATATTGTCCTTTAAACACTGTGTATACATTTAAAGACAATCGGATATTAACTTTAGTCTGTAGAGCGACCACAAGATATTTTGAAGTGATCAATTAGGGCCATAACTCTGACAGTTATTATGGGAAATCGCTGAAAATCAATAGGCTTCTTCGTTTCATGATCTTGAACACTGTGTATCAATAAACATAGGTTGCCAGGCACCGAAACATACGCCCACAGCAGCTAAATCGTCCAGGCAGTCAACAAGAGTTGTCGCATATTTTACTTTTTCGGTAATGAAACATTTATAATACACCAAAATCTGATTAAAAATAACAACTCATTATGTTATTATCAGAAAATCATTCGAATTTGTTTGACTTTGATAAAGTTCTCCTTCATGCTATTCAAGTTATCAAAATTCATTGAAACTCAATATACTTGTTTGTCTCATGACCTTCAACACTGTGTATAAATTTAAAGTCAATCAAATATTATGAACTTTAGCCTCTAGAGCGCCCACAAAATTTTTAAAGTGATCAAGGGCCATTACTCTGTCAGTAATTATCAGAAATGCTGAAAATCAATAGGCTTCTTTGTCTCATGACTTTAAACACTGTGAATAAATTTTAAGTCAATCGTAAATTAACTTTAGCCTCTAGGGCATCGACAAGATTTTTTGAAGTTTTCAAGGGCCATAACTGTGACAGTAATTATCGGAAATCGCTGAAAATCAATAGGATTCTTCGTCTCATGACCTTCAACACTGTATAAATTTAAAGCCAATTGGATATTAACTTTGGCCTCTAGAGCATCCACAAGAATTTCTAAAATGATCAAGGGCCATAACTCTGACAGTAATTATCGGAAATCACTAAAAATCAAAAGGCTTCTTCGTTTCATGACCTTAAACACTGTGTATATATATAAAGTCAATCGGTTATTAACTTTAGCCTCTAGAGCGTTCACAAGATTCTTTGAAGTGATCACAGGCCATAACCTAGTAATTATCAGAAATCGCTGAAAATCAATAGGCTTTTACGTCTCATGACTTTAAACACTTTGTATAAATAGACAGGAAAAAAGTGGACGGCGAACACTCCCTTTAAAAATGATAAAAGCTGGACAGGCTTCGGCATCTATCTGGAAACTGGATCAAAACTGATACTGTCGGGGCGATAAGAAGTAGATGAATAATTTAAATAATATAAATGTGAAGTCAATCGGACAGACGGACGGGGCCAAGACAATATACGACCACATTTCCATGTGGGCGTATAAAAATGCAAATTTGGCATAAAGAACAGTATATTATCAAATATATACATTATTATTATAATGAGTTGAAATAATGGTGGATTTGGGTGGATTTGGGGGCGCTACTGCATTTTCGCACCTCTACTAGTTCCCGTGGTCGTAGGAACTTGAAATTTTCAGGGAATGTTAAGGTTGACTAGCAAAGACCACACACCAAATTTCAGCTTTTTATTTTACCAACCTTTTAATTTCTGTCGAGAGAGAACTTCACCCGCCTGTCGCCATTTGCATTGTTTACTCGCATAACAAGACACTAAGATGCCAGACGGACTCCGACACACTGAGCTAGCCACCTTAGACTGCAGTTCATAAAATTTAATAATAATCTTATGTATATTTTAAATTTTGCACTAAGCCACCAATTTCTATAAAATAATATTTGGTGTTGACCAGATGGATTGGCTGGTTTTAATGGCGCATACACCTGATCCAAACTTTCTTATATCTCTTATGTGGAGGCTATCGAGCCATAGGATAAGGGCCTCTCCTTTCACCTCTTTCTGGGTCGGCATCCGTCTGACCCACCACATGACATTAAAGGGTTCGTTTTAGTTGCCCTTTTTCACATTTGACAGAATTGGTCTTTCGGGGCGCCGCCACCAAATGACATGATTAGAGATTTTCGTTCTAGTCACCCTATCCACGTCGCATTATGGTGTTTGGACTAGTTCTAGTTTAGAGGATAAGAAGTTTCTCATTTTGGTGTGCTTAACATCAAAATGAGAAATAGCGCTGCTGAAATTGACACACAGGAGCGACGTTGATTGCAGCTCTAAGTTTGTGGAAAACGCGTTTGTGACAGCCTAATTTTCAAAATTTTCGGGGGAGGAGCTTCCAGACCGTTCCACACTCAGTAAGTCGGGCATTATATTGGGGTCCCAAACACTCTGCTGCACCCCCACTTTTACAATCCTACGTACGGACCTGCCCCAGACCCCCTTGAGGGACTTCGCCCCTTCGGCGCTGGCGGATCAGGGGCCCCCACATGTTCCAGGCCCCCCACCATGGTTAATCCGGCTTTGCTAATGGTGACAGGTGGATGAAGTTCTCTCTCGACAGAAATTAAAAGGTCAGTAAAAAGATAGTAAGCTGGCACTGTCAGGCAGGATACGCCCACATTTTCGAGACATGGATAGAGAACAAGCAAAACCGAAAGTGATATTTCCTACAATCAAAGGCTATAATTCATTAAATTACAATTTGATATGCACAAATATCGAAAAGAATCAAGATCTTTAGGTTATAAACATGCATTTCAACTTTCAACAAAATCGAATTAAAATTGTGACCTATACTGGGTCCACAACCTTGATATACCATATTTTAACACTATTAGCGTACAAACGGTGGCCATTTTGTCTGGCAATTATGGTCCGATTTCCTTGAAATTCAAACTCAACCTTCCGTATGGTGTAACGGTGATAGAGTCAAGCGTTTTTTTTTAAATCGGATAATAATCGTGACCTCCAGAGGGACCATAGGCGATTTTTCGGACAATCAGGGGCTATAATTCAGGAAGTTATGATCTGATATGTGCAAATAACGAAAGGAACCAAGATCTTTGGGTTATAACCATGCATTTCAAGTTTCATCAAAATTGAATCAAAATTGTGACCTATACTCGGTCCACAACATTGATATACCATTTTATAACAGTATTCGCGTACACGCGGCGGCCATTTTGTATGGCAATGTTGTTCCGAATTTTACCAAAATTCAAACTCAACCTTCCTAAGGGTGTAACGGTGATATAATCAAACGATTTTTTAAATCGGATAATAATTGTGACCTCCAGAGGGACCACAAGCTAAACAAAAGACGATTTTGCGTATAATCAGGGGCCATAATTCAGGAAGTTACAATCTGATATGCGCAAATATCGAAAGGAACCAAGATCTTTGGGTTATAACCATGAATTTCAAGTTTCATCAAAATCGAAAATTAAAATTGTGACGTCTACTGGGTCCACAACCTTGATATACCATTTTTTAAACAATATTCGCGTACGAATGGCGGCCATTTTTTATGGCAATTTTGGTCCAATTTTTCTGAAATTCGAACTCAACCTTCCTTAGGGCGTAACGGTGATATAATAAAACGATTTTTTTAATCAGATAATAATTGTGACCTCCAGAGGGACCACAAGCTAAACAAAGGCGATTTTGCTTATAATCAGGGGCCATAATTCAGAAAGTTACGATCCGATATGCGCAAATATCGAAAAGAACCAAGATCTTTGGGTTATAACCATGCATTTCAAGTTTCATCTTAAATAGAGTTAAAATTGTGATCTCTACAGGGTCCACAACAGGGGCGACGACATAATACGTCCACATGAAAATGTGGGCGTATAAAAAAGGTTATTGATTGATTCGGCTGAATTTGGTGTGTGGTCATTGCTAGTCATTCTCAACATCCCCCGAAAATTTTAACTGGTAAAGGTGCGAAAGTGCAGTAGCGCCTTTGGGTAAATCGTGAATGGGACAGTCCCTGAACGGTCAGGGTGAGTGTAATGAGACCGACCTACAGAGCTGAACTACTGTCTGGGTGAACAAAAACAAAACAATACGATTAGATAAGATGTTTATCTTGATAGCACTAAAATAATTTTATCATTATCACACATGTAATATTTGTATAATGGCCCAATTTTCAATTTTGACTAAAAATATTTACTTGATAATGATATTGTTGTAAATGCTGCATTCTATACAGGTCACGTGATTAGTATGACGTAACTGCATGTTAAACTTCACTTATTATACAGCTACCAAACTAACAACACGTCGCTACTACAGCTCATCTAACTTGTGTGTTTGGTGGTTCAACATAGTAAGTCACCAAATCTTACAGTGGCGTCACTGTAAATTCACTCGTCTACGACTACAATTGAATATTGGTTTATTGTTTATCGACTGAAGAAAGTGCTGATCTAGCAATTTCAAGTTGGTCGAGTCAATCAGGCGTGTTGTATTGTAAATTTCACGCTTGAAAACTAGGTCATAGCCAAAGGTAACGCGACCCTCATCAACCCATTTACGCCAAATGTTAGGTTGTAACCCGGTGACTTCAGAACACCTACCATTTTTATGATCCCTAATACTTCTCTTTCTTCAATGATGCTTTCAGCCTCCGCTTTCCCAATCTTCTCCAGACACATTAAGGATCTCAAATCAGCAATCTGCATATCTATAGGCGCCATTTTCTAGATTCAGCTCTCCAGGTGATCACAATACGTTTGATTGTTGCCAGTCTCCATCTCCTGATCTTTACGTCCATCCATCTCAAGATGCACGCAACCCACTTGATCACTCTCCTGGCCAGTTGTCCAGATCATCATCCTGGTCTAGTCCCCCCTCTGCTTCACATAAGCGGCTTTGGAATCCTCATGGTTCACCAAGTGGTGTCGTCGCTAATCAACAGAGATGTTCATCCTGCAACAATCGTGATCAACGTACATAACCAATATCCATTTCTGGAGATAGGCCATATGGAAGCTACAGTACTTTAGACTACAGACGACTGGCTGCGATGGTGTCCAACCAGTCTGGTGAGTCTTTCTGGTCACAGCCGTGGAATGAATTCAGTTCTCATTCTTGCAAGTTGTCATGGAATCCTCAGGATTTTCTGGGTAGTGCAACTGATAAACAGCATCATTTCTCCTCGAGCAATCAAGGTCCACTGCAAGCTCAACCCTCATCAGATTCCAAGTATAAGACAAATCCTTTAAACTACAAGCGACTGACTGTGAGGGCACCAAGTCAGTCGTAAGATTAGAATGCCCAATTTATGATGACAATGTTTGGAGGGGCTCTTTCGGGGAGAGTTTGGTGTTACCCGTCCACCTGTTTCAAAGGCAAGTTGATGCTGTGACTAACACAGTCGCGACCCTGTCTTTTGTATCGACTTCCTTTTTGAATGGGGTGGAGCAGGTACAGCTAAGCAAAGCCGTACGACTGAAGGGAATCGGTTCCGAGCTGATTTCTGGTTACTTAGAGCTGTATGGAAGTTCTTCATTCATATTGAATGTTTGTGTTGCTCTCATTTCTGATCAGGTGATTCTTGATCTCAACTTCTCAGAAAAGTATAACGGTGTGGTCAAGCTGATAAATTACACTATTTTGGTCGGAGAAGATGTCCTAACTGCTACTATGAAATGCATGTCTTCCTCCAAAACCGAGATTTCTATACAGTTAGTGGATGTTACTATGAACGGCCATTCCAAGAGCTCGAAGAGTATATGCTAGAACCAGTTCTTAATCATCCTGGAGTACAATTGCCGGCTTTCATTGGCCGAGGCAAATCTGACATTATGCGTATTGCAAATGACTCAAATAATTTGGTGCGACTAAGAACATGTTGTCATCTTGCATACCCTGAGTTGGCGTAACAAGAAGTGGTATTAGGATTGCTTCCCTGGAGACAGAGGATGAGGACAAGAAGGACTTGCCAGAGCAACTTAAAGATCCCCCAATATGATCCAAAAAGATACCAGTCTGGCAGTTGATAAAAATTGGTTCCAGCTGATTCATCGACTGATCTTACTGATTTTAATGTGTAGATAATGATTTTAATGTGTAAATAAGTGTACCGTTTTATTGGAGGTCTTACCCTAAAGCTAGCGTTTAGTTTTAATGGAGATTTAATGGTGTACATACTGTTCATGGAATATTTTATATACTGATTTTAATAAGATGTTTGGTCCCTGTATGATTCCTCCCTATACCCTTACACGTGACGGCGCTACTGCACTTTCGTACCTCTACCAGTTCCCGTTGTCGTAGGAACTTGAAATTTGCAGGGGATGTTAAGGATGACTAACAATGATCACACACCAAATTTCAGTCGAATCGGTCAATAACTTTTTTTTTTAACCGACCTTTTAATTTCTGCCGAGAGAGAACTTCATCCGCATTCGCCATTTGTATTGTTTACTATTTCGACGGAAACCGACACACTTTAGACTCGAATAACAAGACACTAAAACGGAAACTGACACACTGAACTAGCTCCCTAACACTGCAGTTCATAAAAATTAATATTATTTTCGTAAACTTTAATTTTTTGCGCGAAGCCTTCATTTTCTATAAAATACTATTTGGTTTTGATCAGTGGATTGGCCTTTAGGTGTGACTATTGCCATGACCTTGATATTGACCTCGAGTCAAAACTTCCAATCCATATCGGGGCCTTTGCGTTTATGCTTGCCGTGGCCTTATTTCTTGCCGTATTATCAAAGTTAAGGTTCGAGGAGAAAGCAGAGACCACGTCCTTCAAAAAAGATAATTGGGTCAAGGTCGTAGGTCAAGGTCATCTTACAGAAAACTGAGCTCAAACTTTTCAAAGACATTTGACCTTGACTTACGACCTTGACCCCATAACAGTTTTTAAAGCCTATCATCTTAGCTTCAACCACCTACGTTTAACTTTGCCCTGCCGCACACTGCTCGGTCACAAAACGGTCAAACGCAACGGTCCCGTGTCCGAAGGGAAGTCAATGGGCGTGGCCAATATGAAAGGTCGTGGTCACCTTTACAAGTCAAGGGTAACCAACCGTGACCTTGACATTGACCTTAAGTCCAAACTTCACATCGATCTCGGGTCATTTGCGTTTTTGCTTGTCGTGGCCTTATTTCTTGTCGTATTATCAAGGTTAAGGTTCGACGTGAAAGCAGAAACGATGTCCTTCAGAAAAGATTATTTGGTTAAAGTCGTAGGTCAATGTCATCTTACAGAAACCTGAACTTAAACTTTTCAAAGTCAATTTCGGGACATTTGACCTTGACTTACGACCTTGACCTCATAACAATTTTTACAGCCTATAATCTTGGCTTCAACCACCTACGTAGTGTGTGACAGGGCAAAGTTAAACGTAGGTGGTTGAAGCCAAGATGATAGGCTTTAAAAAATGTTATGGGGTCAAGGTCGTAAGTCAAGGTCAAATGTCCCAAAAATGACATTGAAAAGTTTGAGTTTAGTTTTCTGTAAGATGACCTTGACCTACGACCTTGACCCGATTATCTTTCTTGAAGGACGTGGTCTCTGCTTTCTCCTCGAACCTTAACTTTGATAATACGATAAGAAATAAGGCCACTGCAAGCATAAACGCAAAGGGCCAGAGATGGATGGGAAGTTTAGACTCGAGGTCAAAGTCAAGGTCACGGGTGGTTAAAGGTGACTAGTGGAGGTCACCACGACCTTTCACATTGACCCCGCCCATTTAATTCCTTTCGGACACGGGACCCTTGCGTTTGACCGTTTTGTGACCAAGCAGTGTGCGACAGGGCAAAGTTAAACGTAGGTGGTTGAAGCCAAGATGATAGGCTGTAAAAATTGTTATGAGGTCAAGGTCGTAAGTCAAGGTCAAATGTCCCGAAATTGACTTTGAAAAGTTTAAGTTCAGTTTTTTGTAAGATGACCTTGACCTAGGACTTTAACCCAATAATCTTTCTGAAGGACATCGTCTCTGCTTTTACGTCGAACCTTAACTTTGATAAAACGGCAAGAAATAAGGCCACGAAAAGCAAAAACGCAAATGACCTGAGATCGATATGAAGTTTGGACTCAAGGTCAAAGTCAAGGTCACGGTTGGTTACCCTTGATTAGTGAAGGTCATCACGACCTTTCACATTGGCCACGCCCATTGACTTCCCTTCGGACACGGGACCGTTGCGTTTGACCATTTTGTGACCGAGCAGTGTGCAACAGGGCAAAGTTTAACGTAGGTGGTTGAAGCCAAGATGATAGGCTTTAAAAACTGTTATGGGGTCAAGGTCGTAAGTCAAGGTCAAATGTCCCAAAAATGACTTTGAAAAGTTTGAGCTCAGTTTTCTGTAAGATGACCTTAACCTACGACCTTGACCCAATTATATTTTTTGAAGGACGTGGTCTCTGCTTTCTCCTCGAACCTTAACTTTGACAATACGCCAAGAAATAAGGCCACGGCAAGCATAAACGCAAAGGCCCCGATATGGATTGGAAGTTTTGACTCGGGGTCAATATCAAGGTCATGGTAATATTCACACCTAAAGGCCAATCCACTGATCAACACCAAATAGTATTTATAGAAAATGGTGGCTTAGCGCAAAAATTAAAGTATACGAAAATAATCTTAATTTTCATGAACTGCAGTGTTAAGCAGCTAGTGCATCTAGTCAGTTTCCGTCGGAGTGTCTTGTTATTCGAGTCCAAAGTGTGTCGGTTTCCGTCGGAATGTCTTGTTATGCGAGTCTAAAAAGTAAACAATACAAATGGCGAAAGTGAATGAAGTTCTCTCTCGGCAGAAATTAAAAGGTCGGTAAAATAAAAAGTTATTGATCGATTCGGCTGAAATTTGGTGTGTGATCATAGTTAGGCATCCTTAACATCCCCTGCAAATTTCAAATTCCTACGGCCACGGGAACTGGTAGAGGTACGAAAGTGAAGTAGCGCCCACGTGACCAAGTGCCAACAAAACGGGGAGGAATGTTGTAAATGCTGCGTTCTATACATGTTAAACTGCATGTTAAACTTCACTTATTATACAGCTACCAAACTAACAACACGTCGCTACTACAGCTCGTCTAACTTGTGTGTTTGGTGGTTCAACACAGTAAGTCACCAAATCTTACAATATTTATCATTTATGAAGTTAACTACGCACTATTGACTAACCGGAATAGGAATGGCGACCCGCGCTGGCGGCTGACTTCCTGAATGATGAGTTATTAGTTATGAACAAGTAGCCGGCTAAAGTCTACTAGTCTTTAATAATTGAATTTTGAAACAAAATACAGCGAATCACGAGAATCGTGAATTTCTAGAAGCGTTTAACAGTAACAATTACATAACTTACAAGTTCTACTTGACAGATAGGTGCATGTGCTGAGTGACATCGGGTGTGCACAGGGGATTTCCCTAATTCACAGAGGAAGTGGGATCACTCGGCAAACCTCGGCAGATTCCCGTACCCTACATCTGCGGAGGTTTTCCGAATGGTAGCGGGATGGGGCATTCTCCACGCAGGTCTCGCTCGTATATATCCTATAACGTCTTAATATTTTAAAGTCTTTATAGGATATCTAAGGTCTCACTCACTGTCCAGCATTCGAGAGCATCCAGTTCCAGTTGGTGTAGACTGCAAGGAAAGACAACTCTGTTTGGGAGATTGGGAGGCAGACCGCCATTAATTTCCCTATTGACTTCAATGTTAATTCTGGCCTCTTTGCCCACCTCCAATTTTTCCCAAAATTTTCGTTGGGCTGAATGCTTTTTATTATAGACTGAGGAACAAATGACAATGTCTTTGCACTAAAATTTGTATGAGGTTGACCACCAAAATTTTGAGATACACCATCTCGAAGAAGCATACCCAAAGGAGGTAACTAGTTACCGTAGGCTACATATCACCAGTTATCCTTCCGCCTCAAAATCATGAATATTTACCCAAAACCTGGCAGAAAATATTCATCCAATCCCTATTCTTCCATTCTAGACCAAAAAATCATCAAAAATGTCCATGCAAAGGGGGAGAAAAGAGAAGGTTGGAGAATTGCTATAAATAGACGAACTACAATTTGTGTACCGGGGGTGTGAAATTTAATGGTGGTCTGCCTCCTATATGGTTTTAAATGTTCATATCATCAAAATTCTTTTATTTATAGCTTCATGCAAAATTATTATAATTAAAAAAAAAAATACAGAAGAAATGGTGACCCTTTAAGGTTATGTACTGTTTTGTAAACCAGGTTGCAGCTCAGGTCCATTGGCCTTTTGTTCTAGAATTGAAGATTCTTTCTTAATTTTGTCGAAATGTAAGCTCTGAAAAAAAGATTTAAAGAGTTTCAAACAAGTCTCATCAAAAAGATACAAAATATTGGAATATTTTTCAAAAATTGTATTTTATTTTACTCTTTTCTACAAAATGCCAATTTTTTTCACTTTGTATGTCTCAAAATGACAATATTTCCCTATTTCTTCGAAAGTCTGAGATGAATGGCATTTATTTCAAGAAACCTTGGCCAATATACAAGAAGACAAACTGCAAATTGGTTGCATTGAAGGTAACTGTATGGAACTATAATGAAACTTGTAAGCCCACCCCGAAAAATGTTGCTGTTGCTGTGGTACCAAATCCATCTTGTGTCCACATAAGTGATACTGTTGATGGAATGTTGCTAATAGCCATGTTCTTCTATTGACCGAGAAAGTTCATTTCGATTTTCCGACGTGATTTCCCCTTGTCAGTGATGCAGAAGGGGGGGGGCTGACAAGGACAGCTGCCTAGTCGTTGGGATGGGACGAAAAACCGAGGTCCCGTGTACACATTGGGGTGCAGGTAAAAGATCCCTTGGCAGTTGGAATTCGATATAAGAGGAGGCCGTAGCGCCGCTGCCCGGGCAAAATTCCCTTCATAGCACACTGTATGGCGTATGCCCGTCTTCCATTAGCCCATGTTAGGTGCATAATAGTAGGATGTTCAACCCCATTTCATTCATGCATTCTATCCCTGGCTTATATACATAGACACAAACACATGTACTTGTAAGAAGTATGAATCATTTATTAAAAGATAGTAAGCTGGCACTGCCAGGCAGGATACGCCCACATTTTCGAGACATGGATAGAGAACAAGCAAAACCGAAAGTGATATTTCCTACAATCAAAGGCTATAATTCATTAAATTACAATTTGATATGCGCAAATATCGAAAAGAATCAAGATCTTTAGGTTATAAACATGCATTTCAACTTTCAACAAAATCGAATTAAAATTGTGACCTATACTGGGTCCACAACCTTGATATACCATATTTTAACACTATTAGCGTACAAACGGCGGCCATTTTGTCTGGCAATTATGGTCCGATTTCCTTGAAATTCAAACTCAACCTTCCGTATGGTGTAACGGTGATAGAGTCAAGCGTTTTTTTTAAAATCGGATAATAATCGTGACCTCCAGAGGGACCATATATGATAGGCGATTTTTCGGACAATCAGGGGCTATAATTCAGGAAGTTATGATCTGATATGTGCAAATAACGAAAGGAACCAAGATCTTTGGGTTATAACCATGCATTTCAAGTTTCATCAAAATTGAATCAAAATTGTGACCTATACTGGGTCCACAACCTTGATATACCATTTTATAACAGTATTCGCGTACACGCGGTGGCCATTTTGTTCCGAATTTTACCGAAATTCGAACTCAACCTACCTTAGGGTGTAACGGTGATATAAACAAATTTTTAAATCGGATAATAATTGTGACCTCCAGAGGGACCACAAGCTAAACAAAGACGATTTTGCGTATAATCAGGGGCCATAATTCAGAAAGTTACGATCCGATATGCGCAAATATCGAAAGGAACCAAGATCTTTGGGTTATAACCATGCATTTCAAGTTTCATCTTAAATCGAATTAAAATTGTGATCTCTACAGGGTCCACAACAGTATTCGCGTACGAACGGCGGCCATTTTGTATGGTAGTTTTGGTCCGATTTTTCCGAAATTTGAACCAACCTTCCTTAGGGTGTAACGGTGATGTAATCGAACGGTTTTTCAAATCAGATAATAATTGTGACCTCCAGAGGTACCACGAGCTAAAATAGGTGATTTTTCGGACAATCAGGGGCCACAATTCAGGAAATTACCTTCCGATAGGCGCAAATATCGAAAGGAACTAAGATCTTTGGGTTATAAACATGCATGTCAAGTTTCATCAAATCGGTTCAAAATTGTGACCTCTATAGGGTCCACAAGCTAAAAACGTGATTTTTCGTACAATCAGGGTCCATAATCCATGACGTTTTGATTCGATACATGCCAATATCGAAAGCAGCCGAGATCTTTTGGGGATAAACCTATATTTCAAGTTTCGTCAAAATCCGACAAGAATTGTGACGTGTAGAGAGTCCACAAACAATTGTGGACGGACGGACAGACGGACAGGGTCGACGACATAATACGTCCACATGAAAATGTGGGCGTATAAAAATGGATTTATAAATGTAAAAGAAATGCTGTATTCAGGTGATAACCAGCCACTCTAATAAAAGGATCACAAAACACTTTTTTTTTTTTTAAAAAGGGAATATTTCAGCATTTAAAACATTTTAACAATCAGAGGTATCCTTGAAATTGCAAAGAGTAAATATTTTGTGGAAGCATGTTGTTTTAATTTTCAAATCAAATTCCTGGCAAAATTTGGTTGAAAAAGGGAGTTTTGACATAATTCTTAGCATAAAATAAGTATGCAAAGGCTATTAATTAATATTTTATTGTTCTGTAAGTGCCACATTTTAAAAGATCACAACAAATAACGAGAGTATGAAATTAAATGGTGGCTGGCAGCCATAATGGCGGCCTTCAAGCCTTTGATTCCCGAAATTTACTGTAAATACGGTCCTTAGCATTGTATGATGTCATATATGGATTATGGGTTAGTGTAAGGGTTGGGCTTGGCCCAGGGTTGCTAGCTAGCCCTGTCTACATCTCGAGACTCTGACGAAATCTGCAGGTCCTGGCTGCCTCCATTGCATGTTCCTGAAGCAACGGTATACTAGTTTTATAACTATTAGTTATAAACTAGTATACCGTTGCTTCAAACTAGTATACCGTTGCTTCAGGAACGTGCCTCCATTGGAGATGTGGATGGACATAGAGTGATTTACCAAATGAACTGACGTCACTAAAATTGAAAAACCGAAGAAAAAAAATAGGAAAAATGGTAGCTTTATTAAGGTCATGTTCCCTTTTTTGTTTTGTTTTTTTGTTGTTGAGAGTAATAACGTTTGATGACAAAATGTGATTCTTCCTTGATCACCAAAAGGAATCATTTCCTGCCACAACCGACACAAATTTATTATAATCCAGCACTAAATACGTAACTACCCACAAATTATTATTCTCATAATATTTATACTATTACGGCTTATTAATGGGCGACGCGCTTTGACTGGGCTTCTATTCCTTGTCAAATAGGAGCATGAATTATATGGGCTGACTTCCATATCTGTTAAAAAAAATATCAACCTTGCTGACTCAAGCGAATTGACTCAATCGGACTTGCAAGTGATTCCTCACAGCCGTTATTTACTCTGATGTTCTTTCAACTCTTCTAGATAAATACGCTCCTTCAAATTCGCCGCCAACGAAAAACCACTATCTGCAAGTGGGGGAAATCCAAATTGAAGATCGATAGACAAATACATGTATATAAATTAGCCCGTTAAGATTTAAATTCAATTATCGAGAAAACCAAGTCTGATCATGTACTCTGCCATTCCATAAATGACAACAAACAAAATTCAAAAGTTCTCTTCTCAACACTAAATTATACACCGACTTTTAGAAAAAATCACAGGATGCTGCGCTAACTCGTGGTGAGGAATCTGAAGTTGCCAACAATTTCTGTAGTGTTTTTACGGATGAAATCACACATCAGGAATAAATGACAGCATACAAGACATATTTTGTGGGGAATCTTTAAGAAATTTTTTATTTCATAAAAAAACCCAACCCATTTGTTATTTGGACTTACTTCCAATTAACTTTATATGTTATTAATATTAGATCCCCTCCAATCTATTTTAACAGCTATTATGACTTTTGAAAAACTACCGTCCAGTTTCTAATGTATCCATTCTACTGAAAATTGTAGAAAAAGTTGTTAAGGTCAAACTTATGGAACACCTGGACAAAAATTTCGTGACCACATTTCATTTTTTGTTTTAAACCCCTTCGCTGGCTTAAAATCAATCAACTGTGTCTAACATAATATCAGGCAGTTTACAACATAGCACCTGTATGTACGTGTCGCTATAGGCTATCATATTACTAGTATTTCGTGTTCCGGAACTTCGGTAAGCGTCTTTACTATTATTAACTTTTATTTTTTGGTACATTGCGCAAACATTCTCTCAACGTAGATGTTAATCGCCTCCTTGGATATATTCATTTTTATTTTGATAGATAATAAACAACACAGAATAATTTGTCCAATTTAACTTTAAAGTCTCTAACTCAATATCACGTTGAAAACACAAATTATTTGTCAATTCAAATCAAAATTGATATTGTGAAAAGGCGGTCTTCTTATATCCAATATTTAAGACAAAATAAACATTTTACCATTGGTGCACGAATCGTGTACCATAGTGCGTTTCGTCGTCATTTGTAACCAGAAAGAGCGAGATAGACATATTCCACAGTGACGCCACGTATCTTATCTGGAGAGCATGCCAAAAAGACTAGAATAACCAGACGCTAGAAATTGATTACAATTCGGCGATATTGTGGAGATAAGAAAGAACAATCTGATTAAAATACATATCTAATATATTTATTTCGTTTCGTTATTTTATACTTTCGATGAACTACACCTAATGAAGATTTGACCAGTTGTAATGGAAGGACACGTTAGGGTTCGTACGAGCAGGTTTTGACCCTATGACGTTTCTAGTGTGTTACCCACAGTTCCGTGTGAACCGCACCCCAAGAAGTCGCCGTAACAAATGGTTTCATCGGGTAATCCCTCACGCCATCCAGAACGCAGGTTATATAACAATTCTTCTAGATCTTAGTGTAGTACAAACAAATAAAACGAAACGAAACAGATTGAAGAAAGAACAATATTAAATAACGTAGTTCCATTCCAATGAGTTTATGTGTGAGATATGTTATGTAATGGGCCTGTCACACTATAACGTTTTAGACAACATTCCGACGTATGAAAAAAATAGTTCCAACACGCTTGCATACGCTATAACTGACTTTAAAAATCAAGAGGGCGCTCTTTTTTGACGCATATAATGAATGAATGAAATGGGGTTTAACGTCCTACGCTTAAGCACCTAACCTGGGCCAATTGAAGACGGGCATACGCCATACAGTGTGCTACGAGGGAATTTTTTTTGCCCGGGCAGCGGTGCTACGGCGTACTCTTATATCGAATTCCAACTTATATACTTAGCGTGTGCGCCTGTCGGTATATGACAGCGTGTGACCAACGAATTTTTAGCGTTCTCGACTTATGCAGAACTCATGCACAACGTTAGTCAAACTTATGCCTAACTTATGCATAACGTGTTGGAGCGTACTTCGACGACCACGTGGGGTTCAGATATAAAAACTGAGGCTCGCTAAAACCACAAGTAATTATGGGACTGTCACACATTGACGTATCGTATAGCATCAGCGTATATGCCGACGTATGAGAAATTTAGCGAATACGCTGGTGTACGTTGAATACGTTATGGGTACGTTTTTAACAAGTTACGAGCATACTGAAATACGGTGGTATAAGTTGTTATACGTCGAACGCGGTCAATACTTTTGAGCATGCATAAAATTTTCGGCGTATGCGGGCGTATTGCTTACACGTTAGGCGTAAGTTAGAAGTACGCGACAGGTAAGTTATGCACGCGTTACGCACGTTACATGTAAGTAACCCATAAGTTGACATACACGTTGGCTACCAGTCGCGTATTTAAGCAGCGTACGCGTAACCCATTTCTAACCTATAGGCAACTTACTGAACGTGTTTGAAGCGTGTGTAGAGATGAGCATGCGCAGAAGTCTACAATCATGGCGGACCCTGAGAGGTTGCGATGACACGTGGTCGTCGATGTACGCGCCAACGCGTTCTGCTTCAGCGTATGCGAGCGTGTTGGATAATTATTTCATACATCAGACGTGTATCTGACGTGTATGTCAACGTATTAGTAACTTACATATAACGTGCGTTAACGCGTGCACAACTTACCTGTCGCGTTCTTCTAACTTACGCCTAACGTGTAAGCAATACGTCGGCATAGCCTACGCTGAAATTTTTATGGATTAACAAAATTTTGTGCCGCGTTCGGCGTTATAGCAACTTATACCATCGTATTTCAGCGTTCTCTTAACTTGTTAAAAGCGTACACATAACGTATTCAACGTACATCAGCGTGTTTGCTAATAGCATACGCTGATGCTATACGTCAATGTGTGACAGCCCCATTATGCAACCGTCCTAGGTTTTTTAACTTTTACACCTTCATAAGCTAACTGTTTTTAATTCGATGAACAATACAACGAGAAAACTCGGACTGTAAAAGCAATATTTATTTAAAAATATGTATCTATAGACTACATGTATATGAATATTGAATGGATATATTGTAAATGAAATATGTATTGGGCAACGCATTGGGTCTCCCATGATACATGATGCATATATATATACATATATGGACAGTAACTGTAAAGCCTTATATATTAGACGGAGAGATATAATTTCTGTTTGTAAAGTACCGAGAACAAATTGCAAAAGAATTTATTTCACTGAAATCTAGTAAAGGGATGTCTTAAGGACTCCCAACTCAAAATTGTCCGCTTTAACCCTGTAGCGATTTTCATAATTAGCATAAATCCAAGATGGCCGCCAATTGGGCCTTTCTGGCCTCCATATCTTGGAAACGGCTCGTTTTAGAGCAAAAAATTGTGTATCATTAGATACAAAAATGATACAAACAAATCGGAAACAAAGGTTATTACGACGCCAGCAGGTCATGGTGTCACGTCATGACGGCATTGTGACGTTATGACGTCACATTGACGCTATTTTGACGTTAAAACACTTAAAAGTCCGACAGAACTTTGGTTGAACCTGGAATTGTTTACAATTTTTTTATGATTGATTTTAGTAGCCCGTGGTGTCTTGTTTAGGAATCGGCCGGTTGAACCTGGGTCACCCTTGAGTGTTTTGAGAAATTCAAGATGGCGTCCAAGACGGCCGTCATTTCAAATAATCCCCTTTACCCCGCCCCCCCATGCTATTTTGACAAGGATGATGATTTTGGTGGCTAACCGTATGTTTTGGGGGCCAAGGAATACACTGAAATCATTCATTAAGTTGTGGGGTAATTATCGTACTAGAATGAATACTATCGGGGTTATGGGGGATACTTTGAAACGGCCACCATCTTGAATTTCTGAAAACGCTCAAGGATGACCGAAGTTAACCCGGCGGATTCCGAAAGAGGCACCACAGCAAACATAACTAACGTGACAAAATTTATGACGTAGCTGGCTTTTTTTTCCGCACGTACACAGTGACTGGCCATTTTGCGCAGTAATCCCAGCCAGAATTTGGCTATTTTGTTAAAATTGCTATAAAGATTTAAATTTTTGTTTAGAACTGAAATAAATTAACTTTTAGTCAATCCCTGCGCTAAAAACATTAAAATAATTGATTGTGTATATCTGAAATAGACCCAACCGAAGCACAAAAAAATTCCAAGATGTCAGCGCCCATGAGCAAAAAGTTTCGGGACGCTATACATTTTCAAAGTCAAAGTTAGGAGTAACAAACTTAAATTTGAAGGAAAAACAAGTGGAGGGATTACATGCTTGTTATGAAGGTCACGGCTGTGAAGCTCTGTTACCGACATGTTATGGAAAGAGCCTGATTTTTCAAATTCTCTCATAGATATTACAAAAGAAATACAAGGAAGAGTGAAGCCATGATTGTTATTGTTAGTGCGTTGACCTCATGACCTGCGACGTATAGACCACGTGATATGAAAACATGTCGATTGACTGCCGCAGAGATCACTTCTCCGCAGGTAGCGTGTCTCAGATGTTCAGAATGGCACCGCAGGCTACTAAAATCAATCCTAAAAACAACTCTGTAGACCATTTCCAGGTGCACTCGAAATATTGGGTTTGGCGACCGTACTAACTGCTTTGGTACCAAATAAGCGGATTTGACGGGAGAGTTCTGATGTCTTAGATAACTCAGAATAAGCGGGCTGAGAACTAGTTTGTTTTTGTGACTGACTGGACCAGAATCCAATCTAAAGAGTGAAAAATATGTCTGCACGTGAGCATGAGGGATGACCGAATGCCTAACTCGTGAAGCTGAGCAGCCTGATTGATTACATTTGATCCCTTTGTGGTGAGGTTGACAATGTCCCCACCATTATTTAGGTTACTGCCGCAAATTATGCACGTATCCATGGCGAAAAACAGCTATTTTCACAAAATTGACAAAAAAGTGTCAAATAAAAAAAAAAGTACGAACAATCCAAACCATTACAAAAAATTCGAAGTCCTAACAAAAACGGTACAGGCAAAATAGTGTGATCAGCATATGGACTGTTCACCGTGTGCAAAATACACGACAAACCGTGGTAACAGGTGTCCGGAAGAGTACGTCTACCCTGCCTGGCGCAACACATGCCCAGCTGGTTGGTAAATGAAGGACGACGTAGGAAAGAACAGGGTAGAGGGTTATCATATAATTATTATGCATTGATGTTAGATAATGCGTTTCTGTAATTAAATATTTTGGATGGAATGGGTTTAGTATACGTATAAGAAATCCTAGAAACAGTAACAGTTTTGAAGTAAAGAATGATGTGTGCTGTGGTGTAATATTTGTCCTAACCCGATAGCATCACTGCCTTTATTACCAAATTTCAGTTTTATAAAAGAACTGTTGGTGGCGTTAGACGCATCAGACTTAATCACAATGTTCCAACGACGGTGGGCAATGTCAAGTACGAAATATACAGCCCTGTATTCAGTGGATGCAGGATCAGTACAATTTGAATCCAAATATTCAGATTTGAGCAATTTTAAAATAGTATGTGGAATCGAATATAATATTTAGTACTGATATGGTGTGACCCTAGTGGTTCTTGGATAATTTTCAAAAGGACATCAGGTGAAATAGTGCTTCAAGCTTGGGTGGCGTGTAGCGACGATGTCCATGACTGCGTTTTCGGCGAAGAAACTTTGGGAATAACATCATGACATTAACATTGCTACACGCAGGGCTAGAGAAATTTCCAATACTAGCTGAGGGAAACCAGACTGGATTGCAAGCCAATCACCAGACCTTAACAACATCCCCACCATTATTTAAATTATTGCTGCCAATTATGCATGCATCTATTGCAAAATACAACTCTTTCCACAAAATTAGCAACAATAAGTTTCAACTATCTGGGGGAAACCCAGATTGAATTCCAAGCCAATCTCAAGAGCTTGACAACATCCCCACCATTATTTAGGTTATTGTCGCAAATTATGCATGTCTATCCATGGCGAAATACAACTCTTTTCACAAAATTAGCAAAAGAAAGTTTCAAATATCTGGATAAAACCAAGACTGAATTCCAAGCCAATCACCAAATTGGATTCCAGTCCAATCAGTCAGTGTCACAAAAACAAAGCAGATCACAACTCCGCTTATTAGAACTCAAGTCAACCCCGCTTATAAGGTATCAAAGCAGTGTTTTGACGTCAAATAACCGCAGTGCGACGTCATGACGTCACTGACGTCAGGAAGTAGCACCATGGCTTGCTGACGTTGTGATAAAAAAAAATTCCGATTCGTTGATAATACTTTTGTATCAAATGATAATACATTTATTGCTCTAAAACGAGCTGTTTCCAAGATATGGAGGACAGAAAGTCCAATTGGCGGCCATCTTGGATTTATACTAATTATAAAAAACGCTACGATAATATTACCCCACAACCTAATGAATGATTTCAGTGTATTCCTTGGCCCCCAAAAACATACGGTTAGCCACCAAAATTATCATCCTAGTCAAAATAGAATGGAGGGCATAGGGGATTATCTAAGTGACGGCCGTCTTGGACGCCATCTTGAATTTCTCAAAACACTCAAGAGTGACCCAGGTTCAACCGGCAGATTCCTAAACAAGACACCACATGCTACTAAAATCAATCATAAAAAAAAATTGTAAACAAATTCAGGTTCAGCCAAAGTTCTGCCGGACTTTTAAGCGTTTTAACGTCAAAATAACGTCAATGTGACGTCATTACGTCACAATGCCGTCATGACGTGACACCATGACCTGCTGGCGTCGTGATAACCTTTGTTTCTGATTTGTTTGTATCACTTTTGTATCTAATGATACACATTTAATTGCTCTAAAACGAGCCGTTTCCAAAATATGGAGGCCAAAATGGTCCAATTGGCGGCCATCTTGGATTTATGCTAATTATGAAAAACGCTACAAGGTTTCAGCGGACAATTTTGAGTTGTGGGTCCTTTAGACTTCCCTTTACTAGATTCCAGTGAAATAAATTCTTTTGCAATTTGTTCTCGGTAGTTTATTATTTCTCTCCGTCTATATTGTTATATACAATGTATACAAAATGACATGGGGTTTAACGTCCTACTATTCTGGCCCGACTGTAGGGCTAATGAAGACAGGCTTACGCCATACAGTGTGAAATATTGCCAGGCCAGGACACTGGCGTTACCGTTACGTCGCTATCTATTTCCAGCTGTCAAGGATTCCTTTACGTGCAGCCAAGGTGTCCCATTCAAACGACTATAGGGGAAACCACGCTGGAAATTTTCGCGGAACTATTTCGACCAACACCGGTATTGAGTCACCCACAATATTTACAAATATGTTCAATTGGTACCATTTTTTTTTCTAAAACAAACATTTGCGAATTTTCAGATAATAAACCTCTTAAAAGATTTTTCCATTTTAATGACATATCGAATAGTTTAAGAGTTACATATTTTATCAGCTAATATTTTTAAGATTGGTTCTGTGACACACGACACCATTTGATATATATATATCTGAGCCATGACATACCATACACTGACTTGAGGGATTAAGTCCTCAAGATCTGAATATGAACATTGGAAGCAACAACCTGTATTCAGGAAAAGAGGGCACAATAGGGGCCTATATCGTCATTAGGACAATGGGAATTTCTTTAGGTATTTGAGGTTACTCGAGAGTTTCGAGGGTACATTTTAGAAGTTATGGCACACACAGCCACCCACCCCACTGGTTGGAAATCTCATCGGATTCGAGTGTTAAAAAAAACATTCCGGTTACGTTTGTTTCTTGCATTTATGAGGTAGGCTGGGTAGGCCTACCCACACAGTCGTGGGTAACTAACGTACGAAAATTAATTGGTGGCTGGCTTTTTCACTTCATTGCAGGTAGCGTGTCTCAGATGTTCAAAATACCACACAGTACACCCCCCCCCCATTGTAGTATTTATGTTGCCCTTCCTGTCCACAATATAGTATTTATATTGCCCCTCCCCGTCTCCCGTATATTTTAAGTCTATTTCTCCAGGTAACCATAGTTGACAATTCCACCATTTTTATGTTGATCTTGATCATTCATCTCATAGTGTTTTTTTCTTCCCAAACTTATACCACCTCTAAAAAAAACAACCATATCTACGTTATGCCAATAATTCGTTTGTATGCATTGTCTGTATAAATGAGTTGCATCATTTGTCCGCAGGGGTCTGTATAAATTGGGGGAATCGTTCTGGATAAATGGGAGAACCCCGGAATACCTTGTGAAAAACCAATGACACTACTCTTTGTCACGTATTTGTATAGACAGACCACAAACATAAACTGCAATATGGCTAACCACAAATTGAAAATGGCGATGGTTTTTGTTTTTCAGCGAATATATCAATGTTTTATACCCTTTCCAACTGACAATGACTAGTTCAAGTATCGTCCTTAGTTAAAATTAAATGAAATCGGATTTAACTTCCTACTTTTCTGCACCAACTGGGCTAAATACTAAAGATGGGATTACGTCATACAGTGTGCTATGAGGGAAATTTTGCACGTACAGTGGCGTTTAAGCCTACTCTTATTTCGAAATCCAAATGCAGTGCCAATGATTATTTGACGTTCACGCCGATGTGTACACGGGACCAGGACCTTTCGTCTCATCCGAACGACTAGACTCTCTTATTCTCAGACCCTCTGTCCTACCCAACTGACACGTGTAACTTGTTTCGGCCAACACCGTGAGCCAACAACAGATTTAGTTAGCGAGCCAGTGTCTTACCCACTGAGTCACCGCAGCTCCCATATTTTAATGGAGACATCCAGAGATTGTATTAATATAGCTGGTGTTGTTATGGATGGATGGAAGAAGTTATTTACTTGGTCAATATTTTAGCATCATTAATTGTTTCTGGTAGTTGTTTATTTAAAGTTTCTGGTAAAAAAAGGGTCAAGATTCCCGCCAAAAGAGACGTTACTCCAAACACCAGTAAAGGTAGAGCTGTCTTTAAATCTCCATCAGTTAATAAACCCTGAAATAATAATAAAACCAAATTATAATACCATGAAATGACAGGGAGAAAGCCCCATTCATTACAATGCTAAACCTTGCCATTACTACCATGAACCCATGTCAAAACATTGATAAACCCGCATTACAATGACAAAACCCGTCATTACAATGACAAAACCCTGTCATTCTTTTTTTTTAAAACAATATTTTATTCAAGTTTTCTGAATGGGATTGGGGAACAGGCTTAGCCTATGTAAAACCCCTCTCCCTGTCATTCCAATGATAGACCTTGTCAATACAATGATACGCCTTGTCATTAAAATGATACACCTTGTCATTACAAAGAACGCCCTGTAATTACAATGATAAACGTGCAATAACAATGATAAACTTACATTACAAAAATAAAACTTGCATTACAAGGTTTATCATTATAATTATTAATAACCATGATCAACCATGTCATTATAAAAACTTGATAAATTATAACGAAAAACCACGAAACAAGATACTAATATCGGTGTTGAGTCGTACAGACATTTGGATAGTATCCAACGATCGCTTAGCTGGGACCTTGTCTAAAACAAATGACCTTTGGCTGGGTCGTTGTCTACAACAATGACCTCTAATTGGCTGGGTAGATTTAAACAAACATACACACCAGCAACATATTAATGAATAATGTAATGGCCTGGTAGTTGAAAGATGCCCTGGTCGGTTTTAAGATCCACTCCTCTCGTTATCAGTGTAATCAACGTGAGATGCTATTATGCTAATTGTAGGCCGGTTGTGGGGGGTGGGGGTTCGCATGTTTCCGAAGTTCAAAATGGCAACTTTATATAAATGAAAATTTAGGGAATACTTACCCTAATCCTAACCCTAATTAGAAGACTGAACTTGGATCTAATTTACCCTTTACGTCTCTTAAAGGGGTTAGGGTTCGGATTAGTATTCCCCCAAAATACTCATTTACATAATGCGGCCCTTTTGGACTCCGGAAATTCCCGAACCTGCCCAAACGGCCTACAATTAGCATCTCTCAATAATAACATAGCCTACCAAATCTGCTATGTAAGGGGCGACAACTCCCCCAATACGGGAAAAAACTGCACAGACGCCCATTCCAGAACTTCTGACAACGGTCGGAAATATTTCAGCCGAGTAAACGAACATGATAGCAAAGGAACCGGAACAACCAAGTCTACCAATCATAGTGATCATTATGGTTATCCAAGCTTGAGCTGTAAATATTAAAAAAGTAAGAGGCATTTAAAGGATAACACGAATTATTGGTCAATTTAAATCAACTTTGATGATGTAAACTTTGATGATGTAAAGTTACTTTTGTGAAATTTCTAGGTCCCAAATGTTAGCGATTTAGCTCCTTTTAATATATAATAATACTGCTACATCATGTTTTGCAGCTTTGATTCTCCTGAAAAGAACTTGGTATGTATGTTATTTTTATCTTTTATCCTTTTTCGTTAACAATTATTTGGATTGATTCCTGCATACTGAGTATACGGTTCTTCAATTGGCCCTTAATTATGTTAAAAAGTGCTAAATTTAGCTGTATAATCTTTAAAAACCAAATCACCGTGACCAGTGCATATCAGGCCCGTAGACAGCCTGTCCTCTGTGGAGGGGCAGTCAACTTTCTGGAGGGTGGGGGATACATGGGGTTCTTTTCTGGACAAATTTAAAAATTGGTCGACCACAAAGAAGCTTTTCAGCGAACTCTGAACAATGAACATAGATAGATGTCAGAGCATAAGCAAAAATATATTATGTAATGTATAATAACATCCCCAAATCAATACTCTTCATGGTGATCCTTTTCTATTACAAACTATGGTCGGCAAACATTTTGTCGGGGGGGAGGGGATCCTTTTTGTTTGGGAGGGGGGGGGGTAAGCTTTAGTTGATATTATACAGTTTTACTTACATGAACTTCCATATATAACCGGAAATAAAATAGAAACGCATCCAAGTCCTCCAACAATAAAACAAGTAGTTAATAAAATCTTTCTTCCGACTTTATCCAACAACAAAATAACACCAATATAAGCTACACATTCAGCTACATTAGATAAGGTATAATTCAGATAGATATCACCACTTAAATTACCAATATTTAAGCTCAATCCATAATACACAAGATTTACCACAAACCTGTAATAAACATGTATAATCTCAATTAAGTTATACACTACTAGCCCTTCGGGTGGGACGAAAAATCTAGGTTCATTATACACATTGACGTGTACGTAACAAATTCTCTAACACCCTGCAAGTTAGAACTCGATATAAGATAAGTGAATAGCGCTGTGTCTGTCTTCATTAGCCCAGTCGGAGATGAACAATAGAACGTTAAACCCAATTTTATTAACATGAATTCAAGACTTCGTACTTTTTACTTTTTGAATATTTTACAAATGGATATTTACACAAACCTAGTATAGAAAACGTAGTTTCGTTAAATGAAATAGATTTTTTAAATTTCTCTACAAATAAATATTTTCTTTGATTGGCATTTAGTAATTGAACATAATAATACAAGGTACAATTTTATGGATACACAATTACTGAGTTTGATACTTGATAGAGACGAGAGTATCCTCGTCGAAACGTCGCTTAGTATCAAACTCAGTAATTGTGTATCCATAAAATTGTACCTTTTGTTGGTAAATAAATATTTACAAAATACTAGTGTATGCAAATCGTAGTTTCGTTATATGACGATATATAAAGTAGCCTATAGGCCCCAAAACAGAACCCAGGGGTACTCCAAACCCCCAAAACCAAACAACAGAAGACTTTGGTTTTGTCTCGATTGCCTTTCTTTAATGAGTTCATATTTTTTTCGTAACGAGCATTTATCAAGTCTATCTTTCACAGAATTTTATTGTTAACACGTATACGACAAATAACAGTTTATATAAAAAGTAAGTACGGTATTTTAGTAGGAGTCCCCGTTGTGATTGTTTTCTGTATAAAGTTGTTATATCTTTAATCTTACCAATTGTAAAACAATATAATCGATGTTATAACCAATCGTGGAGTTGTAAACATTTCTGATAATTTTGATTTAGGGCCTTCGTCTAGCGTGTCATCCCCAAACATATTTGGTGGTACAACCCTTTTATTAGATTCGGCCACTTTTTTGATAATGTCTTCTGCTTCGTCGTTGCGTCCCCTTGATATAAGCCATCTTGGAGACTCGGGAACTAGCCTAGAAAACGATTGTAAGAATGACGACTGGTTCAATAATATTATATTAAGGTAATTTGGTTTTTTTCCATTGCTTACCTTTAAATTAAATTTGGCTTCTGCAGAGGAGGAAATGACGTCTGTACGGTTGTAAAATAGGGTGTCGTCAGTTAATTAAAAATGTATTATGTACGATTTAGATAAAAAAAAAAAAGAAAAGATGACCGTTATTGTTATGATAGTTCAAAAATAGATTTTGAAAGTTGAATAAATATATTAAAAATTTCATTCAAATTACTTATTTTTAAGCGAAGTAATTTCAGTTTAATAAAATCGTCTACATCGTTTATTATCGTAGTAACGATACCTGACAACAGAGGCTTAGTCTCTATTAACCATTTCATCATTAATTTTTTAAATCTTGCGGGTGTTAAAATCCATTTAAATGAGTATAGTCGTGCCTCGTGAATAAGTGTTAAATAATGATTGACATAACATTTGAAGTCAAAAAAAAATATGTACAAAGAAGATTGAGATCTTATATGATCCATTTTTAAATCAAAGACTCTATAGAATCCGTTGCATAATAGAGGGGGGTATAAATATTACTAATTACATCATTACGAACAATAATAACCCACATAAAACAAAAGTAGGATGTCATAGCCCTCATTGGTCCATAATTATTCGCATCGACCAAATCTAACTTAATTTATTGGTTTGTATTGAGTTGACACGGCCATCTTCTTCTCTCTCAGGCAGATATAATATACCAGAAAATAGTTAACACCTTAAAATGGTACACATAGGGGTTTGATGTTATGTAAATTATCTAGTTTGTTGTGAAACATAATATTCAGTTCACACAATACCAGCGATTCAACCAGATCAGCGATCTATAAAAAAAACATCCGGTACGCCTATTGATAGATAGGGTCCCTGTCTATATCTAATATTGAAAATATATTTACCAGCCATAAGACAGAAAGACCACAGCGGGTACAGAACAGGCTAAAGTTAAATGTCGCCAATCTCTTAACCAGTATGCAAAACCACCGAGACCAAATAATCCAAGAAGCCAAAAAAAGTCTATGACAATTCCACAGAATGTTCTCTTTGAGGGACCAACTAGTTCCATGCCTGTAATATTTAAATCCATATTTTTATAATAAACATCATGATCATATGAATTACTAATGGCATGATCATAAGCACCATTGATGATTAACGTCATGGTCATAGGTAAAATGAACCAATAACTTCATAACTAATCACAAATGGCGCTCCCTCAAACGATTTTATGGGCGATTACACGCCAACGGGTACCTGATTCGTTTGCCCTGATGATCCAAACTTTCTTATATCACTATGGGGCGCCACCACAGGAGCGGATCCAAGGGGCGGGGGCGCCACCACAGGAGCGGATCCAAGGGGCGGGGGCACCAGGGGGGGAATGACTCTCCCAAATATGGCGCCCCTGAAAAAAAAATCGACCATATAAAATTAAAATCGACTCTTAGATATCACCAGAGTGGCCGAAAAACGTGTTTCCAGCAGTGTTATTTTTCCAAATGATCTGAGGGCGGGCCCAGACATGGTAACGCCACCATTGGCGAAGTGTCCCGCCTATCACCCTTTTCCGTTCAGTGCCTGTCCCACCACATGATATTTTTGCGTTATCAGTTTTTGGGGGGCGCCGCCAACAAATGTCATTATTAGAGATTCTCGTTCTGGTCAACCTATTCACATGGCCTTATTGGTGTTTCGGACTAGTTCTGGTTTAGAATAGCACCGCCGAAATTGACACACGGGCAGTGCCGGACTGGGCTGGCCCCAGTGTCATCCCTATCCGTGGGGTATCAGCGGCCAAGCTAATATTTACTGCTGATTAGATTTGGCGTCTTACTGTGTGCTGTATGGAAATTTAGTCCAGATAGCGGCACTACGGCCTACTCTTATTCCAAATACCAAGTGGTCTTTTACGTGCACGCCAGTGTGTGATGTGCACGGGACCTCGAACGTTCGTCACATCCAAACAACCGAGTTTATCAATTCAATAAAATCACGATAAATTTCGGATTTTCATAAAATATATCTTACCTATACCAAAGAGCATGAGAAAGAGACCAGAATTAGATGTACCATCCATGAACCTGAGTATCGCTAAGCCTGTAAAATCTGTTATAAAAGCGGTTCCTATACCTGCTGCAAAATGTATTATTATATTAATCATCATCACTTTCTTCCGTCCAAGTCTTGAAAAAAAAAATACATTGAAGACCATGAATATTGATTGTCCATTTAATTTCGCGAAATTAAAGGGGGTACATCGCTAATATTTTGGACCTAGAAATTGACATAAATGTGTCGCAACGTATATAAACTGATTTTCATTTAATCGTTTCTGTTTTTAATCTTATTTTTGGCGTCTGGTTATTCCAGTCTACACCGATAGTATTTATTGTGCCTACCCTCCAGATAAGAATAGGGCTTCACCGTTTGTCATAACTTGTGGAATATGTCTAGCCTCGTTCTTCGTGTTTCTTGTAAAAATGGCGGTGAAACGCATTATGGAACACGATTCGTGCACCAATGGTAAAATGTTTAATTTGTCTTAAATATTGGATAAAAGAGAAGCCCATCTTATCACGGTAAGATCACAACGCCCATGTTGATTTAAATTGACAAATATTTCGTATTTTCAATGTCAAAGACTTTTGATGCTATTGAGTTAGAGACTTAACTACTTTAATCTTAGCAGCCGACCCAGACCCTTCGTACGTTAAAACTATGAGGTTCTGGGTGACCAAGACTAGTCGGCTATTATAGTGTGTGTGGGGGGGGGGGCAGAATAGGTGGACTTTAGATCATAAGGTTTGTCACTGAGTGATGTTGTGTGGCTTTCTCCTTGTCATCCGATTTAATTCTACTGCTAAAAAGTTATTGAGATAAAATTAAACCAAAATGTTAGTTCCCAAGACCTTAGTGGTGATTGATAAGAAGAGAGATGAATTACACCAAATTCAAAAAAAAAACCTTACATATCAGCTAAAAGACCAAATCCTAACGAACCGACCAGATTTCCGGCCATATTTATCATATTGAGATGGGATCTATCTATTTCTCTACCACACACTAAATTCAACTGAAATTATATAATAATTATATAATACATTATATTATATTATAATAAATTATATTATATTATAATAAATTATATTAATTATATTACACAATATATTATAAAATTCATTGCTATTTTAACATCTCCTTTTTATCAAATACAGACTGCGGGGTGGAGTTTTACAAATACATATTGCCAGTTCCATTTTGCTGCCCATATCTAAAAGAATTTGACGTTTTTGCACATGTATCTTATACTTTGAGTGTAGATTGTTATAGGTTGTCAGAGAGAACTAGTTCAACGATGAATCTTGATGTGCACACGTGGCTACCATACTAAACTTGTGCTGTCCGTCTACAATTAGCTCCACTTGAAAATACACTGAGGAAGTTGACCGACATTTTAAGTCCTAACACATATAACTAATCATATTTCGGATCGAAGTTGGCATTAACGTTTAATGTTTGTTTTTTTGAAAATAAGTCAATAGGGTGACAGTTTGGTGGGGGTGGGGGTGTTGATCATTTCGAGTGTTGATGAGTGTGAAAAGACAGTTTTTAACATATCAACAGCGAAGAGGGTAAAATAACACGTTTGTAGATATATTACGTACCTGTGTGACTGCGGTATTCTCATATACAGATTCGTCATAAACCCATTGGTCGCATTGTGTGGCGCTGCTGTTGGCATCATGATAACGTGTTATATTGTCATATACCATGCAATGTGAGAGTTTACCATCTATATACGGTATAGAATCATTTAACAATTCCTGGTGCCAAATACCACTTGACCCATAACTGTCATTCGTTAGACCAGGAATCGCACATCTTTCAAATAAAAACAAAGATCATAAAATCCAGTAGACATGGTACAAGGGTTAATCAGCGAAATGGATGCATGCGATGTGTTGTTGACGTTTGGGAAAGTAGACGAGGGGAAATGTGTAGGGAGTGATAGTTACATGTATTATGAATGGTTAGAGTGGCTGTGGTGTTACGGTAAAATATTATGCCGCCACCGTAACACCACAGCTTTATGATTTGTTAGACAGGAGTTATGTAATAAGTCCGACAATAATAAATAACATATTTCTGATTTTATTGTCGTCTTTTCCCACTTGCACTGGTTGTACGCCATTTTGAAACTAGCTGACGAAGACAGCTCGGGCGGCGATTGTTCGACTCCGGGCTGCTCTGTCAGTCGTATCATGTCACTCGATATTCACGCGATAATTAACGGAATTCCACGATAAAAAACATCAAACCACCGCGATGCGCGTACTGTATGTTTTAACCTTGACCTATTACTCACTGATAAGCCTCCGCTGCAAAAGGAGTTCTTGCCTTTTTATTATTAGTATAATGACTTCGTCATGTGCGGCAGGTTAGTTTGCTTCTAAAAACACTGTTTACCGTTCCAAAAAATACAAAAGTAATTTTCTACCAGACAACCATGGTTCTATTCACCGAGACTAGATACTTTCTCTCGGTGTAAGGATATTATCGCTATGAAATGAGTTCATACACTGTTGAGAAAATAATCCCGTTGGTTTGCTTAGTAACAATTTGAGCATGAATCAACACTGTACTGAAAATTATGTGCGTAATAAATATGAACGGTCTTCAAACATTCGGTTTATATAATTAGCGATACACAGGTACAGTGGCAAGTGTTATGCTAAACAGACCTAATACCTCAAAAGTACCTACGCGCGAAATCCCAGATTTTGGTACATATAAAACAAAAAAAATAGTGCCCGTGCGCGTGCCAGTAATAGAAAAACTAAGAGTTCGCGCATAAAAAATGCACGAACGTACCAGGCGCGATGTCATCCAGGACGTGACTACAGCATAATTTATATCCATATTTTGTGATCTCTAAAATCGATGTTATCGCACGGTTATTCTGAACTGTGGACAGATTCAAAAGTCGAGCAAAAGCGCTTTTAGAACAAACAACAACAAATTCAAAAAGATCAATGTGTACCAATGCTATCCTTTGGGACTGAACATAGGCTAGAGTGTGGGGTGACAAAGGGTTGTGCGTGTTGGGTGAGGGGGGGGGGGGGTGTCGCTTCGAGACGAAAATTTTAGAGAAAGTTTCACAGATGGAATAAACAAAGACATTTAAAAAGAGACTCGGGACAGCTCGGTCCAGGGCGGTCATTTTGTTACCCAACCTTTTAGCTCAATTCATCAATATCTGAACAAAAGGCGACTATTTGAATCTTTAATATGATAGCACAGAGTACCATACAAATGTTTCTAGAGATGCACAGTCCTTAATTTAAATGTTACATGAATCTGGAAGATGATCAAAACCAGTTTCAAACCATATGTTATTCACCCCCCAAAATCCATTCTTGAGCCCCTTACACAAAATACTGCTCTAGAAACACTGGGTCTCGTAAATTCACCTGTACGAAGCGCGTATTAGACAGACCATCTCCCCAGATTAACCATGAGAAAAGTTAGCACATGCTTAGCACAAAGGGAAAATGGGTGGACGGCTTACACCCCAGAGATATTTGTTTAAGTGTCTGATTTACCATATAGTGAGGTGTAATTGTGCAGACAAATGGGGCCTACAATGATGACATGGCCTGATAAGAAAATTGGGAAGAACAACCGATTTTGATTTCAGCATAATTTCAGCATAAGTTTACGGTGTAGTTTGTTTTTTATTTTGAAATACATATTTGGCAACCATAATCTTTTCACTGCTTAGGACCTGTAAAGTTTTATATCCAGCCTTGCCCCGGACAGAAACAAAACGTTTTACACGTGTATATACCCCCTCCCCCATCAGATGACTCTTTATAAATCTGTATATATATAAACAGATAAAAGTTTATATGGTATATAAATATCTTACCTGTAATCAGGTATATCTAATATAAATATAGGCATCATACCATGGAAGGCGATGGTAATGGCAGGTAAGCAAACCAAAAAATATAATCGTCGCTGGTACGGTCCAAATTCACCAACATGGTGAAGAATATCGTCAAATTTCATGCCTGTGCTCTCTGGTTATTGTCCTGGAATTTAATTAAACAGACAATATTTGTATTAAATATTGATTTCTAGTTTTATTATAAAATTACTATCCTTATTATCTTATTACAATATTACTATCCTTATTGTCTTATTACAATATTAATACCTTTCTAGTTTTACATGTATTAGATATTACTATCCTTCGATATTAATATCCATACAATATTATTATCCTTATAGGTTTTTTTTCGATATTACTATCCTTATAGTTTTTTATGATATTAATATCCTTATGGATTTTTTACGATATCAATATCCTTATAGTCAATTTTCTAGTTTTATTACGATAATACGATCCTTGTAGGTTTATTACGATGTTACCACCCCATAGTTTTATTATGATAATACGGTCCTTGTTATAACGATGTTACCACCCCATAATTTTATTACGATAATACGATCCTTGTAAGTTTAATGCGATGTTACCACCCCATAGATTTATAACGATATTATTTACTATCGTTATATTTTTTCTACGATATTAGAATCCTTTATAGCTTTTCTAAGGTATTACTACCCTTGCAATATTACTACCCTTAAACGCAATAACTTAAAACATTGTATACAGTGTTTATTGTACAGAGGTTACCTTCTAACAAGCTTCTGAAATCCAAGTTCAAACTATATCAGAAGACATTCACCTTAAATGATCGGCCAGTATCTACTATATTTGCATGGCCAATCCAGTTTTCATTTCTAGTATAAATGTATGTTTGATGTCGGAGACAACACTAGAATTCATTATATCTACATGTATAAGTAAATTTAGAGCTTAGCCAAACAACTGTTTTAAGGTTGATTGGGCTTTTGGTCTCCAGTACACTCTAAACAATATAAAGTTATTTTACATATTGTTCAATGAGTCTGTCGGTTCACACAACTTTGTTTTCACCAACTCGACCGCAGAATTTTACCAACAGAGCATTAGGTAAGATTGGATAAAGAGCTGATAGTTCTCGCTATAATAGTTTAAAAATAGGAAATGAAAACAGAATAAGCTGAAAATTTTCAGCTAAATTGCTTTACTCACTACCGTTGGTACGATAATAAACAGAGTCTCGATTATCCATGTTTACGTCACAAAATATATTCAAATCCACTATATATTGCAGATTAACGGTGGCAACGAGAGTTGATCATGGCCTTGAAAATTTAATTTATATCTAATTAATAATTATGAGAACATTAAAGGGCTAAATAAAGGCCTGCAATAGGCAGGTGTAGCTCTTGCATAATGCATGTTTAAGATTGATATCTCCAGTGATTACGGCGCTGGTTACTAATTCGGCGGTCAGGGGTTTGTTCAAGATCTTGGCCGAGAACATTTCCAGATATTTTCTAGCATAGCTTCAAATTGTCGGTGGTGAAGGACGAACATTCTGGCAAGGAACGACGTGTAGTCGTACGGAAGGGACGAAAAAGCTAGGCGTACACTTGAAATTCAATTGCAGCCAGGGTAAATTGTATGGCGTTTGTCTTCTTTAGTCCAATCAGAGCAGAAAAGTAGAACACTAAATCCATGTCATTTCATAAACCCTGTCGTTTCAGAAAATAAGGACGTTAAACCAAATTCGTTTGATTACTAGTTGAGAAACGGAAGTAGTGTTATTGGGTTGGTATTAAGATTAGAGTGTTGATAAACAAATAGAAGGTGATATTGTGAATGTAAACAAACTCTATACTATTATATTACGGTATCACGTGTACAACCTACCATCAAATTGTACTTTAAAGATACACTAGAACCCGTCACGTCTTCGCTTGTCGGTAAAAATAGAATTTTCTATTTGTCAGTCCATAGCTTTGATACAAACGATTTAAGATTGTGTACACCTACACTGTCCATATACACTTGAATTGTAAGTCCATTTGCATACCCGTACTATCTATTTATACACCGGTATAGTATATTGTCCATTTACACGTATACTATCCAGATATACCCTTGTACTGTATTAGTAAATGCAGGAGGACTGCACTACACGCAAAACAAAAACATTTTTTTTTTTACAAGATAAACCTGCGGACAAGAAAGACAGAAAACAGACATTGCAAAAACTAAACAATTATCCAATCTAGTGAATGGATCCGGGGGCCAGCCGTAAGCGCCCACTGCGCTGTACAGTCCCGGGCCTGTTTTGGTACAGGCTTCACTCAAATGATTAACAAAAAAGACGTAACAAAAAAATGCGACCGATCTTGTAAGTGGTCGTCTTTTCAATGGCGATAGTCAGCCAGTTGACGGCAGGTGTTAGATCGAACGTCAAATAATTTTAACAATAAGGGCGATAATCCGGACAGAAACTCGGAAAACGCTAAAATAATAAATGTAGTGAGCAAACAGGAGCAAAGCCCGACAACGAGAACATTCTGCAGTACGAAGGGCTGAAACTCTACTCTAATAGTAAATGCAGGAGGACTGCACTACACGCAAAACAAAAACAATTTTTTTTTTTACAAGATAAACCTGCGAACAAGAAAGACAGAAAACAGACATTGCAAAAACTAAACAATTATCAGATCTAGTGAATGGATCCGGGGGCCAGCCGTAAGCGTCCACTGTGCTGTACAGTCCCGGGCCTGTTTTGGTACAGGCTTCACTAAAATGATTTACAAAAAAGACGTAACAAAAAAATGCGACCGATCTTGTAAGTGGTCGTCTTTTCAATGGCGATAGTCAGCCAGTTGACGTCAGGTGTTAGGACGTCAAATAATTTTAAAGGGGCCATCCCGATTACATTTTGGGGGTTAAAACTGCTTAATTTTGTATGAAAAGCCCTTAATAGCCTGTAACTTAGATCCGAGCAACTTCTTCAAGCTATGTGATACGTTTTCAAACAACTTCCAATCGCCGGTACGGCTCGGTGGCCGAAGACTTGTGTTCTGTTTGCATTACACAGAAGTGTCTGGATAAAACGAGTCTATATTATGTGCAGCTTTCAATCTAACCCTATTGACTCACTTTTAAAGCTCTCCTTTGATTAAGTTAAAATTGGTATCATAACAATTTAAAAGAAAAACTTAAAAGAGCTAGTGTCCAGTTAAGCTTTTTTTGCATTCACGTCCAAACTACTCAATATTTTGAACTGAAATTTTCAGACAAGGTAAATACACCATTCCTCTATATTTTGGCGTTTAAATTTCACACGTTCATGAACGTGTAATTTTCAGATTCATTGAAATTCGGGTTGGTCCTCTAACAATAAGGGCGATAATCCGGACAGAAACTCGGAAAACGCTAAAATAATAAATGTAGTGAGCAAACAGGAGTAAAGCCCGAGAACGAGAACATTCTGCAGTACGAAGGGCTAAAACTCTACTCTAATAGTAAATGCAGGAGGACTGCACTACACGCAAAACAAAAACATTTTTTTTTTACAAGATAAACCTGCGGACAAGAGACAGAAAACAGACATTGCAAAAACTAAACAATTATTAAATCTAGTGAATGGGTCCGGGGGCCAGCCGTAAGCGTCCAATGCGCTGTACAGTCCCGGGCCTGTTTTGGTACAGGCTTCACTAAAATGATTTACAAAAAAGACGTAACAAAAAAATGCGACCGATCTTGTAAGTGGTCGTCTTTTCAATGGCGGTAGTCAGCCAGTTGACGTCAGGTGTTAGAACGTCAAATAATTTAAACAATAAGGGCGATAATCCGGACAGAAACTCGGAAAACGCTAAAATAATAAATGTAGTGAGCAAACAGGTACTATACTGCCAATATATACACTTGTACAGTGCATAGCTCAATTTTAAACTTGTACAGTCAATATTATAACTGTACTGTCCAAATTACTATGTTACAGTCAATGTACTGTCAATCTGAAAACCGAGTATTTGGCCAAATGACTACAAATAAGCAGATCATTTTCGAGATATTGCCTAAAATCAATCCTTTTATTACGTTCCGATTGACGAGCCCTATGCTATTATCCACACAGCGCAATGCCGCAACTGGTCATGGATCTTCGTTCTGCAGTTAGTATAGGGTTGTAGACAATTCATGCAGGTCGCCAAGGAATTAAGTGAAACTGTTCACGAACCAATAAAATGCGAGACAAAGAGATACAAGTGTTGCAAGAACAATCTCAAGTACAACAGTCAGCAATATATAACTCTAACATTAGTATACGGAATATGTTTATGGAATAAACATAGGATGACCTTATGAATCCCGCGTATCTCATGTTCTTTTAAAAAGATTCTAGTCTTTTGGTAAAATGAGTAGGCAGATCATTCATCTGACCAAATGCCTAGCCACATGTCTGGCCACATTGGGCATTTGGCCAACTAGAAGACTGGCTTATTGACCTGGGGTCTGAAGACAGTGATTCGGTTGTAGCAGAATATGGAGACAGTGAGACAGCTATAGATTGACATGATGGTATTCGTGGAGACAGTGAGACAGCTATAATTTGATCATCTTCAATAGAAGGCATGATATTGCTTTAATTACGTCAACTTATGATGATATCTGTGGGATCTGTAGACAGTAATATGACTATATTTTTTATTATATATGTATGTCGCTTATTGATAACCTTATAGAGATCAATGACCACTAGACTTGATATAAATAAGCCCAGTTGGTTTGATTTAAGGTCAAAATACAGTGTAGAATCTTGGATGACATAGTGGGGTATTGCGTAGAGGTTTATACTTGACATCAGTGTATACCAGAATATCAGTATTATAAAACAGGAATATAAACAAAAACTTAAACACATAATGACACAGGTACTACGAACACGGTTGTTACTTTTTGTTCTTGATGTTGACAATTATATAATTAATGATCAGTATATCTAATGTTATCATATTGGCCGGTATAGATAAAAACATAAAGGTGGCCTACTTGTTTAATAATTATATACACACTTTTTCACCATTGACATGCAGGTAAAGGAAACCGTGGCAGTTAAAATTCCATTTTAGAGTAAGTGCAGCCTGTCTGGGCGAAATTTCCCGCGGAGCAGAACGCAAAGGATGTTAAACCCCATTTCATTTTACCCAACAAACCAGAAAGTAACAGGAGTTACTTGTTGTTAATATTAAGAAACATAAATATTTTGACCTACTTATATTAATAAAAATAGATTTAATGTCAATATCTGTAAGTTGGTCACGTACCTTCAACATGTCCTCTCGGCTCCCATCCTATCACATTACAACTGAATGGTATTAGCCTACAAGGTGATATTGTCATCCCACGAAGCAAGCAGGGTTATAGTCAAATATTACTCGGTGCAGGCCCGTCGGAACGATATTGATGTGCGGGGGGGGGGGGGCTGCGAGCAAAGGTCGTAAACGGGATATATACGTGCAGGCAGCCCCCCCCCCCGCTTCCGACGGGCCTGCGGTGGTGTGCATTGCTACATCATAACCAAACCGGATCTAGTCAGTCATATTTTAAAAGGGTTATAAAAGTCAAAACCCTACTCTTATTTCGAATTTCAACAAGGGTTCTTTTACGTGTACGCCAATGTGTGCACGGGACCTGCTTTTCTTTCCTAATTCAACCAGTGTAATTTTGGTGTTTTTTTTTCCGGTAGGCTTTACTTAGTAATTAAGCTAGAAATTCTAGGAAATAGATAATAAAACCCCCACGAAAATAAAAAAAAAATAAAATAAAAAAGATTTTTCAACCGACCTACCCACGGAGTCCAAATGACGGTAAACACAGTCATGTTTTATCTTGGCTTAGTATTAATAGCCTATTGACACTGTAGGTTATATATCATGTCATCGTAACATTACTATCAACCGCATTTGTTCCTTTTCAACCCATGACGAAAATAGAGTTAGTTTGAATAAAGCGAAAAACTAAAAAATCTGAATTAAAATGAAATTTGACGATAGCTTAGCTTACCTGTTAACCTTTGATTCAATGCTGCATATCACTGTATTGTAAACAAAATTAAAGTAGCTAAATCTCTAACTCAATATCATCCAAAATTTTCGACATTGAAAACATGAATTATTTGTCAAATTATATCAACATTGATGTTGTGAATTTACCGGGAAAAGATATCCAATATTTAAGACATAGATAGGTTGCCAGGCAACGAAACATACGCCCACAGCAGCTAAATCGTCCGGGCAGTCAACAAGAGTTGTCGCATATATTACTTTTTTCAGTAATGAAACATTTATAATACACTAAAATCATATAACAAGTAACAACTCATTATGTAATTATCAGAAAATCATTCGAATTTGTTTGGCTTTGATAAAGTTCTCCTCCATGCTAACGTTTAGTATATACGAAACATTAATATTCTGAAAATCAACAGGCTTCTTCGTCTCATGACCTTCAATACTGTGTATAAATTTCAAGTCAATCGGATATTAACTTTAGCCTCTAGAGCATCCACAAGATTTTTTGAAGTGATCAAGGGCAATAACTCTAACAGTAATTATCGAGAATCGCTGAAAATCCCTAAGCTTCTTTGTTTCATGACCTTCAACACTGTGTATAAATTTAAAGTCAATCGGTTATTAACTTTAGCCTCTGGAGCGTCCACAAGATTTTTTGAAGAGATCAAGGGCCATAACTCTGACAGCAATTATCGGAAATCGCTGAAAATCAATAGGCTTCTTCGTCTCATGACCCTTAACACTGTGTATAAATTTTAAGTCAATCGAATATTACCTTTAGCCTCTAGTGCGTTCACAAGATTTTTTGAAGTAATCAAGGGCAATAACTCTGACAGCAATTGTCGGAAATCGCTGAAAATCAATAAGGGTCTTCCTCTCATGACCTTAAACACTGTGTATAAATTTAAAGTCAATCGAATATTAATTTTAGCTCCTAGAGCGTTCACAAGAAATTGTGGACGATGGACGGACGGACGGGGGCGACGGCAATATACGACCACATTTCTATGTGGGCGTATAAAAATAAACATTTTACCATTGGTACACCAATCGTGTACCACAATGCGTTGTAGCTAGACATATTTCACAAGTCATGTCAAACAGTGACTTCATATTTTTATCTGAAGAGCATGCGCAATAAATACTGGAATAACTTCGACTGAGATTTCTGGCGTATTTTGCGGAACATATCTAATTTGAAATGACAGTAAAATAAGAAACGATTGAATGTAAATCAGTGTATATACATTTATATTTATTGTATGTGTTATTGCCGATTTAGCTACTTTAATGCTGTCATTTAAAGAAACACGCTTGTATTAAATTGTTATGGTTATTTTTATTTTAAAACCCACTTTCTTGCACGTGACACTACTCTCTATAGTATATCGTGGTCATCACCAACAAATGGTCATCTGTGAATGTGAACTTAGTAATGGGACACTATAGTTGAAAAACGAAACAAACACACATTGGAGTCATTGCATAAAACTTGACAACCTTTCAGACTGTGGTGTAATATTAAAACCTATATTTAAATACACAACGTGGAGCCCATAATCAAGTCAGAATATCGAACTTACTATGGTGTGCTTGTTCCGACATAATTTGCTTCAAAGTACACTGTATGGCGTATGCCCGCCTCATTAGCCCAGTCGTAACCATTTCTAGAACCCACCCGTACCTTCGATGGATTTATGTTACCATTTTGGTCACATTAAAATTCCAACCACTGGTCACACAGTATTCAGTTAGTATTCCTTCATTCCGCATTTCTGGTTAACACCCTCGCTATTCTATTAATCAGACAATAACCGATAATTGGTGATAATTAAACTTATTTATTTAATATAAATAAAAAACTAGATTTCTAATTACAATAAAAGTCTTCAAATAGACTTTAGTCCATCTTCACATAATCAAGGTCAGTAATTGCATCAACATTCCCTTGGTTCACATCAGATCCATAACTTTTGGGGGGTGTTTGTTCTCTTGATTACCTTTGCATTTTCAACTAACGTCCATCAATGTCAAATAAGTCTAGCCGGTCTTATAGATCCAAATATAACTGGTCCAGTTTTAGTAAGCTGTAGGTAATGACTAGTGTCCTGGACATGGCACGACAGTCTATGTTTAAACTCCCTAGAACAGCAGCTATCCCTTTCTAATCCGAGTAATTCACAATGTTAATTGTTTTATGATAGCCTACTAATCATAGAATATATATTGATATATGTACTAATGGACAGTCGAATAATGCACATGGAAACTGTTTTGAAACAAGCTTGCACCAGGCGTAGCAACTATATGCTATACTAAGACTGGTCATGTGAAGTGACCATTACTTAAACTTAAACTCAGTTTGTACAGACATACCCTGAAATCTCATTCAATGAATGAAAGGGAATAGGTTTTAACCTCTACAAACAGGGCTTATGAAAACGGAGAATCTATAAAATACCTGTGATTAAATATAATTGAATTCATAATTTTTCAAACAATATTCTGGTTGGTTAAACACAGGTCAGAAATTAAAAAGTGTAATGACTTCCATTCATGCAGAGATTGTAGATTTGATCAAAAACAAAACTGGACACTTCATGATAATTTATCAGCATAAAAGCATGTACCTTGATAATTAGTCCCCATGAACTATTCTTAATAAGAATGAACTTTGAGTATTTCAAATGACCCGACTCACTTTATTATTTTTTTGAGGCTGACAATTTTCTGCCTATTTTGTTCATCTCACATTAGCAAATCATTTGGTAAAAATAATCTGACCATTTTTATCTTTGTCTCAGTTTAATAAAAAATCAAATTTTTTAACGCATACAAACTATGAATTTAACCATATTTATTGTGTTTTAAAATTACAATCTCAGAAATTCTACAGTTGATCAATGTCAGTGCTTTGGTTCTACTTTCTTTTTACTTGTGGTTACATAGTCTACATTTCTTTAACAAAATGTAAACATTAGGCCAAACCAGTTTAATGTTCAGTTCTTCGGGGGGTATTGTTCAATAAATACCCCCCCCCCTCCTACCAGTTCTTGTGTTAGATGTGTTGTACCAAATTTTGATGGTAGGCTACTAATTGCTACTAAGTACTTTTGGTTTTTAATTAAATTAGTCCTTTTTTCGGAAGAAATAAGAAGCAAAATTTTAACAGTTGTTCCCGAAGAACTGAAAATTAAATTGGAGTGGCCTTATATGGGATTTCCTGTTTTTTATTTTACTATCAATCATTGGAATAATATAAAACACATAGGTCAACACAGGTATAAAAAAGAACAACATATTAATGAATGGCTCACCATTTAAATTTTAAAAAAATGGAACAAGAACAAATGTATACACCTACCATGATTTAAATACAAACAATTATTCTTTAACATTATAACCAATCAAATCTTCTAACTAATTATAATATTCTATGTACAATTAAACATTAATTCAAATTGGCTGATCAACTTTATCTCAAAACATTAAATTTGCGGATGTGGACAAACATTTCACACATAATTAGCAAATTTCATTTGCTATTCATAAAATCCATACCCACATTCATCATTGAAAATATTCTTTAATGAGAACTGTCTGCAGGATTGCAGTGTTTCTGTCTGTGAATTCTGACAATTGAGGGTCTCTGCTATTTGCACACCAGGCAATGAGTGGATCTCCAGGGTATTAAGTGGCATCGGAGAGACTAGAAGCTGTTTCTTGGCTGGGGAAACTAGACTGGAAAGCCCCAATCAATTTCCCTACTAAAACTGGGATTTAACTCGGAACCTGATGGTAAATGAGCAAGCGCCTTACTAAATGAGCCACCACGGCTCCAATTGAATATAAAAATACAGACGGAGTCGACAGCAGTAATATCAGCGAGGAAAACAAGTTCTTCTGTTTTAAAGTTCTAGTCCTCTCCCAGATATATAAATTTATTAAATTACACGCTTTGTTAATATTTAACCTTGAGCAAATGTAATTACTTACTGAAATCTTCCTAAGGTGAGAAAAATGAAAATTCTAAAAAAAAAAGATCCCCAAACCTTATAAGCAATTAAACATGAAACTACTTAAAATGATATTAATTATGAGACTTTGGCTTCTTCTGGATTTAATACTGCTTTCTACAATAATTGAAGAAAGCCATTTGATTTTCATGGCCTATTACTATTAAACATTAAAAAGATGATTTTCTAAATATTTCTCACAGGGCTTGACACTTATTTTCTTTAAAATATTAAAATGTTTGATATTATCAGCGAATATTGCATGAGATCAATTAAGAGGCTTTTGTTATAAATAATAGAAGCTTTCTGATTTGAGAGTGATATAATACATTCATACGTTTCTGCACCAACTGGGCTAATGAAGATGAGAGCAGAAATTTAATGTAACACAAACAAGAAATCCGACTCTCACAAGAAATCTTTTCAATCAAACACATCCTATCAATAAAATTGGAATATCTTGTCTCTAGTAAATTAAAACACTATCTTTTTTATAATTAATCTGCGGCACAGCGCTTTAATCCCGATTTATCCACAATAGGAACTATAAAAGGCATCTGGTTTAAAAATTGAAAGCTGATTAAACAACATTTGTTGTTGTTAATCGTTTATAAAATAATTCAACCAACCAATCATCAACATTCAGACAACCATATACACACGTTATTAATAGTTTATACACTGCATATAACAAGTATACTCTTCTCTTCTTTACTCTTTCCTTGGCCTACGTTTTCTTTCCCTGAAAATACAAAATCATCTTTTATGAGAGAGAGAGAGAGAAATGGGGTTTAACGTCCACTCGACACAAACAAGGTTATTTTGGGACTAACATATGATTTTATTTCAATAATTCGCTTGCTTGTAGGGGTCTTTAGCAGTGGGAGGAAACTGGACGACCCGGTGAAAACCCAAGAGGTTGGACAGGCGACCCTACTCCTTGTCACATACAACCGGGGATTCGCACGTGCTAACCATTCAGCCATCCAACCCCCCTGATCTATTATGACTTCTTGTCTTGTAAATGTATGGTCATAGATTTAGATAAAGAGCTGACTGTTCTTGCTATAATAGTTAAAAAATAGATATGAAATATAAAAACATTGAAAATTTCATTCAAATTGCTATATGCTGACTGTTCGAAGATTTAGAGTGTATAGTTTATTATCATAAAAACAGTACTTGACACTGGAGACTATTCATTTTTTATTGTTAAATTTCTCAATTTCATGGTTCCTCAAATCCATTTAAATCTTGGCCATATAGTATTCTAGAGAGTGGATTTTAGGCTTATTATGTGAATTAAAGTGTCAAAAAAATAATTTATATAAGGTTTGAAGCCAGAAAACAGATCTGCAATAGGCATATTTAGCTATTACATAACATATTTGTACTATAGATACTCGTCATTCAAGTTTGTAATTAGTATATGGTGCAACTCTGTAAAACGGTTATTTGTACCTGGGTGATTCTTTTACTTTCGGTTCATCTTCTACAACTTCATCTTCCTCTTCATCAGCATCATCACCTTCATCATCCTATAACATAATAGTATACAATATATATGATAAATAAAATCATGGACACAGATCGCAGCATAACTATACAAATTCAGTTGTTTATAACATTTCTTTTAAATATATTTTCCAATCCATGTTATGTAACCTACTGCAGATCTTGACATGAAGGAAATATTGAGATTATTGTATGATTTTGTTCAAATTAAACAACTTACATCTTTAGCTTCTAAATCAGATTTTTTAGATTTGCCAGTAGTTTGTGTATTATCTCCACCTGGTCCAATATCAGCTTTTTTATCATCTGATTTATCCTCTTCTCCTTCTTTCACTTCATCATCTGGTGTGGCTTCATCTGTCTTCTTATGTTGTGCAATATCTTCTGACTAAAAGAGAGAGATAAATGGGGTTTAATATTCACTTAACACAAACCAGGTCAATTTGGGACTAACACATGTTGCAATTATATTCCCATAATTTCCTTTAGCAGTGGGAGGAAACTGAAGGGCTCAAAAATGCAACCCTAATCCTTGTCGTGTACAAGCTTGAGATCATAACTATGCGATCTGACTCAAAGACAGACCTTACAATCTAAAGCCACACCTCCCAATCTTTAAGAATATTTAAAGAGTGATTTAGAAATTTCTTTTCAATAATTAAATGAAAAATTACTTTAAATGTGACTTGAAGGTGGTAAAAATAAATTAAATGCATTTGAAATCAATGGGGCACACTGTATTGAAATATAAGCCTTTCAAATAAGTATTCATTGTTAATTAGTTTGTTGGTTCATTGTTACATTTGCCGATTTGACAATAAACATGAATGATGGTAGGGTCACATTTCATGCATAACTTTAGTTTGTAATGTCCAGGCCAAACTTTACTTATCAATCAGTCAGTGTTATAGGCGCTATTCCTGACAAATGGGAACCACGCTTTAAAAATTGGTAGGTCTCGTTGGTACAAGCCAGAATCTGAACCTGAGAAATTTCAGTCGAGATAATCGATGTATTACAAAGTCAGCATTGACAGACATCTTCTTTAACAATAAGGTACTATTAATATTAACAAATTTCCTATGATTTGAGAATTTATTGTGCTGTGAGAAAGAAATGGGTTTTTAAAGTCAAGTCAACTTAACACAAACTAGGTCATTTTAAAATTAGCATATAGTCCAATTTTTTTTTCACTTACAGTAGGAGGAAACTGCACCTACTCATTGTCACATACTAGATTGGATTCAAGACTAAATGACTAAATTAGGTCATTTCAGGATTAACATATGGTACAATTTTTTTCAATCATCACTTGCAGTGGGAGAAAACCGCACCGACTCATAACACACTAGATTGGGATCAAGAGTAATTGACTATATGATAGATCATATGATCTAAAGCACACCAGTTAGACCACACAACCCTCCTTTATGGAATGAGGAGTTATGGAATGAGGAGATATGGAATGAGGAGTTACAAGTTATCTATTGGCAATGACGTAAAAGTGGGGGAGGTCATAGGTTAAATCAGACATCAATACAAAAAATAAGTTCTACCTTAATTGGTCCCGATTTAGGACAGAAACAAATGGAGAGTAAGACAATGGGTAGAAGTAAAACTACGATATATACAGCCCACAGCCATGGTTTCGCATCCGCTGATGATTTTAACGTGTTCCAGATATTCTGAAGTGTTCAACAAATAAAAAACAACTAAAAAACACATAAAAACATGCAGTTACGCTGAATACAATTCTCTGAAGTCGATAGCCAGGAGGGTTGATCAAACCAGTAATTGAGTTATTTTTCCCAAATCTGTTCAAATATAATTAATGCAAGTGTATTAAACTTCCCAATTTTTTTTTTTAACAATTTCAACCTATGCTTTAAATTCTGAAGGATTTCACAACTTCTAACCTTTCTCTGTTCGGTATTGACAAAAACAGAAATAGGGTCTAAAAATAATAATATTCCGATTGCGTAATTTATTAAATGATCATTTAACAGCTGGTTCAGAACCAAAAGTTTTAAGGGAAAGATCAACCCTGTCGCTATCAACTACAGAGAAAAATATACAACGTTAACAATGGGCCAGTGGTTCTCACCTTTGACATACAACAGTATGCAAATATAAGCACAAGCGGTAGGGCTATTACTACTAGAAAAACAGCCCATAACCACGGACGTTCTTTCGTGGCATCTAATATAGCATTATACATATTACTCTGAAAACATTAAATTTAATAACATTTCATCATGGTGAATATCTCATAACAAAATATCATTCCTTAATTCAAATACAGTATGCATCAGGTGGAAGTATGACATTAGTCCTTGGTCGGACCGGTCAATTTAATTAATCCAGTTTACAAAGTTATGATAAATTGAAATTTATTTCATATACCTAATATGCTGCTTGAGAGTAACACTTTTTAATTGGTAGCAGAGAAATGGGATGGGACTTGTTTAAATCCGATTGAATACAAGACGGGTGATTATCTAGCATTGGTATTTTTATTTTATTTTCTTAATTAAATGTGAAATAATCCATCTGAGTACATATTAAGCATGGATTAAGCCGTGTGAAATTTGATATTTTAGTGAGATTGCAAATGATACATCAAGCCTTTAAAAAAGAAACTTAAAGATCATCCAGCAACTATTTATTTATAAAGATCCCCAATAAAATAAATAAAGATCAAATTGGTTCAGCAAAAGGACGATTAATATTATGCCCCCCAGTTTACTTTTTTGGTTGAAAGAGTCATTTGAATTTGTTTGACAAGAATCAAATGAAAATATCCTGATTTGGATATTCAATCTTTGTTATGGGAGATAAATTTATAAAACTTACCAATCCAGAAGCAGACGCTGCCTTTTCTTCCATATTTTTAATGACCCAGGAAGAATGAGTCCAGCTTTCTACCAAATTATCATCGTCAGATATGAGGAAATTATCAAATAAAATATCATTTGTCATTGACCACAACTCTAAACCCAGCGCAGACTGAAAATGAATACAATATCATTTGTGAAAATAAAACAACACTCCATATCACTGGTGATTGACTAAAACCCAGTGCAGACTGAAAATAAAGTACAATCAATGGTGATTGACTACAATTCTAAACCCAGTGCAGACTAACATTAAAGGACAATCATTGGTGATTGACTACAATTCTAAACCCAGTGCAGACTAAAAATGAAAGAAATCACAATCACTGGTGATTGACTACAATTCTAAACGCAGTGAAAACTGAAAATAAAGACAATCACTGGTGATCGACTAAAATTTTAAACCCTGTGCGAACTGAAAATAAAAGAAAATCACCCGTGATTGACTAAAATTCTAAACCTAAGACAAGGGGTATGTGGTTTGAATCACATTAGATAATTAGTTGTTACTGCTGTGTTGTTCAATTTTATCGCAATAATTTGATTGCGTGTAGGGGTCTTCAAGCAGTTGGCAGAATCAGAGGACCCTGAAAAATCCCATAAGGTTGGACAGGCGACCTATTACTCCTTGTCACGTATTAGCGGGGAATCAAAACCAAACCACTTGACTCAATGATAGATATAACAGAGTAACTATGATTGCACGGTACTGTGTATTTGATATATACTTACAATTGGTGTCATTTTATAAGGATTTAAATCTTCAAAATAATTAGGATTAGGGATAATTCTTGCTTTCCATATTCCCTAAAATAAAACAGTTTAAATTTTATGATTCAACTTTCTATTAACTATTAAAATAAAAAAAAGAACAAAATTGAGGACAAATTCACAACAGCAGAAAGAATGATCAATAACAAAATATTTCCAGCATATCCACTTTCCATATCAATAGCTGAAGGCCAGAAGTAAAATATTCAAGTCAGTGTGAGAACGAAATGGGAACATACATATCGGGTGGCCAAGTACACTATTTAAAGTAGGTAGTGACGAAGTTTGTATATAATTACTGGTACAATACTTTTATGGATTATTCCACTTTAATTTAAATAGTGCTTGTTTTTTCTGGGCCACACCAATGTATATTAGTGACAAATGTTTGTCTATTTGTCCGAGACAGTGGCTTACACTAGGGCTGCCCCAGAGGCTGAAATTTGGGGAATGAGGACAGCTCAAGAGGAAAATAGATCAGGAGTCATAGCACCAACTTATCTGGTTTGAGAGTTATACTGCTTTCAATTTTATAACCAGCCATGCCGTGTGAATACATGAAATGAAATAAAATGAAATGGGGATTAATGTCCTACTGTTCTGCTCCGACTTGGCTAATGAAGAGGAAAATTATTCTGGATAGCAGCACTATGGTCTGCTCTTATATCGAATTCCAACTGCCAAGGGATCTTTTACGTACACGCCAATGTGTACCTTGGACCTCTAGGTTAGTGAGCCAACAACTTATTGACTTAACAACTTGTTACCTTATAGTTAGGATTATCTATAACTGGTGAAAACCATTTTCCTTTATAATTTGGATTCTTTATAGATGGTTTCTTCCACGGGCCGCATCCAGGAGCATCGGTACATTTCTCATTATCTGTAGCCATAAAATAATAATAATAGAATATTTAAAAAAAGATTCTTTTTAGAAATGAAATGGTGTTTAACTTCTACTGTTTTTCTCTGAATGGGCCAACGAAGACAGCTCTTTTTAGAAATATGTCTTGATTGACAGGTGTGTTCATTAAAAGATACCGGTTATTTCTATCCTACATGACTAAATTTTATGGCCATATACCAAGAACGGGTTTTACAAAACATTCCCAGACTTAAGTTAAGAATTTACTCAATCACTGTTTATGAGAAATATCTTTGATCCAAAAACACAAAACTTTGCAAATGATTTCTTTTATTAAAACAACAAAGAATTTATAAAGGGCTATATTTTAGTTAAAGGATAACAATTTGTGAAATATAAATTTTCAGATACAAAGCTCTAGTAGTACCAATATTTTAAATATATGCAGCTTACCTATCAATGGTGCCTCCCATTCACCGTCCATTTCATCATCCCTATAATACACAGGAATATCATTATTAACATAGGCCTTACCTTGTCCATAGAAGCTTTTCATGCTAATAATAGTTGAGATTTTCTCAAGGACCTATTTATATAGATGTATCTCCTAACATGATTTTCCCTTTCTTAAAACTATGGAGTGAAAGCAAACTAATATGTGAGTCAGAGCTTTTAGTTCTATAACACTTATGATTATTCAAAAACATAAATGATTAAAATATTTGATGATTCACCCCTGTATTTATTGTTAGTTCACTTATAAACATAATAATATATTTGATCAGGTTCCCGTTAAATAAAGTGTTGCGAGTTTGTTTAGAATAAGGTGAACTAACCAATCATCAGGTTTCGTTGCAGCAGGATCAGGAGTTAATTTTGATTCATCCTCTAACCAACCATCAGGCATAACAGCATCTTCATCAATAATCATCTCCGGTTCACTTTCATCCCTAAAACATCATTACATAACATGGATCATAACATGGACATCATGATCATAACATGGATATCATGATCTTAACATGGACATCATGATCATAACATGGATATCATGATCATTATAACATGGACATCATGCTCATTATAACATGGACATCATGATTACATGTGTATATCACAATCATTTCATGTACATTACAATCATTACATGTACATTGCAATCTGTCGTTCAATATCATTAAATCCAAAATTATTTTCTTTTATCATTCTCAGAAAGTGGAAGAAAATTTTAATGTTATCCTAACTCAATAAAATGTATATCAAGCTATCACTCTGCGTGTCTAGTTCCTCAACCTCAAACATCTAAAAGCCTGGACATAAAGACACCTGTATTGCATCATAATTTGTGGCTGACAAAATCTATGGCAGGTGCCTCATTTCCAGACTTTAACATCTATAGAACAAAAATTATTGTGTAGTAATCAAATCTTACCAATCATCTGGTTTAGTGGCATCAGGATCAGCGATTCTACAAAAATAAAACATAAGTTCATAAATAAATGTATTTTACCTCAACAGAAATCGAAAAACTAATAAACAGTTTTTATTCAAAAGAAACTTTTAATAGTAGCTAAAGGTTCCTTTCATTTAAAATGCCCAGATTGTTTTTCAACTTACTTTTCCCTTTCATCCCAATCTTCTGGTTTTTTATCATCAGGGTCTTCTATTTCTTTAGGTGGATTTACAGGTGGGCTAAAATAAATAAAATTAAACATGACCATTCTTTTTCCATGGTATAACTTGTTGATTATGATTAAAGTATACAATTATTTGACCTGATAAATAAGAGAGAGAGAGAGCGAGAGAGAGATAGAGAGAGGGAGGAAGAAATAGGGGTTTAACTCCACTCTATCTACACAAACTATGTCATGTGGTTTAATTTTATTTTAATAATTCGCTTGCGCGTAGGGGTCTTTAGTAGTGGGAGGTAACGGGAGGACCCAAAGAAAATCCACAAGATTGGACAGACGACCCTACTCCTTACCACGTACAACCGGGGATTCGAAACCACGGCAGTTAACTCAAAGACAGGCTTTATGGTACAGCGCGCACGATAACCATTCAGCCATCTAACCCCCAATCGGATAAATGTGACTTATATGAAATAAAACATCTTACTGTTCTGCTCCTAAACTGGGCTAATGAAGACAGGCATACACCATGCTATAAGGGAAATATTGCCTGGACAGCAGCGCTACAGACTACTCTTATATCATATTCCAACTACCAAGGCATTTTTTACGTGCACAATTTTTTTTTAACAGGCCTTTGGTTTTTTGTCCCATCCAAATAACTAGACAGCTGTCCTTACCAGGCCCTCCATCCTGCATAACTGACAAGGGGGAACCCCGCCAGAATTGACTATTACTGACTAATATGCAATTCTGAATTGATCATCCTTCATTTTTCCATGGTACTACAATAAGTGATCACTGGGATTAGTGATTCGAACCTTGAATGAAAGAGCCCAGACCCTTGACCACTCCAGTAGCCTCACATCCCCCACTATTTTAAACAACAAAAGTTGATGAACATTGATAATTACCTGAAATCTTCCAACAAGCTGCCGGAATTAACAACATTACCATCCACTTTGATTTGAAATGTATTATCTGGTTTCACAACTAGAAAATAAAACCACATCATTAAAATGTACCCTCTCAGTGACATCACAATTATAATTTACCCTTGCAGTGACGTCACAATTATATTTTACCCTTAGGGAGAGAGAGAGAGAGAGGGAGAGAGAAACTCAACACAACTAAGTCATTTCGAGACTGCCGGAACGATATTGATTTGGGGGGGGGGGGGGGCTGCGAGCAAAGGTAGCGAAATCCAGGGGGTCCGAATTTTTTTGACACCACGCTGGGGTAAATACGAGCAGATTATTGCCTACGGGCCTGGGACTAACATAATGGAATGTCTGATATGACATCACAATTATAATTTACCCTCTCAGTAGGCTGTCTGATATAAAATCAAAATTGTAATTTACCCTATCAGTGGAATGTCTGACATGGCATGAAATCAAGATTATTATCGACCACCCAGTGGAATTTCGTGAAATGAAATCAAAATCATTAATAATATTATTTGCCCTGTTGTGATATGAAATCCTCACCCCTCCCAACCTATCACAAAGCGATGGATAACTGAAATAAAATGGGGTTCAATGTTCTACTGCTCTGACAGGGCTAATGAAGACAGGGTGATGTATAAGAGAGATAGGTTTAATAAAATTATGATGTATTAACTCACTCAAGGTATATAAATGTGTTTTTTTATCTGTAAAGAAACTATCAAGACTAGCAGAAGGTTTCTTCGCATGTTTCTCCTGAAAATAAACAAATTATAAAATATTATTACTCTATATTCAAGAACCACTAAAATTATTATTTAGTTTACTGTAGCATATTTAAGGGGGACCTGAAGGCGAAAAACATTAAAAATTCTCAAAATTTGGGTTTTTTAGAATTTGTTGTTTTTCACTTTTTCAGTTATTTATTTATTGATATTTGAATGCATTATTTCTAAATTTTTATTTATTTGCTCATAAAACGTATTTACCCCGAAAGCCTGTTAAAAAAACAGATTGTCAATGTCAAAAAATTCGAGTAAATTAGCCGTATTCAACGTCAATTAGTAGCTCAAGAAAATTTCCGACCGCCATGTTTGAGGTATCGATGTGAAGCGGAAGCCTAGCTGTGCATGATGGTCGTAAAATTATCATTGTAAACAAAACTGTCAGTTGGCAAATGCCGTAAAACACCGACCAATAAATTGACGGAAATGACCATATTTGCTTTTTTGCATACGTAAGTAGGGTCAAGGTATTATCGCGCATGCGTACTTTTCGTGTTTTCAAAACGAGGTTGCCTTCGGTAATCTCCGTTCCTCTACTTCCGCCGAGAGTTTCCATATATGGCATATTCGTGATTATACCAGTACTATTTTATTATTAAAAGTATAATGTATGATGACCGTGACTATAATTTATTATGTGACTATTATTTATTACGCCAATTCGTCTGCTATTTTACTACGAATAACTATGGAATTTATTTGTACTTCTTTTAGCAGTTTAATAATTACAGAGATAATAATATGCCTATGTAAAGAAAAATAATCTGGTTCATTTTAATTATAATCAAGTTAGCATTATTGGGTAAGAAACTAATGTGAAAATGATGCCAATTTTTAATCGCGTTTTTCTCACAATTGAATTTTTGGAACGGTACCAATGTTTGGTACATTAGATCTCAGTAGTTTACAGAGATATTGCTCCAATTTTTGGCATGAATGATCTATGCTAATTATAGGTGGTAATAACAGAGCCCTTTAGTTCAATATTATTTTAATTTTTGAGATATATTTGTTCTTGTCAGTAAGTTAAAAAAGTTTTTTTTGGCTTTTCAGAACTTTTGAAAAAAAAAAGATTTTTTTTATGGAAACTCAAATATCTCTCTGTTATTACCTGGAATGGTTCAATGTTAATTTATTCTGAAAATTTGGTGTTATTGGGGTCATTAGTTTCTGAGATCTAGCGTACCTACGATTTACACCATTTTTCAAACAAAATTTCCGTTACCATGGCAACCAGTTACCAAATATATAAATTGACACTTGTTTTATGTATTGCATTGTCTCTTGATCAAACATAGAAAGTTTCATCAAAATCTACCCATTATTAAAGAAAAATGTTTTTCGCCTTCAGGTCCCCCTTAATGTCCCCAACCAAACAGAACACAAACTTGTGTTACCGAGATGACCATACTTTAAAACCATTGCCACACAGTGTTGCAGGGAGTTGCTAGTCAATAATTATATTGTCTGTCTTTGACACTAAAAATACTATATTTACACTTTTCAATACCATAATCAAGAAGACAAAATTCATAATCGTTTTCAATTGTCCCTGATTTTCAAAACAATTTAATAATTAATATGAGTAGTTCCATTTTCTTACCTCAATTTCTCCTGTTTTAGGGTTTTTATGACGGAAGATAAAATGTAGTTTATGATCGTTGCCACATTTATCTGGACCAAACATAATTGTATATGGAGTTTTATCTTGAAATTTATTCTGAAATATAAAAAGTGTTCAACTCATAATTAATCAGTTTGATTTTAGAGTCCTTCAATTTTAACACCCATATATCCCACCCTTAAAAATCATTGACAATGGAAATAACAAAATTTCCTCCCTTGTTTTCCTATAGACAACATGGACCGGCCATCTCCCAACTTTAGAATTTGAAGTCTAAAATTATATTTTTGCCAATTTCTCAGCTGACTTGGGTGAATTATAGGATTATTCTTTAACAAGGTAGGACTGTTTATGGATACCATCTATTTTAATGCTTTATTTTAATACATTTTAAAAATATAGCAAAATTTTTTGAAATTTCCGCTTTAAGATCATTTTTAAAGTCTAAAAACCCACAAATAACTAGTCAACGGTCCCATAACATGGAGAGCTGTTCACATATTTCGAACTGTTTAAGTCTGTCTAGACATGTACCAGTGGCAGTATGAACTAGAACACTAGTCTAAGGGTTTTGCTGCGAATTTTGTTGTTGTTGATATCCTTTAAACAAATTCCATATACCAAGAAAAGACAGGTTTGAAGCAAGAACAGACAGAAATAAATTCTTACCAAAGGTAGTTTACTATCTTGAGACAGAAGTTTAACATAAGCACCCCCACATTCCATTCCATTCTGGAATCGAACTTCATATCTAAAATAAACAACAATTACGGTAATAAACAATTGGCAACAATCTATTTTTAGTCAGCTAATGGGCTAATGATGACAGGTATACAATACATGTACATGATGCTGCATGCGGTGTGCTACAAGGGAAATTTTACCCAGACAGCTTTGCTTCTGCCAAATATTCGTTTGAGTTCCAAAGGCCGAGGGTTCTTTTACAATGACACAATATCTAATAAGATATACATGTATGCTTGTGCATAGAAAATCCATAGTAGAAACATGTCACTTGACTCAATGATACCGATAGACCTTCTAATCTAACGTGCATGTGTTAAACTATTCTGTCACCCAATTCTCCATGAACTCGATAGTAGAACAATGTGAATACTTACTGCATGATAAATGGTTTTCCTGAGAAATCAAATGGTGTGTTTAAAAGAGATGCGACAGCATGATGTTTAGCTTTACTCTGTAATCAAACAAGATCAAAACAATTAGAAAGTACAAGAAGAATCGCTATCAAAATCATATAACATGGGATATCAGAAATTAATTTAGAGGGGAGATGATTTTAAACATTGTGACTTCAGTTCTTTTCCGTTTCATGAAATGGGACTTCTAGGGTTTATTTTCCTGTTTCATTAAATGGAACTTTCTGGGGGTTTTCAGTGTTATGTAATTACTATCAATTTTGATACTGTTTGGCAATATTTGCAGTGGAATTCAATAAAATAGTGAGATCTATAATATGCACTATGGTCAACAAAAGACAGATTGTATATTTACTTTGAGTATTAAACCCAGATCTCCTACTAGAGGATTGTCACTTGGTTCTTCTACAGACCATTTACCTACAAACATAAAAATAAAGATAGTTTGAAGACACAAACATTGTACATATTTCCCATAAACCCAAAATTTGGGGTCCGACGCACACCAAGATCTTTTTATCCTTAACATATCTTTCAAGTTTTATCTATATCAGACACGGAGGGTCAACAGCCTTAGTATTACATCCTAGTACCGAATTCTAACTGCCAAGGGATCTTTTAAGTGCACGTCAATGTGTACAAGGGGCCTTGGTTTTTCATCCTGTCCAAACAACTAAATGTTGTCCCTTACTACATGTATAATGGGGAGAAGCCATGTTAACAGGATTGTTGCTTTGGGATATTTACATACAAGTTTCATAAAACTTGGATAAAAACTGTAACCTGTTAAGTAAGTATTCACAAACCAGTGTGAATGTATGTATGGATGGACATGCGTTTGATGTGAGCATTAATTGTTTATAACTTAACATACACACCACTAACCACTGAAATAGTGTGTCTAAAATTTATTGAGTAATTGGTATTTTAAATACATTGTTATGTTAGGCCATACTAAAAAATATACTTGTTTACAGACAGTCCTTCAAAAAAATATCTTTAAGGGGTTCATTATTTAAAAGGATTGTGTCGCAAAACAAATCACAAACTTTACATTTCAAGGTTCTATATTCTTGCAGGCCTGATAACTGTTATCTTCCAAGAACTTTAAGATTCCAACAGAAGAATCGGTTAATATTTTACAATTATACGATGCTTTTTGTGATGATTGTAAGGGTTGTGTACATGTAGTTATTGTATACTTGATAATTATGCCTTGGTCAAAATGGCAAACATTAATTAGACTTACTTTCCTTAAACACATGAAATATGAATGAGCAAAAATTAATGGGGATAAAATAAATTCAGTTCATGCAACAGTATTTGAGAATTAGAATAATTTTTTACTTGGCCTTATTCATCTATTCACTGATGTATCCCAAATTGTATAAAATTAGTAAAATAAGTAGAGTTCTTATCTTTCATCAATGAGTATGAATATACATATATAATATATGTACATATGACCTACATTAAACAATGCTGTTGCTGTATCAACAATGTTATATATATTATATACCCTAGTATCTACATGTATATCCACTTATGATATATGGGCCCTATTTTGTTAGTTTAGTATAAATTTATCCACATTCTATACATTGTGTATTTAGTTATTCACTGGTTTAAAGGAGCAGAATTTCTATTCATTGAGAAGAAATTAGATCAGTGGATCAGGGCAATGCATTGTACCTCTTCTAGTGGGGTCAAACAAATTACATATACAACCTACATGAATATCATTTTTCTCTTGGAAGTGTTATTTAGAGATTCAGGAATAAAAATAGAGCCCAATTGTTATGGGAAATCAATCACTGGTTTAATTCTATAAAATGAAATGGGGTTTAGCGTCCTACTGTTCTGCTCCTAAACTGGGCTAATGAAGACGGGCTATGCGGACACTGGGGCTATGGGACCTGTTTTTTTGTCCCATCCGATCCAACTAGATAGCTGTCCTTGTTGTCAGGCCCTTCCATCCTGCATCACTGACAACTGACAAGGGGAAACCACGCCGGAAAATCTGGATGAACTTTTTCGGCCAATGCAGGGATCAAACACCTGACCTGAATTCAATAAGCATGTTTCGACAAGTAACCTCATATTATTATCAAGTATAAGAATAAAACTAGTCATTGATTTCCTATAAAACTATTAAAATTGGGTTCTGTTTATATCACATGTGATAATATTCATTGTTTTAGAGAAGGTAACCAGGGTTGATCCAGGTCAAAATAAAGTGTTAACCAGATGTGTAATTTATTGGTGATAAGGGAAGGTAAATATGTGTTAACTTTAAGGGGTTGAGTAGGGTGTGTGTCTTGTAGGGACGGCTGTAGGTGTAAAAATCGAGGTGTGTGGGTGTGAACATGAATAGGTGTGCGGTTGAGTGGGGCAGTTGCAGTTATATGGTACATGATCAAGAATGGCTGTAAGTGCATATGCATATGTGGAGGAGTAGGAGTATTGTTGATGGGAGACAGCTGTATGTGTGTAAACGATTAAACGGATCGGGGGGGTTTAATAATAATGATTGGGGCACATCCGTGTAAATGCTGAGAAGTTAGGGTGGCGTAGAGGAGTGGGGGTGGGGGTGGAAATTAGTGATTGAGGAGAGGGGGGGGGGGGCAATTTTCATTCAAGCTCTCTTGTTTCCCACATTATTTTTTGTTGAAGTCATCATCAATTATATCTCAAAATTGGAGCAATCTTTGTGTTGAATGAAAAAATATCATCTCACAAAATATAAATAATACATATCTATCACCGAAATGATTAAATGGCAAAATCCAGGAGATTAATTTCTTACCATCATATTTAGCTATTGTTTCATCTGTATTATCTTTTTTAGCATCAGATACAACCCATCTAGAAAATAAAAACAATTTTATTTCAATAATTCACATGCACATACTGTAGGGGTCTTTAGCAGTGGGAGGAAACTGGAGGAGCCGGAGAAAACGCACGAAGTTGGACAGGCGACCCTATTTCTTGTCACGTACACCGGGGAATCGAAATCATGCCAGGCCATCACCAACTACACTATAATCAAATTGTTGTCAACAAACAAATGGTTGTTTGTAATAGGTTGCATTCAAGAGAAATTAAATGAACTCAAATGGGGTTTAAGTTTAATGTCCTACTGTTTTGCCCTAACTGGGTTAATGAAGACGGATGGGCATATGCCATACAGTGTGCTTTGAGGGAAATATTGCCTAGACAGAGACATTATGGCCTACTGCTAAGGGATCTTTTATATACACTCTTCTATGTACACTGAACATTTTAGAAGTCATTATCATAACAAGAAGCCTCAGTCAAAAATAAATGACCTTTGTGATGTGTTGAATGGAATATCTCTCTTTCTCTCCTAACAGCCATGGGTAAATATATCATGAACACTTAATCTGATTAAATTACAGATGTCTATTTCGATTCAATTTTATAGGATACCCACACTTCAGTGCATCGCATGTCAATAAATCGCTTATTTCATCCAGATGGAGAGTTATATAACAACTCTTCAAGATCCCAGTGTAGTAAAGACATTTTGAACCCCAAAAAACGAAACGAAATAGGTCCATGTGTTTTAATCAGATTGATGAACATTTGAAATGCTAAATTGGGAGGTGGGAATTATGATTCAACGTTAAAAAAATCTTCATACAAAGCAACTAATCGTGGGATACATATCAAGATGTAATTAAAATAGGATATTAAAAAGTACTAGTGGAAGCAGGAAATAATGGACATTTACACGAAAGATTTTCTGAAAAGTGTAAAAGAAATAATATGGTTATTTGTATTTACCTTTTTGAAAAATCATCCTTTGTGTGGAATGGTTCTGCAAAGTATGTGTTTTCTTTTAAAGTTGGTCTCTTGTATACTGGCTGTAAGATAAATAAAGAAATCAATTGAGGTTTTATCGGGATAATGATAATTGACATGTGCCATGAAGTGTGCTATAAAAAAATTTGGCCTGGACCAAGGGTTTTCATATACTCTTCAGTGACTCCCATCGTCAATGAATCATACACACATATACAGAACACTAGTGGACTAAAACCTGGTGGATCACCCTGGATGTCTGTGAATTGCGGTGGATTGCTTGCATGCCAATATCATCCTGATTCTAACTTGTTGATGTAAATTTTACTTTTGTGTACAGGACCTTGTGTACTGCAATTTGTATGTCATTCTCCACCCTATACAAACATTTCATGTTTCTATATTATATTAACCTAAAGCTTAAAGATGCATTATGTATGATTTAGATAAAGAGCTGGCTGGCTCAGTTGCTTTTGTAGTTCAAAAATAGTATAGTAGCAACAGTACTTCATAATCGAGGCCCAGTCTCAATTGAATCCATTTTATCTTTGATTTTTAAATCTTGTTGTGTAAATATTTAATCTATGGTCTAGAGAGTTAATAATAATAGATTAACCATGTGTATAAATGTCTAATCAATAATTTACACAACATTCGATGCCAAAATTAAGACCTGCAATAGACATATTTAGCTCTTACATTATGCATCTTTATGACAAGACCTCAGGAGATGACTAAGGGGAGATAAATGAATTTACCTTTTCTCTTGGTGGCACATCATCTTCTCCATCATCTTCAGCTTCAACTTCGACATCATCACCATCTTCACATTTTACTGCTACTAAAAGTGATGCTAACAACCCCAATAATAATAAACTTCTTTTAACCTTCATTCTACAATAAACATGAAAATAATCCTATTTATAATTTATACATACATTGCTCACTCCCCTCTTATGTTGTGTGTGTGAGAGAGAGAGAGAGCGGGAGAGAGAGAGTTTAACCTAAATATGACACAAACTAGGTCATTTTCGGACTGCCACACTGCATGGTTCAATTTTATCGCAATAATTTTCTTGCATGTCTGGTTCTTTATCTGTGGGAGGAAACAAGAGAAAACCCAAAGAAGTTTGGACAGTCAAGATAAATTGAACTAATTGTCCCTCTTTGTTGGCACAAATTATACATCACCTAGTGTGAGCTGTACTAGATACAATAGCATAGCTAGTCCAGGACACTGGGGGTGGTTGCTCTTTTTAGGGGCAATGGAAAATGGTTGTTTTTTTGCCAGGACAGGAAAAGGATTACAGATACCTGAAACAATCTTTCCACTAAAAGAAACACTGCTTAAAAAGTTTCAGGCAATGGTAATGAGTGTTTTCCGGTAGTGTTTTCCTGTGAGGTTCTTTTCAGGTTGATCATGTGATTTTAACTGATTTAAGTATTAGCAGAATTTAAGTGGATTTGGATTACTTGCACAGGAGCCTTCCCAGACTGTCAGCCCCATTAAACTGGTGAAAGAAAGGGAAGCCATAGCCTACAAGTAGGTCACCAATTAAGTGGTCTGGGGCCTGTTTCACGAAATTTTAACTTAAGATAAAATCCAAATTTTAGTACATACTTAAATCTGATTGGCTAAGCGCTAAAATCAATCTAATACTATCCAATCAAATTACTAAAATCGGATTTTATCTTAGTTAAAATTTCGTGAAACAGGCCCCAGAACACCAATTTTGATGGATGGAATGAACAGTTAACATAAAACTCTTTTCAAAGAAAGTTTGTACGGTACGTATGTATCATGGTGACTCCCATTCAAGACTAGACCGTAATGCTAATTAAATTAAAAAGGAGTCTGAGATGGTCATTATCCCCATCACTGGAAAATTTACTGGTCAAAAACTCGACAACCCTTTCTTTAACTTCCGATGTGGTACACTCGCTACTAATTATAACTACATGTAGGGTTAGGGAATAAAGAATCTATTATTCTGTCATGTCATTGTAATACTGATATTAGTGATACAGCTATGATAAAATGGGGAGTCTACTGGACATCTTGAGTATTGGCAATAATAAAAAAACAGACAGCCTACATATTACTGTACTACAAATTAGGCTACTGGTCGAATTGTTATTGCATTCAGAATTCTAATTAATAAAATAAATGCGAAGTTTCTCATATTTTTAGAACATTGCAATGATGTGTGGACGCTTATTTATTGCTCGAGTCTCCATCCATGTCTTCTTAGCCTAAATTAATTCACGTAACATTGTAAGCCTACCACTAAAGATTATTCACATATTTCTAAATAATTTTATATAATTATATTATAATTATTTTTGTCTTGTTTGTACTGTAACTGTACATGCCTATGTCATGGGCTTGTACCACAAAAAAACATTCAAACAAAGTACTGGAATAAAGCTACTTCTATTATTTGAAGTCAAATTTAAAAAGAAAACATTTAAATTAGGCCTAGATCTACTTCATTTCGATCATCATTTATAAATCAGTGTTACTATTGTGATTATGAACTGTACTCTGTAGGCCTAGTACATACATGTATGTATGTGCTTATGAATGATGAAGCGGGCTCAACTAGGCCTAGCCGAGATCGCACAATCACGACTAAAAAAGCCTGTTTTATCATTAGAATGCTAACAGTAATGGCTACTAGTACTACACGTGAATTAGAATTACCTTCCGTTTTTGCACTTGTCTCTTCACTATTCAGACGATAAATGGATTATTGAATAATCTAGAAGGAATCGATTCTTGCCGAAAACTACTCGACCACAACGCTTTCCTAACAACGTGGTGAATTTTCATTCGACGGAATTACCGGCGTGTAAGTCTTGGTCTAACCAGCTACGTTGGTGTATAACAAACCAAGGACTGGACAAACTCGTCTCGGAATAACCTAACTGTAAAATGTAACGGTATTTTCTATTGGTTGTGATACAGGAAGTCGTCTCATGGTTTTCTACAAATTTTCAAAGAAAGCGTAGAGTCGAAACGAAATGAAAATGCAATTATGTATCTAATTAAAATTATCATACTGAGACTGGATCTTTTGATATGTTCAGTAAAAAAACTGATGTTTTCATACAACCAAAAATAATTGTCTTTTAATTTGGTTTATATTTATATCTTATGGTTTTGTTGGTAAACATAAATTTCGCGGTCAACCAGACGCCCAAGAATTCTAAACGGTTGAGAACTCTTTTCCACCTTTTCGATCGCATTCTTCAACCATATTTACGTGTATATTTTAGGAGCCATTTTATAATACTTGTTTAAATAGTTTCACATGCGCCAATAAAAATAATGTTAAGACTTTGAAAAAATTGACTAGTCTTAATCACTTAATGGTATAGATATGAATATTATCGCTGAAACGGAACAATACCTCACCCCAAATATGGACACCCAATTCTATTAATTAAGAGACTGGAAGTGTGGGGCTCAAAATAAAGTTTGAGTCTGAAACGCAAGAAACACGTTGTTAAACGAATAAAGCACGTAGCTGTATACGAGCATCTTGCAATTAGCAAACCACAAACAAAATATCTAATCCAAAATGTCTCTGGCAGACGAACTGCTAGCTGATTTGGAAGAAGGGGGAGTCGATTATAATGACGATGAAGAATTGCTGCCTGAGGTGGAAGACATCCAGGATGTGTCTGCCATGGATGTTGAAAAATCTAATAATTATGATGTCCACAATGTTGCCAAACTTCAAACCAGTAAAGAGTTGAAAGAAATTGTTGCCAATATTGAAAAATATTCCAAAATGGAGAGAAGCGATTCTGAAAGTGGCCCAGTGGAGTCTGATCCTGAATACAAACTTATTGTTGACGCCAACAACATGACAGTCGAAATAGACAATGAAATAAACGTTATTCACAAATTTGTTCGAGACACCTATTCAAAACGATTCCCAGAATTAGAGTCGTTGGTACCAACAGCACTGGAATATATATCAACAGTTAAAGAACTAGGGAATAACATCATGGACAAATCTAAAAACAATGAAAATTTACAAGAAATTTTAACACCAGCTACTATAATGGTTGTTAGTGTGACGGCATCAACGACGCAAGGCTCGAAACTAACTCAACCTGAATTCAATATTGTCATAGAAGCTTGTGATATGGCCCTCAATTTGACTGAGTGCAAACATCGCATATTCGAGTATGTTGAATCCCGAATGACATTTATTGCACCAAATGTTTCTATTATAGTGGGAGCATCTATCGCTGCTAAATTAATGGGTGTGGCAGGAGGATTGACCAAGTTAGCCACCATGCCTGCTTGCAATATTATGGTGCTCGGCGCTCAGAAAAGAACGCTCTCTGGCTTTTCATCCACTGCAATTTTACCCCATACTGGATTCTTGTATTATGCTGAAATTGTACAGAAAACACCTCCTGATCTGAGAAAAAAAGCGACAAGATTAGTGGCAGCAAAATGTACGTTGGCAGCAAGAGTGGACAGTTTTCACGAGAGCACAGATGGAACAGTCGGAGACACTTTACGAGCAGACATAGAACAGAAGTTAGATAAACTCCAGGAACCACCTCCAGTGAAAACAATTAAGGCCTTGCCAGCTCCTATTGAACAGTCGAAAAAGAAAAGAGGAGGCAGACGGGCTCGGAGAATGAAGGAAAGGTTAGGATTAACAGAAATGAGAAAAGCTACAAACCGAATGAATTTCGCGCAGATTGAAGATGATGCATATCAAGAAGACCTTGGTTTCTCTCTTGGTTCGCTTGGCAAATCTAATTCTGGTAAAATACGTGGACCTCCCGTAGACGCTAAAACCAAGGCTAGAATTTCAAAAACTTTACAGCAGAAACTCAATAAAGGAAATCAAACTACTTGGGGAGGCAGTACAACTGTTAAAAAACAAGTAGCCGGTACGGCATCAAGTGTGGCCTTCACGCCATTACAAGGTCTGGAGATTGTTAACCCACAAGCTGCAGAAAAAAGAGTTCAAGAAGCCAACCAAAAATATTTCTCAAATACTGCAAAATTTCTGAAAGTAGAAACACCCAAACCTGCCCCATTCTAAACATTTGTTGACAATATTGCATATTGCACATATTCTTTAGGATACTGGTATATATCAGGCAGGGGTGGTGCCAACTTCATGCCCTGCCTTTGCCCTATAAAGGAGAGAGACTATAAAAGAGTAAATTAAGTAAAAATGTTAACGGTAGATAGATAATTTTCTCTCAGTTGGATTCAGCCGATCCAAAGAGACGGATTAAACAATTTCAACAAAAATTATAGATATGGCACTGGCGTGGATAGTGGATGTGAAATAGTGACAGAAATGCAACCATTTTCTGACTCCTGCACCTTTTAGAGATTCAACTTTCACAGTATTGTAGTTTGCAATGGATTAAGAATCCTTTAATGACGATCACAGTTAAATGGTTAAGTTAAAGTATTTTACGTGAAAGTATCACAATAAATATTTGAATCCTGTATTTGTAAATACTGACACATTATTGTTATCTCAGTTATTATATGAAGGTCATTTATCAAACTTCTTGATGTGTCATACATTGTAGTTTTAAACTTTTTACTTGTTTAAAGGGCATGTTTAAAAAAATAAAACGAAATGAAATCATTATTGTTTGCAAAAAATGAATAATTTTTAATATAAATATGATGGGGTGTAGATAGTGGAGGCCTGTGCCAATTGAAGCTGAATCTTTTGTCTATGAATTGAATGAAATTGGGTTAAATGTCTTATTACTTGACACAGGTTTTACAAATCTAGCCGTTGCTAGATGAGACAGAAATTCCCAAACTTATAGGTACGTTATCTTCCGTTACCACCGCCAAAAGAGTTGTCAAATCAGAGGCTGTGACACAAACACACTCAAATCAAACATGGCAACCTCTGCATAATCCTAACCATTGATCGAAACGTTGAACCTTTCAACTCAATTATTACAGGCACTGGTAGATATTTTAGCTGAAAAGCATGAGACTTAGTATTCACAATTATATTCTCTATCAAGGAATATGAGAGGTCCCCAGCTGGGTCAGTAACCAGTCAAAGTTATTGACGAAATATTTAAGGGCTTCATAAGTTGTACGAGATGACGCCTTCTATTGAAGATGGCACCAACCAGACTTCTAGACACAGGCATATGCTATGAGGGAAATTTTGCCGTAACAGCTGTGTTTTGCCTACTCTGCCAGCCACTGTATAAATGTCCCATCCTGGCTTTTCCTACTACTGCCATCCCCCGTCCTACACCACTGACAAGGTGAAAGAAAGCTGGAAACTCTTGACGAATAATATTCTCGGCTAATACTCACTGAGTGACTATGTCTCTCCTCAAATGTCTTGGGGATGAGACAAAAAAAAAAAGGTACTTTGTACACATTGGCCTGCAGGTAAAAGAACCCTTGGCAGTTGGAATTCGATATAAAAGACGTGGGCCATAGCCAAATTTCCCTCATAGCACACTCTATGGCATAATCCGTCTTCAGTAGGATGTTAAACCCCATTTTATTTCATTCCATTTCCTTAAACAGGAGAAGGATATATCCTGCAATTGTAGTCAAACTTGAACACCAGGAAGTGTAATGTACACTCACTCACGGAAATGATACGATAGAGTTATCATCTTCATTTCTTGCACTGACTGCGATAATAAAAACAGGCATATACATCAGGCAGTGTGCTATAAGAGCAATTGCCTGGACAGCGTTGATACGGTCAACTCTAATTTCTGTTCCGAATGTCAAAGAATCTTTTGTGTACACAGGACCTCGAGTTGCCATACCATCTGAAGGACTATAGGTTGTCCTTTGCCAGGCCCGCATGACAAGGGGAAATCATGCCAAAAAATCAAGATGATCAAACTTTCTCTGTCAACACCAAGAGAATATTAAATGAACTGCTAAATGTTAATATTATCCACGAATCGTGTACCAGAATGCATTTCAGTGCCATTTGTAATAAGGGACTCCAAAACAAGGTTAGACATATTCCATAAGTCGTTCCATATGGAGAGCATATGCAATCAATAGGCCTACTACTGGTGTAGAGTAGACTGGAATAACCAGATACTAGAGATTGCCATTTGATTGAGACTTCTTGCATATTAATTTTGCCGAACAAATCTGAATTGAAATTGAGTAAAAACAGAAAAGTTTGAATGTAATCTAATTCAGTTTATATACATTCATATTGCATGATTATTATAATATACATGAGTTGTGACCCATTTGTTTATAATGTTACTTTCTAGGTCCCAAATATTAGCGATTTATAGCTCCTTGAATTAAGGCTACCTTAACTAGGGAAAATCAAGTCACAATCTATAATCAAGTCCAACATTTAATAATAATAATCACAAGGTTAGAAAGAAAACAAGTTTTAAAATGTCGTTTAATTTTCTAGCTAGGGTGCAATATTTATTTATCAATATACGTCACTGAGTCACAGTAGAGTAGGTCAATGTATTTTATAATTTCACTTTGCTCATTGCTGATGTCATTATTATAAATGCCATGGCGTGATAAATTAACGTGATAACTTTACATGTAAAAATGTAAGACAGAATTGAATAGTTCTGTGCCCAAACAGTATATAAACACGACGTATCAACTGATAGCTTCCATAATTATCTAAACTTATTAACTGTCATGACAACGTTAATGAGAAAGTTCAATGACAATGGAGTGTTCAGTGATATGTCATACATCTACGTACTATCACATGACAATGTTATTGATCAATAAACCAAACCCCAGTGACCCTTGATCTTTTTGTCTTGAATAACAGGTGGGGGTTTTCTCCTCTTTCAATCAGTTTATTAAATGAGTCTGGATAATCAAATAGTAAAAATAGTGCGTGACGTCATGTCTGCGTATAAAAGCGTCTGCGCCTCTCATCACGACAGAATCCGTTTTTAGACCGTATAGAAGAACACACAGATTATATTTTGTCGAATTTATTGGTAAGTTTCTCGAAAATTCTTTTTGGTTAACTTTTCCGATTGAAAGAATTATCGAATACCAAATTATCTAGAATCAATTCATATTTCAGTTAGTCTATATTTTTGTAGAAAGGGAAGGAAAAGGGTCAAAAATTCAAATTTAGCAGACGAAATGGCGTCATCTGGTCATAATTTTGACGCCATCTTGAAATTTTTGATGTGAATCAAATTTTTTTCAGGTTTTCTTTGCCAGCAAGTGTGTTTCTTAGAATATAAATTACATCTAACACGTATCCGTTTTAAAAGTAGATATTTTTGGCGTTTATTGGGGTCTCCTAAAGATATTCCTGGAACATGGAAGGCGCAATGATGAATGAAATAAGTGACATTTAAAAGTGTTCCCAACCCATCCAATTTCAAGTTCCGGGTATTTATCACAGGCTTTTTGAAAGAACTGGGTGATTTATTGGACACTTTTGATAAAAGGATTGTATTAATTTGGTATTTACACTAAAAAAAGAATTAAATTGTGCTGTATCAATCAACATTTTAAATTAGGACAAGGCACTGAAATCAATTTTTCTTTCTTTTACAGATCATGCAGATCTTTGTAAAAACACTCACAGGGAAGACCATTACCTTGGAGGTAGAACCAGCTGATACCATTGAGAATGTTAAAGCTAAGATCCAAGACAAGGAAGGTATCCCCCCAGATCAGCAACGTCTTATCTTTGCCGGAAAACAGCTTGAAGATGGAAGAACTCTTTCCGACTACAACATCCAGAAGGAATCCACACTCCATCTAGTCCTGCGATTGAGAGGAGGTATGCAGATCTTTGTAAAAACCTTAACAGGAAAGACCATTACTTTAGAGGTAGAACCAGCTGATACCATTGAGAACGTTAAAGCTAAGATCCAAGACAAGGAAGGTATCCCCCCAGATCAGCAACGTCTTATCTTTGCCGGAAAACAGCTTGAAGATGGAAGAACTCTTTCCGACTACAACATCCAGAAGGAATCCACACTCCATCTAGTCCTGCGATTGAGAGGAGGGATGCAGATCTTTGTAAAAACCTTAACAGGAAAGACCATTACCTTGGAAGTAGAACCAGCTGATACTATTGAGAACGTTAAAGCTAAGATCCAAGACAAGGAAGGTATCCCCCCAGATCAGCAACGTCTTATCTTTGCCGGAAAACAGCTTGAAGATGGAAGAACTCTTTCCGACTACAACATCCAGAAGGAATCCACACTCCATCTAGTCCTGCGATTGAGAGGAGGTATGCAGATCTTTGTAAAAACCTTAACAGGAAAGACCATTACCTTGGAGGTAGAACCAGCTGATACTATTGAGAACGTTAAAGCTAAGATCCAAGACAAGGAAGGTATCCCCCCAGATCAGCAACGTCTTATCTTTGCCGGAAAACAGCTTGAAGATGGAAGAACTCTTTCTGACTACAACATCCAGAAGGAATCCACACTCCATCTAGTCCTTCGATTGAGAGGAGGTATGCAGATCTTTGTAAAAACCTTAACAGGAAAGACCATTACCTTGGAGGTAGAACCAGCTGATACTATTGAGAACGTTAAAGCTAAGATCCAAGACAAGGAAGGTATCCCCCCAGATCAGCAACGTCTTATCTTTGCCGGAAAACAGCTTGAAGATGGAAGAACTCTTTCCGACTACAACATCCAGAAGGAATCCACACTCCATCTAGTCCTGCGATTGAGAGGAGGTATGCAGATCTTTGTAAAAACCTTAACAGGAAAGACCATTACCTTGGAGGTAGAACCAGCTGATACTATTGAGAACGTTAAAGCTAAGATCCAAGACAAGGAAGGTATCCCCCCAGATCAGCAACGTCTTATCTTTGCCGGAAAACAGCTTGAAGATGGAAGAACTCTTTCCGACTACAACATCCAGAAGGAATCCACACTCCATCTAGTCCTTCGATTGAGAGGAGGTATGCAGATCTTTGTAAAAACCTTAACAGGAAAGACCATTACCTTGGAGGTAGAACCAGCTGATACTATTGAGAACGTTAAAGCTAAGATCCAAGACAAGGAAGGTATCCCCCCAGATCAGCAACGTCTTATCTTTGCCGGAAAACAGCTTGAAGATGGAAGAACTCTTTCCGACTACAACATCCAGAAGGAATCCACACTCCATCTAGTCCTGCGATTGAGAGGAGGTATGCAGATCTTTGTAAAAACCTTAACAGGAAAGACCATTACCTTAGAGGTAGAACCAGCTGATACCATTGAGAACGTTAAAGCTAAGATCCAAGACAAGGAAGGTATCCCCCCAGATCAGCAACGTCTTATCTTTGCTGGAAAACAGCTTGAAGATGGAAGAACTCTTTCAGACTACAACATCCAGAAGGAGTCGACTCTCCATCTTGTCCTGAGATTGAGAGGTGGAAACTAAACATAATTTCGACAAAATCTAACTGTTCCAAAGTGTATTTTATTCAAATTTGCAATATTTTTTCCATCAGTAAATAAAAGCAAATAATATTTAAAATTTCAAAATTCTGCTTATTATCAACTGACTTGAAACTATGTTATAAAGTTATATCTTAATGATACAAGGTATCCCCCCCAGATCATCTGAACAATCTCAAGTAATTAAAAACCAGTAATATTGAAAATTCTGCTTTTACCAAAAACCCTGTAACTTTCTAACTAAGTTAATAAATTATATCTTAAAGTTATTGAGACCAAATAAAGAATTATCAGATCAATTTTGTTTTATATTTTATTGAACTTGTGTGCAAGTACTGTAGGCCTAATTTAGGCAATGGCTGGTGTCGTGCATTAGTAACAATAGCCCATTAAGATGTTAACAGACTAAAACAGAATCCAACATTTTGATCCCTATATTGGCCGGGAAAATCCTGTGATTAACCAGTGTATTAACCCATTTGGCAGTGATGCAGGATGGCAACGAAGAGTCCGTTCTGAGTGCAGTCTAATAAATGGAATCCTTCCCAGATGAATTTGAAACTATCCGCATAGCTTGCTATTTTCCTTGAAATTTACCCAATGTCACTTTTACATAACTGATTGATTTTGTTGTAAATTCTATTCACAAAGTTTAGGCCATTGTGGGAATATTGGATTGTAAATCATAGTGAATACATGTATTTATACTGTTGGACAATTATTTTAACAAATAATGATTGGGATACTGAAAAGAGTTTAAACCTGGGGCCTGTTTCACGAAATTTTAACTAAGATAAAATCCGATTGGATAGTATTAGTTTGATTTTAGCCAATCAGATTTTAGTATGTACTAAAATTTGGATTTTATCTTAAGTTAAAATTTCGTGAAACAGGCCCCTGGGCTTTATTAGTATTGGGAGTATTGTGCAAATTGAGTTTAGTTACTGTAACATCGAATTTAAGTATAGTAAATATGAAGAGGACCTGAAATGGCTGAATTATCTAAATGTAGTGAAATAGTGATATCTTCATTGTTTGACCTCTGCTCAAAGTTTCTAGCTCATGAAAAACAATGTTGTGACCAGAAACTTAATCACTGAAGTTGTTTGAACTTCAAGAGTGATGAAAACAACTGTCTGGGCAAGATTTCCTCTAACGACACTGTATGGCTTATGGCCGTCTTCATTATCCTAGTTGGTGCAAAATGGAGGGTATTGGTCTCTGTAATGCAGGGGGTTGGTCTGTCATTTAGTCAAATGGCCTGGTTTTCTGATTGTACATGACGAGAAAGGTCACCATCGGTTTCCTCCCACTGCAAAAGACCTATATGTGCAAGAGAATTATTGAAATAAAATTGAACCCGGTTAGTCCCAAAATGATGTAGTTTGTAAGCTTTTATAGTGGATGTTAAACCCCATTTCTCATTAATGGATGTGTAGATAATGCAGATGGAAAAAAAAAAATCATGTCCAAATTTTATTTATTTTAACAATGTATATAAACAATGTACAATTAAATATATTGTCCAATGTCGGCCAGTTAGAGGATATAATATAAACACAACAGTGAGAAAACATTCAATAAATAATTTTGTGCATGGTGAAAAAATTAAAAAAAATTAACATACACATCTCTATAAAGAAACAACAGTTGCAGGCTCATGATATTAATGTTTCTTAACCAGGGCCCGCGGAACAATTCTTGATTGGGGGGGGGGGCTTTGATCATAAGTCCCTATTAAGGTGAGGGTCCAGGGCCGCAATATCCTGAAGAAAAGAGTACTTTTGGCCAAATTTAAGCCCCCCCCCCCTCCTATTCTGCCGTGGCTGTTACCAGTATATATAAATCTAAAATAGCAGTTTTGATTGTTAACTTAAATCACAGAAATTGAATTACATCATGAATAGTAAAACACTAAAATATTTAAAATCAACATAAACGGAAACAATTAAATAAACAATGGGCATAGAACCATTTAAAGATATTTAGTAAAGGCATACAAAATATTATTCTGGTTATCAGACATTTTGGTGTTCTTATTTTGTCAGAGGAACACACTGGGCTAATTGACTTCTTAAAAAAAAATCACATTTCAAGGCACTGATTTCATCCCATCATGTGTTAATAGGAATTCATGACAATCCAGTATCATTTATAGGGTTGCATACTTGATAACTGAACTTGGGTTTACTTCTAATTTCATTCAAAAATTTCTGTAACCAGAGGTGGGAAGTGTTTACATGAGATTTTTGAAATCAAAACATGTTATGCAACCCTTTTTAAGTTGCACAGGAGTACATGTATTTGAGAACCAGAATGATTCGCTGACCTGTAACAGAGATAGGCAAATATTAGACTCAATGTTATGTCTGTCAGCTAAGGGGAATTGATTGTGTTATCGAAGGCTGTCTGAGGCGTGGAGAAATTACCAATTTCTCCTACTAGTAGCAGAGACGTTTGAATGTCCATGATTTGTACCTAGAAATGTGATTGGTTTAATAGCTTCACTTAATTTTATATTCATATAAAAAAACATACATTGAAAGTTAGCTGTAGCACTTGATTGATTTGTATTATCAGTTATTTGTACCCTGAAATAAGATATATCACTAACATTCAATTAACCTAATAATTCCACAAACAGTTAGCCATAGCACTTGACTTATTAGGTGATTATTTGTGTTGCTTTGTCTATAATTAACTATGTTCTTTTCCTGAATCGTGGATTAAAAAAGTTATAATAGGTCTACAATATATATATATATATATACATGTGTATATTTAACAGTGACGATCACAGATAACACAATATATTCCTGTTTCTCAGTCTTTCATTCATTGTTTATTTTCTGGTAGTTTTGGATAACAATTGGAATTGTTTGTTGTAGGATTGGATGTCGGGTTCGGATAATGTAAAGGTCCATTTTGATTTTGTTGAGCCTTTCTGCTCTGTTCGTCTGCATAATCTTTTATCACAGCTTTTCCAGTCTCTTTGGCTGCACGTTTAGCAATGGCCTTAACACCGAGATTATCAACATTAAAGGCTGTCATACCAAGATTACCAATACTATATAAGGTATTATCAGTCACTGCTCCAGCTTCCTGTCCATATCTAAAAATAAACAAACAAAAAACTTTAAATATGCAATCATTAAAAATTCAAACAGATCTTGATATCACTATTATAGCTGTATCTGACAATATGGGAGGGTCTACAAAGCAATCTCAGATTTTAGTTAAGAAATTACTCTACTTTCAATCACGATTTATAAATAGTATATCTTTGTTCCAGATACACAAAAATTTGCACATTGTTTCTTATTGGTGTATTTGATACATTTAAATATTTTAGTGACCAAAGATGAACAATTTTGAGTAAATTCTTAATTTAAGCCTAAGAATGTTTTGTGAAACCAGGGTTAGATTCTACTGCAGTTGTTAGCACCTGACATTTGTGGACCAGAAATTGATTGAATACACTTGTTAATCTTCTTTATGTGGTGACTGTCTTCATAAAAAACTAAAAAGCTCTGTCAATTTGAATTATACAATGGACACAAAAACTTGTATGCGTATTTTTGGGACAATTGCACAATACAATATCACAATTCCAAGATGGCTGTGATGATGTCATGATAGGTATGTGCCAGCCATGTATTAATAATATCAATAAAAAGACAACCAAATAGATTATAATACAGATCTACATTTTGTTTCATTGTTGTATAGATCCGGTTTGTCCAAGTTGAAGGTAACGTATATTGGGTAATACTGTTGAGCTGTGACTGAACAACTTATATTTAACTTCTGTTTTAGTTCTTAACTGCTCGCTAATGAGTCACTCCGATAATTCTGCGCAAAACTCATGCAAAGCAAGGGACAGTCCCGTATTATACAGAGGCTCAAAAATAAAAGTCTGAGAATGTATGAAAATAAAACGCCAAAATATAGGGGAATAGTGTATATACCTTGTCTCAAAATTTCAACTCAAAATATTGAGTCGTTTGGACGTGAACGCCAAAACTGCTTATCCGGACACGTAACCCTTTTAAGATTTCGGGTCATTTTTTTTCATTTGGTGACCTGATAATCGATTTACGTTTCTTGAGAGGTCTATGCAGTGAATGACCCATGTACTGTACTTGATAACAAAAGGTAAATTAACTACATATTATTTTTATAGAAAAAAGTCTGGTTTTATCCAGATACTGTATGATACAAAGGTCTCCATTTCCAGATGCAGACTGTCAGGTTTAAGTTATTTACAAGCGTATCACAAAAATCGGGTTAGTTGATTGGCCTTAGATAATGGGTTTTACATGATTTTAACACAAAATTAAGCAGTTTTATTCCCCAAAAGGTTATCGGGATTGGCCCTTTAACTAAACAGTCCATTTCAATTAAACAGGTTTTATTTTAAAACTTTCTCAGATTTTAGAGTCATGAATACAAATAATATATTTCTACTAAAAACAATTTATAGGATCCATGTTTTATTCAGATTATAAGAAAAGCTATCAATAGACTGCAAATTTGTCTACCAAATTACAAAGTGTGGTCTAAGGGGAGATAATATGGTCTGAAGGCCAAGATTCACAGTTATCTCCCTTTCATTCAAATTTGAGTAAAGATGTAAAGCTAACCTGTGCTGAACTACTACAACTGTTTCATTGGCTAAACTTTTCGCTAAAGCTTTAGCTGCACTCTCTAATCCCATATAGACTGTTCCAAAACCTGAAGTATTAATTTTTAGAGACATGTTAGCTACAACAAATGAGAAATAGTGTGAACAGTGTTCTAGAAAGAATATCCAAAACATCGAATACACACTTTTACAAACACCATGTTAGCTATAGATAAGATTAAAAAGTAGTAATAGGTTATTTTGGGACTAACATGTTACAATCTCATATGTTACAATTTCATTCAAAATTTGCCTGCACGTAGCAATCTTTGGCAGTGGGAAGAAACCAGAGGACTTGGAGAAAGCTAATGAGGTTAGGCAGGCAGGTAATCCCACTCCTTTTGGGATTGAAACCACACCACTTGACTCAATGTTAGGCCTTTTGATCTAAATAACACTTGTTAGACTACACAACCAATAAACAGTTTATTATATATTTCAATTTCAATAATTTGCTTGCACACAGAAGTCTCCAGAAGGGCTATGAAATTGTAGGAAACCTGCGAAAAACTAATCTTTGTCAAGTAAAAGTCTAGTATCAAACCAAAAATAATTCTAGTAGTTCTAGTCTACCTAACAACCAATTCAGAATATTTATTTAAAAATATACATCATCAGTAAAATTCCATATATCCTGTTTGAAGTTCACATAGCCATCAATATCAGAGCTAAAAAAAACTGATGCCAAATTACCAGTGGGCATAATGAACAACTATCATTTATTAATTAAGCACACAAAACAAAATTAAGGCAATTTATACCTTGTGCAATCAATTTTATTCTTGTATGGGTAAAAAGACCAAGATGGCACATTGTATGGGATATGTCAGTTTTCAGTAGCCCTGATGGAGGAGAGATTTGGACGTTAAACCCCCTTTCCATTTCATCTCATGAAAATTGTGGATGCAGTACCGACCAATGGTGTCGATGAATTGTTACAACCTCAATCCAAATACACAACCCATTTGGCCCATTTAAATTTTTCGACAAGAACCTCTGAAAAAAAGATAGTACCTTTTATACCAGAAGCAGCCACTTCTATTACTCCACTCATCTTTGATTTACCATCTGAACCTTCTTGACTCAAGGATTTTGGAAGAAACTTTGCACCTTGTTTCTTAACATGAGGGGCAAGATGGCGTCCTAGTTTTACCGTTGCATCACCGAGTTTAGTCACTAAAATAAAATAAAACTTTGTTTGGTCAAATGTTTTGGTAGAAAAATGTTCAGCTGGTTAAAGATGCATTATGTAAGAGCTAAACCTACTAAGATCTTGCTTTGGCCTCAAATGTCATATAAATTAATATTTATTCATATTACAAGCCCGTTATCAACTCAGATGGTCATGATTTTCAATGGATTGAAACATGATCTCCATTTAATACTTTAATTTCATTCTGGATAATTAACATTTTGTTTATTATTGGGACTATATTGTGAACACTTCAAAGTCTGAAAATTTCTATTTTTGAACTGTAATAGCAATAATAGCTTATATAATAACATCCAGCTCTTAATCTAAATCTTACATAATGTATCTTTAAAGCTGATTATCATAGTTTGAGGGCATTTTCATCCCTTGCAATCTACAATAATATTTATTGTGAAAAGTAAAGCTCTTAACAGGAATATCCGATCAAAAATGGTTCATTCCATTTGTCATTTAAGTGATTCCGAAACCCTTTTGCAAACTTCAATATTAAAATATTAACAATAACGTGAAAATTTGTATGACGTTAATCAAAACTTACTTTATGCACGTAGCATCTCTAAAATGAATATCTGTCCAAAAATTAGTTCAATTCATTCAGTAATTACAAAAAGATATGATGAACTGAACATTTCACAATATTTGATATTTGTAGATGATATAAAAAAAAACCTTTTGAAGGGCCTCCGCTTTCAAAGTCTATTGAAACATCTACTGTACTATGAACTATTCTATAAATCAGACAGATTCTAGGTACATAAGGAATCAAATGGACTGAAAAACCTTCTTTATATTTAAATTCTACTATGACACTAGAATATTTATGATTGCCAAGTATTACCCATTTATAAACTCACCAAGAAAAGAACTAACAGTGACAGCTGCATGTGAGGCCTTTCTAGCATACGTCACCCCTGTCTGTACTTTAGGAGGTATTGGTTTAGGGTTACTGACAGGGTTCATTCGTTGTTGTAGACGCTGTGAACCAAACTTGATCAGATCTCCAGTTTTCTCAGCTCCCTTTCCTAATCCCCAAGTTATCCAGTCAGCAGCTAAACATAAGAAAATTATTGGTTCATAAGGCCATACTCGTAAAAAAAATATATTCTGGTTCTCAGACAATCGTTACAAAATATTGGACACAGGAGGGAGGTTTTTATTTCATCAAAGCATCACAACTTGGCTAAATGACATCTCACAAACATCACATTTCAAGGCACTACATGTATAAGAACGTATGATTATCCAGTATCAGGGGCGCCGGAACAGTGCGTGGGCCTTGGTACCAAAAGAACGGGGTGGGGGGTATCCCCCCGCCTCTAGATATTTTGAAATTTGTCAATTCGGAGAACACTGTTTAGGGCGTCTCCAGCATTCCAAATTCCAACATAAAGGCCTTTAAAATAGATGCTAATGAAAGGGACAAAAGTCTGATTATTCAAAATTTTCGTATCATGGGCAATTCCCTTATAGACATTTGGCCAAGGCATGTACTGATAGCTGATAAGGAGAGAACGAGAGCCGGTTCGCGACCGACCAGAGAACAATTACATATCTATCATTTAAAAATGAATAGACTGGTAAAAAGGTTGAAAACTTTCATCATTAGGGCATGGGTATACATGTATGGCCCAGAAAAGGGCAGGGTACCATTTGTATACCCTGGTATCCCCGGGTTCCGGTGCTCCTGTCTAGTATGATTGCCAGTAACATTTATAAGTTTTGAGTACACTTCAAATTTTGTTTATTGAGTTGCTTCCTGTAATTTGGGATACATATTTATACGAGGTAATTAATGGGATTGTTTTTATTTTTATGTTTTAAATAAAAACAGGTATGCATTCCTTTTTAAATAAATACTGGATATGAATAAAATGAGTGTGATGCCCCCTGTCTCAATCCCATAAATGAATAGATGACAGCCATAAATTACTTGCACATGAATCGTTTTATAAAACAATGATTAATCAAATTGCTTATCACTCTGCTTAACCGGAGCAAAAAATGCCAATTATTAAATTTAGTCAAGGTATTGACGTAATAAAACTATACACCAAGTTTTATCACTCACATTCAATTAGGATCAGAGTTAATGTGTCTCAAAGCTTCTCTTCCTAGTCTTAGTGGAAAATGCTGATCATCGAACTCAGTCAAGTGTTCAACTGATCAACATCTGCACCTTTTTCAATTATTCTAACTCAATTATGACAAAGATATTGAGTTCCTAAATGTGTGAGGGGCAGAGACAGAAAGAAATGGGGTTAGCATCCATTTGACACAAACTAGGTCATTTTGGGAGTAACATTATATGGTTATATGCTATTTCAATAATTCACTTACATGTAGTCGTCATTAGACTTAAGATGTTTGAGGAAACCAGAGGACCCGGAGAAAACCAACAAGCCTGGACAGGCATTTCTAATTTGAGGGGCACACAGACCAGGTAGAGGAACAAACACACCATTTTTTTTTTAAACAGGCGTATTTTTCACTGATTTTTCAATTAGTTTTAAAATTTGGGAAACAAAAAAGGAAAATTCTATCATCTCCCGTTAGAAACTTTGACCAAGTAATTAAATATATACCATGAAGAATATAAACAAAGAAAAAAGAAACATACCAACAGATATTCCTTTTGATATTTTAGTTGAAGTATCAACTTTCTGTCCAGCAGTACTTTCTCGTTCTTCTACAGCAGGTTGTTGATGTGGTGGTACTTGAGGCGCCACCTGTGGGGGATATTGTTGTTCAATAGGAGCAGACGGTAGCGTAATATCAGCTGGTTGTAACGCATTAACTTGTTCCCTCATCACAGTTAACGCTGATAAAAGTTGTTCAAATGTTTGTCGTTCATCGTCAGAAACAGTTTCTGGTAACATCAATCCAACTGATGCTCCTGTTGTAATAAATCATACACTTTAAATGAAATGGGGTTTAACTAACACCTGACTGTTCAGTTCCAACTGTTTGCTATGAGGTTGATTATGCCCGGACAGTGAAGCTTCAGTCTACTCTCATGTTAAATTCCAACTGCCCAGGGAGTGTTTATAGTGCACGAGACCTTGGTTTTTTCTAACCTTGCCAGGTTTCCCCGACCTGCACAACTGACAAGGGAAAGTCATGCTGGAAAATCCTGATAAACGTCTAACAGGTAGAAAGGTTTGTCTGGAACTTATGACAGTGTATCAGGTAAAGTAAAGGTTGACCTGGAACTTGTGACAGTGTATCAGATGATAAAGGGAAAGGTTGACCTGGACCTTGTGACAGTGTATCAGGGGATAAAGGTAAAGGTTCACCAGGACCTTGTGACAGTGTATCGAGTAATAAAGGTAAACCCTTACCTGGACCTTGTGACAATGTATGAGGTTATGAAGGTAAAGACTTACCTGGAATTTGTGACAGTGTATCAGGGAATATATAACCACCATAACTAGTCTGTAACGCAGGAGACGTTCCTGGTATTAATGGATATACCCAGTCACCAACCTGAGGATAAATTTCAAAGATTGTATTCATATTACATAAATTATATATAAATTTGAAAAGAGAAACCTCAGATATATATTAGTAAAGTGAAGCTCTACATGTATATTTCATTCCCAAGCAACTATCTGTTCAAAGCTTTTCAATGAAAGACAAACATTCAGGTGTCCGACTGTCCGTTGGAGTTACTCGTCTACTCTAGAAATTCCACTTCAGATGCAGAATTAAACAACAGTTATATTTGTAAATGGAGTAAATATTAGCAACCCTTGAATACAATATTTTGGTATTTTGAAACTAACATATAGTAATATTTATTTCAATGCTTACTAGAGCAACGTGAGAAGAATTTTGCACAGGCAGCTGTGATTGGACCAACTCTTGGTCGGATTCAAGTCTACTAAGGGTACTTTTACATGCAAACAAATGTATAAGTAGACCTTTGTCCTATCCAAATGAATAGACAGCCTTTCTGTGTGAACTCTGCAGGCCCTACCCTAACAAATGAAAATTGGGCAGTTTTTTTAAAAATCTTAAAGGTTCTTTATAGAACTCTCCAGGATTCCAAACCTGAACCTGTTAAGTGAATAAATTGGGCTGGACATTTTTATTATTTGACAACTTCCCCCTCTATTATTTATAGTATACCTGTAAGAAAGCTGGCGGTGAGGGGGCGTTAGTAGCACCAGCCGTTTGGAATTCATCATCTGAAAATCTACATAGCCTCATTCTGGCAGGATAAGATGGAGCACTGACGTAACCTTCTGGTGTTATAAAAAACATCTGCACCCCTTCTTCTATGGTAAATAACTGTTCTGCGTTGGCCATAACATCAGTGTTTCTTTGTTCATCTGACATAATACTATCACCCAGTGACGTCCAAGCACTTCCACTTGACACGGCTTCATCATATGATGGCGGGGAATCTACTTGCATTAAGTAATCCTGACTTGCTTGTGGAGCAAGATCTCTTTCTAATTCTTGAATTCGATACTCGATCTGCATTTTCGTTTTGGTGACTTTTTGTTGTAAAAGTTTGGCTTTATCTTTTTCATCTGGGGTGGCATTAGTTAAGTTTTCACTGTCCATTTCTAAAACTTTATTCATCAATTCTACGGCCTCTTTATAAGATGTGAGAGCTATTTCTGAATTTCCACTCTCTTCCGCTGACAGACCCTGACTAGAAAAATGAAAAGCTTTATCGTGCATCCGTTGAAGATATTTATAGCTGTTGACATCTGTGCTTACAACTGGTGGTGGAGGTCTAGGAGGTCTGACTTGTCCACCATTTTCATTTGATCCGTTTTCTCTTTCCATGCATTCCATCTCTATACCTCTGGCTGATATAAAAAAACTAAAATAGAACAATATTGTGTTGGATTTAAAATAACTGTGTGCTTTGTAGAAAATAAAGGAGACCTGCATGTTTCCTGTATGTAAAAAAAAGATACAGCTTATCTGATTGGTTGACTGTTTCTATAGCCTAGCCCTTGAGAACTTATTTCTGAGACCTATTGTACCGGTATTTAATATTTTTAATTGATCTGTTGGATGAGAAGCATGATAACTTTTCGGTTGTAGCTGATATCTTAATTTCGGTAATTGGATGCTTTCCTTAGTAATATTTAGTTTCATAAATATGGTGCTTTATCGCATCAAACATACCTGGTATGACTATGATATGGTAACCTTACAATGAGTTACACTATATAATCAGTTTGAAATTGAAAATGGTAACTTATGGGTTACGATGCATCAATTTACTAACAGCTGTTTTTGCACATTCATGAACAAAATATTATTTGGATTTTTTAATACATAATTAATTATAACTTGAGTTTCCAAACTTGATTCGTTGTTATAAAAAAACTAAAAATATTCTTTTCAGATATTTGTAATATGTATTTTAACAGGGGGAAATAAAAGCCAAAAAATGCCCACAAAACATTGGTCAGAATGCTTATCTATATTTACAAATGTAGCTCAGGGTTATTCTTAAAAAATTGATGTACAACAACTGGAGTGAAAAAAACAATCACCAAAAGAAGTCTGATAATTATCAATAAATACAATCTGTTTAATACAGATCTATATATACCATTACGTTTTTTTATACTTTCGATGACATACACTACATGAAACTGGCAACACTAAATACCGAAAAACACCAAAAGAACACTGAAAACAACCAGCAAACACCGGAAAACACCATTTTATACTGAAAACTACCAGAAAACACCATTTTATACTGAATACCGGAAAACACTTGAAAAATACCAAATACTGGATAACACACTAAATACCAAAAAACATCCTAAATAGGTAACCCGGAACTTGGTCCTTTGTGTGCAGGGGGGGTTAGGGTTAGGTTTTTCCAGTGTTTTCCAGAGAACTAGGGGTAGATTATGTTAGGTTATTTGCAGTGTTTTCCAGGGGACCAAGCTCCGGATTATCTATTTAGGGTGTTTTCCAGTATTTTGACTTGTGGTGGATTAGGGTTAGGGTTAGGTTTTTTCAGTGTTTTCCAGAGGACCTGCAGGCTCTGGGTTATCTATTTAGGGTGTTTTCCGGTATTTAGTGTTTTTCTGGTATACAGTATAAAATGGTGTTTTCCGGTAGTTTTACAGTATTTAGTATAGCCCCATGAAACCCAGATTATAAATATTTGACATATTAATATCATTCAAATTATTATGGTTTTAATAAACCTTAGCTGACAAGAGCTTGCGGATTTCAGTTTTAATATCGGTACTACTAGCGCTTCTGAAGGGAAAATACTGTTTATGACGTAACTCAAATATGACTGAAAAGCACTTATTTTGGTGCCATGCCACGCATAGACTGGTAATCGCATTTTGATTACATATATTCAATATTGACGTTGATCTCTGATTTTAAAATTCCATAACTTTGGATCTAATTAGAATATTTTGATGAAATAAAACAATTTGTGTAGCATAATTTATATTTTCACAAAAAAAAATTCTTTTTTTTTTTGTCATTTGAAACTTTTACCTGAAACTCCAATAATCATTATAAAATTAAAATAGCAAATAGGCCTAGTTCAGATTCCTGTGCTGTGGTATTAAATAATTGTTAATAATCGATAAGGTCCATGGCATGCCTTATTAATCAGGAGATGATTAAAATTCTTATTAAATTACAATTCTTATAATTACCTGAGTCTTTTAGCCGATGGTCTGATACAGTTTAGTAAGTGACACGTGAATTATGACGGAATAAGAACAAATCTAAACAATATTCCGAAACTTGTGGGAATGACTCAAACCGGAAGTTTATCAATTGGTAACATCTACGCATGCACTGGGTCACATGATAGACAAAATGTCGGCTGCTAATAAAAACAAAAAAAATAGCTGTCATTGAATATCTTTCGATAAAATATCGAACATGAATTGTTTTCATAGATGGCGAAAATGGATTCGACCTCTAGTTATACTTGTGTATATATGTATTATAGTAATAGCTCTCCCATTGCTAATAGTGGAGCTGTATAGAAAAGATACACCTGATCACGTAAAGGGATGGTTTGTGGGAGGCATCTTCGCCTTGATGTCTTTACCAATATCACTATGGGGAATACTACAACATTTAGTTTATTTCACTCAACCAGTTCTACAGAAAAATATCATCAGGTTGGTTGTCTTTCATTATAAATTAAAGTGCAAAGTACGTTGTGGGGAATATTTATTCTTTAAATAGATTGTATGACATATAATAGTAATAGGCCTACATAGTATTATTATTAGTACATATTTAACATATTAATATACTAGGTATAGACCTACCAACCCTATCCCTAGGCCTACTGACGTAGGGCCTACTGACTACATAATGATAAAACTAATTACTATAGTAATATAGTGACAAAGTGTGTAGTTCAGTTCTGAGCGTAGGTCTCAGTTCACTCGTCCACTCGCCTTGTACCTGGAAAACTTGTAAATACAGTCTTAATAATTATTTGGTAACAATAAGAATATTTTGTATCCGGTAATTTAAATAAGGTTAATAACAATTTATGATAAAAATTTCAAGATATATATCTGGTAGGTTAAAAACTCTAATTAAGATACCGGTTATATTATATAGGCATACCTTATTTCAAATCAGATGTAAAATGCATGCAGTGTCAGAGTCGGATATTACTTATCCTTCTTTCATGTCAAAACGTTCGCACTTAATCTTTATTAATCCGCCCACCACTACCAACCAGCAATACACAAATTGCTATTTATAACCATTTAATATTGTCTAAAATATTTGTTGTATCTACTAAACTAAGGGGAGGATCAACCAGATATAATTTGTTTTACTGATCAATTAAATTTATTTATTGACAGAGTTTTATGGATGGTACCGGTTTATGCACTTAATGCTGTAAGTTGTTTTTTAGTTAATTCATTATTAGAATAAGAAATCATTACTAAAATAAATTTAATTTTTAGCTGCTAGATCACTTGTTAGAAAATGATCAATTATTAGAATATGAGTATAGTGTAGTCCCTGCGAAGCACAATAGTAGATGATCCTTTATCTAATGTATGTGTAGGTACATATAAGTGTGAAGAGCCTTGTATGGCACTCCCTTTTCAGTTAAACTGTCTCTTCTAGGCAACAATTTGCCTGATTTTTGTCTGAATTAATTGATATTTTCGAGGAAACATAAATTTTTATTTTAAATTATTTATAGATTTATTTTTAAAATGTTTGATTTTACTTAAGTGGTTGACTTTTCTGATACTGTTGAAAGAATGTAAAATTCAAAAATTTATTACCAAGTCTTTATATTTTAGTGGTTGGCTTTACTGTTTCCAAAAGCTGCGATATATCTGGATACTATAAGAGAATGTTATGAAGCATATGTAATCTATAACTTCATGAGTTTCTTGTTGAACTATCTACGACAAGATCATCCATATTTAGAATATGACCTAGAAAATAAACAACAAGTGAAACATTTTTTTCCATTTTGTTTATTGCCACCATGGCCGATGGGGAGGTAGGTTTATCAACACATTTTAAACTGCTTCATTGTAGGTGATAGTTGTATTAAAAATAAACAGCTGTGTTCTGTCTGATCTGATCCAATTTTGTAGTAAGCTACAGAGAGTCACTGTTACTAAGATAATACAAATGCAATGCAATGAAATGGGGTTTAACGTCCTACTCTTCTGCACCTAACCTGGGCTAATGGAAGAAGGGCATATGCCATACAGTGTCCTATGAGGGAAATTTTGCCCAGGAAGCCACACTACGGCCTACCTTTATATCAAATTCCAACTGCCAAGGGATCTTTTACATGCACGCTAATGTGTACACAGGGCCTAGGTTTTTTGTCCCATTCGAATGACCAGACAGTTGTCCTTGCCAGGCCCTCGATAATACAAATCTTTATGCTGTCATAATGTACAATTTCCATTTTGTTCGAATAATATGTATGCTGCTCTGAAAAGATGTATTGATACAATATAATATTATCTTATCAAAACTAAAATAATTGTAGGTTCAATTAATTAATTATCCGATATCTTAAACCGATTCTGCATTGATCATTGCATAATATACATGCATCTGAAATCTATTCTCATTGCAAGATGAGCTTATTAAAATGTATTCTATAATATGAAATGTATTTGTTATTTTAGACCATTTGTCGAGAGATGTAAACATGGTGTATTACAATATACTATAGTTAGACCTATGACAACCGTTATTGCACTGTAAGTAATATCAATCTACTATATCTAGTTAGTCCCATGAAAACATTTATAACTCTGAAAGTAATATCAGTATATATACTACAGTAACTGTGACAGCTAGCTTTGTTGAGCCCTGGGCAGATTATTTTGAGTCGCGTTGTAAACCTAGAGAAGGTCTTCTTGGATCGTGAATTGGGAGCAGATCTTGTTGAAAAGTAGATCTTTTCCTGACAAGTGACTGTGGCGGTTTAGGTTGTGCTTGGGTCACGTTCTGAAATAAAGTTGAATGTCCTACTGTTCTACTCCATACTGGGCATGTCATACAGTGTGCTATGAGGGAAATTTTGCCTGGACAGTGGCACTACAGCCTACTCTTATCCGATTCCAACTGTCAAGGGATCTTTTATGTGCATGCCAATTTATGGGACCTCGTTTTTTTATACCATCCGAATGACTAGGCAGCTGTCCTTGTCAGGCCCTCCATACTGCATCACTAACGAGGGGGAAACCACACTGGAAAATCTGGATGAACTTTCTCGGACAATGCAGGGATTAAAGACCCCTGGGTCACGTTGCGTGCTTGGAAGGGAAGTATCATGCATATATATAGTGGGCCACCATATCTTGGATATTATAGTGAACCATGTATATGGTATTGGTATCAAAGTCCGAAACGTTATCATTTAATAAATCTTCACTGCTACCAAGTCTGTTGTGCTGCTGTTGAGCAGGGATTCTTAAATTCTGCCCCACCGTTATCTTTTGCTTGATCCAGTAGCACTGCAGATGTATCAGCATGTCCAGATTTAGTCACCTTATCAAGGGAGTGTTGTCTTCTCTTTTCTCGTATACAGTTTTCTAGAAATAAAAAGCATACCCTGTTGGTGTTTGCCTTTGCTTCATAATGGTAATTAATAATAGCCAATAAAGCCCACTGCTACATAGTCATTTAGACATCCTTTGTAAATAATAATCATGAGTGATTTTAATTTATTTCAGATTTTGTGAATTTGGTGATAAATATGATGAAGGTGATTTTAACTTTAAATCAGCGTGGTCGTATCTAGTCATAATAAATAATGTTTCTCAAATTGTAAGTTCAAATTATTTCACCTTCTCAATATTTTCTGTATGCATAGAATTTACATCTTATTTTTTTCCGTAGGATTTTGTCAGGGCTGCAGCCTAATTGAATAAACATCTTGTAAGATGTGTTAAATTTTGTTTGTACCTTGGAATATATGATACTGGGTCTTTTCCTCTATATTATGGTGGGCCATGTATATATCTTGTATATTATGGTGGGCCATGTATCATATGTTTATCTTGTATATTATAGTGGGGCATGTATCATGTTTTTTGTTCATTATAGTGGGCCATGTATTGTCTGGTTTTGTTCTATAAATTAACTAAAGAAGAACTAACACCATTAAAACCTCTACCTAAGTTTATGTGTGTTAAAGCTGTTGTTTTTCTCTCATTCTGGTAAGTAGAACATTAGTTTATAACATTACTACTGACTTACCATCTCTGTGAGTTATTTGCATTGTTTTGAAACTCATATTTTCCACATCTGAATCCAGGCTAAGTACTCAAATGAGTTATTTAACATAGAATTAAGAAAACAAAATCCCAATAACGGTTGATAATCACCCATCTTGGATTCAACCAGATTAAAAATTGGTCCATCAAAACATGTCAGGGTCCTCTGATTTCCTGCAACTTCTAAAAACCAGTACCCACAAGCGAATTATTGAAATAAAATTGAACCACGTTAGTCCCAAAATGACCTAGTGTGTTGAGTGGATGTTAAACCCTATTTCTTTGTTATATTAGGCAGAGTGTTGTAATAGCTGCTCTAGCTAAACTAGGAGCCATACCACAACAGGGACCCTGGTTATTTTATCATTCCATTAAAGAAGTAGCTACAGGATTACAGGTAATATCATGTTTATAAATACCCTCACCAAAGACTAGATTTAATGCACCTGTCACAGACTTTGTCAGACACATATACGATCAGGATAGCAACGATCCAATGTATACTACATGTAGGTTCAACTGGACATGGATGAGATTAGCACTGGACTTGGATCAGGATAGCAACAATTATAAGTCCTATCTATGTATTAGATTAAATTAGACTTAGATCAGGATAGCAACAAAAAGTCCTATGTACCAGGACTTAGCTCAAGATAGCAACAATAAGACTCAGGCAGTATCATTCTCTTTGATATATTTCAGGATTTTTGTATTTGTATTGAGATGTTTTTTGCTGCTATAGCCCATTATTATTCCTTCTCCCACAAACCATATATGGACATGGCGGCTGATAGATCTAGTTGCTGTTCATCTTTTCTCTCCATGTGGGATGTATCGGATGTCCACAATGATGTCATGGAGCATGCACGATTTATTGGTAAGTACATGTATGATGAGATGAAGCAAACAATTTTTTTAATTGTCTTTCTTGGGGAAAGGAGTAAATACCGGACTTCTGTCCATAGTCTTTCACTATTATTAAATATTAGCTGTTAACCCGTCGTTTCACAAGTATAGCCATGAACCGAAAGTAGCATAACTCTGGAACCGTAAGTGGTAATCCATCGCAACAACCAAACAAGCATATTTTACTCTCCAGTCCGAGCTATCCCTTTACACCAAATTTCAGCTATAGTATTATATAGCTGCCAAGAGAGAGAGATGGGGTTTAACATCCATTCCGCACAAACTAGGTCATTTTGGGACTCACATATGGTTTAATTTTATTCCAATAATTTGCTTGCGCGTAGGGGTCTTTAGCAGTGGGAGGAAACCGGAAGACCTGGAAAAATCCCACAAGGTTAGACAGACGACCCTACTCCTTGTCACGTACAACCGGAGATTTGAAACCATGCCAGTTGACTCAATGACAGGCTTTATGATACAGCACGCACATGCTAACCATTCGGCCATCCAACCCCCGGAGCCACGGTGGCTCAATGAGTAAGACCCTGTGCTAATGAAGAAAGTTTGTTGAAATTTCATGCATGCTCGGAACTGAGGTTCCGTGTGCAAAATTGGAATTCGTTATAAGAGTAAGCCCTGGTCCCGGTAAAATTTGTCTAATAACACACGTTTGCCCAGCTGGTGCAGAACATTAGGACGTTATTAAACCCCATTTCATTTCATTTAAAAATTGATGCCATTCTAATATTAAACATTTTCTGTTAGGTACCGGTGTTCAGAGGAAACTAAGAAACAAATTCCGATCTCGTGGAGATGAACGAGAACCACTTCTCACTAATAACCAACAACCTGAACGATCAGCACAACAAATCATGGAACAAGGTCATGATGAAGGTCAATCATCAGAGGTTGAAGGTCACCCACATACTCCACCGATTATAGTCCACGATCAGTTTATGGCATCCATGAAATCAGAAACCCAAACAGAATGGGATGGATCGTCGATAGACCAACACGATAGCTTTGTGAATCAAGATCAACGCGGAACAGCAAGTTTGAATAATTACGCAGATTTTAGCACTAGTGTGGAAGTTACGCAAGTTAAAGAATTCGAGAGACAAACCCTTTCTGCAAAGAGTGAAACACCCAGTGAAGAAAAACTCATTGACTTTGAGACTTGTAATTCTGATATAAATAATATAGAAACTGTTACAAGCAGTGCTAAAGAGCAGAAAGAAACTGTGGAAAGTGCAAAAGAGGAGAAAGAAACTGTGGAAAGTGCAAAAGAGGAGATAGAAACTGTGAAAAGTGAAAAAGAGGAGAAAGAAACTGTGGAAAGTGCAAAAGAGGAGATAGAAACTGTGAAAAGAGCAAAAGAGGAGAAAGAAACTGTGGAAAGCGAATCACAAAACGAACAAAGTAAAACAAATTAAAAACATTAATAAACAAGAAAACAGAACAAACCCTATATGCGCACAGAGCACAGTATGTCACTATTAGCAACAGGAACCCACCTCAACAAAAAACATCCTTATCAGGGTGTATAAAGCTGTTATCGTAGTATCAGGTGTTCTGGATTGTCTAAGCATACCCTGCTATGTACATGACACCAGCCACATAATATTGTAGCTATGATTCTAAAATTAATATGTACATGTAAGGTGGTGAAACTTAATGAGGCATAATGCTAAACTGGTCTGTTGCTGGATTTAGTCACATGGAACTCTCTAGACCACTTGGTGATTTAGATATTAAATGGATTAAACAATGGTCGCCATATCTGGGTTAAATGCTAATGTGGCTGATGTTCAGGCTGTTAAAAGGATTGTTTATTATCATGGCAAAGTTATTTGACAATCGAGAATATAACTGTCAATAAAACTTCAAACATCACAAACTTTGCTCAGAATAAAATAATTTGACTGACATGTACATTTATTATTCATTATCTATATTTGAACTGTTATAGCAAGAATGGCCAACTCTTTATCTAAATCTCATGTATGTTTATGTTGAAGAAGAAATGTATGTATTATACATTTATATCCTGATGTTGTGTTTTACTGAATGGTTGTGATTTTATAGACATTAAGGCCTATTTTACCAGGATTTGTAACATTGTTATCGTTAAGATATAGCATGATGTAACAGATATTGAGGCCTATTTTAACATAATTAGTAACATTGTCATTGTTATGATATAGTGTGAGGTAGAAGAAGACATTGAGACTTATATAAGCATCATTAGTACCGCTGTCATCGTTATGCTATTGTGGGATGTAGACTTATTTTAACATCATTATGATCATTAGTAACATTGTCAGGAAATTCTACTCCTTGTCAAGTACAAGCAGTAAATTGAAACCACGCCACTTGACTTAATGACAGGCCCTATGATCTAACGTACACACGTTGAACCATGTGGCCACCCACTAATAATAACACTAGGACAGTTTTTTTTCCTATTGACGATAGATCTTGAAGATATTACGAGATTATTTCACATGTGATATTTGTATAAGGTCTAGTATTTTATCAAATTGTTTGTTTTGTGATGTATTTAAAGGGTATATGATTAATCAATATTTGATGTGAGATAGCATCTAAAATTTTAAAAATAACATTCCATATTATTCTACTGTTAGGAACAGCAATGTTGCCTGTCATCAGCAATGTGAGAGAGAGAGAAATTCGGTTGAATGTCCACTCAACACAAACTACTAAAACTAGTCATTTTGGGACTAACACTTGGTTCAAGCTGAAAAGAGCAGCTAATTAACCATTTGGCCATCCCCCCCCCCCCAACAGCCGTGTTGCCAGACAAATGCATGTTTCTTGTCAACTGTAGAGTTTACGCCTCCAATGTTCCTGGACAACAGTAGTGCAGTTGTAATTTGGGACTGATGTTGTCGAATTGTTTCATAACATTTACAATCTCCTTGTGACTAATGTTGTGAATCCTGCACATAACACATTCCATATCAGCTCACCGCTTGACCTTTAATTTGTGCGAATCTGAGACAGCACTACATGATTTTTACAGAATAGAATATGTAAAATCAAATTAATCATGCATACCCGATGCCAATATTATTGGAACCAGGTATTATAAAAGCTAAATACTGTATATTTATATCATTCTCCGTTTTTATTTAATAGTTTTTGTATTCACCTAATATTAAAGCTGAAAATAAATAAATTTGTTGTTTTTATACATGTACTTTACTTTCAAAGTCATTTGTATGTTTCAGAAAATATCAAATTTTTCCATGGCTTTATCTCAGCTAAAATAACCCGTTTTGCTGTTAAAATTGTTTACAGTTCAATCCCTAGCTATCAGTATCAGACTAGCTTTCCATGTATGTATTTCTTCCTTCAATGACATTGGTCTAATGCGAATGTAATGGGACAGTTTCCATGAAAACGTTTCCACAGTTGTTTTCTCGATTGAGCGACTTTTTGTAGATTTTTTCTCTTGTGTGAAGTGTGCGCAAGTTTACATTCTGACACATACACTTAGATTCTCTTCCACTATGTCAACCAATCGCTCTTGTTTCTACAAATTCAGCTTGCGAATGGCAGATTTTTTGGACATAATTTTATTTAAAAAGGGCGGCAAGTGAACATAAATAGTGTCAAGCTTCATGTTGTAAAGAGAAATCCTTCCTTATGATGTTATTTACATAGGATTCCCTAAACTTTTCAGTGATTTTTATGTACCGTACACATGGAAATACAAATATGAGGGACCTTATGATGATCAAGAGCACATGCTTGGACTTGAACCACAAAAAGCCCCGGATAAAAAAAAAACAATGAAAAATATCATTTAAGGATTTTGGTTTATTTGTAGTGATTTAAGTTCCAGACAACTGTTCTCTAAATTCACTTCTAACTTTATCATTCCTCCTTCTATTAATTCAACTTCCTCCTTTATCATCATACAAGCCTGCTTCCAATGACTGGTATAATCAAGAGTACAAATTTTAAGATCATCCAGTATCACAAGTTCAAACCAGTAAACAAGAGCAGTAAGAGAACCTGATTCTAGAATATTTACATTCAGTAATGCTGATTGTTCAAGGAAGGAAGTTGGTTCGTTTGTTGATGAGTCAGGTTTTAAGGAGAAATCAAACATCAAAAACGATTCTGTTAATTTTTTATGCTGCAATGTGTGAAGATCAACATCCACATGAGTTGAACTCTGAAAAAACAAAAGATAAAAAAGATTGATGGTTTTTTGGTTAACAGATTTTGGGAGAGGGGGGGGGGGCTGAATTCTCAGAATACAGAGATGTTATTGAACTGATAAAAGACACAATATACCAGACTTAAAGATACATTTGTAACTACTGACATTGTCTTCAGTTTATATACACATTAAAAAGTAGGCTGAATGAATGAATGAAATGGGGTTTAACGTCCTACGCTTAAGCACCTAACCTGGGCTAATTGAAAACGGGCATACGCCATACAGTGTGCTGTGAGGGAAATTTTGCCCGGGCAGAGGTGCTACGGCCTACTCTTATATCGAATTCCAACTGCCAAGGGATCTTTTACGTGCACTCCAATGTGTACACGGGACCTCGGTTTTTCGTCCCATCCGAACGACTAGGCAGCTGTCCTTGTCAGGCCCTCCTCCTGCATCACTGACAAGGGGAAATCACGCCGGAAAATCGAGATGAACTTTCTCGGCCTATGCAGGGATCGAACACTCGACCTCCAGGCTAGCGAACCAGTGCCTTATCCACTTAGCCACCGTGATCCCCTAAACAGTAGGCTGAAGAAGAAGATATGCTGGTCTAAAATTTATTTAAGTTATGGCAATCTTAAACTCCTGTTACTTTGTCTTAGAATGTCAGTCATAAAAAACATAGCCTAAAGTTTTGTCTCTTTAATCTTTAAACAGAATATACTGGCTTATGAATGCATGTTGTGTTTTGTAATATGTAGGCATTATGTTAATATACTACAAGTTACAAGTAGTACATGTCCTCTACAGAGGAAGGACAACTGTCTTGCAGAGTGCAGGCTTTTGTACTTGCCGGTAATTATCCAGCCCACAGTTGTTCGTAGTATATTCATACAATTGAATATAAAATCATCTCAACTAGCCGATTTATTTACCCACCTGGAAATCGTTGATAAATTCTGCTATATTATAACCCGATGTCTGCTCCGTGCCAATAACACGACTCACTCGTAACAAGTCACATGACTCAACACATATACCATAAATCTTTATCTTATTCGGTAAAATGACTCCATGATCTCTTAATGATGTTACTCTGAACACAAGAATAAAAAGCATATCAGACCATTTTTTTAGAGGCATTTGGAAATGTGATGTGTGAGAGTCGGACCTAGTAGGAGATGGTTAGGACTTAGGAGCATGTAAAACTGTGCCCTAGTAGGAAGAGATGGTTAGGTCAGGATGTGGAAACCTGTGAAACTCTGCCATGGTAAGAGATGTTCAGGACTTGGGAACATGTGAAACTCTATCCTGGTACATGTACGTTATGTTCAGGACTTGGGAACATGTGAAACTCTGCCCTAGCTGGTGATGTTTAGGACTTTGGAACATGTGAAACTCTGCCCTTGTAGGTGATGTTCAGGATTGGGAACATGTGAAACTCTGCCCTAGTAGGTGATGTTATGATGTGTAAAACTACAGCTACGGGTTGGTGTTTTGTATCATGTGTTGCATTTAGGCCTACATGTTCTTCAAATCTAAACATTTACCATGGTAACCAACAGTATAATTCTCTCTGTCACCAGAGGTAACCAACGAGTCTGTGTATTGAAAAATCAAAAAAACAAATCCACTCACCTGAGTAGTGCCATTTCTTCTAGAATTTGCTGTTTTAAAACTCCACAAGATTCGACTAAGTCACTGGTAATAACATCAAACCTGTCGTCGTTAGCAACGATACACTTTCTATCTATAACATTCACTTTAACACGATTTATCTCACTTAAATGTTTTATATCTTCCATTTTATCTTCATCACAAGCGACACAGACTTCAGTGTATCCCAATATGGCTGCCTGAAGACCAATGGGAGATAATCCTTGACTACAATCTAACAAGGATAAGTTTTTTCTATTTTTAGCCAATCGCAACCTTTCTATGGCGTGAAAGAACACTCTGTTTGAAGTTATGTCATTTAAATTTGCGACTTCGTGATGTTCTAATTGTAATGTGGTAGAATTATTGTCTGAAACGCGTCTTTTGAATTTGGTGTCTGGTTTCTGACAGTTGTCAGCTAATATTTTCGGATTCTTCAGCGTTGATTTGATTTCACTACAAATGATTTTTAAATGGTTCTCCTTTAATTGACAGCTAATGTTAATTTCTTCACCTTGCTGTACATCTAAATGCTGACTATTAGAACCTGTTAAAACAATACAATATTTCTAATGTTTACAAAACAATTTATGGTTGTACGGTACTGTTCTACTCCGACTGGGCTGATAAAGACGAGCAACAATGTCATAGTGTGCTATGAGTGAAGTTTGCCCTGACAGTAGTGCTTAGGCCTAATATTGAATTAAAACTGCCAAGGGATCTTTTACATCCAAGCCAATGTGTACACAGGACTTCGTTTTTATCATTCCATCCAAATGACTAGACAGCTGTCCTTGTCAGGTGCTCGGTCCTGCACCACTGACAATGGAAGGCAGACCGGAAAATCTTGAGGAACCAACAAGAATTTAATAAGATTAATTTCCAACCCACCAGGGATCAATAAATTATATATTGTTTACCTTTAATATTAAAATGTTGAGGAAGAACTGGATAAACAGCTTGTTCCCAACAATTTGTTGTATCAGGTCGCGTTGTTATGGTCATGTCATCATCAAGGTGGAGGTCAAACCATAGAACAATAGCATCTAAACGACCCGTTTTAACTACTGGTAAACAAGCAGTGAAATCTAACCCATTATTTAATCTCTCTATTTCACTACAATCATTAAAATTGATCGACAAAATTTGAAGAGGGGAAGATAACTCGATGTAACCACCACGAATATTTGATAAATCTTCTGTTGTGTAGGGGTCGCTATCAGTCAAGGTTGTCTTACAAACTATGCTGACACCATCTAGATCTACATTCTGTAAGACTGGATAAACTAATCTATAATATACAAATGACACATATATAATATTGATCTATAAGATCTGCAAGACTAAACTAATCTATGATACAAATGACATATTATATGGATCTATATTCTGGATAAAGTTTATCCAGAATATAGATCCGATAAACTATAATATACAAATGACATAACTCTAGTGAGACTACATTATTAATATTAAATGATACACGACTTAATTGGCCACAAAGAAACCTTTCGGTCAATAATAAAAATATATTCATTCTAACCAGCTTCGATTTAACCTGTAAATTTAACAAGTTGAAACCTTGGGACTCTAAATCTAGGGGGCCTCTGGCCAAGGTATAGATTATTTGACAGTCATAAGTGTAGTCTTAAACAGCCGTCATCATCCTTGGCTTTGCTCCAATGTATTTGAAACACACTTCCATCTTCTTCTAGGGTAGGAGAGTAGGAGGGGACTGATAAGGGCAATAGTGTTGGGCCTAGGGCCTCTCTTTATCTAAATTTGTCCCTGATTCTAACAGAATGAGAGAAATGGGGACTAACATATGGTTTTTAATTTTATTTTAATAATTCGCTTGCGCTTAGGGGTCTTTAGTAGTGGAAGGAAACCGGAGGACTCGGAAAAAACCCACGATGTTGAACAGACGACCCTACTCCTTGTCACTTACAACCGGTGATTCGAAACCACGCCAATTGACTCAATGACAGGTTTAATGATACAGCACGCACGTGCTAACCGTTCTGCCATTAAACCCCCCTGATTCTAACAGAGAGGCACAATCAGTCACTAACAAACAATAACAGTCATAATGTTTCAAATGATGTTTTTACTCCCATCTTTCGAAAATCACTGATACCCCACTAGTAAAATAATACTAAATGTGACTGTAACAGATTTATTTTTAACACGCTGTACCAATTACTTGCTTATTGATGTTACAAATGTTTTACTTTCACCTGTTTTTATGTCGAAGTGATTCAGCTTCTATGGCACAAATATAAACAGTTGCTCTACCTGGTATTATACAATCTTTAACTCCATTTTCCTGTAAAAATAAAACAGTCACATCATAAAACCAAAACATTATCTTTACTTTTTCATATAAAATCTGTCAGTGGGCGTTGGATTAGAAGGTCTGTCATTGAGTCAAGTGGGGTGTTTTGTATTCCCCGCTTGTATATGACAGGGAGTAGGGTCGCCTGTACAGTTTTGTGAGTTTTCTCTGCATCCTCTGGTTTCTTGCCACTGCCGAAGACCCCTACATGCAAGCAAATTATTATTATAAAATTAAACCATATGCTTGTCATAAAATTGCCTAGTTTGTGATGAGTGGATGTTAAACCCCATTTCTCTCTTTCTCCGTAATCAACACAATCACAGATTTACCATATTCAACATCGTCACAGACTTACTGTATTCAACATCATCACAGACTTACCACTATCAATGTAATCATATATTTTCCGTAATCAACACAATCACAGACTTACTATATTCAATGTAATCATAATATATTAACATGTAACTACAGACTTACCGTAATAAATACAATTACAGACTACTGTAACCTTAATACAATCAAAGACAGACTTACCTTAAGCAGTGATTTATGTGCATGTTTTAATGTTGTTAAAATATGTTCACCAAACAAACCAGCATCAAAAGTCTCAGTCACTACTACATCCACTCTATAATTAAATAAAATATGTTTTCATAATCATTGCGCAGTGTCAGTACAGTGTGTTGGGCAAGGAACATTGTCTATTCATTAGGATGGAGAGAGAGAGTTTATACTCTCCTCAACACAAGCCTGGTCATTTCACATTGAGACTAACATGGTTCATTTTTATTTCAATAATTTGCTTGCATGTGACAGTGGGAAGAAACTGGAGGATCCAGACAGAAGACCCTATTCCACTTGACTGAATGAAAGACTTTGAGACTTAACGTTCAAGCATTTAAAACTACTAGACCCCCCAACTGCCCCACAAAAAAAACCCACATCACGTCATTGATAAGATTCCCACATAACAAAGAACTATAATACCCTGGATTGTGAAGAAAAGTGGGACATAAAACCTATTTTTATTTCAATTGAATTCCATCTTGTAATCAATGAAAATCTGATGTTTATGTTCTATATTATTATTCATAACTTTAATAGCTTCTCATTGCCCCATTACAGTATTGTTACTCTCATCTCCAATGTACTAGGAATGGAATACTGTATAGGTATCTGGATACCCACTAGGAATGGAATACCAAACAAGTACAATGTTGGGATTTTGCCCGTATATTCCAAAATTAATATAGTGTACTGAGAGTATAACTACAACTCAACCCGATTATCGTTGACAATTTGCTGGATCTGGATATCCACTAGGAATGTTATACCAGAAAAGTTTCTGGATATCCACTAGGAATGGAATGCCAAACAAGTACAATGTATATGGATATACACTAGGAATGGTGTCATGCCGTTCAAGTATCTGGATACCCTACCACTAGGAATGGAATACTAAACAAGTACAATGTATCTGGATATACCCTAGGAATGGTGTAATACCGTACAAGGAACTTAATACTATACAAGTACCTGGATTCCTACTAGGATTTGAATACCATACAAATATCTGTATTATTACAAGGATTTGAATACCATACACGTATATGTACCTGGATTCCTACTAAGATTGGAATACCATACAATTTGTATGGTAAAAGTATCTGGATACCAAATAAGAATGGAATACGGTACCGTACAACTTGTATGGTAAAAGTATCTGGATTCCTACTATGACTGGAATACCACACAAGCATCTGGATTCGACTAGAATTGTAACCCTGTTTTATATAGATGGAATACTACAAGTTATAGGGATTGCAGGTAGTGTAACCCTACGCTATAGAATAGTGTTGAAACGTTTCCTCAACTCAATTCTTCTGTAAAAATATAGATGCTAGTATTTACCGTTCAGGCATATCCTCAGGTATGTGTATATCCGTAGAATTTTTACACATCAACTTTATTGTTTTCTCAGGGTCATTATTTGCTAGGACATCTTTGGCCACTTCATGCATAGTTTTTGATTTCTCGCAAGCATAAACTGATTTGGCACCGCTTTCCACAGCATATAAACTGCAAAAATAAAATATTCAATTTGATTAAAGATACATTATTGGAGATGAGATAAACAGTTGGCAGTTCTCACAATAATAGTTAAAACCTAGATAATGTAAAGGCAATTTGCTGAAAATTTAAGTCAAATTGATCCACTATGAACCGAGAATTAAGTGATTGAAATTTTGATCTAGCCCTGATCATCATTTCTAAAGTCGGTAGGATAAAAAACATAGTCTCAAATATCCATCTCATGATTAAATCATGAATGAAAGTCGAGCAGCAAATCTGATCATAATCCAATAAATATCGCAGGCTAGCAAAGACATCGAGAGTTTATTATGGTCTTGATAAGTGAATTGATGTCTAATTAATAAATTAGATAACATTTCAGGTAGTGCTGGGCGACATCTCTGGAAACAGATCTAGATATTGCGATGTTTTTTACAATATCGCGATGAAATAATAAGCTTAATCACTTTACTATTGAAACATTCATCAACTCACATGACATTACATACATGTACATGTACATTTAACACCAGAAACGTTTTTAATCAAGATTCTAAATAAATATTGTACCTGAGCAATCCAGTTCCAGCCCCAATATCCAGAATTGTTTGAACCCCATTAGAAACACTCTTTAAAATAGCCTGTTTATAGGCGGTGTTTCTAGTGATATCGTTCAACATGCGAAAATGCCATCTATCCACCAAATAACTACAAATATTTTCCAAGTTCTGTCTGGCAGCTACGTAATCTGGTGCTAATCGAATGGCTTTTCTGATATACATAGCCCCTTCATCTATGTAACCAAGTCTGAAAATAAACAATTTATGTTGAATATACAAAGCTCCTTGATCTTTGTCTTGTCGTTGGTAATTTCACATAAAAGAAGGCTGAACTATTTCAATGAGTATCACAGGAATCTGTTTTACGTCTAATTCTGTTGTTTACCTGGGAGGGGATAGGGAGAGCTTATTAGCCGCAACTATATTTTCGAGTCAATCTATTGTTTATGAAATCGGGTTCAATGTCCTTTTTTTCTGCACCACTCACAACTCTATATTATAGATTGCCGGCATATATCAATAATTCTTATCCTAGTCCACACTTTTTTTCTGTATGTAAATGAGGATTGCGTAGGTTACTTTTATAAGGTACATTTATAAATATGTTCTATTATTTGTCTATAATGCAAAATGGAAAAGTGCACAAATGTGCAAAATAAGGACTGTAAAGTGTAACTATGAATGGATTTCGATGGTGGTGTATGTCAGACAAAAACAAAGCTTCATTAATTTAACTTAATGGCATCTGTTAACCGGACCTGACATGTGCCGTTCCATCTCAACAATCAAACCAATCTCGGCATTTAGGAGAAATCCTAATCTGAAGGATATGCTGATGAAAGCAAGACTCATCTATCCACCACTGGACCTGCAAATTAACTGAGTCATGGTTCAAAATCTATTCGAAAAATGTATCAAGAAATATTGAGATATCTGCCGCTAGTTAGACCAAAATAACTACTTAATTAAATATAAGTGGTAAAACTAGTAAGTAATTTGCCTGCTGCACGGGCTATAATTGTTTACGTAGAAATATACTCTACCTATTAATAACTAGTTTAAATACTTTTAACGTTAAACTGTGTTTAACGCTAAAATTGATACAGTCGAAGACTCCTTATGCAACTTTAAATAGGCCCAAACGCACAATTGTCAACACATACCATTACAGTTGATTTAAACATATTTTATTGTTCAATAAACAACTGGATAAGACACAAGTTTTACAACTTGGTAATTATATGACAAATAGTGAAGACAGGACCACTAAAATAGTTACTGAACAGTTTTTGTTTTTGTAATGCGTTAAAATTTGCATAGCAAATTTTTTTTGTAATGACTATTTACACAAGCGCCATGACACCTCGCTGGTTAAAATTCCGCGTAGCAGTTGGGTATTATCAAATCATATAATTATGTTACATGTATTAACAAAGAAATTGAGTTTACCACTTGGAACTAAAAGCATCCAATCGTAGCTAAAAACAAAGACATCAGTATATCTCTATTTTAGCTACCGTACGTAGTCGTAAGCTACGTTGTCATTATAGCAAGGTGTAAATCGTGCTGTCGCCCTGTATCATCATATATACTGTACCTAAATAACTGTGCACCAATATTATTCAAAGCAGTTTCACACTCAGGAAAAACATCACATGCTTGTTCATAACATTTAAATAAATCTTCAATTCTATTTTGAGTTTCTAATTCTTCAGTCCATTCCCTCATGACATAGGTAAAGTCTTTCTTTAATTTGTCTTTGAAAGAAGAGTCTAATTTGAATACCAAAAGATAATGAGCAAAGGCCCTGCCATAGTTTCTATTAAGGAGACAAGTATTTGCACTCTTTAGAGAGGTTTCCACGATAAATTTAGCTTTATCATCTCCACTTGTATTCAAAAAGGCCGCATTAGTTGCCATATTGAATTGTTTACTTCCGATTTAGAAAAATGGCTCTATCACAAATAATAACCTGGATTTTACATAAAACTGGATGCTACTTTTAACAGCCGAAGACCACCGCAGACATTTCAACTACCAGCATTAAGAAAGAGAGAGAGAAAGAGAGAGAGAGAGAGAGAGAGAGAGAGAGAGCGAGAGAGAGATGGGATTTAACGTCCATTCGACACAAACTAGGTTCATTTTGGGGACCCAGAGAAAACCCACGAGGTTGGGCTCGCGACCCTACTCCTTGTCACGTACAACCGCGGATTTCTAAACCACACAAGTTGACTCGATGACAGGCTTTATGATACAGTGCGTACGTGCTAACCATTCAGTCCCCCAACCCCGCCAGCATTATAAATGGTATCGTAAAGAGTTAAAAAGTTATAGGTCTACCTGACCAGTTCGCTACCCGCTGGAATAAATTGAAAAAAGAACTCATAGGCCTACGATAAACGAGGCGTCAACAGCTTATGGATGTTAATATATCATAATCCTTACAATGATAACATTTAGTATGAGTCGAGAAAGATCGCTGGTCGGCGCGTTGAAAGGGATTGGCGGTCGTTTATCATAATATGGAAAATATAGGCTACTTGTATAGATTGAAGATTTTATGTTCGTCGAAACATAAAAGTCCCTATTTCGAATTGTATTAATATGTTTTATTTTGAGAACAATCGGCGGTCGTCGGCCAATTTGAAGGAATCGGCTGTCGATGGCGTTCGTCTGTGGTCATCGGCGGTGAAACGCATTAGCCTGCTTGGAGAACTTTATAAAAGTTCAAACTAAATTGTTTTTGATAAAAGCATTTATTTCTGTAGTAATTATTACGATATACGTTGAAAATGATAATATTCGTTTGAGTCGACGAAAAAAAAATCAATTAGCCTACGTACACAAACTCAAAATCTATTTTACATGGCCACCTCCAGATTTCATCTTAGGTCACGAGATGTAAACAGGGCTACTCTTGAATTCCAACTGCCAGGGGTTCATTTAAAAGCACGCCAATATTTACATGGGACTTCGGTTTTTCGTTCCATCTGAAAAGCTAACGTTATCCTTTACCAGGTCCCCCGTACCGTGAAAGAGGAATCACACCGGGGAATTAGCGAGTCAACGTTCTATTCACTGAGTCACCCTGGCTCATATAGAAAGGGACGTTAATCTTGAACCCCATGCAGTATGCGCTATGACCTACCCTTATATCAAATTCAAACTGCCAAGGGATCTTTTACGTGGACGGGATCTCGTTTTCCCCCATTCGAGAGACTAGACAGCTGCCCTTATCAGGTCCTCCTAATTCCTACACCCCTGACAAGGAAAAACCACGCACGAGAGCGTACATTATGCAATCTCTAGGTGAGCCAGCGTCTTACTCAAATTTCATTTTCCTTCTTTTCTGCGCCAATCTTACTATTGAAGATGGGCCTGCTTTATGCAGAGTGTTATTGGAAATTTTGAATACACCATGGCCTTTCTTCATCGAAATTCAACTATAATTAAGGATTCTGTCATGTGTAGGCCTACGTCAATGTGTATACACGAGTCTGTGTTTTTGTCCAATCTATACAACTAGACATTGGTCTTTACTGGTCCTAGTGGTTTAGAGTGCCGCGCTTAGAACTCTAGCTGGCCGGTCGTCTCTGGCTTGTGGCTGTGGTTTCGAGCCCTGGTGTGAGCGTATGTGGGTTTCTTCCGGGCAGTGCGGGCACTCCGGTTTACCTCCCACTGTCAAAGACCCCTACGCGCAAGCGAATTATTGAAATAAAATCAAAACCATAATATGTTACTTCCAAAATGACCTAGTTGTGTTGAATGGACATTAAACCCCATTGCTCTCTCTCTCTCTTTGCTGAACCTTTCGTCCTGCACTACCGACAGGGAGAACCACGCTGCAAAATTCCGAAGGAAGTTTCTTGACCAACACCATGATCAGTGTGCATAAGCATACTGTGTATTAAGAGAGGAACATGGCCGACAACCCGACAGTTAAACCCCACGACTTTTTTTTACGCAACACAACGACATTTTTAATTTCGTGGTGTCGGTTGAAAATGTCGTGGTGTTGGGTGTATATGTCGTATTGTCGGGTAAAAATGTCGTGATGTTGGGTTGTCGCCTTTTGAAGGGTGCCAACACGACATGATACTTATTAACCGCCATACCACACCGATGTCATCCCTATCAGGGATTGTAGGGCTAGATATGTTTCTTAAAGCGATCTCAAGATTTCGTCAAGGTCGCTGAGAAGTGAGAACATGTTTATTGTTGGCGTGATTTTAGGTTAGAGTAAGCAATAGGGTTACATCCAGGGATAGGAATAATTAGGGTTGAGATTGGCGCCACCCTTGTTTACATCTCGCGACTTTCGACAAAACGTGTAGGTGGCCTTATTGGGCTGGTAGAAGAACTTCTGATTTCGTTGAGCTGGTAAAAATCAAAAACAAACGATTCTTGCTTTTTATGAAAGGTCTAGTTTAGGACAACTTCTGGTAAAAAAAATATCCACCATTCGACTTATACCATCTACAACTTTTCTTACTTCTCGTTCTTTTCCGACAAAATCAGTAAATGTCCATGTAGGGAAATTCTACCTGTAAAGACGTCCATAACTGCCATACCATCCAGACGTTCGTATTTATTCTCCACACCAAAGGCTAAGCCAGATGAACACATTTGACGGTAGACCATGTAATAATAGACAACTGACTGTACCAGCATTGTTAATACTGCACGAACAACGAAACTGCACACCGGTAACAAAAGACTCCATTTCTGCTCATCAAACCAGACACGAAATTGGTCTTCCACCATCAAAATCCAGCCAGAGCTAGGTTACATGTGCGCTCCCGAGGCTATCTTCTATAAAACAGCCCAAAGATTTATCGACTTGACTCCAAAGACTTTTGTAATAACATCAACTTAGGGTTCATCTCCTACGATGTTGTCGACTTGCTCCAAAAGCCTGAACACACCTCCCCACACTCCTTATTAGATCACCTCATTACCCAGTATAATGGAATTAAGTTCACCATGGCCACAGAGGGAGATAACACTCTTCTCCTTCTAGTTTATAGGAAACCAGCCCACAAAAATCAGTATCACCATTACGACCCCAACGACCGGGTATCTATGGAAGCGTATAGGGGTCAATATCACGAAAGATAGCGCGATATTAATAAGGTCATATGTCAACATATTGTGATTGTTGTGATGACTTTACCACTAAAAAGACAATTTTAGCTGAATTAATTGAACAAAGCACCATGTCGTTTGTCGTCATTGCGTTTTGAATGCGCACGTATGCGTAAACATATTGCTATTTTGAAGCATTGTCAACATATTCCAAATCGCCGTGTTATATGCCGACATACCACACTGCGATAAATGGAATATGTTGACTAAACTTAAGAATATCAATACCATTTCACAAACGCCCGCATTAAGAACAACATGACGACATACAACATGGTGCGTTGATTCGTTTATTTGAGCTAAAATTTTCTTTTTAGTGGTAATGTCATTACAACAATCACAATATCTTGACATAATACCAACTTAATATTGCGCTAGCTATCGCGCTATTGACCCCTATACGCTTCCATAGGTATCAGACCAAAATGACACCAACACGACACTCACCAGCCGTCCCTCAATGTGTACTCCAAAATGCAATCTCAAACAATTTTATCAACATTTAACCCAATTCATGTTACTCAAAGGCAGTGGCTATTGTTACGACGAGTCGTAAAAATAGTCCCCAAGCTATTGTTACGGCGATGTTTTCAAAGCCCTCCATCGGAGAAGTTAAAAACTGAAAAGTCGTAAAAATAGTCCTAACCCTAACCCTTCCCATCACTTAATTGCTGCCTTCAGTTCTTAAAACGTTGAAAATACGATTTTTTTTTCAAAGCTGGTTATGGGGAGATTTGCAGCCATTTTTGAATTCGTTCTAAACTTTGCTCAATTTCGTCGTAACAATAGCCACAAAGTCAACGGAAAAACTCAGCCATCACAAATCCGCGTCGGCATAGAGTTTACCCTAACCAATCAGACAAGTATGGTCTGGCGAAGATCCAGCGAGACTAATGTATCTGCTTTTTAATTGATGATATAAACATGATTTTCGCATTGTCTATGCCAAGGCGATGCGTCAAGGCTCTGGGGATTACAACAAACCACTAATGTATGCGGCACTCTAATGGTTATCATTTGTTACAATGTATGCCCCCCCCCCCCCTCGAAAAAATCCTGGATCCGGGCCTGTATGGTTGATATTAATAGTTGCGATAATAATATTATTTTCAAAAAATCATGGTGTTGAGTGTTTTTATGGTTACAATTTGATATTATATTCAGGATGCGTAAAGTTGGGATAGGCCTACTTAAATAAGGCGGTTTTACAAGGATCATTGATTTTGAGGTCAGATCGGGCCCGTATTTCGCCAACAATAATGATTTCTTACGTTCTGAGCCCCTCCAAAATATTCCGTAGACCCAACCAAGTTTTATGAGCTGGCTACTTGCCCGGGTCTGATACCAAAGTAAATCGATTGTAAAAATAATATGGCCAAAGTCGATTACGGTGGTCGATTTTTTCTTATGGTAATAAAATAGTATTATGTACATAACCTCTTATAAAAAAGCAAAAATTATTTGTTTCGGGTCCCCCCCCCCCCAGGTCGAACTGTCCCCTACTGGCCTATATGAAATACATTTGACCGTGATTGTAGGGACCTAGCGAATATTTATTGCTGTTCAGTGTAATATCGACTATTGACAGAAACCGGAAATAAAAAAAAAATCATGACGTCAGGTCAGTGGGGGTTACTATGAATAGATCTGATAATACCCACAGAGTAAAAATAACTTACTCTGTGTTACATGGTTGGTTTCATTCTCCACGCAAGTCTCGCTAATAGTGTGGACTACAAAGGAAGAAAACTCTGTTTGGGAGATTGGGTTGGTTTGTGAAGTGTTGACGTTTTCCTATGTTTATCATTATGTGTTGAAATTGTCGTGCTAATATTTTCAGATCGAGGATAAGGATATTTTTCGTCGTTTTCACAGCTTTCAACCGTCAAAGTGGAAATTTATTTTGTTATTATGGCGACGAACGACAAAAGATATACAAACAATATACGACATGTACTGGTAAAGGTTGTATCTATTTAGTTTTAATTTAATCTTTGTTGGTTATTTTGATAAATATTTCTACAAATTCAACGAGATCCCTTGTTGATGTAAATCTAAAATGGGATGTGAAGGAATGGCGTTGCTAAGGAATAACACATGCAATTATTGGAAACGGTGAGACGAGGAAGTATTTAATCAATGATTCAAAAAATATGTTTAAATTTAGGCTTTACACGAAACTTTTATGTATCTGGTTTAGATATAATTAAACAGGGGGTACACGAGGGAATGAAGTGGTTATAATATGAGGACAACGAACGTTGAAAACAGGAAGGATTTAATGAGTCACAAATGACTCAACAAAATATCTTTCGAGGCCTAAAAAAACACTCGGAATTCCCAGAGAACTAAGAAATCTCGGGGAATGTTTTTGTAATAATAATATTTGTTTTCGGCTCAGTTATGAGCTAGGAGCGCCAGTCAATGAATTCACACAGTGTAAAATTGCGTTAAGAGAGTTGAAAACGAGGAAGGATTTAATTTTATGGCGGCGTATCGCGTTCAAAATGCAATCTAGAGTTAACGCCGAAAGTGAAAAGTAGAAAATCCTTATCTTAAAGGGTATTTTTGTTATACCTTAAAGGAACAATAACACTCTTGCTGGCTTGACAGGTCCAGAGAAAAAAAATAGCCTTATTCTAACTACATACAAGATGTTTAAGTGTCCTACCTGTTGTGTAAATTATCCATTACAACCTATTTCACTTGTCCAGAGGGTTCAAAAATATGTTTAAATCCAAGTTGCATTTGAAAGTGCTTACGTAAGGCTTTTCAAACCATGTTACGGCATGTAGTTGAATTTTTAAAATTTTTAAAATTAGGTGTGTTAAGATGAAATTGGTATCATTTTTTAATTGAAATATTGTAAAATAGTACAATTTGTTGAACAGAATAAAGATTGGAACATATTATTCAGTTACAACAAGAGTGTTATTGGGGCTTTAAATGCACTTAATCTGCAAAAAACATCAAGCTTCAAACTTTTAATCGTTATATAAATTATATTTTCATGAACACAATTTCTTCTTTCTACAATCAACTTTTGACTTGCTGCTTTTTACTTTTTACCATCAACTTTTGACATGCTACTTCCATAGGCGTACGGGACCGAACTTGTTTGGGGGGGCCAGCATATTTTCCCGACAAATATATTTCTTTAGGGTCCGCGGGCGGCGAAGCCGTCTGCCCGCGAGCGTCGCAGGCGCGAAGCACTCGACGGGGGGTTTTGGGGGGACTCCCCCAGAAAATTTGAAAACCAAACGGCCGTAGACGCGTTTTCCAGGCATTTCGAATACTTTCTAGTAATTTGGAGTGGGTATTATGTCAGTTGCAGCATAAAAACTGGTGAAAAATCATCTTTAAAGTACAAACTCTATTACGAAAACATGAACAAGTCGAGCGCGAAGCACTCTACGGGGGTTTGGGGGGCCTCCCAAAGACAATTTTGAAAACCAGACGGCCATAGACGCGTTTTCAAGGCATTTTGAATACTTTCTAGTAATTTGTAGTGGGTAGTAAATTATGTCAGTTGCGGCATGAAAACTGGTGAAAAATCATTTTTAAAATTCAAACTCTATAACTATGAAAACATGAACAAGTCCATTGCGAAGCACTCGACGGGGGGTTTGGGGGCCCTCCCCCAGAAAATTTTGAAAAGCAGACGGCCGTAGACGCGTTTTCCAGGCATTTCGAATACTTTCTAGTAATTTGGAGTGGGTAGTAAATTATGTCAGTTGCGGCATAAAAACTGGTGAAAAATCATCTTTAGAATGCAATTTAAAGTGTCCTTTGTCCATTATCTGTTGTTGGCAGGACGTACATTGTATTTTGCCGCCATGATCTTTCTTTCGGTTATTTGACTGTGACGCCATAGTAGACCCGTTTCCTTCAATTTTCACGGCAGTACTGCAGAAAGTTTTCAAATCTTCAATACTGATTTTAGTACTGCTAAAGCATTAGTAATCTTCTATATGCTAGCAGTATTTAAATCAGTACTGAAAATAGTTTTGATTTTTTTTTTATAGAATTGATATAAAATATCAGCAATAGAAAGTGTACACTCATATCCTTGGAGTTAGGCCTATATAAGCGCTGTGTCCGCCCTGACAACAAATTAAATATAGACTTTACTTCGATTCAATCCCAACAGTTTTGACAACAAACAGTTTTTTACAAATTCAGACAGTTTTCTCACCAAGTGTCCCTTGATTGTATAAACACGGTATCGCACACAACTAACTTGACAAAAAACGCGCGAGAACTTAATTCATAGAAATTGATTAGTTTAACAAAGTCATAGAAAATTGAAAAGGAGATTAATGAGTTACTATAAGACGATGGGCAAAATTTACAATTATTTTGTACTGTAACCGAATCCATTAATCAATCGACGACACTTTTTTAAGTTTGTCATCCAAAATACTCGACTCGAGAACTGAGAAAGGTCATGCGTACGTGCTAGTTTTATTCAGATGGCGTACGTATTCTTCTTTGACTAGCCTGCTTTCTTTACGCTTCCATATTATTAAAAATATTCAAAACCGGACAGACGGCTCGACGCTTCCCGACAAACTGAGCATTCATTCCCGACAAGACCACAGCCATTCCCGACAAGGCCATACCCCTACCCCACCTCATTTTCAAAAACTCCTCGAATAATGACCGATCTCACAATTCTGAGCTCTTTTTAGATTTCTAAATTCTTTTCATGAAAATATTTGGGGGGGGGGGCAGGGCCCCCCCGGCCCCCCGCCTCGTACGCCTATGGCTACTTCAGATCTTCAACTCACAATTTTCTAACTAAGATTTTCTCCAATACTATAATGGTGGCTGATTGCGGCCAATTTCATAATCCGACAACATGACGTAACGACAGCAGTATTAGTAGTCTCTATCATCCAGAAAAACAGTCTACGAAGACTATCAGGTTCTGGGTGACCGAGACTACAGTATCATTGGGAGCATACACCATATACAAATCGACATAAATATCGTACTGTTGTGGTGTTATCATCTCCTTATCCCCGAAGCCCCAGGGGCGGATCCAGGATTTTTTGCAGGGGGGGGGGGGGAGTAGGTTGCATAACTGCTTAACTAATTGCCGAAGGCGCTAAACGTTATGATGTGGGGGGCCTCCCCAGAAAATTTTTGGAAAAATTAGATTCAATTTAGTGCATTCTGACGTATTTTCGGAACCTAAATTCCAAGACTACAGGTCTAGAAATCGCCAATAAAATCGCATAAAATGTCCTTAAAATGTTGATGGGGAATGCTCCCTTCACAGGTGAGGAACAAAATATCTTCAGATACCATGGTTGTTCTTAACATTTTACAATATAAAGAGCAAAAATCAATGATCGGATTTACCCTCCTGACGACATTATGTGTTTTATTCCAAACTTGGTACGTTACTTGGTGTGCGGGAAAAAGGAGAAACGAAAGGAAGGGAATTCGACAATTAGGCTAGCTTTCAATGCTGTCGATAAAATTAAAAAGCAAACACAACAATATTCAACGTCAACAGTCGTACAGCGTTTATAAAACTCTTTAAATTTCAATAAACCTTTTCTTTCATACTGTACTATATTAAAAAATTGCCGTCGTCAATTTATGCTGTCGACGATTTTGGATAATTGCCAGAGCTGTATGTGACTATTTGTTTTAGTCCGCAATGGAATGAAAGTCATGACTCAACTCAATTTATACAAACTCACAATTTTTGGTTCAGATTCAGGCTTTTATATTTAAGTTTCTCGGACCCTTGATATTTTCAAGCCTGAGCGGTCGTAAATTTTTTCTCATAAAAAGTGTTGAATTTAAAAAAAAAAATTGTGGCTGAGTAGGGGGGGGGGGTCGTCCCCCCCCCTTTGGATCCGCCCCTGAGCCCCCTCTTTCTGTAATACACAAAAAATCATAATTTTGCTAGCACTAGGCCTCATTACATCGTATAGGAATGAATGCACTGTAGTTCCAAGTTCTAATTTTCTGCAACAGCCGGACAATAACACAATGATCTTACAGGAAGCTGAATACATAAATATCACGCTGATTAATTAATTAATGAAGAACATTTTGCTTACAAAAGTAAATTATTTTAGTTATTATTCGAAATACAGCAGTAGAACAAAAGATATTTAACTGGTTTAATTCTTCTAATAGAAGGTGGTATCAGGTGATCCGAGTTGTTTTATAATGTATAGGGGGGTTTGGATGGCCTAGTGGTCTAGAGTGTCGCGCTTCGACCTCTAGTTGGCCGGACACCTCTGGCTTGCGGCTGTGGTTTAGAGCCCTCGTGTGAGCGTATGTGGTATGGATATAGGGCGCCTTCTAAACCTCGTTGGTTTCCTCCGGGCACTCCGGTTTCCTCCCACGGCTAAAGACCCCAACGATCAAGCGAATTATTGAAATAAAATTAAAACCATAATATGTTAGTCCCGAAATGACCACTAGGCCATCCAAACCCCCCAACAACTCGGATCACCTGATACCACTTTCTATTAGAAGAATTAAACCAGTTAAATATCTTTTGTTCTACTGCTGTATTTCGAATAATAACTAAAATAATTTACTTTTGTAAGCAAAATGTTCTTCATTAATTAATTAATCAACGTGATATTTATGTATTCAGCTTCCTGTAAGATCATGCGTTATTTGTCCGACTGTTGCAGAAAAGTAGAGCTTTGAACTACAGTTGTGTTGAGTGGACGTTAAACCCCATTTCTCTCTCTCTCTCTCTATTATAATTTATACGCAGTCGTGTCAAACATTATTGATATCAATATTGCCTCAATTATCTGCTTATTTTCAAATATCTAGATAGAGCAACCAACTAACAAAGATACTTCTACCAATATGAGAGTGACGTGCTAACGCCTTTACACCAATTTAAGGCTACATCGTTACTGGCTACTTAGGTACTTTAAACTTGTTAAGTATCTGATTCGATATCATCCAATGTCTTGCATTGAAAACACAAATTATTTGCCAATGTAGGTCAACATTGATATTGTGATCTTACGGGGAAAGGTTGGGCTTTGATATCCAATATTTAAGACAAAATAAACATTTTACCATTGGTAGACGAATCGTGCACCATAATGCTTTTCAGCGCCATTTGTAACAAGAAACTGGAAGAACGTGTAGAGTATACGCAATAAATACTGTATGTGTAGACTCGAATAACCAGACGCTAGAGCTTGCCATTAGATTGAGACTTCTGGCGTTTTTAGACGAACTTAAACTGATTTTAAATTAGAGTAAGACCGAAACGATTGAATGTAATTCAGTTTTGTGCTGCATTCCCATTGTGTTAATTTCAAGGTCCCAAATATTAGCGATTTAGCTCCTTTAAAACTTTACTTCATTCATTCATTATGTAATGAGACCTACAATAGTGCTGGCAAAATTATGTATATTATCACGTGTTAAATGACGTAGCTATAAGTTCGGGAATTGTGAAGTAATCTGACAATGTCCAGATGTTGTAAAACTAGCAGTCGTTGCTTCAGAGGAAAATTACAGGCAGTGGAATGTATTGATGCTTATTGTATGTATTATAGAATATACCAGCAGATTGGAATGAATATGTCGTTGTGGATTTTATGGAGGTTTGTAGCAATGGTAAAGATGTTAAAACTGTAGAATATTTTGGAGGCGTGAAAAGTATGGCATTAGTGGAATTCAAAGAACCAATATCTAATACTGGTATGGTATGAACGATTGATGTAGAGACAAAGAGATAGAGAGAGAGAGAGAGAGAGAATATGTTTTAACGTCTATTCCACTATTATTTCGGGACTAAAGTGCAGTTTTATTTTAAAATTCGCTTGAGCGTTTCTGGGGGGGGGGGGCGGAGGAGCCAGAAGCCCTACGAGGTTGGACAGACGGCTTTACTCCTTGTTATATCCTAGCGGGAAATCGACACCGCACCACTTGAATGAATGACAGATATTATACCGGTAATCTAAATGTTCTATGGAAACTCGCCAAGAGTATATTACCGCAATGGAAAATTAAAGATAATTCAGAGGAGTACGAACCGGGGCTTGAGAGAGAGAGAGAGAGAGAGAGAGAGAGAGGGAGGGGGGGGGGCTCTTTGGGGCAAAACAAACTTTTTCGCGCGATTATTAAATTGTCAAGTTTTGAAAGAAATAACGTAAATTGTTCCCCGGCGATCACCGATTGACAGTTCATATATTCTCTAATGCCAAGTATCATTGCCACGATAATAAACAAAGTGTCAATTTTCCGTCATTGGCATAACACATGACACAACGAAACAGTTACGTTAGCAGGACCGATGAGAGGGGGTGGGGTTGGGGGCTTGGACACTTGTCCAGGGGCCCGGGGTCAAGATGGCCCAGAGGTATGCCGAGTAAAAATATTGTTGGTATAAATTAATAAATAAAAAAAAATACTTTGTTACTTGATAGTAAAGTAGAAGGAAATCGGTGACTTTTCTCTAAGTGGGTACCAAGTGGCGTGGGGATAAGAATCGGATTATGTCCCCTTTTTAGGAAAAAATTGTGATATAAAAACTTTAAGCCACCTTGAGCCTTCGCGCCGTGGGGCTTCGTTCCGTTTGAGGTGCTCTTCACCGTCATGGTACCCGGGCTCCGGCAGGTATTCAGGGTCTAGTCCGGTTCTGTATAACACTACAATGGTGGCGAGCGTCCACATGTTCACGAATAATTTCTTTTTGATAATTTGGTGGCTGATGATCTATCTTTCAAGAATATTCGAGCACATCTTTGCCTATTTGCTGGACCCAGTGTCCGGAGTCCACCGTCTCGGACTAAACAGACGCGGACTCTACAGGCCTACATGAGTGATTGCATTTTATCTTGTAACGCCTTAGCCATCCGATGACCCACAGAGTTGATCACAGGCTTGTCATGTGAATAAAGGTCTAAATTAAAATGAATTAAAAAAACATTTGAAGCCAATATAAATACCTGCAAATGCAATAGGCTTAGGTAGGCTATATTTCAATATTTAGCTATGGAGTAGTTAATGACATTCATACATTTTAACATAAAACTCCACCCAAAACATCATGTAGAGCAGCCAATGGCAAATTCAGTCGTTTGTTTAATGCGGGTAGGCTTTTCCTTTCACTAAACTAGGTTTTTGAGTTACACTGTTTATATTGGCAGAATTTCATGATCTGGTTGAAATCGGAAAGTCGAAGAAAGAACAAATAGAGTTATCGCCCTTGATGGAACCTGATGGATTGATTGTACAGCGCGTTCCCACTGATACTTCTCTGAACAAGGTCTGTTCATACTTCACTAAGTCACATAGCAAGAAAATTATTACAGAGAAAACACGTAATGAAGAACTGGAATGTGTGACACTTCATATCAACAATATCAATGGTAACATTTTCAACGTGTTGAATTTTATTTAATTTAGCTTTTTACTCTAATTTTAAATCAGTAATATGTAATGCGAAATACACCAGAAGTCCCAAACGAATTGCAAACTCTCTAGCGTTTGTTTATGCCAGCCTAAACCGATAGTATGTATTATGCATGCTCTTTAGATATGAATACTGAGTTAGGGACTTAGCTACTTTAAAGGGTGTAGGCCTATTGTAGTTTAAATGTATATATAAAGTGATTTATATTATTTTTTAAAACAATTGAACGACAGTTGTTTACGTCTGCTTAATTAGTCTATTCTTCATTTAAAAAAAATTTTGTTGTTTGTTTATCGCCATTACTAATTACTTTTGTGTTTCATTGTTCATTGGAATACAGAACTTGTAATTGCTTATGAAATGCCATGGAAAATATTGAATTCGAGTTTAAGCACCCTAAGACACGATTGAATTGAGTAATAGGCCTAATAATATATTTTATTCGTACTCAGGTACAGTTGAATTACAAATACATACATAAATTACAAAATATATAATACAATATTATACAATCACAATAATGTAAAGATTCAATCGGTACACAAGTGGTGAATTATTTCACGTATATGTTCATGGTTTATATCTTTGTTGTTTGATTCTAATAAACATATCATATCTTTCACAGTTGCTGACTTTTGAAGATTCACAATATCATTATCAATATTAGAACAGAATAAGTTTTTGGACTTTGAAAAGTTAAATCTTGAAACACTGTATTTAAAACAAATATAATTTATATTATTACAAATATTGAAACCACTGCCATAAAGAGCATGTTTACTACAAGTCCTGATGCAAATGTTTTTGCTATTAAATGATGTTTTAAAGAATTTCACAAATCTGGAATGCAGCTGATTTTCAACAGGGCGATCTTGACATAAAAGAGGAAGTAGTTTATTATGAGTGCGATAAGGCATATTAAGTAGACGACGAATACATTTACGCCAGGAACAGTAAAAGTAATGCTTTTTAAAACCAATTGTTATAGAACATGGTATTTGTGTTTTGTGAAGTTTTAGATTTGTATGGTTTGAATTACATGTATTTACGATTCCGTGTAGAAATACTTGCCGAGCTAAGCGAGTCAAACCATTTCCCAGTCTTGTATATTAGATATTATAAAATTATAGCCTAATCTACGTCTTGCGTGGGCTTAATTAAGGACCGAAATTTTTATAACACTTCTGGTGTATTCGTTGAATATTATGTTCAGAAATATTACAATTCTACGACTTGAATGATTTAGAAATCGGTTAGAGTGGGTCAAAGAGCTAAACACCGGTGATTCATCTTCTTTAATAGTTACCACCAGTGGTCGGTTGCTCAAAACTAAGTAATTTTAACGATCCGTTAAAATCTATACCTATATCTTGGTAACATGTTGTTTGTTAACTTTCCCTTAAATTTACTACAGAAAACACTATAGAATACATTATTTGCATAAATATGTAGGGAAAATTTGCACCACAGAATGTTCGGGGCCTTTATTTCCAGCAACAATCTTTCTCTCCGTTAAAGTTAACGGATCGTTAAAAGATAACTGAGCTTTGAGCAGCCGGGCCCAGGTCTTTGTTTTACTCAAATGATTACACGTAATCTGCTATAATTATTACACGTGATTTACTCTATTGATTACACATGATTTACTCTAATGATTATGTGTGCATGTGATTTAATTTCAGTTGTTGAGGAGTTGATCAAGATAAAACTTCCAAAGGGCATGGAAGTAAATTTCTTTTATAAAAGATTCCATGGTTATATAATAAGTCATAAGAAGACGCGGTTACCACCACCTAGGCATACTGATAATGATGATGATGATGATGATGATGATGTAAAAGAACACAGTGATAGAAGTGATACCACAAAAGTCCAAAAGGCTTTACCATTGGCAGTAGCAAAGTAAGTACATTAATAATGCAAAATTAACCGTGTAGAGACTGTCCCATCACAAATTATATAGAGCCTGTCCCATCACAAATTGTAAAGAGTCTGTCCCATCACTAATCGTATAGAGTTTGTTCCATCACTAATTTTATAGAGCCTGTAGCATCACTAATCGCATACTTGTCCATTACTTATAGTATAGAGCCAGTCCCACCACCAATCATATAGAGCTTGTCCCATCACAAATCGCACAGCGCCTGTCCAATCACATATCGTATAGATCATGCTCCATCACTTATCGTAATCGTATAGATTATGCTCCATCACTTATCGTATAGATCATGTTCGATCATTAATTAAAAATAGTCTGTCCCATCACTTATCGTAGATAATATTTTCCATCATTAATTGTATAGATTGTTTCATCACTATTGATCCAACGTGACAAGGAGTCCTGTTCGCCATGTCCCTATCTCATAGTTTCATGCAGTGTATAATTTTTTATGGCCGACATTGGGCATGTATTTTTTGAACAATGATTGTTGTTTAATTATAGAAAACCACCGGAAGTGGTTACAAGCAGTGAAGTAGAACTGGCCAGCCATCATATTATTTTAATGAAGAAATGTAGCTTTGGTGCGGATTGTCCTTCATGTGAAATAACCATCGACGAAGAGAAAAGAACAATTATTTTTAAAGGTACCCAACCAGCTATTGATGCTATGAAAGAAACCATGTTTGAAAAAATGGAGAAAATTCATGAGGTGTCGGAAGGCATAACAGAACGATTTTACAACCTATTGATATCCGTGAAAGGAGTTGCCCACCTTGAATCGATCTTTAAAAAGTCTAATTCCGTGATGGGATACGTTAGCGATGACCGGAAGCTGGTTTGTGCTGGGTTCGGAAAATCACTAACTGAACAATTTCTCGAAACTTGCACAGGCATGCTAAAAACAAATAGCATCGAATATAAACACACCCACACAAAGTTTATTGAGAGTGACAAATGGGAAATCTTTAAAACATCCATGCAGTTGAATTATGCAGTTTCCCTTCACATTGAGAACAGGATGTCAATCACGATTCACGGTTTAAACGACGTTTCCATGGTAACCCAGGAATTAAAACAAACTTTAGAAAAAAATGAATATCACGTGAATACAGTAGTAATTGATGGTGCTGCCAAGTCCAAATGCTTTTGCCGTTTTTTTCAAAACAAGATAACTGATATGAAATGCAGAATGAGGTAATGTATTTATAGATTAGTGAAGTTAGCCTAGTCCAGTTTCACCACAAATAGATCAATTATATGTTGTTTGTCGAATACAAATGACAGTATTTTAATGACGACAGATGCCTTCGTCCCCTAAAGAGCCGTTTATACTGAGCGCGAACGCGACTTTTTGACAAAATGCTCCGTAATTCTATAACTGTTATCAAACTATATTCTGTATAACATATTATTAACATTTAAAGATGCATTATGTTAGATTTAGATAACTCCTGATTGTTCTTGTCAATCAGTGCGAGGTAATAGGCATACATAATCATATCATCAATTTTAATCAGTGAATTTCCGCGGATGTGGCCGCACGGAATTTATGTTTGGTATTTATTAATTTATCATTTTGGTACTATAGAGAAAGTAATGGTTGTTTGCAAGAGGAATTCAGTGATGTAAATTATAAGATTGTATTATCGGGACCACCAAGTATAGTTGAACAACTAGAAAAGGAACTTAGACAATTAGAGAAAGAGATATGGCATTATAAATTAATATTTGGAAGAGACATGTCACTATCACGCAGAGGTAAATTCAAATATAAGATAATTAGATTACAATCTTAGTAGAGTAGTGTATAGTAAGTTATTGCTGGTAATGATGAGTATTCTCCAATGTTGACTTTCGGTCTAATGCTTCCTGACAAATCGTTTTAATATGATTTAACCATATACGATTTCTTTAGAAGGTTAGAGCCAAGCGTTAATGTAAATGACCGAATTCTTTTGTCGCTTCCAAGCCATAGTCTAAGAGCCTCGACACCGGTTTTTGGCAGAAACGAGTCACCGTTGGGTTTAGATAGATTAAAAGCAATTAACCAATCAGAAGACAACGAATATAATCGAGACAAATCGTCATTTTATGAAATCGCAGTATCCGTGGCAACTAGTCTAGACTAGCACTGTTTTCAAAATTATCCTGAACACTATTTGTAGCAAAGGACGTCAAAATATACATACCACAAAGATGCGTTGGTATCATCAAAGTAATGGCATTAGTTATCAAACAATTTACCAAGTTTACAAAGTAAACCGCCACATACGGGCGATCACGGGCGTACATAACAATAGTGACATAACTATCGCCTTATTCCAAATTTTCGCGTTTAAATTATGAAGCGTCGTTTGTATCGGATTTGGAAAGGCATTGAAGTCAATCTTTCACGTCTTTTTGCACCCGGAAAACCTCGACATCTGGACCCCTCGTCTATCATCGGCTGTGCGACGGTAAGTGATTTATGGGCCGTAAATACGGTCAATAATAACATGTAGCTACACCCCTACAATTTACTTATTCTTAAAACTTGCCGCTTTTAGAAAGAGATTCTCAAAATGGCGTCGTTCGAAGAGTGCGTAGAGCTTTCATTGCAGGGTTGTACGGAATCGAAGTTAACCGAGGTGTGTCGAATGGTTTCTTTTACTGACACTGTGATAGTCTCGGTCACCCAGAACCCCGTAGTCTTCAAGAATATGTGTTTGGATGATAGAGACTAACACTGTGAAAGACTACTTTACAAGATGGCTTCCTTGTAACGACTTACAACGCCTCGATTTAAAATGCGATGATTTGTACTCATTTCAGTTAGGATTATATGCTTCATTGTAGTTGGGTGCGGCAGAAACTTTATAAATAACAATAAACAATCGTTGTTTTGATGAAAGATATTGTCAATTTTGTTTTAAAATGCCGGGTGCGATCTACTCCCAGCTATTATCTCGAAACACGGAGGGTTGAGAGATGAGGTTTGTTATCTAGGCAGTTCGCTATAACCGTGAATATGATAGTGCTGAGACAGTACAAGACAACATAGGATTGGACGACTGATGTTGTAATGGAACTGAGCTTTTAATTTTTTGGTACTGGGCCTGAAAATTTTGCTTGTTGTTCGTAGATCTTTTATTGTTTGGGGCAAAGCAGTTTCTTTCATTTTTAGAGCAAAAGTACATTGTGATTTACTTATTTCGTCTTATTAGTAAAATGATATGTACCTGATCAGACACAATAATTGAGTAGCAATAGTATTTTCAGTAAACCGATTGTGAAAAACCCTCAATCAGTCGGGAGGTTGAAATATTTCTGGCCGGATGTGGACAGTGTGGTTGACAAGGTATACACCGAATGTGGGCGTGGTCTGTCTCTCTTTTCATACGTCGTACAATCGCCATACTTGTTCTATCAATTGGAATCAAGTATGCGGTTATTTTTTTAAAAATTATTTCTGTAGTTTTGTAATCGAATCGGATTTCAACTTTAAGTCGCCGGTGCATAATTTTGTGACCGACTATTTTGAGACCGACTATTTTTCTCGCTGGGGGAAATTTTGGCCTTAGACCAACATACAACAGAATAAGAGTGAAACACATCATTTTTTTTCAAACATAATAAGTTGACAAAATTTTGCCTGATTAGCATGACGTATGCAGTGAACACTTATTTGATACCGACTGCTTTAATTTTACGACCGACTCCACTGATTTATTTATTTACGGGGGGGGGGGGGGGGTACAAGAAAGTATAGCCTTTAATCTCAATTCTTTTTATTTGATTTCCCATGCGCCTGTCTGCCGAAAGGGTTTACATTTCCGACTTACTTATCATCAAACCAAATTCTATTTTTCAGAATTAAAAACATTGGTAAATGGACTAAAGAATGCAGACCAGGAACAAATAAAGTTAACATTTGATGAACAAAATAAATGCTGTTTAGAATTTATTAATTTAAAACCGGAAGAAAGAAATACTTTATCTAGGTGGGTTCTGTTGAAATTAATATGTCGACCAACTAATCTACTATCAACGAGTGTTCATATCTAAACGGTTTAATCTCACTGTGCCCCCTAATCAACTGGTGTTATAGGCTAGTGGTGTGAAAACTTAAGTAAACAAAGGATTATAGACTGTATCCTTATAAGTACTGTTCATCTAGTTAAGATTTAATTTTTTTAATGATTAAAATATATAAGTTAAGTTCACGTGGCATCGGTTAACGAGTATCTTAAATATTATTCACCTACCTTCTATTCAGACAGTAATCATAAATCAATCAAGTATATATTTTAGAAACTCACTATCATTATATAAGGATAGTTGTCACCCCAAATTACATTATTTTTTTTAAAAAATTGCTTAAGTTCGCGTACGGTTTATGCCTTATTCTCAAGGCGGTCAAAATTTAGTAAATTTGGGGTATAAGTACAGAGTAAAAAGTGCAATTGAATACACCGACGCCATATCCCATTTAGTAGGGTTATTAATTGGATATATGTATTTGTTGTTACATTATTTGTAGTTACTTTTTATGAGAACAATAGCAGGGGGCACAGTGAGATGTTCCCATCTAAACCCTTGCATTTGTTGTTATGCGCCGACTCGCTAGCCTGGAGATCGCGGCTTTGCTCTCGGTGTGGGCCGAGAAAGGTCATTGGGATTTTCCGGCATGGTTTTCCCTTGTCGGTGGAGAGCATGTCAATGACAGCCGTCTAGTCGTTCGGATAGGACTGAAAATCTAAGTCCCGTTTCCCATATTTTCACTTGGGTGTATTATGTTATCGACCCTATCTGCTCGGATATTTGTTCACAGACGTTTATGGACATTATACAGGTCACATGTGTTATCACCATTTCAAAACACCCCTTGTAAGCTATATAGGCTACAGAACACGAGGGGATGGACCCGGGTCCGTAACCAGCGTATAAAATTTGCGGGGGCTGAGGATATGGCCAACTAAGAACACTCCTAAGGAATCATTATTATTTGCGAAAAACTTGGGCCCCGTTCTTATATCAGCCAGAGAAATATCAATATTTTGTTTGTTTTCTTAGACCCATTTCCACACCTACGTCTTCGACTAGAAGTCAGAGTCGTAGTACAAGATCCAAGTATCCTGCTGACGAATTAAAACAATTACAGAATGTAACCTTTCATCAGGCGACCATTAATTTAAAAAAAGGGGATATCACTAAGGAAAAGGTAATCTTCTATTCAATTTGAATAACATATACATCTATAATTGTTTTGTTTTTTTATACATTCGATGACCTCTACTACATACGGAAGATAAGTTAAACGAAGCATTTTGAACAAACGAAAGAATTGGCGTCTGTATATTAATCAGACTGTCTCTTATTTCACCGAATCGGTACAAGCACAGCGTATACTTTGTTACTTGGAACAATTTTGAGCTTGTCCAATTGATCTAAATGAAGAATAAAGAAATAGCTTTCACTCCTTGGTGCAAAATTGATTCAACGGAGCCACCGGAAAATTAAAATGAATTGGCCGTGACAGTTAAATGCATACTGGCCCAATGTTCGTTCAACATAAAGTTGATTAATTACAATTTATTTACATCTTTCTCCTTGTTTTTTGCCGTAGGCTGATGTCCTAGTGAACGTTTTGACTTCATCTCTTAACTCAAAACATACAAGACTTGGTCAGTCATTTTATAATGCTTGTGCCAGTGGGGCAGAGTTTGTAAAGGTAACGACATTTTGTTCTTTGCGGCGATTATTACAAAACAATCGTTGAAAATTTCAGTCAAATTGATCCACTATGAAACGAGATGTTGTAGTACCACGAGCTTCTTTGTCCGACATGGAGAGCAGAAATTAACCGAACTGGTCGCCATATTGTACATTCGACTCGTACATATTAGAACAGCCCTTGATCGTCTAGAATTGTGTCTCTAGCTGTCTTCATATCAGAACAGCCCTTGATCGTCTTTGCTCATCTTTCACATTGTGTACTTTTACTGGTCTCTTAAGACGTTCGTCTTCTCAGTTAAAACAATGTAAGAGTTTGTTTTTACCTTTTATGTAGCAGATATAGTTATACATACAAGCAATGTACATATCACCATTACAGTCAATACTAGCTAATTCTTCCCAAACCTAGCTAGCTAGGCTAGCTAGGATATCTTAGATCGTACCCTTCTGACAGCTAATCGGAGTCTGAACTAAAACTTTACAAATGACATTTTTATAAAGAAACATGTTAGCCACGCGTAACAGTGCGTGTTCATTAGCCTTGACATAACTAACAAAATGATTGGTTAAATTAACAACTGGCCCGATTCCTATCACGTGTATTTCGTTTACCAAAAACAGGTAATATTACAAGCTATTAATGTTTTTTATGCCACAACATGTCACCCAAACTCTGACTTGATTTCAGTACTTTAAGTGCATATTACATATCATGTGAATAATGTTAAGACTTGCCAAATGATTAATATAATATAATTGAATTTCATCTGAAACGTTAATCTTAGAAGCACAAAAGTAGTATGTGCGCTTGTATGACTACGCTCGTGCGTGCATGCGCAGACGCATGCACGTGCATGCACATGACCTTGCACATGTTTGACCTTGATGACCCCTTGCACGTGTGTGACCCCTTGCACGTGTTTGACCCCTTGCACGTGACCTTGCAGGTGCATGACCCAGAAAGAGAGGGCGCGCGCGCGCGGAAGAAAGAGAGAGAGAGAGAGAGAGAGAGAGAAGAGAGAGAGAGAGAGGGAGAGGAGGGAAGAAGAGGGAAGGTGGAAGAACTCTTTTCCATTGATTAAGTTGGCCCTGAAAAGGGCCGTTTGGTCTTCAAAATGTAACTAACAGGAGCATCTTGGATGCTCTGCCGAGTACCGTGGTACAGGTCGCTTCTCGCACTTGACCGCATGCTTTGACCGCCTATGATAGGTGTTCGATACATCTACCCCACACCAGAAGCAGACAAGGTAATCTGCTTCTGGCCGGTTCCCCTTAGACAAAGGGTGATATCCCCCACAAGTTGTACAGACTCTCTTATCCTTAGAATCCATTTTGTTTTTGACTTCTTTTGGCTTCGACACTCCTATTTATAGCTCGGGACGGGACGAGTCTAATGTGTTGGGGCGATACCATGTTCCACCAATCAGAATAGCATGACGTCACATGACGTCACATGACGTCACAAAAAAAACAGACACGTAATATGTTGTCGACATTTTATTGAACTTGAACACATTTACAAAGCATATTATTGAACACAAAATTGAACTTGAACACAAAGGCATTGAACACAAAAAAACATATTTACAGAGCAAAAAAGCATCGACACCGTTGTCCCTTCTTCTGGTCTGGTTGCAAATCGGGGAAATGATCCCTGGCCCATTGTTCGACTAGTATATCGTTTACACGATACACGCGACCGAAAACGGAGAGGGCGTGTGTGGAGGGCACGTGAAATCGATGACATAGATAATACAAACAATAATGTCCGCACACAACACTGTCGAGTCCTTGAATCCATTGGGATTGGTAGTGAAGTTGTCGATCTCGCACGAAACGTCGAAAGGCTCCTCCGTAGACATCAGGGTGACAGCCGTACGAATCGAAGAAGGTAACGTGATCTGGTCCTTCGCATACAAACACGGTCCAGTGTTTGCCGGGTTGGTCTTCGTCGTCCGTGTTGATGACGTAGGCTTTAGGGTACGAGGTCGGGCGTAGTATATCCAGATTATTACGGGCCCATACACCCCCGAAAACGCTACCAGGGAGATGTTTTTCTAAAGTCTGTGTCAATTGTTGATTGGAGAGAGCCTCACCAATCTGTGATGACTTGTCGGTTAGCGTCGATTTCCAAGACATTGTCGTATTCGGCAAACACAACAAGACTGAGGTGATTGGTCGGGGCCGCAGCGAACTTGAGTTCCAAAGACAGGTTACCCGCCGCTTTGGGATGAAAGTAGTTACCATCGGCTCCGTGGTCGTTGGTCAAATCGAAACAATACAAGGTGTACCCATTGATATAGTCGTGGAAAGGGAGGTCCAGGTCTTCTCGGGTGTTTAAGACGGCCACCCTTTTCATCAAATCCAGGTAGGGAGTGATGGCTTGTCGCTGGGGAAAGTTGACGTCGTATTCGTCTACAATTTCACCGTTCTTGGTCAATTTGATGTTTTCCAATTGATTGTGTTGGAATTCGAAGGGATTTCTGTTTTTTCTTCCATCGTAGGCCGTGTTACGTACCATACCCACGATTAATCTCTTTGGTAGGCTTTCGTTGACAAACAGATTGTCTAAGACGTGACTGGTGCGATTGTCGGGAATGACCATGTCGCGGACCACCACACGCTTCAGGGGATACTTGGCGTTGGACGATTGAAGTTGCGCAGCCACCCGTGTGTAGGTACTGGGAGCCAGAGTGACGAACGGGATATCCAGGTAGGCTTTGGTGAACTCGACTTTGTAGTCTTCTGCATCGTTGCCTTCACCGTACATCAGAAAGAATTTCGTGGATTGCTTTTCCAATTTCAACCGCAGGTCCACACCGTCAATCAAATACCGATCTTGTAAACACATGTCCAAGTGTAGACGTGACTGCAATTCAAAGGTGCGACTGGCAGCGATGGTTTTCTGGCGTTCTTCCAATCCTTTGTTAGTCGGTGCCTGTCGTCCACCATCCCCATTGGTGGCGACGGATTTCGTGGAATTGAACTGTCCGGCGGTATCTTTTTCCCACAGGACTTGTTTCGACAGGTGGTCGTTCTTGGCTCCCTTACCGAAACTCAACAAATTCTCCAAGTAAGCCCGATAGGGATAGGTGGGCAGAGAGTTGGTGACCAAAGTTTCGGCATCCTTTCCCAGGCGTAATTTGACGTCTTTAAACAACGAATGAAACAAGTTGTTAATGGGTGCGACTTGACTATCCGCATCCAGGTCTCCCCCGTCGTTCTTGGTCACCTTCAGGGCCACGTGTAGTGTCATGTTGGCCAGATCGATGAAATCGGTGGTGGCATTGGAAATATAAAATTCGATGGGACCATCGTGGTTCAGGTCGGGTGTCAGTGGATACTTTCTAATGTGGGTCACCTTGTTTATGGCCGTCTGCGTGTCGGGTACACTGAACAAATTCTGCAATTCGTCTCGCGCGCAGGGACAGGAATCATTGCGCATTACCTGCGTAGCCATGGTCGAAGATATCTAGTTTACGTCGTTTGTGAGAGGTGACCTGTGGCTTCTTCTTCCTCTTCGGACGATGTGAAGTGGACGGGGTTCGTGAGGGGTCTTTTATAGGTTCCAGGTGGGCGACCACGTTCTTGAGTGTGTCGGACATCGTGTTTGACAACGCGGGGCGAAGCGTGTCCTGGGCGACTTTCTTCCAGTTCCATTTTTCACGACCACTGACGGCGTCGAGCACGCTTTGCCCCACTTTGGGTAACATTTGGACCACATTCTTTTTCACGGCCTCTTTGCCCGCCGACCACAAGGTCTTCCCGACCGATTTGACGGCATTCAATAACCCCGACCATCGACCGGCACCCTGTTGTCTCAGAATTCCCCCCTTGTACACTACCAGACCATTGCCAGCCCCTCGCTGTCTGAGCACTCCACCTTTGTACACTCGAATCATCATCGGCGGCGAAAATGAAGTTGGACCACCACCTTACCGTCGAGAAATGGCACGGCTTTCCCCATTCCGTTCCTTATATAGAGACCAATGGAGTTTAGTCGACTGTACTTCAGAGGTAAGTAGTGAATCCTGGCGGGGCGGTGATACAATCGTCGACTGGGAATCACGTCCAACAAAGTAGCCTTCACGTCGCCCACGATCTGGGGTTCGATAATGTCCGTGTAGATGTAAAACAGATCGAACTGGATTTGAAGATTCGCGATGTGGTGGGCGTAGAAATACCGTAGACTTTGGCCATCTTCGCCGGTCATTTCGATTGACTGCAGGGAAATCATCATTTCGTTTCCAGTCCATCCCAACATGGACACGATGGGACCACACAGACGAAGTTCGATTTTCGGCAACACCTCCAACCAGAAAAGCGTCTGCACGTGATTGATCTTCAGATACACTTTATCGTTAGTGTTGTCTTTCTTGAAAGACACGAAGGAACCTCTTGATACGGCCCCTTGACGCATCATCTCTCGAGTTTCGTAGGCGATTTGCTGTTTCTTCTCTTCGTCGGTCATTTCCTTGTTATTGGGATCCAAACGTTTGGGTTGATTGGCCAAATGATCGTAGATGGGAGTCAGGTTCCACAAATCATCCAGTCTAGTGTTCAGGACATCCAGGATGTGTCTCAGCGACTCGTAGTCGTCACTCTTGATGTGCGTTTCCATTTCGATCGATCCCTTGATCTCACCACCCTTTACACCTTTGAAACAATTCGACGGGTCAATCCTGTGGCGGTCCCGACATATCTTTACTTCGGACGCCGTGCTCGGGGGCGACCAAGGATGAATGCGTAAGCCGAGCGTGTTGTCTCGTTGATCGATGTTTTGCCAATGGTCAGGTAACGTGATCATGGACAGACCCACTTCCCAATCCCGATGATCGACAAGAAGTGGCGGTTCCAGGTGGGTGTGATACGTGGAGACTTTGTTGTCGGGATACCACGACATGGAACTGTCACTAGGAAGCGTGAGGTAAAAGGGTCGGTCGTTGTTCATTATGTTTGGTTTTCAAGGTCGGTGAAGGTAACAGGTAACCCAAGGTACTGGAGAGCAAAGCCGTCCACAAGGTAGTCTGCGATCCGTCGGGTTTGAAGGCCAACTGGGACAAAGAAACTCCCGCCACGACGTACACTAAAATCACTTGACAGAAAAAGACAATTTCCGCTTGTGGCACACGTTTTCCCAAGAGCGACCAATTGTGGGCACTCGCGGACGTAGACGTGATTTCGTCTTGCATGTTGACTGAGGTTGACGTCTCTCGCTCCTATTTATACGTTTTGGAGACTGGTCCTGGTCACCGGGTTACTGGTTCAACAAATAAGCTTCGAAATCATGTGTTACGGTGGGCATGTTGTCTATATTCCATTGTTTGACTTTATCTTCTTTGCAATTCCACTCCGTTATGAATAAATAGGGTCTACCCATACTATCAACAATGCTAAAGTCTGCTTTCTTAGCGACCCTAACACATTCGTCTTTACACCTGTACAACACACGGGAATGGGCCAACGAGATGACTTTTCCCGCTAGTATTCCTTTGTATTCCCATCGGTAACCACCACACAAAGACCCTTTAATCATTCTCAAATAGGGGCAGTTTGGTTTATATTTAGCGTGTTCGTGGAATGGATCGTCGAATTTCTGCCAATCCTTCAATATTAATTTGCAGCTGAAACACTGCACGCGATCAGTATCACCATAATACACAAACCCTGCTTCACTTAACTTGGGGGCGGATGGATGAACATGTGTCCATCGGTTGTCAAACGTGGCTAGACGATTATCAAATTCGATGTACTCAGACATGATCTTCTAGTAATGGTCTTGCATGTTGACTGAGGTTGACGTCTCTCACTCCTATTTATACGTTTTGGAGACTGGTCCTGTCGATCCACGAATTAAAACTCGCCGGATAGCCCAACCATTTCACCAAAACTTTGTCTTTTTTTCTTTCGAGTACTCTTTCGATGGGAAAGATCTCATCGTCGTTGACTTGGACCGCTTGCAATTCTTCGGGATAGAAGGTGCCCTGTATGGGTTCACCTCTTTCGTCCAAAAGTTTGTAGCCGGGACCGATGTTGGGTGTAACGTTAAATGTTTCCAGAGTCCAGTTTGGCCAGTAACCTTTATCAAAAGCCCCATGTTTCGGTAAAGCCAAACGTACGGTCGTGCCGGTGTCCATGGTTTTCTTTTTCTTTTTGGTGGGACGTGGAGGTGTTGTCAACATCCATTCGTGTTCGGGACGAACGTCTTTGGGTGCCATGCCAATGGTACGATGTCGTCTAGCATTATAAGCCCGAACCAATTCGTCTAGCACATCGATGTACCGTTGTGTTTGTCGATGAGTAAAGTATCGCCACATACGCTCTTTCAATGTCCGTTGAAATCGTTCCACCACACTGGCCTTGGTTTCGACGTTGTGTGTCACGAAGAAATGAATATTTTTCTTTTTCAAGTACGTTTGCATTTTTCGATTGAGGAATTCGGTACCTTTATCCGTTTGAAGTCGTAGAGGTTGTCGACTTTGAAAGATTCGACGAAAAGCGTCTACCAGACTGTCCCCCGTCTTGTTTTTGAGAGGCAACACCCATGCGTACTTGGAAAATACATCGATGACGCACAGCAAAAACCTGTATCCCTCATTCTGTTGGGCCAAGGCCGACATATCGCTCAAATCTGCTTGCCATTGGTGATCTATCCCGGCCACCACCGTGGGGGACCGAGAGAATTTCTTTTTCAGTGGTTTGTGCAAGGTGTACGCCCTTTGTTGTTTCAACCATGTCTTGACTTGGTCCAAAGCCACACCAGTAGCTTTGTGAAGGCCCAGGGCTCCACCGAAAGCGGCCGGGTGTTTCGGGTCGTAATATACTTTCTTCAGCTTTCGTTCCATGTTTCAATCGATTGTCATATGATCAGACTATTTATAGGTTTTGCAAAGACAGCCATCTTCTGGTAGATGTACTAGGGGTATCCGTACTGGAGATTTTCTTCTTTCTCGGACGTCGCGGCGGAGGCCGTGTGGGTGGCGTGGACAATACGTTCCATCGTTCTTGATTACCAATGGCTTCGCGCGGTACGTTCGTGGCCTTTAAACTTTGCATCACGCCAAACCATCCCATGGGGGCCTGGGTATTCTTTCGCCGACGAACCAAATCGTTCACAATGTCAATGGCATTGGTACATGGTACGGGTACGCCATTCCGAATCAATTCCAAGTTCTCATTCCACGACCAAGGTGTCTTTTCTTTCATGTGTTTCAACAAAAGGCGAGCTCGATGTTGATAGGCTCGGGGAACCGACTCCAGAATGGGTATCTCCGACACCACGGCTGCTTCTTCTTTGTGCTCGGGTATGTTTTCGTCCGACAAGGGAATGACCTGTTTTCTTTTCTTTTGCATCGTTTGATAACGCTGTAACAACTGTCCGTACCGTTGCATTTTATTTTCGTCGCCCAGTGTTGGGTCGTTTAGCACGCGTTGCATGTCTTGGTGAACATTTTCGACGGCCTGCTGCAGTGGATCTCGATCGTACACGGGTTCGACTTGCATGACTTTGACGGGTTTGACGTCGGTGGGTCCGTCGAAGGGTACCAGTTTCATTTTCTTGGCGAATTTCATCTTTTGGAAAAGACCGAAACAACCGGGTGAAGAATCCTCCTTTTTGTTGTTTCAGAAGTCGCCGACGGGTCTTCCAAGGTGTTTTAGACGTGCCCAAACGTCGTAACAAGGGGGCGTCCTTTTTCAAACGTTTGATTTCTTTGTCGGCCACAGGAACGTTGCCACGAATTAGGTTTCCAATACACTCGCACACACCGTCGACAATGGGCTGGGTCTCGAGCAAAAGTGGGCGGTCTTTGGGTGCAGTGTTCAATAGATACCGCAGTGTCTCCATGACTGAGCTCGGGGTCGTGCACCGGTTCCCTTTTTATACCTTTCTGTCCCACGGGTTATCCACCAAATAGTTTCTTGAACTCGGCAAACCCAGCGTTCGCTCTCTCGCTCCTTCGTGTCCAGGGATGTTTACCACCCTGTTGTCCTCCCAATAGTTTAGATACCAAGGGGGCTAATGCTGGAATGGCCATAGCGAGCAAGGCACCAATAGCACCGCCTTGTTGTTTGAGAAGCCTTTTTTTGACGTTGGGCGATGTTTGTGGATTAGTCAATTTGCGAAGCAATGCTCGATGTTGATTCAACTCTTTGGCACTCAGACCCTTTCCACGCTGAGCGGTTCGTCGAACGAATTTATTTCGTTTCTTGTTTCTTTCCTCTTGCAGCCTTTCCTTCCATCGCAGCAAGATACGAATCAACACGCCCCCGAAAAATCCACGTCCTCCGGGTTTCATGATCAGAGAGAGTTTTTCAGCCGTCGGCATGTTTTTCTCCGTCAATTGGGTCAACACCTGGCGATTTCGTTCCACCCATTTCTTGTGTTGTGCATGCAGGGGTTGGATGTTATCATTCAGCAAATGGTTGGCCGCCAACTTGAACCACTGCAACAATCCAATACGCGCCCTGCCCGTATTTTTGGCCAGCTGTCCATAAGCCATATCGGGAGTCAGTTGTTGTAACTTGCGAATGAACGCCTTCAATCCTTTTATAGAACTCTTCTTTTCTCTTCGTGGTCTTCGTGGTCTTCGAAAGATCGGCGAGGGAGACCGAGAAGGGGAACGTGGTGACATGGGTCGTGGGGGTGTGACTGGGGAGAAAAAGCGTAGTGGTGTGAGCGGTAAGGGAGACATAGGACTCGTGGGTGGTGTCAACGAGGGGGGTAACCATTGGGTTCTGGGGGCCCTCATGTTCGGACGAGTGCGCCTTCGTACCGTGGGACCACGAAGGTCCAGTGCCAAGGTCGGGAACGTCGCCCGGGGAAGGGTCGGAGGTGGGTGTTTCCGCTGCGTATTCTTCGTGCGAGCCATCGTGACAAACAGAATCAATTCGAGGTACAGGTCCCCCTTTTATACTTTTTGGACGTAGACGATGGGTGGTTCCTCTTCGGGTAAAATGTTGCTTCTCAACCGCAGAGTCTCGGGTGTGTCGGGCTTCAAATCAACGAGTAAGTAACTGCGAGGGGTACTCGTCGCATCCTTGAAAGCTTCCTCCATATACTTGGTATGGGAAGGGTACATCTGACGGGCCAACGTACTAATTTGCGAGGCGTCTCGAGGATTTTTGAACAAAACCAAGTAATGGGCATTCAGGCTGATGGTACGCTGTCGCTTGTCAAACAAGTTTTGCACAATGTACAGTACTGGCCAAATTAATAGCATTTTTTTATAAAACGTTGCAGAATTAACTCACTAAAATTGAAGTATGGATAAAATTATGCACGGTGCATATATTGAACTGAATTTTCTAACACATAACCAAATTGACATCCACTTCATATTGCATGTTTTGTTGACGTATTTGATGACGTCATAACGTCGTAGCGGCCGATGACGTCATTGATGTCCGTCATGTTGTTTTTTTGCCGTTTTTGGAATACAATCATTAGGGAATTTCTCTAATACAAGAGCACCTGTTACGTTTTGGGGGATATTACAGGAAAGACAAACTCATTAAAATGATTTCAATGGTCGTCCTTGACGCCATTACGACTGTGTGACGTCACAATGACGTCATCTCGCCAAAACAGGTTTTGTACGAGAAAACGCTTCAACTTGATCGATTTCCATGTTTTTGGTGTCAATTTATATCTTTTCTGGGACGCCGAATCGAACTAAGGCTATTATAATGTAAAAAAATCGACATAAATTTATTTTTTCAACGATAGTTTGTCTACAACGATGAGCAAATGGAGGAGCAGACTGTGATTTCAGGGCTGCATGCGTTCCGTAATTGACTAAAAACGATTTTGAATTTCAAAAAAATTATATTTCATAAATATAGAAACTCCATGTACAACATGTACAATTACAGGGTGCAATTCAACTAATTATGCAACTCAGCGTCTATTTATTTTATCCGTCACTAACGTTAGTCCGTTCCATTAGTTTAGTACTTCGTCTGAAAGCATAGTCTGGAATCATTGGCCCATCGTTGTAGACCAACTATTGTTGAAAAATTAAATTTATGTCAATTTTTGAACATTTTAATAGTCTTAGTTCGATTCGGCGTCCCAGAAAAGATATAAATCAAAACCAAAAACATGGAAATCGATCAAGTTGAAGCGTTTTCTCGTACAACACCTGTTTTGGCGAGATGACGTCATTGTGACGTCACACAGTCGTAATGGCGTCAAGCACGACCATTAAAATCATTGTTATTGAGTGTGTCTGTCCTGTAATATCCCCCAAAACGTAACTGGTGCTCTTGTGTCAGAGAAATTCCCTAATTATTGTATTCCAAAAACGGCAAAAAAACAACATGACGGACATCAATGACGTCATCAGCCGCTACGACGTCATGACGTCATCAAATACGTCAACCAAACATGCAATATGAAGTGGATGTCAATTTGGTTATGTGTTAGAAAATTCAGTTCAATATATGCACCGTGCATAATTTTATCCATACTTCAATTTTAGTAAGTTAATTCTGCAACGTTTCATAAAAAAAATGCTATTAATTTGGCCAGTACTGTAAATGACACTCGTGTCGTGGTGATGACTTTTTTTCGTAAGCCACTGTTGCAATATCTCCGTGTCTTCCCCCATCAAATCGTCCACGATTAAACATTGGGGCCCTTTGACTTGCCCCATCACGTCGTCAATATCCGTCAATCCTTTGACATAAGTGTATGGAAAGTGTTCGTAACTCTCTTGCCATTCTCCGTAGGCCCACACGGTGCGTTGGGGAGGGATGTCGAACAGAGACGCTTGGAGAAATTTCTGTACAAAGACCGTCTTGCCAACCCCTGTTGGACCGCTGACTAACATGGTAAAGGGGTGTTTGAACGCCACATCCATCTTGCACTGTCCCCCAATCCCCTTCTCCCCTGCCTTTTATACCTTCGCGCCCACCACAGAACAACAGACATGAAGTGAAATAAGAACAGATTTTATTTTACAAAAAATACAAAAAAGAGCATTCAAAAATACATTCAATACAACATATAGTACAAAGGAAAAGAAAAAATGTTAGTTAACGCGTTCTCTCTTCAGGATCTCTTGTCTCAACCAGGGTACGTTTCTCAGGACATGAGGAATCCAATACACTTTTCCCAACAGCTTCTGCATCGTATCGTGTGGGTGCCAGTCTTCCACTTCAGCAAACGTGACGACAACGGGTACCCATTCGCTCATATCGAAACAGGGGGGATACGCCAAGACTTCGGTCATATCTCTCGGACCCGCATACTGGATGAATGCTCGGGCAAAACTTTCTGCTTCCTTCTCCGCCAACAAAATAACAGCCGGCTTCGGGGTTTCGTCAGTTTCACTCGTAGTTGGGGTAATAACTGGAGGACTGACAGGCTTCTGTTTTCTGTTTTTCTTTGTAGCGCCTGTAGAATTCGAACGCTTCTCCTGACCAGTACCAGTATCGCTGACTGCGGGTGTTGTCTCTGGGCATATCGACGTTGTTGTCGAACATGCGACTGGCAACGGCTTCAAAGTTGTTTTCTGTTTGGATTTCTTTTTCGCACTCGAGCAGGCCGTGACCAAGCTGTCCACAGTTGAGACATTTGTGGTTGTCGTCGGTGGGTCTCTTGATCCCGTAACACTTTCTTTTGACGTCTTCTTTTCTTTCTTCGTCACTTTTCGCTTTTTGGGCTTCGGCTCGTTGTCCACACTGGGGCGCCCAGTGTCCTGGTTCTCCACAGCGGTAACATTTTCCATAGGAACCATAAGCTGATCTGTCTTGTCTTGGTTGTGGATTTCGTTGCTGCTGTTGGGAACGAGCAGGGCAGTCTCTATACCAGTGTCCGACATTGTTACAGGAGAAACAAACTTGACTAGCCATTGAGAGTAGAATGAAATTTTATTCTGAGACTTGGCTTCTTATACCCTTGGTTGTGACGTCACTCTCTTTTGATTGGTTCTTTCTTTTCCTTCGTTTCTATTGGTCCGTGTCTAGTCTATGATTTCCAGGCTTTCCACGTACTTTTGCACTTCTTCCCAATCAATGACAGCTTCACTCACGTGACAGGCCTCCAACAATGTCATCAGGCTGGCTCGATTACCATGTCTCGGTTCGTCTCCATCTCTGTTCGGTCGCCATCCTCCCGAGACACGAAAGTCAGTATCCATGGGGGTAAGTGTTGATCGGTTGGCCATTGTCATTGAATTGAACTAAACGCTTGTCGTACACGATTTTATACTTTTTGTTCTCGGGGCGTGTCCAGAGATCACGTGATCTAAAAATCTTAAACGGTTCTTCCTATTTCTGCTCATGTTGCATACGGTATTGTACAATAAAAAAACAGACATAAAACTAACAGCACTGATTCGAGTCTATTTCTTCCCGTGTATCAATTGGTACATCAGGTTGCCCATATACGGTAGCAGGTCGTCCCAAGCGATGACGGCTCCACTCGCGAGACAGGCTTCCATCAACGTCACTAGATTGGCTCGCTTAATGTTTCCCTGCATTTCTTGTACCAACAGCCTATAGCCAGCTTCCTTGTCGTACATTCTTCGCCATTGGTTGAACATGTTAATGATTTGTTTCCGTGTGTCGTTTGGGTAAATCTTCTTGGCGTGACTAATATACTCTTCACTGACCCCCAGCTGTCTGCCGAGAGATTCCCAACCTTCTATCACCATGTCAGAGATCTTTTCGGTATCCATTTCATTCAGTTCCCAATATAACATTCTCTCCGATGACTGCTCCATCCATACGCGTATGGGGCACACTCCATTTTTGCGTTTGATCACCGCCATCTTAAACCCAGGAACGATCTCCCAGTACTTTCTCAAGGCTTGCATGACATCTTCCTGCCATCGTCGTTCGTCTTCCCAGGTCTTGACTCGTTTCCATGGGTCGTCCACCAGACTGTCTAATACTTTATCGACGTCTTCTGATTTCGGCTCGTCCAACCAGAGGTAGTGACTGTAATCGTCAACAGGGTGCGAGGCTTGGCCCGTTATGGAAGACACACCTAGTCCTTGACACGCATGGTATCTCACACTGGGGTGAGCCATACTGCAGCCGAAACACTCCTGGCGCTGACTTGTTTCTATTATTGGCAAATAACATTTGCTGACACGAAAGTTGAGCCATCGTTCTCTGAGTTTTTCGACCATATCCGTATTCGTTGCTGCTGATTCACCATCTTCTCTGTTTGGTCGCCACGTTCCTGACAAATGAAAGTCAGTATCCATAGGGGTAAGTGTTGATCGGTTGGCCATTGTCATTGAATTGAACTAAACGCTTGTCGTACACGATTTTATATTTTTTGTTCTCGGGGCGTGTCCAGAGACGTCGATCACGTGATCTCGAAATCTTAAACGGATTGGAGATGACAAGCGGTTCGTTTTGATTGACGTGCCGTACGTTCTCCTTCATGATGACGTAATTCAGTTGTTGGGAGGCACGATAATTCAAGGTGAATCCCCGGACTTTGCATACCGTTTTTCCATCGCTTTGCCTGTACGCATAATTCTTTGGTCCTCCGCTCACAAATTCCTTAATGGTGACGTTCTCGGGCAACTCGTTCTTCCACTGGCCTAAACTCGAACCTTCCGGGGGATTCCATGATTTAGGATTATATTGGTAGATGACGCTGTCCGTGTCAAAATAGCATACGCGCTCTCCCAACTTTTCCAAGACGGAATAGAGTTTCAAACGGGCCTGGGCCGTGACGAAGGCGGCGATAACCTCATTGGTGATGGGACAGGGTGCGACATGTCCTTCTTTTTTCAACGTTTCCATCAAGACCATGTTGTCGTTGACTAACTGTACATCTCGCACGGTCTGGGTCACGTCCAACATTTTTTCAAAGAAGACGCTGGGCTCTGTGATATATTCTGTCTTGGGAAAATTGTCTCGCTGTCCGAATTTCCCCCAAGCCGTGTTGAGCTGAAGTTTACTAAACGCCCGCATCCCTTTGTTTGGTTTTATCGATGCGGGATCCAGACGAATACCTTCGGTTTCGTACACGTCGTTCACGAAGCGGATCTTGTCTTCTTCGGTGTGACAGGTGTCGGGATAGCCGCTACTTTCCATCTTCTTCTTTAGGTAGTGATTAATGTACCCCGTAAACAGACCACCCGTTTTGGCCTCGGGATCGTAGGTGCTGAATTCTTTCCAGTGCCAGACTTCGTACACTTTTAATACGCGATATCCCAGGCTCACCGCTTTCTTCAGTTCCAGAGTGACAAATGTACCCACCCAGGCTCGCTGTTCGTCGGTGTGATCACACGGTTGGTATTCTGCAATCTCCCCTTGTTGCATGTGTTCGTCGACGCAGCTTCGACACAGGGCAAACACCAGTTTCTGTTTTCGTCGAAACGGGAGCACCGGGTGGTACAGGCCACGAGGTGGTAACACGGAACACTGGATCAACCCTTCGTACTGCTGCCACTGGTCTTGATCGGGCTGTGTGACGATCGTGGGTTCCTTGATGGGAAAGGTACCGTACTTGCAGATGTAAGGGTACAGGGACGCCACGTCGATGTAGCGCATCTCTTCGGCCGACTCGTTGACTAACAGTTGAATGGCATTCGTTCTTCCGCCAAAGAAAGCGTTGCGGGGCATCAGAGGTTCGGGAGCGGGCCATTGCTGATCTTCCAATCCAATCAGAAATTCGTCCATCTCGGGATCATGGCGTCGTTCTTCTTCCATCTCACACTCCCACATGACGCGAATGGTCTGCATACCGTACTGTTCCTGGAGTTGACGGTGACGTTCCTGGGTCTTCTGGTACAAGTCTCGCATACTGCGCGAGGGATCGTAGGGATGTTTATGTTGAACGTCTTGGACGGGACCCGGAAAACATTTGGGACAACCGTGAAAGGCACAGCCGTGAAACTCGTACACTGTACCCGTGGTCGTGTCCATACCATCTAAACTGTAAGGGCCGACTCGACATTCACTACCATTGCGGGCGTGTCGAATGTTTGGTAGAGGGGTCTGGTTCCGGAAAGCGGCCATGGTCTGTCGATGTTGTTCCCATTCCAACCAACGAAGTGCTTTGTTGGACTGTTGTCGAGGCTGGAAGCGATGCCAGTCTTGACCCGATGTCGGCTCTTGCATCAGGGCTCGAGGAATGACGACGAGTGTGTCTTTCTCCAGGTAGTGTGTGCGTAGTACGCGACTGCAGGCGGAGGCCAGGGTCAGGCTCTTCTCAAAGGGGTCGATGCCCGTGTCCATGAGGAATATCTCGCGAAACACACCACAACACCGGCGCAAGACATCCACATCGCTCTTACAGTAGGTCAAAATTTCCTGGCGAAAATCAAAGACGTCGTGACTGTGTTGTTGGTACCACGCGTGAAACTTCTCTCGTTCCGACACGCTCATGCCATCCGGATCGTAATCGGTGTTGGGAGGATAAGCGCCCACGTAATCTTCATTCTCCGGTCTGTTAAAGTGGTGAGGGAAATAACCTTTCTTCAATTCTTGCAGGTCGAAGGTTTTGGGTATGTCCCGTAAAGCCATTGGTAAAAAGTTGAGGGAATCGATGAATTTGACCGTACCAACAGTGATAGTCATCGCTTTCCCACCCTGCATTATAACTTCAGGTTGCGCCACGGAATGTTTGTGCAGCGTCTGTAAAATCAGCAGTCCGTCGTAACCTTTAAAGTTGTGAGCCACGGCGATCACGGGACTCGATTCGTGACTGTCATTTTTCCGACCATCTACCACCGTACCGTGAGCAGCGAGTTGCAAAAACCATTTGCCCACATCGTCCAGTGTGTTTGGTCCTTTAAACACAATTTCCCGTTGGTGATTCCAGTACGTGTCACAGTGCTCGCAGGGTTCTTGGTTATCGATACAAAAGTGACAGCACACTTGCAGAACACATAAGTTGGGAATGTGTTCACCTGTATCTTGCTGGCATTCAAAGTCAAAGAAGACGAAACGGGTCAACGTTGATTGCTGTTGTTTGTCGATTTGTGTCTTTCTGTCTCTATCCATATCGATGGGTGATTTTAGCGGTTGAATGTAGCAAAACTGTTTTGCGGCCGTGTGCCACTCACGACAGATGGAGCACTTGTATTCTCCGCATCGATGTTCTTCTAAATTTCGCTTGGCTGCGATGACGTCCCATTCCTTCTGACATTTTACGCATTTCTTCCACCGATGACATATACTGCCGTTGGCTCTGGAACGGGTGGCGAGATGGTTATCGAAACACTGCCGGCTCACAAACACACGATGACAACAGTAACACGTCTTTTGTGTTGGGATCGGGTAGACAGGGTGGACCCACTTTCTTGCAGCCTTGACACATGACGTGACACGAATGTTTCTCGGCATGATCGTATCCCACTTGACAGGTCTCACAAAAATACGACCTTTCCGCAAAGGCGGGCAGGGAAGTAATAACGTCATAATGTCTGCTGTGTAAATACAGGTTCAGCTGTTTTGGTGTTCCAGTGACGTGCTTTGTTCCTCGATAGATGGCCTTACCAAAGATGGCTTGAGAAAAAATGTTGAGTTGGTATCCTTGTCCTCCCAAATACCTGGCGTACAGTTCCCACGTTTCCATCCCCGTACAAGCTTCCTTGGTTCCACCGGCGGCATCGATGAGTGCTTCTGTTTTCTTCGTCTGCCACGAATGGGGTCCTGTCCTGAATAATCTCCTCCTCTCCCTTTGCCACTCAGGTGTGTCTTGTTTGTTCGCATAGTGACGAGCAACGACAATGGCTCGCTGGAAACACAAGTCATCGGTATTCTTTATGGTGACGAGGCATCTCTTTTTCTTTAAATACTCGTCAAAATTAGCGCTGTGTCTCTTCTTGACGTTTGTTCCACCGCTACCTCTACCATCGGGAGGGGACACGTGACAAATATTCATGGACATGCGTTGATCGAGTCGAAATTCCTCGTTGCTCTGTAAGACGGCAGCCACTTTCTGTAAAATATCTTCGGCTTTTAACAGACGATACTCTCGAAACGGTAACCAAATAGGTGTTTTGAGTCCCGGGTGACTAATGGCAATTCGTACGTAGTCACTTTCGCTGGCGTTCAAAGTTCGGCGAATTTCCTCAATGATGGCCTCAACGGTGTTGTGTAGTTGCTGAGGCACATCAGCGGCTGGAACGTGGGACCAATCTTCCAAAAAGTCTATGTCCACACATAGCGACTCGGTTCTAAATAAGCGACTGTATCTTCTATCGACGGGGCGTAATGTAAAACTCATCTTTCTTCGTTCGGTGATAGCTTGAAAATGCCAGAACCGCTCCCGTCGCTCGCTTTTATCCCTGTCCGACACCCACGTGATATAACGTTGCACATACGTTGTATAACGTTGCATTACATCTCTATTTAGCCTCCAACGTACACCCTACGATGCATAACGTTGCATCGCATCTATATTTAGCCTTCAACGTACACCCTACGATGCATAACGTTGCATAACGTTATCCTAAGCGCTCTAACGCCACGCTATGAATGGACTCGTCCGTGACGTCATATCAAATGGATTCGTCCTAACGGTTATAAAACGACACAACATTCATCTCTCTTTGTCACAATGGCAAACGGTGCTCCGATCATTCGCCTCGGTGAAAACCCCAATGCGGACACCTTGATGTATCTCAGGGGTGATACTCTTGCCATCATCACCCCAGACGATATCTTTGTCTTACCTGACGAGGTATTAAAAACACCTCCCAGGAAAAGACCTCCTCCCGAATTAGTGGAGGCCATTAGACGAAACCGACATAAAGTGCGGCGCACTCTCCAATTCTAGTGAGGACAAACGGCCCTTTTCAGGGCCAACTTAATCAATGGAAAAGAGTTCTTCCCCCTTCCCTCTTCTTCCCTCCTCTCCCTCTCTCTCTCTCTCTTCTCTCTCTCTCTCTCTCTCTCTCTCTTTCTTCCGCGCGCGCGCGCCCTCTCTTTCTGGGTCATGCACGTGCAAGGTCACGTGCAAGGGGTCAAACACGTGCAAGGGGTCACACACGTGCAAGGGGTCATCAAGGTCAAACACGTGCAAGGTCATGTGCATGCACGTGCATGCGTCTGCGCATGCACGCACGAGCGTAGTCATACAAGCGCACATACTACTACAAAGTCTACTAAAAGTATTACATTCGTCCCTTTCTTTAAGACTTTTTGCTCAGTATTAGTTAAAAGATTCCTATGAATCCTTCCCAATAACCATACCAACATCTGTAGAATAATAAAACTATTCATGAATGTAGCAGAAATCTAAAAATCAACGTATATCACCTCCCGCACTAGCAAGATTTATGCGAAATGAACAGGTAGGAGACTCCTAAAACTTATATGTGCTAAACCCTATAATTATTCATGCATCAGGCAAATCTAAATGATTACTATACTATAAAAGAAAACTGTGAAAAACAAACACCAATGATCAACATCAAAAATCAAAAATCAAAAATCAAAATCGCATGCAAAAAATCTCCAAAAATTCATCAATGTACTTCAAAGTCCTATGAAAATTCAGTTGAATCTAAACCTAAACACAGAAAACACAAATTGTCTTTTTAAAATCTTGAAGTGTCCTAATTTCAAAGCACTATAACACATCACATAATATTTTCAAAGTTCAGTTTCACATTAAAGTCTGTATCAGGAACTCTCAATTTGGTAAACTGGTAAACCATATCTTCTTGGAGTTGTAGTGGTCATTCTCAGCTACCATAGTCTCAAGTTGAAAACTTTCTTCTTCACTTCTCGAAGGACGATTGGTTTGTACAAGTTTATTCGTCAATCAAACATGTCATTGAAATCAGACCATGAACTATTTATTTACCAAATTATTACAACTTTATTGTGCTATTAATCTAATATTATATTAATATATTAATCCGAAAACGTACTAGCAAATATTTCTCTAATTAAAATTAAACTTTATTTAATCATTATAAACTTTGATGTGTCCCTTTAACTATAAATTTTCAAAGTCATTTTGACCTCTTAACCTTATCTAAATTTTATAATGTCATAATTTCCGCTTGTGTTTTTAGAATTACACAAAACAATTTCACTATTTTTTTATAATTGCGTTTACTTTCGTTTTCGAATTCCTAGTGTTAGTTTATATTTCTCGTAGGTAAAATGACCTTTTTGACCTAAACATTATAATTTCGTATGTCTATTTCACACTCAACCAAAACAAATTATACTGTTACATCATCGAGAATGTCAATCAAATATGGCCACTATATGAACGACATTTCAATTTATAACTTCCGGTTTCGCCATTATTATTACATTAGTTAGAATAGAACTGTCAATCAAATATGATCAGTAAATGGATGACATTCTATCTCATCCTATAGTAGGACGCTAAACCAAATACTTCAACACATGAAACAAGCCCATGGCTACTTATTTCACATTAGTATTACATAAACATTATATAGAATCAAGTTCCAAGCAAATGATTCGGGTTTCATTCACCGGGAACACACTCTTTATTTATATAAACATGACAGTCAGAATATAACTGACTTATAATAACACATATATACCATATTATATATATACATTAACACAGGTATTAAATCCTATTATTTAACATAATTCGACCTCATGTCAAATTACACCATCTAATCATCGCGTATTGTTTTTGTTTTTTTAGTTAACCATGTAAATAATAGGAAAATATATTAAACGTAGCCTACATGTATATATCACGTTCATAAGCAAAACAATAATTACATAAAATTATATGCGTACCAAAATGTACCGCATATTCCCTACACTTTTCTACAAAGTGTGCTATTCTTATCTTAACCACCTATCAAACTCGTATTAATGACTTTGCGAAAATCTCACAATTGAACGAGCCAAAAATCTTAGTTGTTTTTTTTTCTCAGGAAAACCACACCTACATCCCTAGATTTTAACCACATGGGATTTTAACATAACCTAATCCCTAGATTTAATTAAATGGGATCTTAACATAACCTAACTTTTTATTCAAAAGCTAAATTATAATAACTTTGAAACCTGGACTAATGATCTCAAAATTACCATACTCTACGTATCCACACGTAACCACATACATGGACAACACAAAAACACAAATTATAGCAATTCAACTTTGTATTCAAAAGTTGAATTACTCCATTTAGTCTTACTCGACTAAAACACTAATTAATGAGACTTTGGACAAGGATCTCAAAAATTATATTATATACGAAACAAACGAAAAATACATTTTAACGAATTTATAGTAGCGAGCACAGCCATCTTGAAAAAAAAAACAGAGTTAAACACTCCTTAGATCTGCCGTCTAACCACTGCAATCCGGAGACAACATTAGTTCCTTACTTTTTTTTTATTTCTTACTTCGTTTCTTTATCCTTATTTATTAATTTTGTTTTATATCGAAGAAAATTTTGTTTGTTTTAAATCCTACTTTCTAGAGACCATCACTTTAAACTGTTATTACTCGAATTAACTATAGGTCATATTGACCTCGCAATATACATACTTACACATGTTTATGAAACCTATCAATCAAAACTTATGAATGAATATTATTTATTCTCCTACAGTTAAATTTTAAATATATAGCTTCAATATAGATTTTAAACCTAAACGAATATTATTTGGTCATTAAACAATTTGAACATATTTAATTTAACAAACAAAATGTATTTACCAAGATTTTTGGATTATCATCATCAGGTTTTCGTATTTCCGCCAAAATTTTCTTCGTCTCTGGATGTACAGATCTGGTTTTGTTTTTTCTCTGAACGTCTTCATACATATATTCTTCTTCTAAAGTGATTTCTTTTTTCGTCTAATCTTCTTCCAGGTTACTTGATCGTTATAGTCACTTTCACCAAATCAAATATGTAGTACCACGAGCTTCTTTGTCCAACATGGAGAGCAGAAATTAACCGAACTGGTCGCCATATTGTACATTCGACTCGTACATATTAGAACAGCCCTTGATCATCTAGAATTGTGTCTCTAACTGTCTTCATAGCAAAGGCGGGCAGGGAAGTAATAACGTCATAATGTCTGCTGTGTAAATACAGGTTCAGCTGTTTTGGTGTTCCAGTGACGTGCTTTGTTCCTCGATAGATGGCCTTACCAAAGATGGCTTGAGAAAAAATGTTGAGTTGGTATCCTTGTCCTCCCAAATACCTGGCGTACAGTTCCCACGTTTCCATCCCCGTACAAGCTTCCTTGGTTCCACCGGCGGCATCGATGAGTGCTTCTGTTTTCTTCGTCTGCCACGAATGGGGTCCTGTCCTGAATAATCTCCTCCTCTCCCTTTGCCACTCAGGTGTGTCTTGTTTGTTCGCATAGTGACGAGCAACGACAATGGCTCGCTGGAAACACAAGTCATCGGTATTCTTTATGGTGACGAGGCATCTCTTTTTCTTTAAATACTCGTCAAAATTAGCGCTGTGTCTCTTCTTGACGTTTGTTCCACCGCTACCTCTACCATCGGGAGGGGACACGTGACAAATATTCATGGACATGCGTTGATCGAGTCGAAATTCCTCGTTGCTCTGTAAGACGGCAGCCACTTTCTGTAAAATATCTTCGGCTTTTAACAGACGATACTCTCGAAACGGTAACCAAATAGGTGTTTTGAGTCCCGGGTGACTAATGGCAATTCGTACGTAGTCACTTTCGCTGGCGTTCAAAGTTCGGCGAATTTCCTCAATGATGGCCTCAACGGTGTTGTGTAGTTGCTGAGGCACATCAGCGGCTGGAACGTGGGACCAATCTTCCAAAAAGTCTATGTCCACACATAGCGACTCGGTTCTAAATAAGCGACTGTATCTTCTATCGACGGGGCGTAATGTAAAACTCATCTTTCTTCGTTCGGTGATAGCTTGAAAATGCCAGAACCGCTCCCGTCGCTCGCTTTTATCCCTGTCCGACACCCACGTGATATAACGTTGCACATACGTTGTATAACGTTGCATTACATCTCTATTTAGCCTCCAACGTACACCCTACGATGCATAACGTTGCATCGCATCTATATTTAGCCTTCAACGTACACCCTACGATGCATAACGTTGCATAACGTTATCCTAAGCGCTCTAACGCCACGCTATGAATGGACTCGTCCGTGACGTCATATCAAATGGATTCGTCCTAACGGTTATAAAACGACACAACATTCATCTCTCTTTGTCACAATGGCAAACGGTGCTCCGATCATTCGCCTCGGTGAAAACCCCAATGCGGACACCTTGATGTATCTCAGGGGTGATACTCTTGCCATCATCACCCCAGACGATATCTTTGTCTTACCTGACGAGGTATTAAAAACACCTCCCAGGAAAAGACCTCCTCCCGAATTAGTGGAGGCCATTAGACGAAACCGACATAAAGTGCGGCGCACTCTCCAATTCTAGTGAGGACAAACGGCCCTTTTCAGGGCCAACTTAATCAATGGAAAAGAGTTCTTCCCCCTTCCCTCTTCTTCCCTCCTCTCCCTCTCTCTCTCTCTCTTCTCTCTCTCTCTCTCTCTCTCTCTCTTTCTTCCGCGCGCGCGCGCCCTCTCTTTCTGGGTCATGCACGTGCAAGGTCACGTGCAAGGGGTCAAACACGTGCAAGGGGTCACACACGTGCAAGGGGTCATCAAGGTCAAACACGTGCAAGGTCATGTGCATGCACGTGCATGCGTCTGCGCATGCACGCACGAGCGTAGTCATACAAGCGCACATACTACTACAAAGTCTACTAAAAGTATTACATTCGTCCCTTTCTTTAAGACTTTTTGCTCAGTATTAGTTAAAAGATTCCTATGAATCCTTCCCAATAACCATACCAACATCTGTAGAATAATAAAACTATTCATGAATGTAGCAGAAATCTAAAAATCAACGTATATCACCTCCCGCACTAGCAAGATTTATGCGAAATGAACAGGTAGGAGACTCCTAAAACTTATATGTGCTAAACCCTATAATTATTCATGCATCAGGCAAATCTAAATGATTACTATACTATAAAAGAAAACTGTGAAAAACAAACACCAATGATCAACATCAAAAATCAAAAATCAAAAATCAAAATCGCATGCAAAAAATCTCCAAAAATTCATCAATGTACTTCAAAGTCCTATGAAAATTCAGTTGAATCTAAACCTAAACACAGAAAACACAAATTGTCTTTTTAAAATCTTGAAGTGTCCTAATTTCAAAGCACTATAACACATCACATAATATTTTCAAAGTTCAGTTTCACATTAAAGTCTGTATCAGGAACTCTCAATTTGGTAAACTGGTAAACCATATCTTCTTGGAGTTGTAGTGGTCATTCTCAGCTACCATAGTCTCAAGTTGAAAACTTTCTTCTTCACTTCTCGAAGGACGATTGGTTTGTACAAGTTTATTCGTCAATCAAACATGTCATTGAAATCAGACCATGAACTATTTATTTACCAAATTATTACAACTTTATTGTGCTATTAATCTAATATTATATTAATATATTAATCCGAAAACGTACTAGCAAATATTTCTCTAATTAAAATTAAACTTTATTTAATCATTATAAACTTTGATGTGTCCCTTTAACTATAAATTTTCAAAGTCATTTTGACCTCTTAACCTTATCTAAATTTTATAATGTCATAATTTCCGCTTGTGTTTTTAGAATTACACAAAACAATTTCACTATTTTTTTATAATTGCGTTTACTTTCGTTTTCGAATTCCTAGTGTTAGTTTATATTTCTCGTAGGTAAAATGACCTTTTTGACCTAAACATTATAATTTCGTATGTCTATTTCACACTCAACCAAAACAAATTATACTGTTACATCATCGAGAATGTCAATCAAATATGGCCACTATATGAACGACATTTCAATTTATAACTTCCGGTTTCGCCATTATTATTACATTAGTTAGAATAGAACTGTCAATCAAATATGATCAGTAAATGGATGACATTCTATCTCATCCTATAGTAGGACGCTAAACCAAATACTTCAACACATGAAACAAGCCCATGGCTACTTATTTCACATTAGTATTACATAAACATTATATAGAATCAAGTTCCAAGCAAATGATTCGGGTTTCATTCACCGGGAACACACTCTTTATTTATATAAACATGACAGTCAGAATATAACTGACTTATAATAACACATATATACCATATTATATATATACATTAACACAGGTATTAAATCCTATTATTTAACATAATTCGACCTCATGTCAAATTACACCATCTAATCATCGCGTATTGTTTTTGTTTTTTTAGTTAACCATGTAAATAATAGGAAAATATATTAAACGTAGCCTACATGTATATATCACGTTCATAAGCAAAACAATAATTACATAAAATTATATGCGTACCAAAATGTACCGCATATTCCCTACACTTTTCTACAAAGTGTGCTATTCTTATCTTAACCACCTATCAAACTCGTATTAATGACTTTGCGAAAATCTCACAATTGAACGAGCCAAAAATCTTAGTTGTTTTTTTTTCTCAGGAAAACCACACCTACATCCCTAGATTTTAACCACATGGGATTTTAACATAACCTAATCCCTAGATTTAATTAAATGGGATCTTAACATAACCTAACTTTTTATTCAAAAGCTAAATTATAATAACTTTGAAACCTGGACTAATGATCTCAAAATTACCATACTCTACGTATCCACACGTAACCACATACATGGACAACACAAAAACACAAATTATAGCAATTCAACTTTGTATTCAAAAGTTGAATTACTCCATTTAGTCTTACTCGACTAAAACACTAATTAATGAGACTTTGGACAAGGATCTCAAAAATTATATTATATACGAAACAAACGAAAAATACATTTTAACGAATTTATAGTAGCGAGCACAGCCATCTTGAAAAAAAAAACAGAGTTAAACACTCCTTAGATCTGCCGTCTAACCACTGCAATCCGGAGACAACATTAGTTCCTTACTTTTTTTTTATTTCTTACTTCGTTTCTTTATCCTTATTTATTAATTTTGTTTTATATCGAAGAAAATTTTGTTTGTTTTAAATCCTACTTTCTAGAGACCATCACTTTAAACTGTTATTACTCGAATTAACTATAGGTCATATTGACCTCGCAATATACATACTTACACATGTTTATGAAACCTATCAATCAAAACTTATGAATGAATATTATTTATTCTCCTACAGTTAAATTTTAAATATATAGCTTCAATATAGATTTTAAACCTAAACGAATATTATTTGGTCATTAAACAATTTGAACATATTTAATTTAACAAACAAAATGTATTTACCAAGATTTTTGGATTATCATCATCAGGTTTTCGTATTTCCGCCAAAATTTTCTTCGTCTCTGGATGTACAGATCTGGTTTTGTTTTTTCTCTGAACGTCTTCATACATATATTCTTCTTCTAAAGTGATTTCTTTTTTCGTCTAATCTTCTTCCAGGTTACTTGATCGTTATAGTCACTTTCACCAAATCAAATATGTAGTACCACGAGCTTCTTTGTCCAACATGGAGAGCAGAAATTAACCGAACTGGTCGCCATATTGTACATTCGACTCGTACATATTAGAACAGCCCTTGATCATCTAGAATTGTGTCTCTAACTGTCTTCATATCAGAACAGCCCTTGATCGTCTTTGCTCATCTTTCACGTTGTGTACTTTTACTGGTCTCTTAAGACGTTCGTCTTCTCAGTTAAAACAATGTAAGAGTTTGATTTTACCTTTTATGTAGCAGATATTAAGTTATACATACAAGCAATGTACATATCATCATTACAGTCAATACTAGCTCATTCTTCCCATCTTAGATCGTACAAATGGCATTTTTATAAAGAAACCTGTTAGCCACGCGTAACAGTGCGTGTTCATTAGCCTTGACTGACATAACTAACAAAATGATTGGTTAAATTAACAACTGGCCTGATTCCTATCACGTGTAATTCGTTTACCAAAAACAGGTAATATTACAAGCTATTAATGTTTTTTATGTCACTCAAACTCTGAGTTGATTTCAGTACTTTAAGTGCATATTACATATAATGTGAATAATTTTAAGACTTGCCAAATGATTAATATAATATAATTGAATTTCATCTTAAACGTTAATCTTAGAAGCACAAAGTCTACTAAAAGTATTACAATGTCAGCTTTGTACATTTCCGTCTAGCCTCGTTCATCATTACTAAAATTAGTACGTTAAAAAGCATAGTCTCGATTACCCAGTTTTGATTTAATTATCAATGAGCGTCAGCTAGCCTTGACATCAAGAGTTGATTATGGTCTGGATAAGTTAGTTAATGTCTAATTGATAATTTAGATAAGATTTCAGGCCTAAAGAAAGACATGAAAAAGGCAAACTTAGCTCTTGCATAATGCATGTTTAATGAATTGTTTATGGTTTTAGATTTTAGACACAGCGAAAGATGCACTAGAATTAGATTATGGTGATAGATTACCGGCTGGTTCAGTTATAAAAACAAAAGCCTGTAAACCCCTTGGTTGTAAACAAATTTGTCACATGGTTTTAGACAAATGGAAGGCACCAGATACCAAAAATGTAAATACAGTTTAAATCCCCTTTTAGACAAAAATAACATATGCAATGATATATCTGTAATGTGCTGTGTAACCATTGCGGCAGTTAGCTATGCTTTCTACAGAGCTATGCAAAGCGTGATTTGGTCACTGAATTTTACGTGACAAAGAGTAGATTTGCCTGTCCAACCTAGTTCTCGTGTGCGTGATAGGAACAATTGTCTGCCTAAGCTTGTGGGTTTTATCCTGTTTCCGATATCCCCGCACTTCTAACGAGCCTCGTGTGAATGAAATATACTGAAAGATATTATGTTAGTCCCAATATTAAAACCCTTACCATTTTTATATTTTAGGTTTTAGAAACTGGTATAAAGAAGGTTTTAGACTTCATGGATCGAAACAAATTGGCATCTGTTGCATTCCCCGCTCTTGGTTGTGGTAGATTATTTCGTTTTCCTGTAGATCAAATGGCGCTGACAGTTCTGACAGTCTTACAACAAGAGGTAGCGAAACACCCAATAATAAAGGTACACAATTAGAAAATATTCATTCCCAAAGTGTGTTATTCTGGAGGATTCTGAGATGATCCTTGAATAGGCCTCTGTCGACATTGTGCTGTGCCTTTTGCTTCAAAAAGTCTGTTTTTTGGTCAACATCTAATTGTAACAGTCTATAGTTGGTGTTCATGCGACCATATCGACACCAGAGCAGTTGGGGCAGTTGGAGCATACCAGTACCCAGAGAATTACTGTATACGGTGCTATGTGGATACAAGGACAGTTGCCTCACATGCTACTATGTCGTAACAAGTACAGTTAGAGCATAAACTGACATGCTACCATGTCGATACAAGGCCAGTACAAGGTCAGTTGCTACATAAGCTGCCATGCCGGTACGTACACTTTGTCTCTCCTGCTACCATGTCTATACTACGGACAGTTACTCCACATGCTACCATGCACGTAACAAAACAGTTGGTGCGTAAGCTGTCATGTCAGCTCACCGACAGTTGCTACATACGATGTCATGCCAGTACCAAGACAGTTGCTAGTTGCAACCGATACTGTTGATTCATAAACTGCAGAAGTTGTCATGCCAGTACCCGGAGAGTTACTACGCATGCTGCAATGGCTGTCTGTTCGCCGTATCTTTTATTTGTTTTGGGGAAAAATCAAATGAATATGTCCAATTTTTTGTTGAAACTTGCCCATACTCAATGTTCTGCGACTTTTCGTTCCGCAGTTATCCCAAATTCGCCGAAAACCTTCCAAACACGACAGAGGCTATAGATTGGGAGGGGTGGTTATGAGAGGACCCTCCGCGATGTTACTTCCCGGACTTACCCCCCACCCCCACCCCCTTTGCCAAAATACTTGTAAACGCGTTAGAAGCAACAATTTTAGATTGATATTAAAAAAAAAACACAAATTGGAGTGACGCATTGGGATTATCAAAGGGCGAACTTTATCGATATTCAGCGTTCACATTATTTTTTCGTTCTGGAGTTATTATCCCTTTTCTGTAAACCTTGTGAATGCGATAAAGGTTACAATTATTATCCGATTTAAAAAAAAGTTCGAATATATAACCGTTACGCCGCAATATTGACAGTGTTTGAATTTCGTGAGAATCAGACCAAAACTGTAGGACAAAATGGCCGCTCATCGTATGCCAATAATGTAAAAGTATGGTATATAAAGGTTGTGGATCCTCGGGAGGTCACAATTTGGATCCGATTTTGATGGAACTATAAATTTATGTGTATATCACACATGTCCGGATTTCTGTCGATAATCACGCATATTGGAACTTAACTTCCTGGATTATGACCCCTGATTGTCCGAAAAACCGTTAAGAACCGTTTACATGCAAATAGTCTTTAGTCTGTGGACGTATCTTGCATAGCATTTGATGGGAAACATTCGGGCCACAAGAGGTTTACATTATAGATATTCATGACCATTCCACAACCACGGGTCCATCCCCACCCTTTTCCGAAAACCTGACATATTGCTGCTGTTTGGGATTATTTCAACGATATGGGTGGCTATCTTTTGAAATTTCTGTGTCTTGGATACTGCCAATTCTTTTCCGTTATCAGTAATTATTCACAGAGTTTATTTATCTCTTTTTGTTTTGTTTTTAGAAAATAACTTTTGTAATCTACGATAATGGTGTTTATGAAGCGTTTCTGAAACAGCTTAAAACATTTTCGCCTATGATACACGGAGCTGTTGGCGGAAGAGCAGAAGCATACAGCTCGGATGATTGTGACTCATACGATGATACCGGTGACTCAACAGATTTGGATGATGATGATGCAGATGAATTTACAGACATTTTTACTACAGGTAAGAATAAAAACAATTGCTACCCAAAGGTCATTTTTGTAGTTTTATATTTTAATCGACAATTGTCTAGAGTGTCAATTACCATCCTATCGTTTTTTTATAAGGAACAATCGCGCGTGATTTACCTCCCGATCCCTCTGTTAAATAATAAATATTAAGAAATTGTAAATCTAAAAATGAAAAAGATAGATTTTCTATAATAAAGACCCCTATGGGAGAGTTGCCCCCCACCCATTTCGCCATTTTACAGAGAAAGTTTTACCCTATTTATATTGAAAGGCCGTAAACGAAACCTTGGTAGTTGAAATTCCAAGAAATGGAATGGCTGCTGTCTCATCAGAATACCCCCACACCTTGTCACATAAATGCATGGAGTAGTCATTAATAGATTCTTAGTTGACCAATTTGGGTTTTAGAGGCGTTAAATCTCCCTCTCCACCGAACTCAGTATTGTACTAATCAGTGGTATGTTAAAGCCATGTATACATGGTAAAACCCGTATGGTTATAAATACAAGCTAAGGTCGTGTATACGTTGTAAAACAATGACTATCATTACAAACAACGAACGCGTCTTACGTGTCCGTGTACAAGTCAATGGCTATTTATGTAAACTAAGGCCATGTATATAATGTAAAACAGCTATGACTATAATTACAGATACTGGTATTGACATTTACGCTTCTAGTAAAGATGTATGTAAACAAGCGAAGCAAACTATGAAGAAATTCCTGAAGGACAATTACTTATACAAGGCTTGTGTTAAAATTGAAACTAGTTGTAAAACGCCCCTCGATCAAGACTTCAGAGAAGACATGAAACGGGAAGCAAATAAATTAAATGTTGATATGAAGATATGTAAGACAAAACTCTGTGAAAATGGTAAATACAAAACTCCCATTTCATGTGGGTGTATATCGTAGTTCGATCCTTCTGTCTGTCCGCCCTCCCAGGTGTATGCCACCTAGCTTTAACTACAACCATTGATTTGCAAACAAATACGAACTGTTCCCTTTTGTAATGAATCCTTGGTAGCTCACGAAAGGTTTTAATTATAATCCGAATTTGTTGACTGTACATTAAAGATAGTTGTGACATTTTAAAACCTTGGACTTCCGACATAGCTCAAAACCAGTCGCCATATCCGACGTAGGACTCCATGCATCTTTTCTCACTATCTTAATAGACTTTTTATTATCTAGTATCTTCACTTGTCGTCTTCACGTTGTGTAATTGCTTCTTATATATCTGTCTCATTTAGTTAAGACGTTTGCCTTCCCAGTAATAACAATGCATAATTTCGTTTTTATACGCAAATATTTTCATTTGGACGTACATTGTCGTTGCACCTGTCCAACCATGTGTTAGTGCGTCCATGGGTCCTTCCGTTCACATTTGTTTGTTGACACTCTACTTGTCACAATGTTTATTCCATTTTGACGAAGCTTGACATAAAGGACTATCTCCCAAAGAACTCGGTTTCGTTCGATATTGGCATGTATTGGACCATAACTTCATGGATAATGGCCCCTGATTTTATGAAAAATGACGGTTTTAGCTTGTGGACTGTCTAGGGGGTCACAATTTTATTTCATAATATCCTACCTGATATATGTACATTATGGCTAGGAATACTGATTGAGAGGAATCTTCATCGAGTTGTTTGTCTTCGGTAAGTAACCAATTAAGGGCGCCTTTATCGGGTCCTTGTATAATGTTGGAAAATAAGACAAATGTTAATGACGGGAAAAACGAGGTCAGCAAAGCGAACTCGTAATGAATCGCCGATTGTGACGGGCGAAATTATCAAGGAAAAGAGAACTGAAAATAGTTCTATTCCCTTGTCATTATCTAAAAAGAAGAAACCCAGTAAAACAAGAAATCGGTTAGATCAGATGGAGTCAAAACTAGATCGGTTGTTCGACCTAATGGTGAACAAGAATACCGCTACCGATGTAAACAATACGGTTATCTCCCCTGGGCCGTCTGAAACGAGACCCGACAGGGTTACCGAATCTAAAGATTCTAAAAGTAAAAAACGGGATGTAATTTCAAGAAGGAGCAAAAGAAATGATTATTTTTACCATGATTCAGATTCAGACTCTGACTGTCTTTCAATTCAACCCGGTCAAAATGAAAGGATTGATTCATCTGAGCCTGATGAAGATATGCCTGTCTTGCCACTGGAACAGGGAATAAGTATAAATGTGGACAAATCAACCAAAGGTCCAGGATTGTTTTCCATCTTTGGCACTGACGCCACAACAAGAAAGGACACTGTGCATGAACAGGGTATAAGGCTAGATCAGTCTCAAAGAGATGTAATTAGTCATAGTTGGAGGTGTTCGACTCCATCAAATTTGACGGCTTTTTCAGAGGAAAATATTGAATTGTTTCCCATATGCGAGGAGGACAGGACTTTTTTACAAGTACCAACCTTGGACCCATTAGTTGAATCGTGTCTCATTCAAAAACATGGTACATCAGCATCATTTGCTAAGTCAGGCCGTTCACTATATCAACAGCCATATAAGATGGCCGAAAAATTAGCTTATAAAGGGCAACAAGCCGCTTTAATGGGTATAAATATTCAGCTATATACTCAACAAGCGTTAGGTACACTTATGCAGGGTCTTGTGGCTCAGGATAGTGAACTCACCAAAGAACAAATCATGCATCAAATTCAGAACATTTTTGCCATGTCTACAAAAAATCTGGATCAATTTGGCAGGGTGGGTGCTTTTCACCATGCAATCAGAAGAAGCATGGCCATGACTGACTCTTCTCTCTATGAGGTAGAGAACTCACGTACCTTGTTTAATCTCCCTCTTACAGGGGATGGAGTTTTCGGTTCTAGTCTAGAGAAGGCTCTGAAAGACAAAAAAGAGCAGAAGAAAGCTGTTCAGGAACTTTTGCCGGTTTTATATAACCGGAAAAGAAGAAGTAATTATATACCAGAGCCATCATCAGCTAAGCGCTCTAACACCAAGGTAATACTTTGAATAGTGAACATAATTTTCGGGCCCCAGCAACACCAAGAGGGAGGACATACAATAGAGGCCAGTCCTACTCATTTCGAAGGGGACGAAGAGACTACCAGGAGGGAAGAAAACCGTCATTTACCTCTGCCTCAGGAACTAGAGGTTCCAGATCTAACCAATGACACGGTAAGTGTTTTGATGAGACGTCCGGAGATACCTGTGGGCGGGCGTCTGTCTTTTTTTCTGACACAATGGCAAGAGATCACTTCGGACAGCTGGGTCTTACGAACCATACAGGAGGGCTACAGACTCGAGTTTCTGAAAATTCCACCTTTTCTTGGCATAAAGCACACTCGGGTGGCGGCCAAGGGTTTACGTCTTATAAGACAGGAAATCACATCTCTTTTAGGAAAAAATGCAATAGAGCCAGTGTCAGAAAAGAAGATCCATTCAGGTTTTTACAGTTCGTTGTTCCTAGTAGCCAAAAAGAATGGGGAACTTCGACCTGTGATAAATTTGAAGCCATTAAACCGATATCTCCGGAAGACACATTTCAAGATGGACACTCTCAAAAAGGTTTTAAGTCTAGTCAAATCAGGAGATTGGGCCTTTTCGATCGATCTAAAAGATGCTTATCTCCATCTGCCGATTTTTCCGGAACACAGGAAATATCTAAGGTTTTGCGTAGAAAACAAGGTATACCAGTTCAAAGTTCTGTGTTTCGGACCAACATCCGCCCCTCGAGTGTTTACAAAAATCCTCTCAGTGGTCGTGGAGCGCCTTCGTTTTCAAAATGTTCGAATGGCAGCGTTTCTGGACGACCTATTGTCAGTCAACCAGAAGAAGGCAGATCTATTGAAAGATCGCAGGAAAATGGTAGATCTTCTGATTCGACTAGGCTTCATTATAAATATAAAAAAATCTCAACTAGTCCCTTCACAGGAGATCACATACATAGGTGCTCTGTTAAAGTTCAACCAGGGTATGGATTACCCAAGTTTGGAGAGAGCAAACAGTTTACGCAAATCAGTACAGTCCCTTCTGGGGGGTCAGGATTCAGCAAGGGACTATCTCCGTCTCTTGGGCAAAATTGCATCATGTCTGGAATTGATACCCAATGCACGTTTGTTTATGAGGCCAATTCAGTTTCATCTATTGAGTTTTTGGAAGATGTCGACAATGAGTTTGTCAGTAAAAGTTCCTATGTCGCCAGAACTAAGATTAAATGTAAATTGGTGGTTACAGGAAGCCAACATTTTAAAGGGTCAATCGTTACGGCCAGTGCAGACCTCGGTAACCATAACTACAGATGCGTCACTGTGGGGTTGGGGAGGTCATCTAGACAACAGATTTGTGCAGGGTATGTGGTCGGAAATGATGAAAAAAGAACATATCAATCTGTTAGAACTGAGAGCAGTTCACCTAACAATCAAACATTTTCGGACAGAGTTAACAGACAAACATGTGTTAGTACGCTCGGACAACAGTACAGTTGTTCATTATCTGAACAAGCAGGGGGGGGACAAAATCTTCTCAGTTATGTCAAGAAACATGGGAAGTTTGGAATTGGGCACTAAGTCACAATATGTCAATTCAGGCAGCGCACTTGCCATCAGCAGAGAATGTATTAGCGGATCGCCTCAGCAGGGGCAAGATTTTGTCGACAGAATGGTCTTTGAATCTGGAGGTAGTCGAAATGATTTTTCAAACGTGGGGTTATCCGTCAGTAGATCTGTTTGCTACAGCCCAGAACCGCAAGTGCCTAATATTTTGTGCATGGGTTTATCACCCTCTAGCTCTCGAGATAGATGCCCTGTCGATTTGTTGGGACAATCTGTTCGCGTATGCTTATCCTCCAATAAGCTTGATTCCATTAGTTCTTCGTCATATTCAAATGCGAAATAATACTGATTGCTCCGTTTTGGCCGAGGCAGGTATGGTTTCCTCAATTACTACAACTGTTAGTGGCTCCCCAATTGAGGTTACCGAATCTCGAAGTATTACTAGAGCAAGGAAATCCCAATTGTACCACCCAAATCCACAACTGTTTCAATTGACTGCATGGAGATTGTCGACAGACGTTTTCAAACAACAGGATTTTCTACTAACACTAGGAATTTGTTGGCAGCCTCATGGAGGTCTGGGACACAAAAAGGTTACAAGTCAAAATTCAGGAAGTATGTATGCTGGTGTCGTGAGCGGGAAATTGATCCCCATGTATCAAATTTAGGTCACTGTGCAAATTTCTTGACATACTTGTTCGATGAGGATCTAAGTTATAGAACCATCGCTGGTTATCGATCCATGCTATCCACTGTGTTGCAACCAGTGGAGGGAATTCCAGTCGGGCAACACCCATATATTATCCGTTTACTAAGGGGAATTTTTAATTCAAGGCCACCAATTCGGAAACTTCTCCCAGAATGGGATTTACCCCGAGTTCTAAGTATGTTGACTAGGTCGCCTTTCGAGCCCATGCGTAAATCTAAGTTGAAATATGTTACATGGAAGACAGTTTTCTTATTTGCTATAACTTCATTCAGGAGATGTGGCGACCTACAATCTCTTAGATTGGGAAAAGGAAATGTCAATATTCAAGCCCATGGAGTTACGTTTATTCGTCAAGGTCTTTCAAAACAAGATCGAGCATCACACTTTAACCCAAACATTTATATACCATCTTTTCCAGATAACAAGCTATTAGATCCGAAAAGGGCTATGGCAATCTACTTAAAGATGACAGAACCTTTTCGAGAACAAAATGGAAGAGATCAAACTTATATACATATAAATCAGAAAGTATTTAAGCTGAACTGATCTGAATCCCACCTCCATTCATGTAATGCTTGGGGAATCTAGGAATAATTCATATGTACATATATCAGGTAGGATATTATGAAATAAAATTCAAAAATTTGACATAAGTTCAAATTTTATGAATAATATACCTACCTGATATATGTACGAACCCTCCCAACCTTCCCCTAATTGCAGAATCAGTTTCTAAAGGGCGATTTGTAAGCGCCTCGAATGAACTGACGTGTGCATGGGATCATGTGATCTGGTGCGTGCGCATGTTAACTACTTCCGGTAGACTCGATTAGTCTAGTACCGGAAAGTGCGAGTTTTAGCGTAAGGAACGATAATTCATATGTACATATATCAGGTAGGTATATTATTCATAAAATTTGAACTTATGTCAAATTTTTGAATTTTCTTCTGATTTTGATAAAACTTAAAATACATCTTTATAACCCAAAGATATTGGTCCCTGCGCATTTTGGATTATAACTTCATGAATATTATTATTGCCCTTGAGTGTACAAAAATAGCGTTTTTAGTTTGCGGTCCCTATAGAGGTTGCAATTTTATCCGATTTAAAAAAAAAACTGCAAATATTTCAACATAACACCTTAATGATGATTGAGTTTGTTTGAATTTTGTGAAAATCCGACCAAAACTGCCGGACAAAACCCCTTGTAACGTACAACCGGGGATTCGAAACCACGCCAGTTGACTCATGACAGGCTTTATGATACAGTACGCACGTGCTAACCTTTCGGCCATCACCCCCCCCCCCCCCAATAGCCTATATTTGTTTGCAAATAGAGGTCTCACATTTTTTTGCCTTTATTGATGAAATTTAAAATATAACGTTTATATACCAAAGATTTCAGCCGCTTACCATGTTTGTGCACTTTAGACCATACCTTTCTGGATTATGGCTCCTGATTGTCCCAAAAATCGCTTTTGTTATTTTTTAGTTTGTTCTCTATCCATATCTTGCAAAATGTGGGCGTGTCTTGCCTTTGCAACCGCTGGTTACACTTTATATATAGATACAAGCATAGTAGATTACAATTAAGTCATCCTCTCAAACCCCATCCATCAAGACTCGCACGGGCGATTCCGCTCATAGAGATTGCTACATCTTATCCTTCTAGAATCAAGCTGCTGTCGGACGAATTCTCACAAATATTATAGTTTTGTACAATGAAGCTTTTGGGTTTTGAACCTTTTATTATCTAATAAGTCAAATATGACCTAATTAATTATAACGACGTCGAAAACCACCTTTAATTAAATAGATAGTGAAAATTTACTGTAGAAATTTAATACGTGATATCTATTATCAACCTAGAATTGAATGTTTACAAAATTATAGTTCTTTTTTTTTATGTCAACTTGTCAATCAACTTGATTTAAGTGCATATCAGACAATATACTATGTGTGAATCAAATAAAAGAGAAAAACTTCTGCCGATCTCCCTACATTAGCCGAACGGGGAATGTATCACTTTACTTCATTAGCATACAGGTCAAAGCAGGCCCGAGGCTAGTGGCCGTTCCTGTCGGAATTTTTCTGTCTGCGTCGGAAAAAATCGCTGGTTAGCTAAGCTCGCATTTTCGCCGGGAGAGAGTTTTAGTACGACATATCCTCTCAAATTCGGCCGAGAGATAGTTAATATCGGCTGGAAACTCTTAATTTTCCGACACATTCGCCACCTGCATGTCATAGAGGCCTAAATTCACTCTCACAGCTTCTAATTTTCGTGCTCTTCCCTCCTCCTGCTTACGGCAGTCGGCGATGACCTTCGTTCATTAATTTTTTGTTGTCGGAAATTTATCTTCCTCGCCCCACCCCCCCTATGTCGGCTGAATTTTGGTTTCTGGCTTCGGGCCTGGGTCAAAGTATGTTTATGGGTTGTCACTTACACTAACTTATATTTATAATCCTGGGCAACTTATCCCCGGAGATAAGACCATGGGGGGGGAGTGGTTAAACGCATGTCCATTAGATCACAAGTTGTGTCATTAAAGGGTCAATCCCGATTATGTTTTCGAGAATAAAACTCTTTAATTTTGTGTTAAAATCCATTAAGATCCCATACCTTAGGGCCGAGCAACTAACTCAATATATGTGATACGTTTTCAAACAACTTAAACACACAGTCTTCATCATGAAATTGAGTCCGGTGTCCCAAACTGTATTATGCGGTGATTTGATAAAACCAGACTTTTATTTTATATAAATAATGTGTCGGTGAAATAAACCTTTTGTTATCAAGTACAACACATGGATCATTCACCGTGTAGACCTCTAAAGGAACAGGAAGATTATGGGGTCACCCAACGAAAGAATTTACCCGAAATCTTAAAAGTGTTACGTGTCCGGATAAACTGTTTTAACGCTCACGTCCAAACGACTTAATTTTTTGAGCTGGAATTTTGAGTCAGGGTATATGCACCATTCTTCTATATTTTGGCGTTTAAATTTCATACAGAATCGGACTCTTTTTTTTGAGGCTCTGTTCTATTCGGGACAGTCCCTTTAAGTCAAGAGTCGAGTGGACATTAAACCCAATCTTCCAATCTTCATCTCTGTTGACCGCGTAATATATGGCCTCCCCTCCCCCCTCTCTCTCTCTCTCTCTCTCTCTCTCTCTCTCTCTCTAACTGTGTATGTTATACACGTTTTATTGTATGCCAAAATGTCTATTTATTTAAGGTACGATGATGGTGCCAGAGATTCAACTACAAGGTGAAATGAAAAGTGTCCTGAAAGTGCAAGCAACATTACACAAACTGCTATACAGTGGAAGCGATGTCCCTCAACGTGGAACGGTGAAATTTCTTCGTCACATGGCAATGAAAGACGCGTCACCCCCACCGTACTGGGAATCTTATACTGGTTGGTTTAATCCAATCATAGCAAGAATTTTTACACCTGGTTTAGTGAGAATAAAAGCAAGCAGTGACATCTACAAAGCCATTGAAGGCCTAATACAGAAAACATGGAAATCAGAATTAGTAGGACAAGGTCGTGACGCCAGGGGTCTTTCACATAAAAAGATTAAAGTCACCAAAATCGAACGTATTGAAAACTTTGAACTTTACCGTAAATATTATGGTAGAAGACAAGAATTCTTTATGACAGCCTTTAAAAATAAATCACCTTACAAAGATATCGGAAGTTTAAAAGACAGTCGAGGTCCTATTCTGACAACCGCAAAATCCCACGACGCCCTTAAACATGATGATTTATATCCAGAGGTGAATGAACATTATGTCTTTCACGGAACTATGCCTGATACGGCGAAAGTTCTTAGAGTAAATGGGTTCGATGTTCGTAACGCTAACAACGGGATGTTGGGACAAGCTATATATACGGCTGAAGAATCTACAAAAGCTGACCAATATGCTGGTATGTCCCACTGATTATTAAATAAAAAAACAACCGATCTAGTAAAGTTACAGCTGCATTGTATTATAAGAGCTAAATCTGCCTAATGCAGACCTTTCGTTCAGCCGCTAATGTTATATATCATTAATTCGGCATTTATACACATTCCAATCCCATTATCAACGCTCCAGACCATTTTCAACGGATTCAAACACAATTGCGAGTTATTGAATTTAATTAAAAAATGGATAATAAAGACTGTCTTCATTATCGTAACAACGGTATCAATGACAGCCGAGAGTACATCATTCTTCAACACCCATAATTGCATTCAGAATGAAGTAATTTGACCAATTTTTATTCGCCCACATTTTCAGTCCGTCCACAAATGTTTGTGGACTCTCTACAGGTCACAATTTTTACCCGATTTTGACAAATATTTAAATATAGGATTATCCCCAAATAATCTCGGTAGCTTTCGATATGTATCGGACCGAAACTTCATAGATTATGGCCCCTGATTATACGAAAAATCATATTTTAGCTTGTGGACCCTATAGAGGTCACAATTTTGAACCAATTTGGAAGAAACTTGACATAGATGTTAATAACCCAAATATCTTTGCTCCTTTTGATATTTGCGCCCATCATAACGTAACTTCCTGAATTATGGTCCCTGATTGTCCGAAAAATCGCCCTTTTTAACTTGTGGGCCATCTAGAGGTCACAATTATTATCCGATTTAAAGAAACCCAACTGAGTATATTTCCGTTACACCGCAAGGACGATTGAGTTCGAATTTCGTGAATATCAGCCAAAAATTGCTAGACAAAATGGCCGCTGTTTGTACGCGAATAGTGTAAAATATGGTATATCAAGGTTGTGGACTCTCTACAGGTCACAATTCTTATCCAATTTTGACAAAACATAAAATATCGGGTTATCCCCAAAATATCTCGGCTGCTTTCGATATTGGCAAATCGGATCGAAACTTCATGGATGGCCCCTGATTGTACGAAAAATCACCCTTTTTAGGCTTGTGGACCCTATAGAGGTCACAATTTTGAACCAATTTTGATGAAACTTGACATGCATGTTTATAACCCAAAGATATTGCTTCCTTTCTTGCGCCCATCATAACGTTACTGATTGTCCGAAAAAACTTGACATGCATGTTTATAACCCAGAGATCTTGTTTCCATTCTATATTTGCGCATATCAAATTGTAACTTATCGTATTATGGCCTTTGATTGTAGGAAAAATCTCTTTTAGTATTGCTTGTTCTATATCCATCTCTCAAATATGTGGGCGTATCCCGCCGGCAGTGCCAGCCTATCTTTAGCTATTATAGCAAGAATTGTAATCTCTTTATCATACTGCTTCTTAAAGTAAATACATTTTCTGACGAAACGTAACTAATCTATGCTTTATTTAAAGTGCGTATGGCTCTAGTCTGTGGAACCTTAAAATAGCCGAAAATAGGTCAAATGACACATATTTATGTAATATGAATGTGCATTTTTAAAAAGTTACTATAATTTCTAATCAAATATGGCCTGCTTTGTCAATTCTACACCTTTTGAATTATTATTTTGTCGTTTAAGGATCAGTCAATATGTTTTTCTTTGTTAATTACAAATGGCGCCCGATACCATGGGGTTTGAGGTTTAGATCATTTAATCGCCATAACCATAATTTCTAAATTCGTCCAGAGTTTCTTACTGTGACTTCATTCTTATTTCCCGAAAAATAAGGCTTAATAAATAGATAATACGCCTATCATTTTTAAGCTAAACACGTGGGCACATGAAGAGGTATTTTCAGGCGAACAATTATTGGTCTGAGTAAAATATGGAAAACAACCAACGTGACATCCTAAATTGTGAATATCGGACAACTTGTCACCCTAATTTGCATTCGGCAAACCTCGACAGATTCCAGTACCCTCCGTAACCCTACACGTAGACTCGGATGTATGACAGTAAGTGATACGACCATACATTTGCGATGCGATTACTATAACAGGAAAAGGTGCCACTTTTACAAAAAAGTCCCAAATGGCAGCTATTTTTTAGTTTGTTGATATAATCTCCATGGGGGCAGCCATTTTTTATCCGGGTCCTTTAAAATAGTTCCAAAATGGCGGAATTCGTCATACATCCGAGTCTAGATGTAGGGTACCGGATTCTGTCGAGATTTGCCGAGTGCCTTATTTGTTTACTTATTAATATCTAGTCTCTATTTGAAGACTAGGAGGTTCTGGGTGACCGAGACTACTTAATATCGCGCAACAGGTATTATAGCATTCTGAACGATAACTATGTTCTAAACATCTGAGACACGCTAATTACTACATAATACCTAATTTTTAAACTTATTTACCTTCTTTGGAAATAGATGCAGAGTAGGTTGAAACGCCGCTGTCAGGTCGAAATTCCCCTCATACTACATTGCATGTCGTATGTCCATATTCATTATTCCGGTTATTTAGGACGTTTAACACCATTTCTTTCTTTTCGTTTACATTTAAAATAATTTGATTTCTTTTATAGATAGAAGTACTGATCGATCTGATCGTGACAAGAAATTATTGCTCTGTAGGTTATTACTTGGTGATGTCTTAATCGGTACTATTCGATCAAAAGACTGCAAAAAACCTCCATGTAAAGATCCAGTCCATTCAGATACAGCATGTAAACAATTTCATGGATTTTACGACTCTGTTATCTCGGATCGAGTTGGGAAGTTTCGGGAATTTGCTGTTTATGATAGTAGAATGGTGTACCCCGAATATATCATAACGTATAACAGACTGACTTAATATCAGTCGCGGACATGACATACCTTATGATACAACGCGCATGCGCTAACTATTCAGCCACCCAACCCCCCGTTGGGCGACAGACTGTACAAATGTTCTGTTAACTCAAAACAGGCGGAAGTAACATGTCGGTATCGAGATTCTCTCCCATTTCCATTATAGCAGAAGTCGTCGTCTATTATCTCATCACTATCATGTCCATGGTTATAATGAACTGCTCAGTTAGTAGTACCACTAGTGTTTGGGGCGACAAATTTTCTGTTCACAAAATAAGTGGAACTGACAGGCAGATCTCAAGTTTCTGTCCCATTGACTCACATTTCTGAGCCTTTCGTTCACAAGTATTTGCTCCCAGCAATGACGCCAAAAGCTAGGATATTGGCTCAAATTTTTAAAATGTTCTGGGATATTTCAGTAACCAAATTAGATGTTCTACAACAAAAATTTTATGCAATTTTTTGTGTTTCGTTTCGTAAATTAGAATGATGTATATAGAACCCAGTTAAATAATTAATGCAAATCTATCTAATAACTATATTAATATCAGTGACTGTTGTTTGTTAGTTTGTCTGTCTGCCTGTCTGTTTGTTTAGGGTTGTGAGCTATCCTAGCGCTGACCCGAGGTTGAAATTTATTGTATAGGGCCCTGGGTAACTCGGACGGGGGAATAACCACTGCTGGCGATGAACCACCACTTCCTTTTTCGGGATTATGCTAGTTGTTCCGTTTCATGGAAATACACGTGCTACTCCGGGTCAAACCCTAGTTATTCATATAATGCGGTTTGTTAGACCATTTATCTTTATAATATTGATATTACAATATAAAATGTTTTAAAAAAAATGCACACTAATAGCTAAACTGTATGGTTGGGTGACATATTTGGTCTAAAACATATTCAAACCAATTTATCTATTATGAGTGTGCCTCAACACCAACCCCTCACAACGTTGTAATCGCAGGCAACTACCCCTGCTGGAAAAAACAATTCGGGGGCTATTTGCCACATGTGGTAAGTCTGTGTATCACAATTATCAACCGATTTCAGTGAAACTTATAGATTATGATAACGTTAATAACCTCAGAGCAGGCAACATTTCGGCCACTTCCGGTTTGCAGTAAGCAATTACAAATTAAACACATATTTCATGTGGCACGAAGGTTTGCCTACTTAGATAATGTTATTGTTATCATAATCTACCCTTGAGAATTGAGACTGGCCGTTATACTAGCCTAAAGATCGAGGATAGATTTTGTGTAATGTGTCATTCGGGGAGTATTGAGGACGAATGCCACTTCCTTCTTTATTGTCCAAAATACAATGAAGAAAGAAGAAAAATGTACGAAGCAATGACAGAACTTGAACTTGATTTCGAAAACTTAAATGACAATGCCAAAATATTTAAATTAATAAATAACCCTCGATATTGTGCAAAATACGTTACAATGTCGTTTAATATAAGACGTGAATCCCTATTTAATCCTGGTCCCGAAGTGACCTTGTTGAGTGGACGTTAAACCCCATTTCTATCTATCTATCTATCTTATTTAATCCTAACTAATTGTACATAAATAATTTCTTAAAAAACTCTCAATACATGTATGTATATTATTACATGTACTTTACTTTATCATTAATTATATTTTTAAAGTGACTAATAGGCCCAAGATGCCGGGTGTTTGAATTATGTCATAATTATATTTTGTATCACATAAAATATGTCACTATAAATAAAAAAAATCTTCTTCTAATCTGTAAGTGTTGTGGAAATCAGTTTGTAATTGCACTCTGCAGGCGTGGCCATACCTGAAATGTGTGGTAACCTTATATCTCCCAAAACTCCTGACCGGAAAGGGTCTGAGATACTATTATTCTATAGTCTATACATGTTCTCCAATCCCTGGGGGTTGGGATGGGCGAGTGGTCTAGATTGCCGCGCTTCGACCTCTAGATGGCCGGCCACCTCTGGCTTGTGGCTGTGGTTTCGAGCCCTGGTTTGAGCGTATGTGGCATGGGGATAAGGGCGCCTTCTAAACCTCGTAGGTTTCCTCCGGGCACTCCGGTTTCCTCCCACTAAAGACCCCTCTTAGTTCCAGTGAAATCGGTTGATTATTGCGGACTGTAACCGTGCCACGCCCACATAAAATGTAGGGTTACCCCATATCCGGGAAACCATGAAATTATTAGTGTTATCATAATAGGTAAGTATCTTTGGAATTGGATAATAATTGCGATCCAAGGCTGTGGTAAGGCTATTTTGAAATGCTTGCTTGCCCCTGCCTTTTTGTTAAAACCGTGACTATTGAATGATATACACTAAACACAAGTTTAGGATAATGATTACTTGACAATAAGTAGTAAAAGACCCAAGATTTATAAGTCAATGATGTCAGCTAACCAGTGACATTTGTGCCATAAATGCTTAAATTGCATTGAATGATTCAACTTTGTCACCACACCACGAAAATGAAAATGTCTAATGTATCCTATATAAGCCCACATACGCTGAAGTAATTACCCTTTGGTAATACTGTATGTGTATAATGTATTATGTTTGTCACAGTGTACATGCTGGTCACTACATGTACCGGCTCATCGCTGTAATGTACACGCTACATGATCCACTACACGTACATGCTCGTCACTGTAATATACACGCTGCATCATATCACTATACACACCTGTTCGTAACTGTAATATACATGCTGCACGCGTCACTACACGTACCCGCACTTCACTGTAATGTACACGCTGCATAAGCCACAGCCACTACACGCACCTACTCAGCACTGTAATATACACGCTGGTTATTAGACGGACGCACCCGGAAATGTACATTCTGGTCACTAATAGGCTAATGCCACCTTGAACCACATTCCATAAATCGCTTTTGATTTTTTGGTGGTATTTTGTTCTACACGTAGTAGTGCACATTTTGGTTTTACATTACATGTTGTTCACAGTGGTTCGAGATATCTATTGTTTTGAATAGCACATGGCTCACAATTTTTATTGTTCAAGATATCGATGGTTTTACACAATTGCTCGACTTATCTATGGTTTACAAAATGTATATGGTTGTACATTGCATGTTGTTCACAATGATCAAGTTATCTATGGTTTTACATTACATATGGATCAGAATGCGCCGAGATATCTGGGGTTTTACATGACATGTTGTACACAAAAGTTCGGATTATTTAGTAATAATCTAATGAAATTATGGGTCAAGATACCTATGTTTTGTTTGGTTGATACGGTTTAAAGAACTGTTTGGTCTCCAACGAGTTGTGTTTATTAGGACTTATACCATAAAGTAACGTATCGTATATATTAATATATACACCGGCCGTGTAATGAAAACTGATGGAATATCGGCTACTGAAAGTATTTGACTGAAAAATACAAACATTCATATTAATTTCAAAGCTTGACCCGGAACATCCCACTTATATATAAATGAAATAAGGATTAACGTCCTACTGCTGGGCTTATGAAGACTTTTAAATAAATGACACAAATGATTATAGTAGTTTTAATGGCAACAAACTGATGACAGTCTCATCTATTCCCAGTCAAAATTCTGTAGACCAATTTGCAATGGAACCTTCGTTAGGGAGATAGCCAGTGCATTTTCTTCTTTGAGATCTCCCGATGTCCGGACAAACTTCCCTCTAAGCACACTGCATTGCGTATGCCCGTCTTCATTATCCCAGTCTGAGCAGAAAAGTACATATTTGTGTCAAAGGTGACGATAAATGACTCAATTTCGCTGTCCAAGAAGAATCACAGCGAAAGATAGAAATGAAATGGGGTTTAACGTCCTACTATTATGCACCTAACCTGGGATAATGGAAGACGGGCGAAAGATAGAAGGGGTGTCGAAATAGTTATAAGACAGGGGTGATAGCGGTACTTCATTAGTTTCATATTTTAAAGTAATGGTCCCGGACAGGAAACCAAGAGGACTTCGTCCGTACAGATACCCTTTCGAGGATACTCCTTAAAGTGGTTTTGTTTGATTAGAGCTAATCCCACTTTATACTGCTGTAATGGAAGCAAATTTCTGTTCCAAATTATGTCTGACCAATAGTCCGAATTTGTTTACATGAAGTTACGTCATGACTCACGATTTTATTATGCCCACTTAACCAGCGCATAGCAGAATATTGCAGAAAAACTAATTGCGTGACAAACGAAGTTACAAACACGGATACAATATAAACAATACTGTCCAAAGATTTAGGGAAGACCCCAGATTAAATAAAGGACTGCCATGTTGCTGTGCTGTACTTTGGGTAAATGTGATTGCACGTGAAGAATAGACCCACTCCCTCAAAACCTCACGCATCAAAAGCCAATTCAGCAATGACCAGAGAAGGTTTTCTCGGGCAATTGCTTCAGGAATATGCTTCCGAGAGGATATAGACTTTCTACCTACCTTTGAAACTGGCTGTACGCTGTATTCCATAAACCATGAAGGAGTATTAGTTAAACGATATCTAAAACCTAATGGAATGAAAGTTTCTTTGTGGAATATATCTGAGGTGTGTCCACTCTTTACTCCTATATTTGCTAAACAGTGTCCGATCGTTACATCCTCGGCACCTCCTGTAGGCGGACATAGTCCTGGGTGTGTAATTCCTATTAAAACTAATTTACTCAGAGATTCTTTACTGAGAACATAACCGGATCCACCACTCATGTATGAATGTTGAGACCACTTGGGCTTGAACTCATAACCAAAATAAACCGGCAGTGTTGGGTCTTGATGTGCCAAGAAATAACGAAGATTTTCGACAATGATAAATGTATCGTCATCAGCCTTCAGGAACCAGTCGTAATCATTCACATAATGGTCGTAACAATATTTAAAGGCCGCATAAACTTTCTCGGTTAGATGGTCTCGACCTTCTGTAATATTTAGACCAATCACATTTTCTGTTTTATTCACAGGATTCGACACAAAAACCAGAAATTTATCACAACGTTTCGCCCATGTTTTATCTATTACGGTCTTATAAACCTTGAAATGTTTTTGCATCGATAAAATCCAACATAAAATTTTAACATTCTTCGTTTTTATTAGCATTGGATCGTCAACGTCGGGAGCTGAATTAACAGCTGAAAAATAAAAAAAGAAATATCAGTGTCTAAATTAGAAACATGAGTTTGGCTTTCATGGGGTTTAACGTCCACTGGACAACAGACTATGCCATATCGGGACTAACATATTATCTTTAGCAGTGTCGGGAAAACCCGATGAAAACCTAATGGGATTCTCCTTGCCAATGAAAGATCTTATGACCGGACGCGCATATGTCAAGCCATTCCCCCCCCCCCCGACACCAAACACTCAACATCCACCAGGGGCACCAGACTGAACACGTCTATCTACATAATATCAATAAAATCAAACAATTGGCATACCTGTAGTATTTGATATTGAAGCTAAAAAAGAAGGTTTCTGATATCCAAAAACTCTGATTTGTCTGACTAAAGCATCGTTTTCCCAGTACGTCCTGACAGATATAGCTAAAAACGTTACTGTATAATCACTACAACATACACCCTGTAATTGAACAGATGTCATAATTAGATCATTGTAAACAATTGTCATGTTAGTTCGGCTTGGATTCCCTTTATTAGTAGTGCAGAATGGAACAAGAACAGCTGTCTAGTCATTCGGATGGGATGCAAAACGAGGTCATATTAAAATATCCGTTGACAGTTGGAAATATGGAATTCAGTATAATATTAGGCCGTAGCACACTATGACGTATGTTCGTCTTCATTAGCCCAGTCGAAACAGAACAGTAGGACGTCATTACATATTAGATCATTTCAAACAATGTAATTAATTGGCAAAGGGATTATCGTCCACTCGACACAAACTATGTCATTTCGGGACTAACAATGGTTTTATTTCAATAATGCGACTGCGCGTAGGGGTCTTTAGCAGTGGGAGGAAACCGGGGGACCCGGAGAAAACCCACCAGGCTGGACAGGCAACCCTACTCCTTGCCACGTACAACCGGGTATTCGAAACTACACCAGTTGACTCAATGAAAGGCTTTATGACACAGCGCGCACACGCTAAACATTCAGCACTCCCCTCCTATTGGCAATGATCTAATATGCCACACTGATCATTTTAACCTGTGGCGGTACAGAGATCTTTCAGCCCCTAGAAATATTGCAAAATATTCCTTGCCAAATATACAATTAGGTATGGAGAACGCTCGTTTTCCATGTACGCGTTTTCGCAACGTTACTGCGTGGGTTTTCGCCTGTTACGTGGAAACGGTCCTATTATATTTGCAATTAGACCGACCCTTTTTTGCCGGCAAAAACGCGTACATCTAAAACGGGCCCTTTGCATCTTAGCATCGTTTAGAAAAGTGGGAACTGGTCCTTGGAGATAAGTATGAAACATGTATTATTAATAACTTGTACTTACATCGCGATAAGGATGAAGAGATCGTGTATCTTTGTACCTTAAACTAAGCAACGACCTCATGTCATCAGAGTGAAACGTTTCTCGACCATAAGCATCCACTGTATCCACGAACTCTATTCCCGATTTTTTTAACCAATCACCGACAACTTCACCCTCTGACCTAAACCCGTACTCGTTTTCTTTATTATTCATGTGACCGGATTCAACCAATGACCGTAGACCGCCTTGACTCAAAACGTAACTGGCATTTGCGTCAAAACTACTTCCTTCGAGAAATCTGTGTCCTAAGTATCTAGGTTGACGATAGTCCACGTAGGCCAACATATCTATTAAATTATTCATAATGACGTAAGCTCGCTCTTTTATCCGGAAGAACCATTTGAATTTCCGTAGATAATGCAAATAACAGTACTGGAAAACTCTCTTTATGACATCATATTCTCTGGTGATCACTAATTTGCCTTTCACAATAACGCCATTAGGCACAGTACAATTTTCGTGAAATTTATAACTACAAATGAATTCAAGATGGCCGCAATGACTTCCCCACGTTTGTGGTATCAATTCAAACAACCAGCTATTTGTAGCCTTAGTGACGTAAACAAAACAATACACGTCGCTATTATTCACGGTCAAAAATTTGTAGTCCCCGGGAAGTCCTGTAATATGTAGAGTAAAAACAGATAGTTATAATAACCTTTTGAGGCAGGGAGTAGTATATTTTTATGCATTCAACTTTGGTCTGTTACAAGGTCAAGATTTGACAGCAACATTGCAATAAATCGATTTAAACCGTGGTGAAGAGACTTGTGTTAGTCAAGAGATATCCCAAGTATTCACTTTCATGTAGATCGAAAGTATTTGACTTAGCCCACAGTTTAATTTCTAGATATAATTTTAATATAGTATAATTATAATATATATGAACAAATATTCTGAACTATATAGACAGAGCATAGATGGGGTGGTATGAAGACGGAGTAGCATGACAGACAGCTAGTGGTAGATGAGACAGGGCAAGGGTGGTAGACAGGCAGGGTAAGGATGGTAGATAGACAGGGCAAGGTTGGTAGATAGAGAGAGCAAGGGTGGTAGGTAGACAGGACAAGGGTGGTAGACAGACAGGACAAGGATGGTAGAGAAACAATACACGGATGGTAGACAGACAGGACAAGTTTGGTAGATAGACAGGGTAAGGATGGTAGATCGACAGGGCAAGGTTGGTAGATAGAGAGAGCAAGGCTGGTAGGTAGACAGGACAAGGGTGGTAGACAGACAGGACACTGGTGGTAGACAGACAGGACAAGGATGGTAGAGAGACAGGACACGGATGGTAGACATACAGGACAAGTTTGGTAGATAGACAGGGTAAGGATGGTAGATCGACAGGGCAAGGTTGGTAGATAGAGAGAGCAAGGGTGGTAGGTAGACAGGACAAGGGTGGTAGACAGACAGGACAAGGATAGTAGAGAGACAGGACACGGATGGTAGACAGACAGGACAAGTTTGGTAGATAGACAGGGTAAGGATGGTAGATCGACAAGGCAAGTTTGGTAGACAGAGAGGACGAGGGTGGTAGACAGACAGGACAATGATGCTAGACAGACAGGACAAGTTTGGTTGACAGACAGGATAAGGGTGGTAGACAGACAGGATAAGGGTGGTAGACAGACAGGACAAGGATGGAAGACAGACAGGACAAGTTTGCTAGACAGAGAGGACAAGGGTGGTAGACAGACAGGATAAGGGTGGTATATAGACAGGACAAAGATGGTAGATAGACAGGTGGTAGATAGACAGTTTAAGTGTGGTTGATAGACAGGGCAATGGTGGTAGATCGACAGGGCAAGGGTGATAGATCGACAGGGCAAGGGTGATAGATAGAGATGGCAAGGTTGGTAGATACAGACGGTAGGGGTTGTAGGTAGACAGGACAAGGGTGGTAGATAGACATGACAAGAGTGGTAGGAAGACGGGAAATAGTGGTAGACAGACGAACGAAAATAGAGAGAGAGAGAAATGGTATTTAACGTCCACTCAACACAACTAGGTCATTTTGGGACTAACATATGGTTTAATTTCATTTCAATAATTCGCTTGCGCGTAGGGGTCTTTAGCAGAGGGAGGAAACCGGAGTGCCCTGAGGAAACCCACGAGGTTGAGAAGGCGCCCCTATCTCCATGCCACATACGCTCACACCAGGGCTCGAAACCACAGCCACAAGCCAGCGGTGGCCGGCCAGCTAGAGGTCGAAGCGCGACACTCTAGACCACTAGCCCCCCCCCCCCCCCCCCGGACGAAAATAATGTAGATATTAGAAAAAAAATGGCTATGATAAAGACCCGAAGCGAGGGTGATAGATTAGCAGGGCAAGATTTACAGATGGCTAAAACAAGGATGACATATCAGATAAACAAGACAAGGGTGGAAGATAGACAGGACCAAGGTTGGTAGACAGGACAGACACGGAAGAAGACGGACAAAGCATTAATGACATGAACCGCAGGAATGACTATGGCTTTAGACTAGTTATTTTCTTACTAAATAACACAGACGGGTAAGTGTTATTGTTGTATAACGACAGTGCATCACCTTTACCATTGTATACAGAGAACAAACGACTATCTGTAAAATAAAAAGTTTATATAAAGATAATAATAGTGACTCCATGTTTCTGGTTTAAATGTCGCAATATTTCTAACCTACAGGAAGTAATAAATCATTAGTATTAACATATATACCTTGCCGTGTGTTTACATTTCTTATATTGACCCAATACTCAATCCATAGTTTGATTGATATGGTCTATATTTGTATATAAACCGACCAGTTCCTGATTCAAAAAGGGATAAGCTAGTCTAACTATAGACCATGGAGTTTAACACAAGGAGGGGTGTCTAGTCGTTCGGATGGGACGAAAAACCGAATCCTGTGTACACATTGGCGTACACGTAAAATATCCCTAGGCAGTTAGGATTCGATATAAGAGTAGGCCGTAGCCACGCTGCCCGGACAAAATATCCCTCATAGCACACTGTATGGCGTATTCCCGTACTCGTTTTCTTTATTATTCATGTGACCGGATTCAACCAATGACCGTAGACCGCCTTGACTCAAAACGTAACTGGCATTTGCGTCAAAACTACTTCCTTCGAGAAATCTGTGTCCTAAGTATCTAGGTTGACGATAGTCCACGTAGGCCAACATATCTATTAAATTATTCATAATGACGTAAGCTCGCTCTTTTATCCGGAAGAACCATTTGAATTTCCGTAGATAATGCAAATAACAGTACTGGAAAACTCTCTTTATGACATCATATTCTCTGGTGATCACTAATTTGCCTTTCACAATAACGCCATTAGGCACAGTACAATTTTCGTGAAATTTATAACTACAAATGAATTCAAGATGGCCGCAATGACTTCCCCACGTTTGTGGTATCAATTCAAACAACCAGCTATTTGTAGCCTTAGTGACGTAAACAAAACAATACACGTCGCTATTATTCACGGTCAAAAATTTGTAGTCCCCGGGAAGTCCTGTAATATGTAGAGTAAAAACAGATAGTTATAATAACCTTTTGAGGCAGGGAGTAGTATATTTTTATGCATTCAACTTTGGTCTGTTACAAGGTCAAGATTTGACAGCAACATTGCAATAAATCGATTTAAACCGTGGTGAAGAGACTTGTGTTAGTCAAGAGATATCCCAAGTATTCACTTTCATGTAGATCGAAAGTATTTGACTTAGCCCACAGTTTAATTTCTAGATATAATTTTAATATAGTATAATTATAATATATATGAACAAATATTCTGAACTATATAGACAGAGCATAGATGGGGTGGTATGAAGACGGAGAAGCATGACAGACAGCTAGTGGTAGATGAGACAGGGCAAGGGTGGTAGACAGGCAGGGTAAGGATGGTAGATAGACAGGGCAAGGTTGGTAGATAGAGAGAGCAAGGGTGGTAGGTAGACAGGACAAGGGTGGTAGACAGACAGGACAAGGATGGTAGAGAAACAATACACGGATGGTAGACAGACAGGACAAGTTTGGTAGATAGACAGGGTAAGGATGGTAGATCGACAGGGCAAGGTTGGTAGATAGAGAGAGCAAGGTTGGTAGGTAGACAGGACAAGGGTGGTAGACAGACAGGACACTGGTGGTAGACAGACAGGACAAGGATGGTAGAGAGACAGGACACGGATGGTAGACATACAGGACAAGTTTGGTAGATAGACAGGGTAAGGATGGTAGATCGACAGGGCAAGGTTGGTAGATAGAGAGAGCAAGGGTGGTAGGTAGACAGGACAAGGGTGGTAGACAGACAGGACAAGGATAGTAGAGAGACAGGACACGGATGGTAGACAGACAGGACAAGTTTGGTAGATAGACAGGGTAAGGATGGTAGATCGACAAGGCAAGTTTGGTAGACAGAGAGGACGAGGGTGGTAGACAGACAGGACAATGATGCTAGACAGACAGGACAAGTTTGGTTGACAGACAGGATAAGGGTGGTAGACAGACAGGATAAGGGTGGTAGACAGACAGGACAAGGATGGAAGACAGACAGGACAAGTTTGCTAGACAGAGAGGACAAGGGTGGTAGACAGACAGGATAAGGGTGGTATATAGACAGGACAAAGATGGTAGATAGACAGGTGGTAGATAGACAGTTTAAGTGTGGTTGATAGACAGGGCAATGATGGTAGATCGACAGGGCAAGGGTGATAGATCGACAGGGCAAGGGTGATAGATAGAGATGGCAAGGTTGATAGATATAGACGGTAGGGGTTGTAGGTAGACAGGACAAGGGTGGTAGATAGACATGACAAGAGTGGTAGGAAGACGGGAAATAGTGGTAGACAGACGAACGAAAATAGAGAGAGAGAGAAATGGTATTTAACGTCCACTCAACACAACTAGGTCATTTTGGGACTAACATATGGTTTAATTTCATTTCAATAATTCGCTTGCGCGTAGGGGTCTTTAGCAGAGGGAGGAAACCGGAGTGCCCTGAGGAAACCCACGAGGTTGAGAAGGCGCCCCTATCTCCATGCCACATACGCTCACACCAGGGCTCGAAACCACAGCCACAAGCCAGCGGTGGCCGGCCAGCTAGAGGTCGAAGCGCGACACTCTAGACCACTAGCCCCCCCCCCCCGGACGAAAATAATGTAGATATTAGAAAAAAAATGGCTATGATAAAGACCCGAAGCGAGGGTGATAGATTAGCAGGGCAAGATTTACAGATGGCTAAAACAAGGATGACATATCAGATAAACAAGACAAGGGTGGAAGATAGACAGGACCAAGGTTGGTAGACAGGACAGACACGGAAGAAGACGGACAAAGCATTAATGACATGAACCGCAGGAATGACTATGGCTTTAGACTAGTTATTTTCTTACTAAATAACACAGACGGGTAAGTGTTATTGTTGTATAACGACAGTGCATCACCTTTACCATTGTATACAGAGAACAAACGACTATCTGTAAAATAAAAAGTTTATATAAAGATAATAATAGTGACTCCATGTTTCTGGTTTAAATGTCGCAATATTTCTAACCTACAGGAAGTAATAAATCATTAGTATTAACATATATACCTTGCCGTGTGTTTACATTTCTTATATTGACCCAATACTCAATCCATAGTTTGATTGATATGGTCTATATTTGTATATAAACCGACCAGTTCCTGATTCAAAAAGGGATAAGCTAGTCTAACTATAGACCATGGAGTTTAACACAAGGAGGGGTGTCTAGTCGTTCGGATGGGACGAAAAACCGAGTCCTGTGTACACATTGGCGTACACGTAAAATATCCCTAGGCAGTTAGGATTCGATATAAGAGTAGGCCGTAGCCACGCTGCCCTGACAAAATATCCCTAATAGCACACTGTATGGCGTATTCCCGTCTTCCATTAGCCCAGGTTAGGTGCAGAAGAGAAGGACGTTTAACCCCATTTCATTTCATTTTCATGGAGTTTAACTATAGAGCATGGTTACATCGCCGCTATCATGGAATCAAGACGTCATATCAAATTTGGAAGTCAGCCAAGCCATCCGCACTTGTACAAGGAACAGGCATGCCTAGTACCGTATCGATCGATCGAAAGAACGAGAACAATACGAACAAGAATTACAAGAAGAACATCAATGGCAACAAAAACAACAATTTAAGGAAGAGCATCAATGGCAACAAGATCAACAAGAACAAGAAGAACATCAATGGCAACAAGAACAATAATTACAAGAAGTTAAGTAGCGCTTGTGTAACAGTTTCTGGTCCTAAAAGTTTTAGTTCTTAAAACTATTTCTAACCTGTAGCAGAAATATTTCTCCTGGATTGATACCCAAGCCATTTGTTCTTTGCTATATCAAACAATGTTCTGTTGGATGCGAATAATAACCACACTATAGTCCATGCACCTAACAAAATCATGAAACACCTGACTCTCATGTTGAAATAACTATCATAAGAAAGTACACCACCTTGGATACCACCTTATATATATAATAAGTATAGTTCTCTAATGTGTGTAATATATTGACGTTTCTGCTCATTTTCATAATATGCTGTGACCAGCCGTGTTTAAATATCCGTTCCACTAACGACATATGTTATAATAAATCAATGAATTATGTTCTATTAGACGACGATAAAAAAAAAGGTTTCATGACATGGTAATAAAAACCAGCAATACCAATATATGAACAACGAACGTGGCAAGCAGGTTTATTTAGTAATACAGGCCCGTATTTAGCGGGGGGGGGGGCAAGGGGGGAAGCTGCCCCCCCCTGGGAAAAATCGGCGCCCCACCTCGAAAAGGCGGGCGCCCCATTTAACACAATACGAGGCCATCGATCCCAGAGGACTTTCCATAATGACATGATTGGTGGGCGCCTTATTATGACAATATATGATTGTTTGGCCGCACATAATGCATAATGCCTTTATCTAAAAATGTAATGGGCGCCCTTTCTATTGGACGCAATACGAAGCCAGCGACTAACGAGTCCTCGTTTAGTATGGGCGCCCTTTAAAGCCGAGTGACTTTGGTTAGGCGCCTACTACTACATTGCTGGGACCCCTAAACAATGTCACTTCTTTTCATGTCGTTAAATATGAGGCGCCCCACCACCCATATGGTGAGGCGCCTCATAATGAATCACACGATTAACACCTAACTTGAGGGGGCGTCCAAAACTGTGTGAGCTGTGGTGTCACTTATCCCGGAGTGGCGCCAATAATGACATGATTGTTGGGGCGCATTATAATGACAATATATGTTTGTCGGTTCGCACATAATAAATAATGTCGAGCGAGAATGGTTGGGCGCTCACGACTTGGTCAATGGAGCGCCCAATACAGCATGATTGGGCGCCCCTTGGAGGGCTTGTGTTATATGCGCCCGTTATACAGCGCACCCCCCGCATGTATCTTGTGTTTATAGACTTGAAGTCGCTTCGTATTGCTCAGTTAGTAGTATCATAGGTCAGAAGGGGCTGTTTATGGTCTGCCACCCGAATTATTAGCGAATCTCACCAGTTATAATGTTCATAATACGCCAATATCGCAAATTAAAATTTCTGACATTTTCATAGTTCCTCAGGGGCAAACCATATTTTCTAAACTTTTCGGGCCCTGGGGGATAAGACCCTTCTCCATGGACCGTCAACCAGGCCCGTAGCCAGGGGGTGGCACGGGGGGGAAACTGCCCTCCCAATACTGAGTCTTGCCCCCCCCCAATATTACAAGAAAATTGGCCTTTACCGCAAAATTCATGCAGATCCCCATGCTAGTTGGCCCTCCCGTAAACACTTTTGCCCCCCCGAAAACAACTTCCTGGCTACGGGCCTGCCGTCAACTGTAGGTGCACCGGCGCCCCCAGGAGCCCCATCGGCGCCCCCATCAGCCCTTGCCCCCCTAACATTTTTTGGCTAGATACGGGCCTGTAATATGGGTGAGGAAGGAGTGGTGGATGGCCGAATTGTTAACACGTGGGCTCGCTGTATCATAAGGTCTGCCATTGTGTCAACTGGCGTGGTTTCGATTCCCCGGTTGTACGTGATTGCGGGGGTATAGTAATAGTTTCCATGACCTGTAATCTACAAATCATGTTTGCCGTTCCCCCTACACACTGCATTTCCTTATCGCCAAGACCACCCGTGTATAGCATATTTTGTTTACATGGGCGAGAACGAAAATATTGCCCTAATATGCTGTCTTGCTCTATGTCGCGGGGGTTGGGATGGCCTGGTAGTCTAGAGTGCCGCGCTTCGACCTATAGCTGGCCGGTCACCTCTGGCTTTAGGCTGTGGTTTCGTGCCCAGGTCTGAGCGTATGTGACATGGAGATAGGGGCCCTCAACCTCGTGGGTTTCCTCCGTGCACTCCGGTTTCCTCCCACTGCTAAAGACCCCTACGCGCAAGCGAATTATTAAAATAAAAATTGAAAACCATACCCTAGTCCTAAAATGACCTAGTTTGTGTCGAGTGGACGTTAAACCCCATTTCTCTCTTCTCTCTGCTCTATGTCGCATACGATAAATTTTATTTCAAATGATAGCTCTCTTAAATAAACGTATTAGGCCTACATGGTGAACCCGTAAGCATTGGTCCGGTTCCCATTTACATTTACATCATGTATATTCATATTACAGAGTGTTATGGTAGATTCAATGTTTGAAAGGCTGTCGTTACTAATTTTTGACGATATCTAGGCCGTAGATCCACTGTCGATCAGAATGAATGAAATGGGGTTTAACGTCCTACGCTTAAGCACCGTACCTGGGCTAATTGAAGACGGGCATACGCCACAGTGTGCAATGAGGGAAATTTTGCGATAAGAAATATTATACATGTATTTATGTCCACTATACGAGCAATCGTATCAAACGCGTTAGCCCAATTCTGGTCGGCCACCCCTATGTGTCCCGTCCATTTTCAATCTCCTTTCCGGCCTATTAATCTCCACTAACCCTTGGCCTACTGGGTTAACGGACTCCTTCTTCCCTGTATGTGCCCCGGAGAACCGAAGTTTCGCTGATTGTGGGTGCGTTTGTTCCTGGAAGTTTGATCAAATATCTGGCAATTGCGAACGATATGCTCAGGAGCACCTCAACCGTAGCAAGTTATTGGGCCAATAGTATCGGAATCCCTTTGATAAAACGACTTCCCATTGGTTTCGAGACGTTACAAACGCGCTAATATCTGCTTTAAAGCTTCTTTAAGCTGACAAGTTTGCGTCTTATCCTGCCTTTCCCGCGTATCTTGAATCGAACTACATTACGCATCTCATCGCTTTGTAGTCTCTATCATCTAAAAATATCTTCTACGAATAGTAGAATTGAGAAAGATTGGCTAGATAATCCTGTCTTTAACATTATCATAAACAACGTCTAAGGGAGCTAACTCCTCTTAAAACAAGATGTTTACGCCCATGAAATTAATTGAAGAATGTCATTTCAAAAGATCCATTTGATTGAATGCCAGTTCAATACCTAACATTCTTAATTTTGTATCTCTCTTCATGGGCAATATCTGTGCTTTTAAAATTAATCTTAATTCTCCGTCACGATTCGTGTTTGTTTATATTAATGCAAGAATTATGGGATTTATTGTGGGAAGGGGCGCAACTCTTAATTGACTGGATAATCAACCCATAGACATAATGATAATATTATTAGCATGTCTACGAATCGACCACCTTAAAACCAAACTCCCTGTTGCGCATGGGCAATGGGCTTTACGTCAAATAATGACAACGTCCCCAGACCCTCCGTATGTTAAAGACTATGAGGTTCTGGGTGACCGAGACTAATCGCTTTGTGAAACTGCCTTTACCAATGACGTATATATATTAACGTCCTTGGCCCTATCGGTGAGTTTCTTCATATCGCCCATCTCCCTAACCATAGACTCATATCTTTATGTGACGCTCGAGCCATCCAATCCAGATATCGCTTCCGCCATAATTCTAATATTAAAGATTATAAAATTTATTTTAGCGATAATAATGGGATAGTGAAAGTAGCCCTAGTAGGCAAACAGCGTTTAAAATGATTAAATATTATTATCACCCTTTTCATATGTTTAATGTTCATATTATATTCTAACTATTTACAAGTTCTATATACAATAATTGTTTCCATCGCGCCGGACAGTTAATTTAAACTCGTGACAAATCAGACCTCGTATCCCGCAAAGAAAAACTCTCCGTACAATTTCTGACACCATTTGTAAGGTTATCGACAGGCGCCTACTATAAATGAAATGTGGGGATGGGAGGTAAAGATCTCAAAATAAGGGACTTGTCAGGATCTCCGAGCATATGTCTTATATTGCTGTTTTCCTCCATTACATTAATTTCTGATGATTCCAGTCATGCGCCCCCTCCCTTGGTCTATCGTATAACACCCAAACCAACTTTTCAAGATACGGGAATTATTGAAGCTAACCCCACCGATCAAAGGGAGGCTTAAAACATTATAGGTAATAGGCTTTGCCTGTTTCCTAATCCTAATATTCAATAAAATATTGTTAAAACCGATATAATTATTATAACAACCAACACGAATTATTAGTCTTGGCAATGATGTACAATAAGCATAATCATTAAACAAATAGAAAAATATGAAACAATTTGACTGGTCGGGGCTAATATCGACGTGACACAAGATGGACGTCTACGTTGTCATATGTGAATGTGTTCGTAACTAAAGACTATTCTAATGCAATGCTTTTGGAAAGGAAAGCAACTAAATGCCACTGAAAAAGTCGACCTGAGCGCTTCTTACATCTCAAAGCAACTAGTTGCAGTCAGTTGCACATGTTCAACTTTCTGCAACTGGCTGCAACTAGTTGCAGTCGATATGAGCGTTCTTGCAACTGGGATCATCTCATTTCCATGGAAATAACATCACGTTATAAGAGAGATGTGTCATGTGACTTTATAAATAAGCAAATGGAAGCGAACTAAGACACCAACTTTTCAATTGTTAATGATTTCGACAATACAATACTAATATAATTATAGCAAAACCGATCATGCCTTTGGGCTTCTTCTTCTGAGTTATTAGCCCCTTTTGGTTATCACGTGATGAAGAAAATAACAGTCACGCGTTAAGTGTGATCGCTCTGTTCCGATTCGACATAAGCGCTCCGAATTCAGTTGATGCCAGTTGCTGATATAATGGACATAAGCACTCTTGCAACTGACTGTTTGGGTTTCAAAGTCGACATAAGCCCCGCCTTAGTATCGAAATACTCGCCACTAATAATTTAACAAACAATCTAAAACTTGGACAACAATATAAAAATCAAAGAATGCAAAACATATAATAATACTTTTTCGGCGACAAGGGGCATAGTTTCTGCTCTCAGTTCCGACTCGACATAAGCGCTCCGAATTCAGTTGCTAACAGTTGTCCTCAGTTGCTGATATAATCGACATAAGTTCACTTGCAACTGACTGCAACTTGTTGCTTTGGGTTGCTAAGTCGATATAAGCCCCGCTTTAGTACCGAAATCCGATATCGTGGGGAGAACGTTATATAATAAGCCTGACAAACCAACCAATCGGTACAAAATGTAGTCGACAAACCAGACAGTATGGGCAATTACAATATAAGGTCGGCCTTAACATATATTAAAATTTTGAATGTTTTTCTATTTGCAAAGTAACATGTCCCCCAACCTTTGGTTAAATAATGGGGAAGGCGATCTCAGAGAAGCTAAAAGCTGGGGTCTAACGCGTCAATCTCGTGTAGGACTGTGCCAGACAAAGTCGGGGAGTACCATTTCAGTACCTTTCTGATATTTTACAATAAGTTTCTGAGGACGATTCGTGCATGGTTCACGCTTTGACTGAAGCAGGGGTAGACTTGCAGCGTGATCTACTACAGTATCAAATTCAACGCCTTAAGCAAGGCTGACACTTGCATGATTCCGTGGCACGCATTGGCACGACCCGAGTCGTGCCAGTGAGCAAACTAGTCGTAAACTGGCGTGAAGTGTGCGTTAACCCGTCGTGACTGCGTGCCATGTCTGCACGAGAATTTTGAAATGTTCAAAAAATTTTCACGACAAAATCAGCAAACGGGTCGTGAACTAAACGCAAACTGTTCGTGAACTCGTCGGGGCGATGCGGGAGGATGTGTGCCAGTGCTTGGTAGTGCACGCCATGCCACGACTGTCACGAACTGCCACGAATAGTTCACGACTAGTTCACGAATATGGCGTGTCCAAGTCGGCACGACACCGTCCAAATTGCGCAAACTCGTCGGGCCAATGCGGGAAGTGTGTAAACAATGCGCAAACTATGCGTGGATTCGTCGGGCCAGTTCGTGTCAATGTTGACACTGATGGGCACGCATTCGTGAACTCGTCGTAAACTATGGGTGAACTAGTCGTGAACTATGCGGGAACTAGTCGTGGACAGTGCGGGAGCCTCCCAATTCGTGACCAAAAATGACACGACGTGCCACGACAAAATCGTGACCAAAAGTCGTGCAAGTGTCAGCCTGGCTTAAGATAGGCAGCGATATCGGGATCTATGTTGCCATAAGTAAGGTAATCCCTAAATGGCAGAAAATGAGATAAGACATAATTGGGGTCGACATTGCTACCATCAAAACGTTCATAGAAGGAATGGCGCTCCATAATGGATGACATCAAAATGGTAACAGTGGAAGTGCGACAGATTATATATAGATGGCAACGGACATGTATACGTCATAAGTAAATGCATCATCATCAAGTGAATTATAAAAATAAAGTAGGCCTAGTAAGGTTGTAGTTTGTAGTCACTCAACCGTTTTAAATTTTTGAAGGTTGTAAAAACAAACCCAACCCAAAAAAAAAACATTCGTACACAAACATTCGAAGTTACCAATTCTATAACTAATACATTAAAGTATCTTGAAACTTTGTAAAAGACATTGATATTTTTTTGGTATGAATTGTCACTTCGAATTCGAGATATTATGACCTTTAAACAATATAATGTCTTTGATGGTAAAGACTGTTGAACAATAGTCTAGAATTATACTATATAGGTAAATAATTCACTGTTTTGCAATCAGCCTCTGTAAAATCTAAGCAACAGTGTATGGCTATATCTCTTCTATAGTCAGATGCAGAGGCTTTAGAAATTGATACAATATATCGGCGCAGTTCATCTGTTATTAAGTGGAAGTCAACTTGGGCGATATTAAGCAAAGAATGGTCAAACTGCAAAACAAAAAATCCACACACAGAGTCAACGTTGATCCTTTGTCTATATATCTATATTAAAGAAACTGTAAATCCAATATGAAAAATCGCACACAAAGTGAGCCAGATAACGTTGTGTCACATTCAATTTCCAATTAATCCCCAAAAATAAGACAATCAGATGTCGTTCACAGTATTCCAATTAGAAAACATATTGTATTAATTCCACATTATAAATAGGTGTCCCGGGTAGGATCATAGACATCTCCACCATGTTAAATATGCTTCTAGGCCAGGCTGTTACCAGGCCCACATGAAACTTCTATGTGGAATCAATCTCCAATTATATTACACCAATGAAGAAATACTTTAAAAACATGTTTAATGTAAATCAGTTGGTTTGTGGCATTTATCTGTCTCATACCATTCTTTAATGTGTCCACAAGAATTATTATTGTTTTCTTTGAGCCACGAATGCGCCTGTTCAAAAAAATTGCACCATCGTTTCACGTATGCACTTTGATGAACGAACGTCGACGACACTTCATATTTCCATTTCTTCTCTATATATTCCATATACGCCGTGTCATTTTTATCCAGATAGATTAAATATTCGGCTAGCTCTTTTACCGACTTAAAATCACTGGTAAGAATGTAACGTTTCTCGGGCGCTAATAGAGCGTAATCTGCACCTCCCCTAGCAACAGTTATTAAGTCCCACCCTTCAGCTCGGAAAAATTTCTCTGTTGCGTAGTCCTTGCAAAGACTGTTTTCAAATGCTAGGTAGAATTTGTATTTCTTGTCAATATTACAGTATTTGAACTTCGGACAAGACAATTTTTCACACCTACCAAAACTGTCAACCGGAATATATTTACGCAATAATTTCAGATAATCTTCTCGCCGACCTGGAGTTTTACAATGGCTGCGAATTATAGCCGCCATTTTGGTTTTATTCTGCATCACCTCAGTTCTGTTTTTTCTCAAAGGATTTCGTCTTTTGACATAATATCCATACCGAGCATCCACATCTGAATCCAACCGATAACTCATTGTCCTATTAAACTGTCTATACCATGAAGGATCTCTCCATTTATGTGAAAACGTAATATGTGGCGATTCTGGATTATAAAAGACCCATATCTGTCTTGGATGTATTCTTTTGGGTGGCTTTCCTAATATATTTGCATCAAACAGAAGGATCTGGCTATTTATGTCCTCTCTATATTGTCATGAATGATTACATGGAGAAAACCAGTCAACCATTTGTGCAACACTAATATAGGACGGTCTCTTGTGCAACCGAACTGTTATAACCTCCCTTCCTTTCATACTCGACACTCGTAATGTTGAAACCACCAAGGGCGTGGTTTTAATCGATATGTTGGTATAGTTGGTGACTATAAACATGGTTCCAACGAGGAATAGTATGGGTAAACCCACAGCCACGGGAACTGTAAACAGCTTTCGATATTGCAAAATATCCATGGTGATATTACGACGATCCTTCCTGAAAAATAATATATTATGCAGGGTTATAATTAAATGAAAGTGTTTCACAGCGCCACTGTTCATCATTTAAATGATAATGGTGTCCTTACAAACCACACTGTTGTGAAAATTGAATCACTAAAGAGTTTGGGAGTCGCTGTAGTTCAGTGAGTAAGACGATAGTTAGATAAACTGGAGGTCCCGTGTTCGATCACGAGTCTTGGCCAAGAAAGTTCATCAGGATTTTCTTGCGTGGCTCCCCCATGTCAGTGGTGTAAGATGGGGGGCCTGGCAATGGACGACGTGTAGTCAATCGAATGTGGTCCCGCGTACACATTGGGGTGCATGTAGAAGAAAAAAGGGCAGGCTATAGCACCATTGTTCTTGCAAAATTTCACTCATAGCACATGTTCGTCTTATTTAGCCTTATTGATTAAATAATATAATTTTTTTTAAAAATGGAGTATAATATCACTTTATATACATTCATATTACAGAAAAATGTGCCTTTAGATGCATTCTCTTCTTTTTTTTAAAGACTCTAGGGAATAGAAATCAAATAGGGTTTAGCTTCCTACTATCCTGCTCCAAACCTGGGCTAATGAAGACGGACATACAGTGTGTTATGAGGGAAATGTGCCTAGGCAGCGGCTTATATCGAATTCCTACTGTCAATCAGATGAAAAGGGTTATTTAAACATTTTAGTAATAAGTATCTGTAATGATATCTTAGTTTTAGTCAATACATATAGTCCTATATCGTACAATGACCAGTACACTTATTATACAAAAGTCTTTACAGCAGCAATGTGCTGACTCGTTCTCAATGGTAATTTGCGGAGACTTTAATAATGTCCCAGATGTTCAACTTGATAGGATATGGTGGAAATTACAAACTAAAACGAAAAGGCCAAAATGCAATATTCAATATAAATAATTATTATAACCTCTTACATATATTCAGAATTTTAAATCAAAATAATAAACGTTTTACTTTGAAACAAAAGACCCCATTGATACAAAGTCGAATCGAGTATTGGCTCATATCGGAAAAACTCCAAGATTGTATTAAATCATGTACAATAAAACCAACTTCGTTTACTGATCATTCATCAATTTAAATACATATCAAAATAACTAATCGCGGACCAAATCTATGGATATTAAATTAACGAAAGACAAATCATATAATAAATTGATAAAATCATCTATACCGATATGGAAAAGTTAATATTTTGAAAAACAAAATAAAAATGGTTTATGGGACTTCATTAAATTTAAGATAAAGGAATTCTCTATAGAATATTCCAAAAAGAAACAAAAACTTAAAAAAGCTGTAAAGAATAGCCTGGCTGAGGAAGTGATCGAGCTTGAATCCCGTATCAGTAAACAAGAGCCGAGTAACATCAAACTTATCGAAGCTTGATGATCATTATACCCAGGTTAAACAATCATTTCAAACCAGGTTACAGCATGTAGTTGAATTTTTCCAATTTTTAAAATTAGGCGTGTTAAGATGAAATTTGAATCATTTTTTAATTGAAATATTGTTATATAGTACAAATTGTTGACCAGAATAAAGATTGGAACATATTATTCAGTTACAACTAGTGTGGTATTGGGGCTTTAAGACAAGGTGAATGCTTGACATCGATTAGTAAATGTGGCCAATGTAGGTAACGATAGCCGTGGCGATGGAGAGGCGGCTTCTCACCAATGCTGCGAGGGTTCAATCCCAGCTCAGGGCAAGAACTTTATCGTTGTAAGTGAGAGGGATATTCGGTCTCCCGTCCGATCAGGCAGGTTTCCCCAGAGTTCTTCGGTTTCTTCCTGCAGTAATGATCGAAATCATTCGCACGATCTGTGCCAAGGGCCACATTGGAAAAAGGCCCCTGGCCTAATTTGCTACCCTTGTAAAATGACGCGATTATTATTATTATTATAACAACGTAATGTTGAAATAACGCACATTTACGTGGGACATCTTAAGGCAGTTCGTGATTAAACAGCCGAGGACAAGCGGTAGGTGGGTATTATGGATATCAACATTTATTAATAGAATGATGTCATCATAGTGAGTAATGCAGAATTTTCTACTTCCTGAAATCTCGGGACAAAATGTTATCAATGTGGGATTGAAAATGACAGCGGAGATGCTTAGTCCCCGGGATAAGCGTTGAAGAAATGATGCTTACCACCGTGGTTCGATGATATGCCGGTATACTGCCCAGTTTTTCAGAGAGGAGAGGGAATAGGTGGTTCATTCGTTTTATACGAGAGTTGAGATAGCGGAAATCTACTACAACACGTTTCCGTAGTATTTTTGTAGATGTCCCTCTGGCAAAATATCCAGTTTAACCAATTTTTGCAACTCTTCGTCAAAAATGTTCTACTTATTGTCAGTTGTACGTTATGACTGACTATAGAAAGGCGCTTTGTCATTAACGTCAATGTCGAGCTATATACAATGGCCAATTTCACCCTTTAGACTGAAGGCTTCTCTGTGTCGCCGAAGAAAGCGATGGAAGTCTGACTGTTGATTGGGTGTAAGTATGCTATTTTAAAGATCACCTTGTTTCTTCAATAAAATTATATCTGTGGAGATATCTTAAGAACATTCTTTGGTTAAGAGAAAGATATGACAAGGGTCTAGAAGCTTTAATACGTAGTGTCTTCTTAGAAGAATTAGTTCTTGGAATAACCACACTATTGTTATTGAGGGAGACAGGCATTAATGAAGGACAAGAATCAGATAATGATGATTCTGCCCAAAGAAGAATCGTCTGATTCTTTACAACTTTAGGTACTTTACCATGAACTATTACTCGTCGTGTGTCATTGGGTTTTATATAAAAATCACGACTAGACGAAAAAGCTGTAGATTTACAGTGAAAAGTATCTGGCGTAAAGTCTAATACGCCATGGGATGAACTAAAGTTTCTCAAGAATAATATCAATTCCTACAAAATTGTGTACCATACAGGTATAAATTGAGAGCCTTGAACAACAACGGGGAACTTAATCGCAGAAAAAAAACCATAAATTAGGGTAGAACCATTACAGAGACGAAATTGTAAGGGCTTGTCTAACATATTTACAGGCAAGCTACGTAAGTACACAGAATATTGGATAGCTAATGACGAAATCTGTGTCTTATGCCCTATTGACACTTTCACGCATTTTGAATCCGCAATGGTAATCATTAATGCGTACCAATGCGGATGGATAACAAGTATATTTCACCTGCCAATCAAATAGTTCGCCCCGCATAGTTCACGACTGTTTCCCGCAATGGTACGCATAGTTTCCGTCTTGGTACTGCTTGGTACGAACTTTAGCGTACCAAAGCGTACCATGATTGCGTGAAAGTGTCAATGGGGCATTGACATTGAGTACCCATTGAGTACCCCTCAGTACGTGACATAATTTCCATTGACAATTTCACCCACCGGGTACGCAAATTTTGCGCATAGCCTACGAAATGGTACGCACTGGTACGCACTTGAGTGCGTGGCATGAGCTTGGACAAATCCACGGTTTTGGGTCGGCATTGTCACACAGTCCACGCAATGATATACATAGTTTACGACTGTTTCCCGCGATGGTACGCATAGTCTCCGTCTTGGTACGAACTTTAGCGTACCAAAGCGTACCAAGATTGCGTGAAAGTGTCAATGGGGCATTAGATGCATCACTATCAAACAAAAGAAGAGAACGCATGTCTTAGAGCATGATTATTAGTGGTACCAAAATCAACATGCGGAACACGAGGGAGTACTATCAACGAAACGCTGTCCATTAACAGCAAGTTGGTTCACCGTTGTGTTATCGGTGCTCGGCAAGCCACTGAAAGTATGGATAAAAAGCTATCCCGAAGGATGTAGTCATTGTAATTCAGTCGTGAGGCTAGGCGACGAAAATCTTCCAAGACACGACCCAAAGGCGAGTTTAACCTTTAAGCGTCTGACTAAACAGACTAACAATCTTAAGCAAGGCTGACACTTGCACGATTCCGTGGCACGCATTGGCACGACCCGAGTCGTGCCAGTGAGCAAACTAGTCGTAAACTGGCGTGAAGTGTGCGTTAACACGTCGTGACTGCGAGCCATGTCAGGACGAGAATTTTGAAATGTTCAAAAAATTTTCTATGCGCAAACTATGCGCAAACTGTTCGTGAACTCGTCGGGACGATGCGGGAGGATGCGTGCCAGTGCTTGGCCACGACTGTCACGATCTGCCACGAATAGTTCACGACTAGTTCACGAATATGGCGTGTCCAAGTCGGCACGACACCGTCCAAATTGCGCAAACTCGTCGGGCCAATGCGGGAAGTGTGTAAACAATGCGCAAACTATGCATGGATTCGTCGGGCCAGTTCGTGTCAATGTTGACACTGATGGGCACGCATTCGTGAACTCGTCGTAAACTATGGGTGAACTAGTCGTGAACTATGCGGGAACTAGTCGTGAACAGTGCGGGAGCCTCCCAATTCGTGACCATAAATGGCACGACGTGCCACGACAAAATCGTGACCAAAAGTCGTGCAAGTGTCAGCGTGGCTTAAGATAGGCAGCGATATCGGGATCTATGTTGCCATAAGTAAGGTAATCCCTAAATGGCAGAAAATGAGATAAGACATAATTGGGGTCGACATTGCTACCATCAAAACGTTCATAGAAGGGATGACGCCCCATAATGGATGACATCGAAATGGTAACAGTGGAAGTGCGACAGATTATATATAGATGACAACGGACATGTATACGTCATAAGTAAATGCATCATCATCAAGTGAATTATAAAAATAAAGTAGGCCTAGTAAGGTTGTAGTTTGTAGTCACTCAACCGTTTTAAATTTTTAAAGGTTGTAAAAACAAACCCAACCACAAAAAAAACATTCGTACACAAACATTCGAAGTTACCAATTCTATAACTAATACATCAAAGTATCTTGAAACTTTGTAAAAGACATTGATATTTTTTTGGTATGAATTGTCACTTCGAATTCGAGATATTATGACCTTTAAAGGGACAGTCCCGAATAGAACAGAGCCTCAAAAATAAAAGTCCGAGTACGTATGAAATTTAAACGCCAAAATATAGAAGACTGGTGTATATACTCTGACTCAAAATTTCAGCTCAAAATATTGAGTCGTTTGGACGTGAGCGTTAAAACAGCTTAACTGGGCACGTAACCTTTTTAAGATTTCGGGTCAATTCTTTCGTTGGGTGACCCGATAATCAATTCCCGTCCCTTCAAAGGTCTACACGGTGAATGGTCCATGTGATGTACTAGATAACAAAACGTTAATTTCACCGACACATTATTTTTATAAAATAAAACTCTGGTTTTATCAAATCCCCGCATAAGACAGTTTTGACACCGGACTCTATTAAAGGAGAAGACTGTGGGTTCAAGTTGTTTGAAAACGTATCACATATATTTAGTTAGTTGCTCGGCCCTAAGGTATGGGATCTTAATGGATTTTAACACAGTGACAAAATTAAAGAGATTTAATCTCAAAAACATTATCGGGATTGACCCTTTAAACAATATAATGTCTTTGATGGTAAAGACTGTTGAACAATAGTCTAGAATTATACTATATAGGTAAATAATTCGCTGTTTTGCAATCAGCCTCTGTAAAATATAAGCAACAGTGTATGGCTATTTCTCTTCTATAGTCAGATGCAGAAGCTTTAGAAATTGATACAATATATCGGCGCAGTTCATCTGTTATTGAGTGGAAGTCAACTTGGGCGGTATTAAGCAAAGAATGGTCAGAAAGTAATCAGCACACATTAAGAAGCCAATTCTGAACAAACTGCAAAACAAAAAATCCACACACAGAGTCAACGTTGATCCTTTGTCTATATATCTATATTAAAGAAACTGTAAATCCAATATGAAAAATCGCACACAAAGTGAGCCAGATAACGTTGTGTCACATTCAATTTCTAATTAATCCAACAAAAATAAGACAATCAGATGTCGTTCACAGTATTCCAATTAGAAAACATATTGTATTAATTCCACATTATAAATAGGTGTCCCGGGTAGGATCATAGACATCTCCACCATGTTAAATATGCTTTTAGGCCAGGATGTTACCAGGCCCACATGAAACTTCTATGTGGAATCAATCTCCAATTATATAACACCAATAAAGAAATACTTTAATAACATGTTTAATGTAAATCAGTTGGTTTGTGGCATTTATCTGTCTCATACCATTCTTTAATGTGTCCATAAGAATTATTATTGTTTTCTTTTAGCCACGAATGCGCCTGTTCACAAAAATTGCACCATCGTTTCACGTATGCACTTTGATGAACGAACATCGACGACACTTCATATTTCCATTTCTTCTCTATATATTCCATATACGCCGTGTCATTTTTATCCAGATAGATTAAATATTCGGCTAGCTCTTTTACCGACTTAAAATCACTGGTTAGAATGTAACTTTTCTCGGGCGCTAATAGAGCGTAATCTGCACCTCCCCTAGCAACAGTTATTAAGTCCCACCCTTCAGCTCGGAAAAATTTCTCTGTTGCGTAGTCCTTGCAAAGACTGTTTTCAAATGCTAGGTAGAATTTGTATTTCTTGTCAATATTACAGTACTTAAACTTGGGACAAGACAATTTTTCACACCGACCGAAACTGTCAACCGGTATATATTTACGCAATAATTTCAGATAATCTTCTCGCCGACCTGGAGTTTTACAATGGCTGCGAATTATAGCCGCCATTTTGGTTTTATTCTGCATCACCTCAGTTCTGTTTTTTCTCAAAGGATTTCGTCTTTTGACATAATATCCATACCGAGCATCCACATCTGAATCCAACCGATAACTCATTGTCCTATTAAACTGTCCATACCATGAAGGATCTCTCCATTTATGTGAAAATGTAATATGTGGTGATTCTGGATTATAAAAGACCCATATCTGTCTTGGATTTATTCTTTTGGGTGGCTTTCCTACTATATTTGCATCAAACAGAAGGATCTGGCTATTTATGTCCTCTCTATATTGGCATGAATGATTACATGGAGAAAACCAGTCAACCATTTGTGCAACACTAATATAGGACGGTCTCTTGTGCCACCGAACTGTTATAACCTTCATTCCTTTCATACTCGACACTCGTAATGTTGAAACCACCAAGGGCGTGGTTTTAATCGATATGTTGGTATAGTTGGTGACTATAAACATGGTTCCCACGAGGAATAGTATGGGTAAACCCACAGCCACGGGAACTGTAAACAGCTTTCGATATTGCAAAATATCCATGGTGATATTACGACGATCCTTCCTGAAAAATAATATATTATGCAGGGTTATAATTAAATGAAAGTATTTCACAGCGCCACTGTTCATCATTTAAATGATAATGGTGTCCTTACAAACCACACTGTTGTGAAAATTGAATCACTAAAGAGTATGGGAGTCGCTGTAGCTCAGTGAGTAAGACGATAGTTAGATAAACTGGAGGTCCCGTGTTCGATCACGAGTCTTGGCCAAGAAAGTTCATCAGGATTTTCTTGCGTGGCTCCCCCATGTCAGTGGTGTAAGATGGAGGGCCTGGCAATGGACGACGTGTAGTCAATCGAATGTGGTCCCGCGTACACATTGGGGTGCATGTAGAAGAAAAAAGGGCAGGCTATAGCACCATTGTTCTTGCAAAATTTCACTCATAGCACATGTTCGTCTTGTTTAGCCTTATTGATTAAATAATAGAATAAAATTTTAAAAATGGAGTATAATATCACTTTATATACATTCATATTACAGAAAAATGGGCCTTTAGATGCATTCTCTTCTTTTTATACGCCCACATTGAAATGTGGTCGTATATTGCCGTCGACCCCGTCCGTCCGTCCTTGATCACTTAAAAAAATCTTATGGACGCTCTAGAGGCCAAAGTTAATAGCTGATGGACTTTAAATTTATACACAGTGTTTAAGGTCATGAGACGAAAAGCCTCTTGATTTTCATCGATTTCCGATAATAACTGTCAGAGTTATGTCCCTTGATCACTTCAAAAAATCTCTTTGACGCTCTAGAGGCTAAACTTAATAACTGATTGACTTTAAATTTATACACAGTGTTTAAGGTCATAAAATGAAGAAGCCTATTGATTTTCAGCAATTTCCGATAATTACCGTCAAGTTATGGCCCTTTATCACTTAAAAAAATCTTGTGGACGCTCTAGAGGCCAAAGTTAATAACCGACTGACTTTAAATTTATACACAGTGTTTAAGGTCACGAGACGAAAATGCCTATTGATTTTCAGCAATTTCCGATAATTACAATCAGAGTTATGGCCCTTGATCTCTTTAAAAAAAATTGTTGACGCTCCAGAGGCTAAAGTGAATAACCGATTGACTTTAAATTTATACACAGTGTTTAAGGTCATTAAATGAAGAAGCCTATTGATTTTCAGCAATTACTGATAATTACTGTCAGAGTTATGGCCTTTTATCTTGTGGACGCTCTAGAGGCTAAAGTTAATAACCGATTGACTTTAAATTTATACATAGTGTTTAAGGTCATGAGACGAAGAAGCCTATTGATTTGCAGCAATTTCAGATAATTACTGACTGTGTTATGGCCCTTGATCACTTTCAAAATTTTGTGGACGCTCTAGAGACTAAAGTTAATATCCGATTGACTTTAAAATTATATAAATTGTTGAAGGTCATGAGACGAACAAGTATATTGAGTTTCAATGAATTTAGATAACTTGAACAGCATGGAGGAGAACTTTATCAAAGCCAAACAAATTTCAATAATTTTCTGATAATTACATAATAAGTTGTTACTTTTAATCAGATTTTAGTGTATTATAAATGTTTCATTACCGAAAAAAGTAAAATATGCGACAACTCTTGTTGACTGCCCGGACGATTTAGCTGCTGTGGGCGTATGTTTCGTTGCCTGGCAACCTATGTTTTTAAAGACTCTAAGGAATAGAAATCAAATAGGGTTTAGCTTCCTACTATCCTGCTCCAAACCTGGGCTAATGAAGACGGACATACAGTGTGTTATGAGGGAAATGTGCCTAGGCAGCGGCGCTACGGCCTACGCTTATATCGAATTCCTACTGTCAATCAGATGAAAAGGGTTATTTAAACATTTTAGTAATAAGTATCTGTAATGATATCTTAGTTTTAATCAATACATATAGTCATATATCGTACAATGACCAGTACACTTATTATACAAGATTACTTAAGTCTTTACAGCAGCAATGTGCTGAACTTGACTCGTTCTCAATGGTAATTTGCGGAGACTTTAATAATGTCCCAGATGTTCAACTTGATAGGATATGGTGGAAATTACAAACTAAAACGAAAAGGCCAAAATGCAATATTCAATATAAATAATTATTATAACCTCTTACATATATTCAGAATTTTAAATCAAAATAATAAACGTTTTACTTTGAAACAAAAGACCCCATTGATACAAAGTCGAATCGAGTATTGGCTCATATCGGAAAAACTCCAAGATTGTATTAAATCATGTACAATAAAACCAACTTCGTTTACTGATCATTCATCAATTTAAATACATATCAAAATAACTAATCGCGGACCAAATCTATGGATATTAAATTAACGAAAGACAAATCATATAATAAATTGATAAAATCATCTATACCGATATGGAAAAGTTAATATTTTGAAAAACAAAATAAAAATGGTTTATGGGACTTCATTAAATTTAAGATAAAGGAATTCTCTATAGAATATTCCAAAAAGAAACAAAAACTTAAAAAAAAGCTGTAAAGAATAGCCTGGCTGAGGAACTGATCGAGCTTGAATCCCGTATCATTAAACAAGAGCCGAGTAACATCAAACTTATCGAAAAACTTGATGATCATTATACCCAGGTTAAACAATCATTAGACAACATTTACACTAACGAGACACAAGGGGCAATTTTTAGGTCCAAACAAAACTGGTATGAAAACGGTGAAAAAAAACACGAAATTATTTCTTTACTTCGAAAAGGAAAGCAAGTGTGCTACTACAATACAAAAGCTAAAAAAAGCTGACGATTCTATTATTTTTGACCCCATTGAAATATCGGGAGAAATATTTTTTTTTATAAAAACTTATATTCGTCGAAGGATTAGTGTTTTGAAAGGGGAAATATTATTACAGCAAATTTTAGACCTGCAGAAAGGCTAAATGATTATCAGTAAGATTTATTTGAATAGAAAATAACTACTTCAGAAGTCCTTAAACTCGTTTAAAATAAATAAATCTCCATGAAATGATGGTATCACAATTGAATTTTATCGACATTTTTGGCCTGATATTTATGCATTATTATTAGACTCATATAACCGCAGCTTTAAAGAAGAATCTTTATCTGTAACACAACGTCAATCAGTTATTAAACTCATTCCTAAACTAAAGGTAATAAAGATAGAACTTGCTTAACCAACTGGAGGCCCATTACCCCTGTTAATATCGATGTGAAATTGATGAGTAAGGTTTTGTCAAACAGATTAAAACCGTTTTTGAACCAGGTAATACACCCTAATCAACCCGCATTTATACCAGATCTCCACATTCATGAAAATACACGTATTATTTCCGATTGCTTTGATCTTGCAAAAGAAAAAAGAATAATAGGATTTCTTTTAGGTATAGATTTTCAAAAGGCCTTCGACAGGATAAATCATGTTTTTTTTAAAATAAAAGCTTTACCGTCGTACGGAGTCGGTCATAATTTTATTAGATGGATAAAAAATCGTAACAAGAATATCACCTGTTGTGTAATAAACAAAGGATTTACAACCTCTTATTTTCATGTAAAAAGGGGTGTTCGACAAGGTGATCCAATCTTTTTAATCTAATTATAGAACTGTTAGTATACGCTATTAGAGACGATGTAAATATGAATGGAATAAAATTTGGTCGTAATATAAAAGTTGTAGCATGTGCTGACGATATAATGGCAATATTAAAAGATTTTAGCTCTGCGCGACATTTGTTTGAAATATTGAGACTTTTTGATTTAGTTTTGGGACTTATAATTAACGTCAATAAAACAGAGGCTATAGATTTAAATAGCTGTGATATGAATTTAATGCAAAAATCAAAATCAACCGGTATAGTTTTATGCGAAAAAGACATAAAAATTCTCGGGATAAATTTTTCAAAAGACACTCATAATATCGGTGAGTTAAATTTTACAAATAAAATAACTGAAATAGAACAATTATTAAAAATATGGGATAAACATAAATTATCTTTAGTTGGAATAATACAAATATATAAAACATTTTGTATTTCCAAAAGTCTTTACCCGGCAACTGTTAATCCAGTGTAGGATTCTACTATTCAAAAACTAAATTCAATATTTTACAAATTTATATGGAGCGGACCTGATAGAATAAAGCGAGATATTCTTATACAGAACAATAGAAATTGTGGATTAAAAATGATTGGCTGAAAAGAATTCCTAATAATATGTAATAGCATTTTCTGGATAACAAAAATATACCAGTCACCCGCCCCAACATGGCTCATACCATATGAATTCATTATGGCTGAATATGGTGGGAATTTATTACCTGCTTTGCAATTTAAACATTTTTTATTAGAAAAACATTTATGCGAACTGGTATAAAATTTACACAACACATATAAAGAACATTGCGCAAGCTAAAAATCAAATTATTTGGAATAATACAAATATAATTATAAAGATTAATAATAAAATTATATTTTTAAAACCCTTTTTAACAAGAATATTATGCACGTTGGTGAATATTTTGATAAAATAAAAAAAGGTCGATGCTAGATATTTAGAAAAACACTAAATTATCTTAAATGCCTGTAAAAAAATACTTACTTACCCTATCGAGAAGCTAAGAATTCCAATATCGTGACAGTAATTGTTTCACTATATTTGTTTGACTTCAATTGCTTAGAGACATAGATAGAAATGGGGTTTAACGTCCACTCGACACAACACGGAATTCAATAATTTGTGTAATGCAATAAGTGCATATCGAAGAGCTTAATGGAATGAATTTCGCAATTTGAAGGTTTAGAACATTTAAATAGCGGGGCTTTACTCAGGACACGCCTGTCCGTAATCCCATTATTATGCTGAATAAAATATTGTTTATAATAAATCTTTCCCACCATTTACACAGCGTAGAAATATACTAAAATAAATACCAATCACTGAGAAAAATACTCATTGACAAACTGTAATAACACATGTGAATAGATGAGTAAATAGGGTTCAACGACCTACTTTGTATCAATCAAAATTTGTTTTTCCAAAACAAAATTTTTCCTGTCGACTTCCTTTATGCATGCCACCAGCTGTCACAATATACGGAGAGAGAGAGAGAGAGAGAGAGGGGGGGGGGGCGGATGGGGGGGGGGGGGGTTAACGTCCACTCGACACAAGCTAGGTAATTTCGAGACTAACATATGACTCAATTTTTTTTCCATATTTTCCTTTGTGCGTAGGGGTCTTTGGCAGTTGGGATAAAACCGAAGGACCTGGAGAAAACCCAAGAGGTTGGACAGGTGACCCTACCCCTTGTAACGTACAACTGGGGAATCGAAACCACGCCAGTTGAGTCAATGACATACCTTATGGTCAGTGCCGGACTGGTGGGCCGAAGGCCCACTTGCCATACCTGTGACAAGACCCACGAGCAAATGGCGGGCGAAGCCCGCCTACGAGCGCCGTAGGCTCTAGGGGGGTTTGGGGCCGGGGGGCTCTTCCCCCAGAAAATTTTGAAAAATAGACAGCCGCAAACCCATTTTCCAAGCACCTCAGGCAAGAGCAGCGGATGGAGATATTTGGTGACCTGCGAGCACTTTAATCACACATCCTCGAATACGAATAGTGAAATCAAATTATCTTGACGCATTATTGATAAGCTCAGACCAAATAAATCTGGATTTCTTACGAAAAAAGTTGAATTTTCATTCAATTTGCCTGGCCTCCAGTCATCAAAATCGAAAGTGAAAGTGAAATCGAAACCCGGAAGTTTTTAAAAAAATTTTCACAAAATATTCCAGTTTTTGGCCATTTATCAGGTTTTAATGACTTCTCAAGAGCTGGGAGTGACTGAAGAAAGATTGTCGGTTTATAATGTTGTCACCACCTTGAGGTCAAACTCATGAATTTATGCATAATTTCACCAGGTGGTAGAATTTGTTTCTTCCAACGAAATCTATCTTTCTGCTTTTCTTTCCTTTCCTTTCCCTGTTTCCTCTCCTCCCCTCTTTTACTACGTTTTCTTTTTCTTTTTTTCTTTGAGGCTTAGGCCCATATTTTTTTTCGGCTTAGGCCCACTTGCCATTGGCAAGTGGGCAAGTGGGCCCAGTCCGGCACTGCTTATGGTGTTGGACGGAGGGCCTAGTAAGGGACAACGCACAGTTGTTCGGATGAAGTAAAAAAAAGCCAACACTGGCGTGTACGTAAAGGTATCCTTGCCAGTTTGAATTCAAAAAAGACTATAACTTGTTCCTCGTATTCATTAGTACAGTGTGTGTGTGTGTGTGTGTGTGTGTGTGTGTGTGTGTGTGGGGGGGGATTAACGTCTACTCGACACAAACTCGGTAATTGCGAGACTAACATACAGTTTGAATTCAAAGAAGAGTATAACATGTTCATCATAGAAAACTGTATGTCGTAAGCTCGTCTTCATTAGTCAAGTCCGAGCAGAACAGTAGGACGTTTAATGGAACAATCCCGAATTAAACAGAGGCTAAAAAAACCCTGAGAATGTATGAAAATAAAACGCCAAAATATAGGGGAATGGTGTATTTACCTTGTCTCAAAATTTCAACTCAAAGTATTGAGTCGTTTGGACGTGAACGCCAAAACTGTTACTTGAGAAGGTTATGCAGTGAATAACATCAATAACCCATGTGCCGTACTTGAAAGAGGAAGGCAAATTTCAACTACACATTATTGCACCGGTCTGAAATTCCAGATGAGACTGGCGGATTTAAATCGTTAGAAAACGTATCATAAATAATGAAGTAGTTGATGGGCCCTTGACTCGAATATTTTAAGGGATTTAAACACAAAATTAAGCAGTTTTATTCCAAAAACAAGTATCGGGATTAGCCCTTTAAACTCCATTTCATGTCATTGTATTTCACATATCGCCCAAAGCACACTCAGTCTTTAATATGAAATAATCAATTCAAATTGAATCTATGTCTTTATAAAAAAACAAGCCACCCCAGTGCAAACCATATATTGAAAAATATATAGAATGGACAAAAATGCCCCAAGGCCTATATAAACCAACGTATTCAAATATTAAGATTTAACAGATTCCAGATGAATCAAAGAAAATCTAAAAAAAATAGTGATTTCCCGAATAAATGCATAAATGGTTGCAAGGGGATGTTATTATTAGAAAGGGTGAAAAGTTATTCAAATTTGTGTACATCAAAGTTACATACTACAAAATCATATATTTTATTTGTTTTGGTTGTTTAAGGAGGTGAGTTTATTTGTGTTCGTGCGTTACACCCTGTTCCAATGTCGCACCTTTCATGTTAATTAAATTTCTAAGGGGTCACCCTGTGCAAACCAGCATCATTCTCTTCTTACTTACACCGACCACTATAAATTTCATTCTTAAGTTTAATTTCTGATATTATTCCGCACAATTTAATCATGTTGATTAAAGGACCCAAGTCCTTAACTCAAAACCCTCCAAAATCTTCGACATCGAAATCACTAATTATTGATCAATTTAATAGTTAGTGCAGGGGGACTGCGCCACATATGATTTACATAAAGGATAAATATAACGACAATACATCATACTCCGAAACAGCAAACGAAACAAACAATAAAACAACAATTCAAAAAAGAGTGAATGGATCCGGGGGCTAGCCGTAAGCGTCCACTGCGCTGTACAGTCCCGGGTCTGAAGCAACTCAGACTTCACTCAAGATTGAACATATTGACTCGTACAAGAAAACGCACAAACAACCCAACACAATGAAGCATTGATGATGTAAACTTACCGGGAAAAGATGAGCTTCTGATCCTTTAAAATATTTTTTATTAACATTGGTACGCGAATCGTGTACCATAATGAGCTTCAGCCTTAGTTTTATTGGGAGACTCGAGGGACGAGGCTAGACACATAACATCAAATCAAACGGCGTTTGTTGACTGGAATAACCAGACGGTAGAAATGTACACTTGGTTCAAACTGCTGGCTTATTTCGCCGAACATAACTGATTTAAAACTTGGGTAAAAACGGAAACCATTGAATGTAAATCAGTTTTACATTTATATTACCGGTAGGCCCTACAGTATTATATGCGTTCAATTTCTAGGTCCCAAATGTTAGCGATTTAACTCCTTTAAGTTGATGATATGTTTTTTTTAATATTATTCCGCACGATTTAATCATGTTGATTAAAATTTAAATAATCGATGCGGACGGGGGCAAGCGAAATTCTCGTTAATTTTGAGATTGTGTCATTAATTTATATCTCAAATCCCGCTGTGTGTACATGTAGTTAATTAGGCGGGTATAGATAACAATACAACTAGAACAAACTGCAACAGAAATCATTTCTTTGGGACTGTAAAGGTGTGGTCTCTGGTACTTCCATGACAAAAGCAGCTATTATTATCGGAGAAATTTGCATGATAACATAAATCCAAGCTGGCCGCCAGTAGGCCAGAAAATCGCTGAAATCTCCGAATCGTTTGACTTTAGTGCAAATAAATGTATTAACGACCTATAGGAAATCGATACTCGCGAATTCAGAAAATATCTACGATATTATTATGACGTCGTAACTTCATTTTGATGGAATTAAGTCGTTCTCATTGTTACGTCATTATTAATAATATAAAAACCAAGTACGAACAATCCATAAGACAGAATTCGAAGTCCTAAAGATAGTAAGCTGGCACTGCCAGGCAGTGTACGCCCACATTTTCGAGAGATGGTGGAGAACAAGCCATACCGAAAGTGATTTTTCCTACAATCAAAGGCCATGATTCATTAAGTTACAATTTGTTATGCGCAAATATCCTAAATAGTCAAGATCTTTAAAGAATCAAGATCTTTAAAGAATCAAGATCTTTAAAGAATCAAGATCTTTAAAGAATCAAGATCTTTAAAGAATCAAGATCTTTAAAAAATCAAGATCTTTAAAGAATCAAGATCTTTAAAGAATCAAGATCTTTAAAGAATCAAGATCTTTAAAGAATCAAGATCTTTAAAGAATCAAGATCTTTAAAGAATCAAGATCTCTAGGTTATAAACATGCACGGCGGCCATTTTGTATGGCAATTTTGGTCCGATTTTGAAATTTGTACTCAACCTTCCTTAGGGTGTAACGATGATATAATCAAACGGTTTTTCAAATCGGATAATAATTGTGACCTCCAGAAGTAACACAAGCTAAAATAGGTGTTTTTTCAGACAATCAGAGGCCATAATTCAGGAAATTACGTTCTGATATGAGCAAATATTGATATAGGTTATAACCATGCATTTCAAGTTTCATTAAAATCGTTTTTAAAATTGTGACCTATACAGGGTCCACAACCTTGATTATATACCATTTTTTAAAAGTATTCGCGTACAAACGGCGGTCATTTTGTATGGCAATTTCGGTCCGATTTTCCCGAAATTTGACCTTAACCTTCCTTAGGGTGTAACGGTGATATAATCAAACGATTTTTTAAATCGGATAATAATTGTGACCTCTAGAGGAACCACAAGCTAAACAAAGGCAATTTTGCGCATAATCAGGGGCCATAATTCAGGAAGTTACTATCCGATATGCGCAAATATCGTTAGGAACCAAGATCTTTGCGTTATATCCATGCATTTCAAGTTTCATCAACATCAAATTAAAATTGTGACCTCTACAGGGTCCACAACATTGATATACCATTTTGAACAGTATTCGCGTACGAACGACGGCCATTTTGTATTTCAATTTTGGTCCGATTTTTCCGAAATTCGAACTCAACCTTCCTTTGGGTGTAACGGTGATATAATCGAACGGTATTTCAAATCGGCTAATAATTGTGACCTCCAGAGGGACCACAAGCTAAAATAGGTGATTTTTCGGAAAATCAGGAGCCATAATTCATGAAATTACGTTCAGATAGGCGCAAATATCGACAGGAACCAAGATCTTTGGGTTATAAACATGCATGTCAAGTTTCATCAAATTCGGTTCAAAATTGTGACCTCTATAGGGTCCACATGCTAAAAACGTGATTTTTCGTACAATCAGGGGCCATAATCCATGAAGTTTTGATCCAATACATGCCAATATCAAAAGCAGCCGAGATCTTTTGGGGATAAACCTATATTTCAAGTTTCATCAAAATCGGACAAGAATTGTGACCTGTAGAGAGTCCACAAACAATTGTGGACGGACGGACGTCCGGACGGACGGACGGACAGGGGCGACGACATAATACGTCTACATGAAAATGTGGGCGTATAAAAACGTTATAGGCAAAATAGTGCATTTAAGCAAAATAGTGTAATCAGCAAATGGACTGCTCCTCGTGTACAAAATACACGACATACAGTGGTAACAGGTGTCCGGAAGAGTAAGCTTATTCTGCATGGCGCCACACCCGCCATAGCTGCATTGAAACTGCGCTCGGAAAACTGTTTGAAAACATGAACCGCCTTATTTCTATAAAAGAATAAATCAAACTGAATCTCTACATCATTGTTTATCTATAGCTATTTGAGTAAGATGTTGGCTTGCTTACCAATGGAGGTTTAGTATTTGATCCCTGCGTTGGCCGAAAAGTTCATCAGAAGGCTATGGTGTGGTACCCCTTGTCAGTAGTGCAGGACAGAAGACCTGGTAAGTGAAAACGTATAGTCCTATGGATGGGACGAGAAGCCAACATTGGCGTACACGTTAAGGTTCCATTTACAGTTGGAATTCGATATAAGAGTAGGCCGTAGTGTCGATGTCCGGGCATAATGTCCCCCTAGCATACAGTATGACGTATGCCAGTCCCCATTATCTAAGTCGGAAGAGAACAATAGGACGTTAAACCCCATTTCATTTCATCTATAGCCATCTAATTAAAGCCGATAAGAATATTCTACCTACTTATAAAATGAAAACAGAGACACCGAAATCTATTTAAAAGACAAAGTTAAAGTCAAAACTTACGAAATTATCGCTGGTCTCAACTGAACAAATCCGAATAGGCTAATTGAACAATAGCACAAGCTCACCTTGATGTTAGTCGGGTATAGATAACAATACGGTTTAATCTCACTGTGCCCCCTAATCAACTGGTGTTATAGGCTAGTGGTGTGAAAACTTAAGTAAACAAAGGATTATAGACTGTATCCTTATTAGTACTGTTCATTTAGTTAAGATTTAATTTTTTTAATGATCAAAATATATAAGTTAAGTTCACGTGTCATCGGTTAACGAGTATCTTAAATATTATTTACCTACCTTCTTTTCAGACAGTAATCATAAATCAATCAAGTATATATTTTAGAAACTCACTATCATTATATAAGGATAGTTGTCACCCCCAATTACATTATATCTTTTAAAATGGCTCAAGTTCGCGTACGGTTTATTCCTAATTCTCAGAGCGGTCCAAATTTAGTAAATTTGGGGTATAAGTACAGAGTAAAAAGTGCAATTGAATACACCGACGCCATATCCCATTTAGTAGGGTTATGAAATATGTTTGATACATGTATTTGTTGTTACATTATTTGTTGTTACATTTATTGTGAATAAAGTTGTTAATGAGTTTAATGCTAGTAGTTTTTAAAAAAAGACTATACCTTTAACACCATTGTATTCAATAATCCCCTTGCTTGATTAATCCCCCCATGAGAACAATAGCAGGGGGCACAGTGAGATGTTCCCAACAATACACCTAGAACAAACTGCAACAGAAATTATTTCTTTGGGAACTGTTCAGGTGTGGTCTCTAGTACTCCCATAACATAAGCGGTCATTATCGTTCTTGGGGAAATTTTCATAATTAACATAAATCCTAGATGGCCACCAGTAGACCAGAAATTACCAAAATATCTGAATTGGTTGACTTCAGTGCAAATAAATGTATTAACAGCATATAGGAAATCGATACTCGTGAGTTCAAAAATGCCGACGTTTTTAACCTTACGACCTTCTTATGACGTCGAAACGTCATTTTGATAGCATTGCGTCTATCTCATTGTGACGTCATTATCAAATTGTTTTGTAACAAATTATTATTATTATTATTATTAAAACGATATTTATACAGCGTTCGTCGTCCACTGCAGAGCAGTGCTCAGAGGCGCTTTACAAAAACATAAATTGAATCAATATAAAATTCAAATGTACATAAAAGTCTACATGATAAAATTACATACATATATAGAATGACATACTAATTATGATAAAATGCAAGATATATAGAATCTTTTTAACTAAAAGCCTGTGTATAAAAATGTGTTTTTAGTGATTGTTTGAATAATGATAGAGATTTTGCTGACCTTATGAAAAGAGTGAGCTTATTCCAGAGTCTCATAAGAAGATCGCAGGTTAAAAACGTCGGCATTTTTGAACTCACGAGTATCGATTAGTTGCGACCCACTTTTGTCAATTTCTAGATCCCAAATGTTAGCGATTTAACTCCTTTGAGTTTGTCGTATTATGCCAATTTGACAACTCTTGATGTATTAAAAGAATAAGATTTATCCTCAGGCTTTAAACGAATGGTATATTCACCTTCAAGAGTGCCTAACCCTTTAAACAATTTTGGGTATTGCTGGATATAAGTTAACTTTTGATTACAATTTACTCTATCAATATCAGCAGTAGAATGCGTAAAATCAGCCAACTGTAACAGATTAAAATCTAAAAATGCAGGTTTGGCTAATAATGGATAACTTAGATAATCAACAACATAAATATCCTGCACGTGGTTACATCCTAAATTAAGCATGTACCTCTAAATGAGGCTAAAATATGTGAGCGATTATTACAAGAACTGTACAATATTTTCTCAAGGAGGTCGTAACTTTAGGCTAGGATTTCTAGTTTTAATAGAATCAAAACCGGTCTGCGATATCAATGTGAGTTCTGAGCCTGTATCAATTCTAAAAGTGAAATTAAAAACATTAACATTATTTTTTTAAAAGGGTTATCATTAGAATATGAAGCAAAACCAATAAAGCGCATTTCTGGTGGAGTATCTGACACTGTTGAAAAACTCGCTTACTACGACAAACTTTGTCCCAATCTCTGACTTTGTGGCACTTTCTACAAGACTTGCTTTGATGAGCTGGACAATCGTCACGCTTATGAGACGAACCACCGCAGCGATGACAACTGAAAAAAATGCGTAGATTTCTGAAGACGTCGTTTTTCTTGACCACCAGGCTTCTTAAAGTGACAGATAGCGTTTATTGCAGATAAAGAAATAACTGTTTTGTGTTGTTTAACTAAACTTCCTTGACAATCTAACACCCTTATGCCAACCACAATCCGATCTGAATAAGTTCATCAAGAAGAGGACCAAATATACAATGTTCAGTGAGAGGATATAACGTTGACATCTTCGGTTTAATTTGGCTCTTACGGATGATGAAATGATTCCGGAATCCGGTTTTGACAATGTCATTATCTAACTGTCGCCTTGATTGTCCAAAACAAAACTTTGGAATATATCTTCTTCTTGCGGTCCCATGCTATAGATTAGCATATTAACTTGTTGATCATTAGGCTGTGTAGTGGGATGTTTAATGTAAATCCGTTGGCTTTTCGGGTAGAAATCATGGAATAAGCTTTATTTTGTAGGTTTTGATGTTTGATAACAAAAAACCAATGTTGACATTTTTTCTGAGTAGGTCTTCATAGTATGGGAGGCCATTATTTGAGGGTAGCCATTTTGTGATAATATTCCAAATTATGTTTATATTTTCACCTTATTTATCAACTGTGATTTGGCAATGCATTAACATTGGCAGGGTTTATGACTATATTTCTGATTGTTTTCCATCATTTCATGATGATATTTCCAAGATGGCGACCATTTTTAGCGGGAAAATCGATCGATGTGCTGATTTCGATTAAGTAGTAGTGTTTGGTGTCAACATACTTGTTTTCAGGGTCACAGATTCCATTCCTAGCATTTACAACCTTATTAAATAATCAAATATTCATATACTTAGCATATTACCAAGATGGCGGGTATTTTTGGCGGGAAAATGAGACGATGTGCAGATTTTGATTAAGTGGTAGTGTTTGGTGTCAATATATATGTTTACGAAGGTGCAGAATCAATTTCTGACATTAACAACCTTGTAAAATGGTCACATGTTTACATATTTAGTACATTTCCAATATTGCTGCCATTGGTGGCGGGAAAATCGGACGATGGGTTGATTTCAATTAAGTAGTTGTTTTTGGTGACAATATATATGTTTTCAGGGAGGCAGATTCGATTTCTGTCATATACAACTACGTAAAATGGTCGTATGTTCACCAATTTAGCATATTACCAAGATTGTGGAACGTTTTCTGCACACATTTTTATTATTTATTTATCATCGTTTTTCCTGGGAAAGCAAAGCCTAATCCTGACACAAAGGCAAAGAGAGTATAGCGGCTGCACGGTGCTTACGTCACGTGCCCATCATGTGCCTGTCCCGACCAAGCCAAGCGCTTACTACACGATCTTGCTAAGCTCATGGCCAAGATCTGGCTGTGCGCGAAAAGTGTTCCCACCATGGTCTAGCGGTTACCAGTCAGACCGGGATACGTTCTCACCGCACTCCAGTGACGTGCTTACCAGGCCTATAGAGACTGTGTCATGCTTACCCGTCCCCATCACTTACAAAGCAGAGAACAACCAAAGTCAAGCAATAAAGAACATTTCATAGTTTACTTGATGTTTCCATTTTGGGGGCTATGAACGATTCCTTCCACACGCATCTTGATAATATAACCCATGTTGTAAAGGTTTCTTATACAAAATATTGACAAAAAAACAAATATTGACACAAAAACGAGACTACGTAATTAAAATCAGCACATCGTCCGATTTTCCGCCCAGACATGAAAGCCGTATTGGAAATATGCTAAATATGCAAACATGTGATATTTTTACACAGTTATAAACGGCAAAAATGGAATCTGCTCCCCGAAAAATATATCCTGGTACCATAAACGACTACTTAACCAATATCCGCTCATCGTTCCGTTTTACCGCCCAAAATGGCCGTCATATTGTACATTTTCAAAATAAGTGAACTTATAATCATTTTACACAGTTGTTACCGACCTACATGGATTATGTGCCCTTGAAAACATATATATTGATACCAACGACGACTACTTAATCAATATTAGCACATCGTCCTATTTTGCCGCCAAACATGACCGCCATCTTGGAAATATGCTAAATATGTGAACATGCGATCATTTTACAAGGTTGTAAATGCCAGGAATGGAATCTGTGACCCCGAAAACATATATATTGACACCAAACACTACTACTTAATCGAAATCAACACATTGACCGATTTTTCCGACAAAAATGGTCGCCATCTTGGAAATATCATCATGAAATGATTGAAAACAATCTAAAGTATAGTCATGAACCCTGCAGATATTAATACATTGTCAAATCACAGTTGATATGTCGAAAACATTATAAATAAGGTGAAAATAAAAACATAAGTTGGAATATTATTGAAAAATGGCACCGTCAAATAATGGCACCCCATACTATGAAGGCCTACTCAAAAAAAATGTCAACATTGTTTTTTTGTAATCAAACATCAAAACCTACAAAATAAAGCTTATTCCATGATTTCTACCCGAAAAGCCGACGGATGGGAATTATGTTACAAACCCTATCCCACTAGTGTGGCAATTGCCGGATCCATACGGGCCAACTATGAATTTTGTTGATATCGAATTGTTTTGGATGTTGACAAGCGAAGTATTGCGAAGCTCGGTACGGCGTGCTTGGTTACCGCCGGAAGCCATGACACTTCCACTTTGATAGTTTGTATGCCAAAACGAAATCTGTTCTTCTTGGATTTGTTTTATAATAGCGACCGGCGCCACCGCTAGAGGGCTCAGACAGTGTTGCTCACAGCTATGGACGATTTTCAACCCCACTCCGTCTGTTTTTGGGTCATATTTTCGCCGAGCTAGTACAGACTTGTCTGAAGGAATTTGGATCGGAAAATGAGTGATTCTCATAGAGGGTATCCAAAGGGTCTGAAAAAAATGTTACCGGCGGTTGACATGCGGTAAATTAGCTTTAAATAAATTGTTGAAGTTTTCGTTTTTATTAAAATTGTCTGATACGCGATGATACGCTCACAATTTTACTTACAAGTATGAAAATAAACACTAAATTAGTGATCTAAAATGTTGCTGAGGACGGAAACCCCCGTGGAAAGTGGCAAATCTTGAAAATCGGCACCGTGTCGGATTCCAAAGGGACGCAACTCCATCAAAATATGGGTACAGACCACAATCAATACCTCAACTATTTTATTGAAATTGTCTGATATGCGCTGATAAGCTCAAAGTTTTACTTGCAATTATAACAATAAACACCAAATTAGTGATCTAACATGTTTCTGAGGACGGAAACCCCTGTGGGAAGTGGCAAATACTGGAAATCGGCACCTAGTCGAATTTCTAAAGGGACGCAACTCCATCACAATACGGGTACAGACCACAGTTAATATCAACTCACTTTGACAAAAGAAAATGTTGCTTGTCGTTCAGTGTGTATTATTAGATGTAAGCTTAAAAATAAGTTTCATTTAAAATGCAAATGCAATTTTGAAAATGGAATCAATACAGTGCATTAAAGTTTTCAGCATTTATTGTTCCATAATTCATGGGAAGAAAATATAGTTGTACCTGTTACATAAAGGTATTAATTTTATTTTACAGGATTGTGTATGATGAGTGTGCGATTAAAATAATTTTAATATATAGATAATAAATCATAAATACATGGCAATAAAGTTTGGTATGCATAAAGTAAATAATAATTAAAACGGTTAGCTTCATAAATAAATATTAACCTGATTAATAATTTTTTTTTAAAATTCTTTGGGGGGGGGGGCGTAATATTTTAATTTTATTTTTAAAGTAGTTTATTCTTATTCTCTTCTGAATACTCTTCGACGAAGTTTTGTTTTTAAATATTTTGATTATATTGTATTATTATTGATTATGATTATGTTCTGTTAAAGTAACTATTTAATTTTCTGTACCGCTATTTCAAACCTCAGAAAATAAATTATTCAAGGTATGTGTCATGTGCGTATATCGGTGTGTTGATACATAAATAAGCTTAATTTTGGCTAAACAATTATGTCTCTAGCTTATTTCCTTTCTCATATATCAGGAGAGGGACTGAAAATTGAAGCAAACTGACTGATTTCGCGAAAAGGAGGGTCTGCCAGTTGGCGTTACTAAACGAAAATAACTCCGTCAATTCTGCTCTGAATTAAAAAAAAAATAAGTGTTGTTACAATGCAGAGATTTTCAGCTTTTGGGAAATAACAAGGTTATCGACAACAAGTTAATGTTTTAAAAGAGCTGCTTGTAACTAGTTCAAGTTTACATAATTATTTAATCTTCTGTACGGTAAATTTAATCTTCTGTATGGTTAATGCTAACATTATGGTATTAGTGCGTAAATTAGCTTTATTTTGGTGAAATAATTATGTCTCTTGGACTTTTGGTTTCAGAGATATGAAGTGGGGTTGAAAATTGAAGCAAAATGGCTAATTTTGCGAACAAGGTGTCTGCCAGTTCGCGTTAATAAATGGACCATAACTCAATTCTGCTCAGATTTTCATAAACTTGGTGTTGTTACAATACTGAGATGTGCAGCTTTCGGGTAATAACAAGTTTCTGGAGAAAATAATAATATTTCAAAATAGCTGCCGGACGCTATTTATAACTTAAATAATAATAACTAATCCTCCATTATTTTTTATAATGAAAAAATATCCAACCATGTTGTGTTGGTAGAAACAAGGGTTTTATGTCATGACAATATTTTATTATTCTTCCCGCATGGGGGCGCGGGGGTCACGTGGCTTAGTGGGTAAGATGCTAGTTAGCTAGCCTGGAGGTCGGGTGCTCGATCCCTGCATTGACCGATAAAGTTCCTTCAGATTTTCAAACATGGTTTCCCCTTGCCAGTGATGCAGGACGTATGGTCTAACGAGGAAAGCTGTCGTTCGAGTGGGACGAAAACCCGGGGTCCTGTGTACACATGGGCTTGCACGTAAAAGATTATTTGGCAGTTTGGCATTAAACCCCATTTAATTTCATTTCATTTACTTCCAGCATGGCACAGAGTAGTTCCACAGAAAACAATATCACGTGACTAGTACAATAAAGCGTATCTTTAATATGCAACAGAATATTGGTGCACACAACATATGACTTTTTATGAGTGTAGTAGAGCTTGGCGAACGTACTGCAGGCTGCCAGGTGTATGAGAAGCTTAAATGTCGATTGCAGGCTGGCTGGCGTATTTGTGGATGGCGGGTGTAGTGGTGGTTGGCAGGCATAGTAGAGACTGGTGAGCGAACCAGGTCCCGGTGAGCGTATAAAGCCCAGCTTATGTTGCCCTACGACGCGTTAAAACTGTCGGCGACAAGCGGCAACTGACAGCTTATGTTGCTACGACTGAATTTATCCACGACTGGACGCAACCACGAGAAACCAGTTAGCCCCATTCATAAAGGCGGCTACAGATCGACCTTGCGACGCGATTCAACTGTCGGCGACTATCGTAGATTGCACTCAGATCGAATTCAGCAATAATCGCCGACCAGTTTCTTTCGGTCGTACGATTGATCGCGAGCGCGCTCACATCGACACCAATACACCGACTTGTGGCGTCCCCACGAATAGATCATGTGACTCGTTCAAAATGGCGCCAAACAAAATATGCCTAATTATTCCATAATCTCTCCATCTAATTAGCGAAACTATTTTGAGAAAGTAATTTAAATTTTTGTTTATGATTCTATTTGATATGATTTATATTCCTAAATTTTAGATTTATCAACAAAGGCTTTATGTCAACATATTACAAAAACGTTGTAGACAGGCAGCTACAGCAGTCGCGTTAGCCGATTCTCTAGGCTTAAAAGAGAAGCCAAAAAAAAAAAAAAAACGAATTTGGAAGAAGGATCAGCAATCAGGCTTTCTTCTTTTTCGGTCGTCCACGAGGTGGCCATTTTGATTTTTCATTCGCCGCTCTGATTGGCTAAAATTTATAGCGCAGTCGGCAACCGATCGTAGAAACGCACGCATCGACGACGACGACGACGAGTCGGCGACTGGTTCCGTCGCGTCGTAGAAGTAGAACATGTTCAACTCCTGCGACTCAGTCGCCGATCGTGAAAAACTGTCGCACGACGGTCGTAGCTAGACTCAGATCGACTAGAATCGGCGACGGAAATCGTGCGACGATCGGCGGCAGTCGCCGGAAAACCAGTCGGCGACCAGTTGAGTCGCGTCGTAAGGTCGATTTGTGGCCGCCTTTAGGGGGCTTATGTCGCTTGCAACTATGGACAACTAGTTGCAAGCGACATAAGCCCTACTCGTAGGAGTAGAACATGTGCAACTCGGAGAAACTTGAGACAACTCGACGGCGACTGGTTTGTGTCCGCTCACATCAGTCGTAAAAGCGCTTAGGTCGACCAAGTGGTTACGGCTGATCAGTTCCTCTTGATCGTGGACCAGTCGCCGACAGTTTTATCGCGCCGTAGGGCGACGTAAGCTGGGCTTTAGGAGCCGGTAAGCCCATTGGAGGCTCTGGGCTGATTAGAGGCTGGTGGACGTATTATAGGCTCACTGGCTCATTAGGGATTTTCTCTGTTACATACCTAACAAAGTTTGTATTAAAATTTTGTATAAAAATTCATGCATCTTATTAAAAAATGTTACTGCTATTTTCTGTCAAATTGTCGGCTTTCTTCTACTTCTCAATAGTAGGACGTTAAACTCCATTGCATTTCATTTTTAAAATTCGCCCGCGAGGGTTGGTTTTGTATATTCTATCCCTGATACCTTCACAGTGTTTGAAATAAAAAATAGTTTGAATCAGGGCTAGTTTTTTTAACATTTATCTAGCTGCTTTATCTCCTCATAGAATTTTCTTGAGCGAACGTGGGCGATGAATTCATGATAAATAACCACATAAACGATATCGATAAATGTATAAATAATAAAATAATACAATTTTGAAAGTATTTAATAATGAATGAGTACATAATAGTGATTGGAGCCTCATTCTATTATATGTTAAGGTAGATATTTCAAAACCATTAAAATGTTAGCGGTCACTGCTGCTATATATTATTTTCTGACAAATGGTCGAATTTCTTCTGAACACCCATTTTGAATTACAAAGTATAAATAATTTAAAAAAAAAATCAACTCTAAAAGTGTTTAATAATAAATTAATTTATTGACATAACCATTATTGGAACATAATAGTGGTTGGAACCGCATTCAGGTGTATTCTAAATAGATTTTAATATTTAAAATATTAACGATCCTTTGCTTCTACAGAGAATTGTTTTTCCAATATTCTGAAATACAAACAGTAATTATGTTGTGACTATCTAAATATACGAGAAGAGAGCGAAATGTTGTTTCAAGCCCATATGACATACTAAGTCATTTAAACTCATAGTTTTATGTTTTATATCAAAAATCCAATTGCGCATCGGGGTCTTTAGGCGTGGGATGAAATTGGTGGACCCAGAGAAAACGCACGAGGTTGGACAGGCAACCTTCTTCTTGCCAAGTACAAGCCGCGAATTCAAATCCCGCCACTTAGGGTCATATAACTCTGTCTGATTCACATACAAACTGGATCTTAGTCCTACGATGTGCGTCATTCTGCACACAGACATCCATCTATCTCATACTCCGAGGACAGGCCCTAAGTTTACAAAACATTTTCGGACATAAGTTAAGAATATACTCAAATTTGTTTGTCTTATTTTAACTAAAATATAGCCCTTTATGCAGCTTTTTGTTGTTTTAATGTATCAAAGACATCAGTAAGAAACTATGTGCAAAGTTTTTTATGTTTCTGGATCAAAGATATTTCTCATACACTGTGATTGAAAGTTGAGTAAATTCATTACGTGCCTCACTGACAAGGCGAACCACGCCACAAAGTCCCGATGAACTTTATCGTTCAACACAGAGATCAACATGGGACCTCCAGGTTAGCGAGCAAACGTCTTACTCACTGAACCACCGTTGCTATATTTTGGCCTCAGATGTTATATACATTATTAGATGACAATCTCATAATCAACTCTCTAGGACATCGGTTGTCACGATATTCAATGAAATAAAACATGCTCGCCATTTAATAATTTAATTTAAGAAAGGGAAATCAAGTTTTTTGTTATTTTCGTTACAGATGTACTCGAAAATCAAGACTATATTGTAAAACCCTTAGAGACTGATAACTTCGCTAAGAAACGAGTAATTTTCAAGATATTCATTTTTCATTAGCAAAATCGGCCAGCACCCTCTTCTCCCGCCCGTACGAGCCACTAGCATTCTTCATTCAATTTTTATTATACTTACGGTCATTTTAAAATATTTCGCTGAAACGTTGCCCTAATGGTGGAAAGGGTGGTGTTGGTCTGGAGGCCCAGAGTGGTATTGGCCTGGAGGCCCAGAGTGGTGCTGGTCTGGAGGCCCAGAGTGGTGTTGGTCTGGAGGCCCAGAGTGGTGTTGGTCTGGAGGCCCAGAGTGATGTTGGTCTGGAGGCCCAGAGTGTCCATGGTGATGACAACGACATACGCTGCTATCACATTCGCCATAGAAATCGGGAGGACAGTGACAAGCATCATCAGAATAACATGCCTCACCTGCTCCTGCTCTCGGAATTAGGTTTGGATGGAAAGAGTGGTGTTGGTCTGGAGGCCCAGAGTGGTGTTGGCCTGGAGGCCCAGAGTGGTGTTGGTCAGGAGGCCCAGAGTGGTGTTGGTCTGGAGGCCCAGAGTGGTGTTGGTCTGGAGGCCCAGAGTGATGCTGGTCTGGAGGCCCAGAGTGTCCATGGTGATGACAACGACATACGCTGCTATCACATTCGCCATAGAAATCGGGAGGACAGTGACAAGCATCATCAGAATAACATGCCTCACCTGCTCCTGCTCTCGGAATTAGGTTTGGATGGAAAGAGTGGTGTTGGTCTGGAGGCCCAGAGTGGTGTTGGCCTGGAGGCCCAGAGTGGTGTTGGTCAGGAGGCCCAGAGTGGTGTTGGTCTGGAGGCCCAGAGTGGTGTTGGTCTGGAGGCCCAGAGTGGTGTTGGTCTGGAGGCCCAGAGTGTCCATGGTGATGACAACGACATACGCTGCTATCACATTCGCCATAGAAATCGGGAGGACAGTGACAAGCATCATCAGAATAACATGCCTCACCTGCTCCTGCTCTCGGAATAAGGTTTGGATGGAAAGAGTGGTGTTGGTCTGGAGGGAAAGAGTGGTGTTGGTCTGGAGGGAAAGAGTGGTGTTGGTCTGGAGGTCCAGAGTGGAGTGGGTCTGGAGGGAAAGAGTGGTGTTGGTCTGGAGGCCCAGAGTGGAGTGGGTCTGGAGGGAAAGAGTGGTGTTGGTCTGGAGGCCCAGAGTGGAGTGGGTCTGGAGGGAAAGAGTGGTGTTGGTCTGGAGGCCCAGAGTGGAGTGGGTCTGGAGGGAAAGAGTGGTGTTGGTCTGGAGGCCCAGAGTGGAGTGGGTCTGGAGGGAAAGAGTGGTGTTGGTCTGGAGGCCCAGAGTGGTGTGGGTCTGGAGGGGGGGAGTGGTGTGAGTCTGGAGGCCCAGAGTGGTCTGGAAATTCATGTCCTTGGTGTTGACAAACACATATGCTGTTATGACATTCGCCATGGAATTCGGGAGGACAGTGACATACATCGTTGGAAGAACATGCCTCGCCAGGTCCTTCTCGTTCTGTAACACAAATACACAAACAATTGTAGATAGACAACGTTTTGTTAAGCTTAACAATTGAGAACATCTACAAACAAAAAATTATATTCAGGTTTTTGAGAAGGTTTGGATGGCATAATTGCTTGTACTTCAAGCCCCAGGTCACATCTGGCTTGCGGTTGTTATTTTCATTCATAGTGAATTCTTAACCTCATGGGTTTTACCCCGTGTATAAGAGTGTCAATCTATATGAAAGAAATCTGCGCATGAATGAATATTCTTAAATAACACCACTTATCTGAAATATCACCCTTGGTAGCAGCAATTAAATAATGTGAAATTGCATAAAAGTAATTGAACGTGATATTGCGTCCCCGGCTAACGACTTTTCGACTGGGATAGTTAAGCACTATTAGAAAAGACGATTGAAATGGTCCGATTCTATATCAAAAGACTACCATAAATTCTATATTTCGTCAGATACATCGTTTGTCGAATAGAAATGAAATTAGGCTTAACGTCATACTTTTGTGCTCCGACTGGACTAATGAGTGGAAAAGGTGCCCCAAATTTTCGCCCTTTCGAACGAAAAACTTTGTCTCCTGTCAGTCCAGCACTACTGGCTCGGTCTACACTGGCATCAACCACGGGAACTCCAGGTTAGAGAGCAAACGTCTTACTCACAAAGCCACTGAGTCACCCAATCCCTTGTAAATTACAGTATAGTGGCAATTGGATATTGTCTCAACGAGCAACGGTTGTAAATTTAATTGGTATGTTGCGTCAACTGAGAACTTTTGTTATCATCGAAGAGTCACGATGGCTTAGGTAGTAAGGCGTTTGCTCGCTAGCCTTGAATTGGACAGGAAGGCGTGCCTGACAAGGGGTCGCATGTACACATTTGCATGTACATAAAAGATCCGAAAATCCTAGAAAAATTCCGCAAAAGCGCACTGAATAAAAGAAATAAAAGCGAGACCTGTCCTTTGTCACATAAAAGATGTAGCCAAATGGTTTAATGCATTAAATCATACAGCTTTGTACGTGACCGTTCGATTCCCAGCTTGTATGTGACATAGTGGCATGTCCAGCCTTGTGGCTTTTCTCCGGTTTCGCCCAATTGTCAATTCATAGAAATCAAATCGAACCATAATGTCGAAACAATTTCTTTTTATCTTTCTTATGATCTTCAACTCAATGCCATTTTCGTAAATACATTCACAACATGTAATCATCACTAAGATACAAAATGTGTATCCCTACCTTGTATACTAAAGCCATGGGCAGCGCCTGTTGAAAAACAAAAACGAAATTTATGAGATGAAATAGGCATACGATTGCAATTTAGGAGCCGCGGTAGCTCAGTGTATATGACGTTGGCTCGCTGTTGGTTTGATTCCAGTGTTGGATCGGGACAACTTAAATTCGTTTGAATGGAACGAATAAAAAAGTCTGTGGACATATTGGCATGCACGTAAAAGACCCTTGGTAGTTGGAATTCTATATAAGAGTATGACGTAGAAACACTGCCCGGGCAAAACTGTCCCTCATAACACACTGTATGGCGTAAGTTCGAATATAATAGCCCGGTCGATGTAGGACAGTAAGACTAACGTTAAACCCCATTCCATATCATTTCTGCATGCTTTTCATTTTGTGCAGGGGGGTGGGGGGTGGTTAGCACGTGCACTGCTGTATCATAAAGCATGTCATTGAGTTAACTGGCGTGGTTTCGAATCCCCAGTTATATGTGACAAGGGGTAGGGTCGCCAGTCCAGTCCCGTGAGTTTTCTCTGGGCCCTACACGCAAGTGTTAGTCCCGAAAGGACCTAAGCTGTGTCGAGTGGGCGTTAAACTCCATTTCTCTCTCCCCCCCTCTCTCTCTCTCCCGCTCATTTTGTGCAGTTGGTGCAATATATCCCAGTTGGAGCTAGCGTGCCATAAAACTCGTATTTTATTCATTCATTAACATTTCATCATCAAAATTGAAACAATTCAGAGAAAAAGTGTGGCTGCACCAAAGCGGCGGACCAATTCCCCTCAAAATTTTCGCGATGCCAAAACGCGTACAAGTTTCAAGTCCAAATTAATGGACATGTATACTTACAGTTGATTGGGTTTTTATTTAAAAATATTTTATTACTTTAAAGGGACAGTCCCGAATTGAACAGAGTCTCAAAAATAAAAGTTCGAGTTATGGAACTTAAACGCCAAAATATAGAAGAATGGTGTATATACCCTGACTCAAAATTTCAGCTCAAAATATTTAGTCGTTTGGACGTGAGCGTTAAAACAGCTTATCCGGAGACGTAACCCTTTTATGATTTCGGGTCAATTCTTACGTTGGGTAACCCGATAATCGATTCCCGTTCCTATATAGGTCTACACGGCGAATGTGCTGTACTTTAATAACAAAAAGTAAATTTCACCGACACGTTATTTTTATAAAACAAAAGTCTGGTTTTATCCAATTACCGCATAATAAAGCTATTTCCAGATAAAGACTGGCGGGTTAAAATTGTTTGAAAATGTATCACATAATTGTGTTTGTTGCTCGGCCCTAAGGTAGGGAATTTTAAGGGATTGTAACACAAAATTAAGCAGTTTTACTCTCAAAAACATTATCGGGATTGACCCTTTAAAGTAAATGGAGCGAACAAATGTTACTAAAACTTACAAAAGAGTCCTCTAGGATACAATATAATTGTTGTAGGTGGTCAGTGAAGAAAAGTCAATACATATACATATCAAATACTTATAAATAATAAATTAACAAAACAAGCATATTTACATAAGTTCAGTGTAATTTAAAATATGAATATGGGAGAACACCTCGGTATATTATACATAATCTTTTAGTGGCATATTATTATACCTTAGAAACAGCAAAAAAAAAATTTTTAAAGCTAGAATTTCATATCTTTTTTTAACAAAGTCAAAACGGAATTATTTCTATGTCTTTTCTATGTCTTTTGCTCAATAGGTTGTCAACTCACTATTATACGATCACAGGTGTCATTCTCACTCTTGAAACTCATTTAAACCGGAATTAACATACTCACCTCCCTTGTTTTTCCATTCCCCACCATGAAATAGCTATCTTCAAACATTTGAATTTTAAGTTCAAAATGATATGTTTGCCAATTTTTCAACTGGCAATAGTGAATAATAGGATTAATAGGATTATTCTTTAACAAGGTAGGACTGTTTAAAGTTACCATCTGTTTTAGGTCTTTATTTTAATACATTTTAAAAAATAACTTAAAAATATGAAATTGTAACTTTAATATTGCTTTGAGCATTTGAGCATGCTTAATAGTAGCCATTAATATTTATATTTATTTTTTTTAAAAACTATTTTTTTATTCAATAAGAATAGGATTGGGGAACAGGCTAGGCCTATATCACCCCTCTCCCTTTAACAAAACAATATAATTACAATTGGTTTACTTAAATACATGTATATAGTCGAAACTATTCATATTGTGTTATTAATTAATACAATTCTGAAAGTATACAATAATATTTTTCAAATAAAACGGTTTTTTGATATACATTATAACTATATACATTCATATTTTTTATTAACTGGTTATACTTATCTTCATAGCTATAATTGCATTTTTTTTTGTAAAAGTGATAATATGTTTAAAACCTTTAAATACGTGGCATGAATACACACAGTACTAGCTTGTTTAAGAATAATCCGAAATTCTATAATTCACTGGTGTCAGTTGAGCAATTGGCAAATTAGATACATTATTTTCTCTTAAAATCCAACGTTATCTCGTGTGTAGGTTTGAAAGGTCTCGATCTACTAGCCATCTTTATTCTTATATATTTAACCACGGACTTTGGCAATCGAGACAACCCCCTCTTTAATTGTGTAGATTTGGTTTTCCAGTGAAAAGAAATGATATAATTTCCAAATACCGTCGGCGAGTAGGAGTTATTTCAAATTTTTATGCAATTCCTATGATTGTATGGTAGTGATTTGACAACCAATGAAGTAATGGATATCGACATAATTATGGTTTGACGTTCTTAGAAAATAAGCAATTATCGCTTTAAGAAGCAGATCATAAATAAAATGTCGTCATATTAGTGAAATATACTTACCCACGGCTATTAAAACTAGCAATAACTTCATTTTGATAATGATGTGAGATTCACGAACGTTGATTTTATAGGTTTCCTGGATTTCGATAAGACACAGACACAACTGGAGTTATCTAGTCTACTTTCAAAATGTTATTTTTAATTTCAAAGATACTAATGTCATGTTTTCAGTTTTTTTATTAGAATAATTTTGACCTTAGATTGGAACTGCACAAAAACACAGATACTACAAATTGTGACACGTCTGCGATATTATAACGCTTAACTAGCTAATATGTAAGAATAAATTCTTAATATATTTTAGCTTGAATTCTCTTGAAAAGAGAGAGTGGGAGAAATAGGGTTTAACGTCCACTCGACAAAAACTACTGTAGGTCATTTCGTGACTAACATTTTGTTAAATTTTATTTTAATAATTCGCTTGCGCCTAGGGGTCTTAAGGGGTTAGAGAAAAGGGGAGTAACCGGAGAAAACCAACGAGGTTAGACAGGCGACAATACTCCTTGAAACCACGATACTTGACAGACCTTCTGATTCATCGCACTCTCGCAAATAAGAGCCCTGTACGTTAGAAATTGAAAAGGGCTTACTTTATGTGCAGATCGGGGATCAAGTGGTTAAGTGGGTAAGGCGCTTGCTCGCTTACCTGGAGGTCGAGTGTTCGATCCCTGCATTGGCCGAGGAAGTTTATCTCGATTTCCCGGCGTGGTTTCCCTTTGTCAGTGATGCATGCAAAACGGAGGACCTGACAATGACAGCTGTCTAGTCGTTCGGATGGGACGAAAACTGAGGTCCCGTGTACACATAGGCGTACACGTAAAAGATCTCTTGGCAGTTAGAATTCGATTTAAGAGTAGGTCAATGCGCCGTGGCCCGGGCAAAATTTCCCTAATAGCACACTGTATGGCGTATACCCTTCTTCCATTAGCCCAAGTTGGGTGCATAACCGTTGGACGTTAAACCAAATTTTATTTCATTTAATGTGCAGATCGAGTAATATGTATCTCAACTATCCACTAAAGTATCGTCTCGTATTCGGGGTTGGGAATCTGCGAGACACCTTGGACTGAATCTACCCAGAAGGGCTGCCAAACTCAAGCTACATACATCCGAATTATGAAATGAATATTATAGCCAAGAAAAAAATCATCTCCTCAAAGTAACAAAGTGATATAGACAAAATACACACACACCATTCAACTATCTAACACAAGTTTCTCAACTATTGGACTATTGAATATAAATTATTCAACTATTGGACTATTGCATATAAATTATTCAACTATTGGACTATTGAATATAAATTATTCAACTATTGGACTATTGCATATAAATTATTCGACTATTGGACATAAATTAGTTGTTTAGCTATCGGACACATATGGTTCAACTATTGGACAGATTTTGTTCAACTTTTGGACACATATTGTTCAACTCTTTGACAAAAAGTCTACAACTATCAAACTATTAGGCATTAAACATATACGGTTAATATATTATGTAATCGTCACTAAAGGCCCGTATTTTTGAACAGTGACTAATCAGCAACTAGCTAGTTAGAGATTAGCAGTTGACTAAGTTTGGTATTCTCAAAAGTCAGATTAGCTAATCTTTGACTATAATTTTTTGTAATCAATGATTAAAATTCATGTTTAAACTTTGATTATAATTAAACATTTAATCAATGATTATATATAATCAGTGATTAGAAAGGTATTTGTCATTGATAAAGGGGCCCAATTAAAGGGAGTAGATTAGAAATGTACATGTTTTAGAACAGTTTTCTCATCCTAGGGTCCGTGAAATTAGTTTTAGGGTCAGCAAAGTCAAAGGGGTTCACATAGGTGGACAGGAAAGAAATAAAATGTGTGAAAAAAAGGCAATTAAAATTGTGTTCGGATATGTTTATAGTATTCAAAATGAAATGAAATGGGGGTTACTGTTCAGCTCCAACTGGGTTAAGGGAGAAGAACATATTATGCCATACAGTGTGCTATGAGGGCAATTTTTTCCTGGACAGCTGCACTACGACTCACAGTTATACCAAATACCAACTGCCAAGGGTAATTTTACGTGCACCCCAATGTGTACACGGTACTTGGTTTTTTTTTTTATCCAATCCAAACAACCCAACCTTGTCCCTTGCAAGGCTATCCATCCTGCACCACAGTGGCTCCCTTTTAGTAATCGAAATATGAATTTATGTTGCTAATATCAAAGTCCCATTTATTCTCCTGATTCAATTAATTTATGCCACCTGTTTTCGATTAAAATCCAAAATTGTCACGAATTAATTGTCTAATTTGCATAATCCGCTTTTAATACTACATTTCCAAAATTGTAGTGGGATTTTCGTTTTCTTCGTACATGGGCGATTAATTATTATTTATAACAAAGTTGCTTGACCTATAATTGAGACACAAGAAGTATGCATTGTTTTAATATAAAACTGTTGAACTCACTGCCAAGGATTTGATATCATTAAGCAGGATTAATTATTGTATAAAAATGTGAAACATTGATTTACATTTATCAAGTTTCAAAGAACTCGACAGTCTTTCGTTTCTTTAATCTCTTACATCGAAAGAATTGCTTGAACAGTTAAAACTAAGAAGATGTAACAAATTCTTTCTATTGACAACAAGAAAGCCATTGTGGACGGTTTGAAAAATAAATCATAAAGATTATGCTAAATCAAAAGAAACGTTTGACTTTTCTGCTATTACCATGCTTCAATTTCTACTGGTTCTTTCATGTATTCAATACTAGGCTTGAAATTTTTACACAGTATTTAAGGTCATGAGACACAAAAGCGTATTGAATTTCCGATAATTACCTCCAGAGTTCGATAATGACCAGTGATCACTTTGAAAAATCTTGTGGCCGCTCTAGAGGTTAAAGTTAATATCATGATTGACTTTAAATTTATACACAAAGTTCAGGGTCAAGAGATAATGCTGGCAGTAAATATCGAAAATCGTTGAAAATCGTCCTTTGAAAGAGATAATGCTGGCAGTAAATATCGAAAATCGTTGAAAATCGTCCTTTGAAAAATCTTGTGGACGCTCTGGAGGCTAATGTTTAAGGTCAAGCATCAAGGACGCCTTTTGATTTCCAACGATTTACGGTAATTACTGTTAGAGTTAGAGTCCTTGGACAGTTTGAAAAATGTACTTAATCCATCCTTAAACTACCCCCCTGACATGACTAAATATTGGGGCGATTAAGTCAATGATTAAGTACCAGCCAACGTTCGAGAATACCACATTATATGGTATTCTCGAACAACGATTTACTCACTGATTAGGATAATCAAAGTTTATAAAAATCTTAGATTAATATTTAATCAGCTTGTCAGAATATGGCTGGTCAGGGGGTCTGGAATACCTGCCGGTTTCGATGGCTATTGGGAGAGAACCGCAGCGAAGTTGGCTAATAAGGCGTTTGTGGCATTGGGGGATGTAGGGGTGTGTCACGTTCCAGTGCCGGCGGAAGCAAATAAACATTGGTCAGGCCATTTAGTATCAATAACAGAACTTTAGAAGTCGGCGAACACCCGACAAAGGGGGGGGGGGATTTTCAAAATATAAGACACCAAGATGCCGTTTTATAACTTAAAAATACTTTTCAAAACTCTTACAAATAGATATTTATACTTCACATTTACATGTCAAACTTTTATTCTTTAAAGTATCTTCATGTAACGTCATAATTATAACGAGAGTTAAACATATATGGAATTATGAAACGGGACCAAATACTCCTGTGCGATGATCGTGATTTTTTATAAACCGATCAACTGCTTTCTCCAAATCCAAACTATCAAATTTCACTGTGTGCACGTTAAGCAGCATCACGTTATTTAGACGCAGTTGCGTCATTGTAGAGCGCAGATAAGTTTTTAGTCGTCGCAATGCAGAAAACGATCGTTCACTGGAGGCATTAGTTACGGGCATAACCATTATCAACTCTAACAAGACAGCGACTTCAGAATAGTACTGGCGGCTTGCAGTTTCGAGTCCTGCAACGTAACTAACCACCATGCGTACATCGACTGGCCTTAAATTCCGAAAGTGGATGGCTAATGTCTGCAGCTGAACTTCTAGCCGATCTTTATGTAGATCCGTTCCGTAGAATGTACAGATTTCGTTGATAAGTGTGTCGCATTCAACCCCATTGCATGAAAGCACGATCACGTCTTCGAGTCGACGATATATTTTGAATCCCTCTTGGTCAAAACGCCGTTTGATAGTACTGGGTGAGCTACGACATCTTCACCCAGACCAGTCTTGGCTACTAACACCTTTTCATAGAAATAAAAAATTATATTTTAAAATTTTGCTGTATGTTTTTTTTCAATAACAAAAATGTGTGCTTAAAAAAAATTTATGATCGGAAAATTAATGGTCCGACCATGGCCGGACTGGCCGGAGCGGCTCCGCCGGCCCTGTCGTTCAGTGCGGGGTGTTTGTTTAAATCTATGATAAGCACAAAACCACTTTCGAAAATACGGGCCTTTGACAGATTAATGGGCTATATACTAATCATTTTATTAAAAAAAACCTGGACAAACCATGCCTTGAAACTGGGGCTAGTCTTATCAAGCAGCAGGCCCTCTTTTTTTTCGCGATAAGAGAACTAAAGAATATGTCAAAGTTAGAAATGATAATATTCGAGAGATGAAGTTTAACGACCAGTCGACCACTCGTTTCATTTATTGATTTGAGGTAAATGTTGTTATTGTTTGTTTTGTTGAGAGCAGGCTATGTATGTGTGGATGAACAATTTTTTTCCATTCATAAAAAGGCAAAGTGTTTTTTTTTCTAACGAAAAAAAGATTTATACACCAATTGGGTTGTATCGCTACTTATCGTTTGTGCGAAGGAGTATTTAGCAGGCCAGCTGTAACACTATCATACAGATAAGAGAAAGTCGTCATAGTATATATAAGACCTGTATTTGGTACATAAAATAGAAATACATATCGGGAGAAGCTCTATTCCAAGTCTGACTTACTGTCGGTGAATGTTTGCTTATAAAGCGTCTAACAATTAGCTGAGATGGACATGAATAATAAATCATATATTATGATATTGTTTGTTTTTAAATTACGGTGTTTGTAATTACGCTGCATATTTCCTTGAAAGTCGTTGTCAGGTCAAGGCATACACCATAACATTCTCTTTGAAGTTATATCTAGTGTTCATATGTAGCTTATTAATAATAATTGAACCGAAATACCCTGGACAAGTTGAACCCTATCATCAGTGGGGGGTTGGGATGGCCTAGTGGTCTAGAGTGTCGCGCTTCGACCTCTAGCTGGCCGACCACCTCTGGTTTGCAGCTGTGGTTTCGAGCCCTGGTGTGAGCGTATGTGGCATGGAGATAGGGGCGCCTTCTCAACCTCCGGGCACTGCGGTTTCCTCCCACTGCTAAAGACCCTACGAATTATTGAAATAAAATTAAACCATATTATGTTATTCCCCAAATGACATAGTTGTGTTGAGTGGACGTTAAACCCAATTTCTCTCTCTCTCTCTCTCTCTCTCTCTCTCCCTATCATCAGTAGTGGGTTTTGGTCTAGAATGGGGTTGTTAGAGAGAAGGAGGGAAAGGGTGTCGGAGAGAGAGAGATGGGGTTTAATGTTCTTCTGTTCTGAAGACGGGCATATTCTCATATATAATCCCAACTACTAAGGGTTCTGTGTACACATCGGTTTTTGTCCCATCCGAATAACTATACGTTGTCAATTGTCAGGCCCTACGTTTTGCACCACGGACGCCGGAAAATCTCGATGGACTTTAACGGCCAGCACAGGGACTGAACACGGAACCTCCAGACAAGCGAACGAGGGTATTACGCATTGAACCACCGTAGCTCCTAATAGGTAAACTACCGAGTTATAAAGTTTATGATCTAAATCGCTGGGCCTCAAGGAAGAAAATATAAGTATTTAAATAATGGTTATTGTCTAAGTTTCAAACAATAAGGGGTAGTGGTTGGGATGGCCTAGTGGTCTAGAGTGCCGCGCTTCGACCTCTAGCTGGCCGGTTACCTCTGGCTTGCGGCTGTGGTTTCGAGCCCTAGTGATGGTGAAATTTATCTACACAGGCTGTCGCCCGCCTCTTTAAGCCGTTTGTTAAATAGTAGTTTAGGTATATGGCCTTATTACTGAAATAAACATATTATTATACTAAAACGTTTCAGAAAGATGAATTGGGATTTTACTGTGTTCTAGATACACCAAAAAATACAGCGGTCTAGAAAGTCGACTGGGGCTTTTAATGCGTTCTAGATATACGATAAAATATTGTGTTCAAGAAATGTGACTGGGTATTTGACTGTATTCTAGATGATTTCGGGACTAACACATGTTTAAATTTTATTTCAATAATTTGCTTGCGCGTAGGTGTCTGTAGTAGTGGGAGTGAACTGGAGGACCCGGAGAAAACCCACGAGATTGGACAGGCGACTTCATTCCCTGTCACGTAGAAGCGAGGAATCGAAACTACGCCACTTGACTCAATGACAAACCTTCTGATTCAACACGCATGCGTTAACCATTCGGCTACCACCTCCTACATGTCTAATACTAATATTTCCCCCTCAATGATTTCAATGTTAGAGGGGGGGGGGGGTCACGTGGCTAAGTGGGTAAGACACTGACTCGCTAGTCTGGAGGCCGGGTGTTCGATCCCTGCATTAGCCGAGAAAGTTCATCCAGATTTTCCGGCTTGGTTTCCCCTTGTCAGGACCTGACAATGACAGCTGTCTAGTCGTTCGGATGGGACGAAAACTGAGGTCCCGTGTACACATAGGCGTACACGCTAAAGATCCCTTGGCAGTTGGAATTCGATATAAGAGTAGGCCGTAGCGCCGATGCCCGGGTAAATTGCCCTAATCATAGCACACTGTATGGTGTATGCCCGTCTTTATTAGCCCAGTTTAGGAGAAGAACAGTAAGACGTTAAACCCCATATCATTTCAGTTCAATATTAGAGCCATCTTAATTCTTTGAACATTGCGATGAAGTTATAATCACAAAGGGTACACAAAGTCACACTCCATCTGATAAAGGAGGGGACTGACCATTTCTATTATATTATTTTCTAAACCGTCGAATGGAATATATTGGCTATGACTTCACGTTCGTACGTGATTCCTCAAATCATGTCTGTGTATTTATCCGTTTCACCATCTCGGTACCCACACAGTTCCTTACTGCAACCAATTTGCCGCTTGTCTTCTTGTATACTGTCAAAGGTTTCTAGAAACAAATGCCTTTCATCTCAGACTTTCCAAGAAATAGGGAAATATTGGTATTTTGAGACATACAAAGTGTAAAAAATGTTTTTTTAAAAAATATTCAAATATTTTTAATATATTTGATGAGATTTGCATTTGCTTGAAACTCTTTAAATCTTTTTTCAGAACTTACATTTTGATAAAATTAAGAAAGAGTCTTCAATTCTAGAACATGGACCAGAGATGCAATCTGGTATAAAAAAACAGTACATAACTTTAAAGGGTCACCATTTTTTAATTCTGTATTATAATAATTTTGCAAAATGAAATGCAAAACTATAAAGAAAATATTTTTTATGATATATGACCATATAGGAGGCAGACCACCATTAAATTTCACCATCTCGATACCCAAAAATTGTAGTTCGTCTATTTATAGTCATTCTCCCCCCGTCTCTTTTCTCCCCTTGTGCATGCCTATTTTGTATGGTGTAACAGTGATAGAGTCAAGCGTTTTTTTTAAATCGGATAATAATCGTGACCTCCAGAGGGACCATAGGCGATTTTTCGGACAATCAGGGGCAATATTTCAAGAAGTTATGATCTGATATGTGCAAATAACGAAAGGAACCAAGATCTTTTGGTTATAACCATGCATTTCAAGTTTCATCAAAATTGAATCAAAATTGTGACCTATACGGGGTCCACAACCTTGATATACCCATTTATAACAATCTTCGCGTACACGCCGCGGCCATTTTGTATGGCAATTTTGTTCCGAATTTTTCCGAAATTCGAAATCAACCATCCTTAGGGTGTAACGGTGATATAATCAAACGATTTTTTAAATCGGATAATAATTGTGACCTCCAGAGGGACCACAAGCTAAACAAAGATGATTTTGCGTATAATCAGGGGCCATAATTCAGGAAGTTACGATCCGATATGCGCAAATACCGAAAGGAACCAAGATCTTTAGGTTATAACAATGCATTTCAAGTTTCATCAAAATCGAATTAAAATTGTGACCTCTACAGGGTCCACAACCATGATATACAATTTTTTAACAGTATGGTGTAACAGTGATAGAGTCAAGCGTTTTTTTTTAAATCGGATAATAATCGTGACCTCCAGAGGGACCATAGGCGATTTTTCGGACAATCAGGGGCCATAATTCAGGAAGTTACGATCCGATATGCGCAAATATCGAAAGGAACCAAGATCTTTAGGTTATAACAATGCATTTCAAGTTTCATCAAAATCGAATTAAAATTGTGACCTCTACAGGGTCCACAACCTTGATATACAATTTTTTAACAGTATTCGCATACGGATTGCGGCCATTTTGTATGGCAATTTTGGTCCAATTTTTCCGAAATTGGAACTCAACCTTCCTTAGGGCGTAACGGTGATATAATCAAACGATTTTTTAAATCAGATACTAATTGTGAACTGCGGAGGGACCAGAAGCTAAACGAAGACGATTTTGCGTATAATCAGGGGCCATAATTCACAAAGTTACGATCCGATATGCGCAAATATCGAAAGGAACCAAGATCTTTGGGTTATAACCCTGCATTTCAAGTTTCATCAAAATCGAATTAAAATTGTGATCTCTACAGGGTCCACAACCTTGATATACCATTTTTTAACAGTATTCGTGTACGAACGGCGGCCATTTTGTATGGTAATTTTGGTCCAATTTTTCCGAAATTTAAACACAACCTTTCTTAGGGTGTAACGGTGATATAATCGGACGGTTTTTCAAATCGGATAATAATTGTGACCTCCAGAGGTACCACGAGCTAAAATAGGGGATTTTTCGGACAATCAGGGGCCATAATTCAGGAAATTACGTTCCGATAGGCGCAAATATCAAAAGGAACCAAGATCTTTGGGTTTTAAACATGCATGTAAAGTTTCATCAAAATCGGTTCAAAATTGTGACCTCTATAGGGTCCACAAGCTAAAAACGTGATTTTTCGTACAACCAGGGGCCATAATCCATGAAGTTTTGATCGGATACAGCCGAGATCTTTTGGGGATAAACCTATATTTCCAGTTTCGTCAAAATCAGACAAGAATTGTGACCTGTAGAGAGTCCACAAACAATTGTGGACGGACGGACGGACGGACGGACGGACGGACAGGGGCGACGACATAATAAGTCCTCATGAAAATGTGGGCGTATAAAAATGAACGCAAGCACGTGGCCAAATAGCGACTTTTTAAAATTTGTGTAAAAATGTTTCCCAAATAGTTCGGAAGAAAATCTCAAAATATTTGAGCTACAATATCGGGGTTTATGTCCATTTAACCACGCTTTGATTATCCATTAGAACAATTCGACACTATCCTATCGCATCTCAATTTTCCGACGTGATTTCCCCTTGTCAGGGATGCAGAAGGAGGGCCTGACAAGGACAGCTGCCTAGTCGTTCGGATGGGACGAAAAACCGAGGTCCCGTGTACACATTGGAGTGCACGTAAAAGATCCCTTGGCAGTTGGAATTCGATATAAGAGTAGGCCGTAGCGCCGCTGCCCGGGCAAAATTTCCCTCATAGCACACTGTATGGCGTATGCCCGTCTTCAATTAGCCCAGGTTAAGTGCATAACAGTAGGACGTTAAACCCCATTTCATTCATTCATTCATTCCTATCGCATCTCATGTTCTAATGATTCGAGCATGGTTGAATGGGCAATGAAAACCCGTAAATAATATAATTTTCAAAATTAAGCAAGGATTTATCAGATCGATATAAGACTTCTATATGGAACCAATCCCCAATTATATTACACATATTCTAAATGAAGACAGATTGTAATAACATGTTTTAATGTAAATCAGTTGGTTTGTGGCATTTATCTGTCTCATACCATTCTTTAATGTGTCCATAAGAACGGTTATTGTTTTTTTCTAGCCACAAATGCACCTGTTCACAAAAATTGCACCATCGTTTCACGTATGCACTTTGATGAACGAACACCGACGACGCTTCATATTTCCATTTCTTCTCTATATATTCCATATACGCCGTGTCATTTTTATCCAGATAGATTAAATATTCGGCTAGCTCTTTTACCGACTTAAAATCACTGGTTAGAATGTAGCTTTTCTCGGGCGCTAATAGAGCGTAATCTGCACCTCCCCTAGCTACGGTTACTAAGTCTCACCCTTCAGCTCGGAAAAATTTCTCTGTTGCGTAGTCCTTGCACAAACTGTTTTCAAATGCTAGGTAGAATTTGTATTTCTTGTCAATATTACAGTACTTGCCCTTGGGACAGGAAATTTTTTCACACCGACCGAAACTGTCAACCGGTAAATATTTACGCAATAATTTCAGATAATCTCCTCGCCGACCTCGAGTTTTACAATTGCTGCGAATTATAGCCGCCATTTTGGTTTTACTCTGCATCACCTCAGTTCTGTTTTTTCTGAAAGAATTCGTCTTTTCACAGGATATCCATACCGAGCATCAACATCTGAATCTTATTAAACTGCCATGAAGGATCTCTCAATTTATGTGAAATTGTAATATGTGGCGATTCTGGATTATAAAAAACCCATATCTGTTCTGGACTTATTCTTTTGGTTTGCTTTCCTAATATTATTTGCATCAAACAGAAGGATCTGGCTATTTATGTCCTCTCTATATTGGCATGAATGATTACATGGAGAAAACCAGGCAACCATTTGTGCAACACTAATATAGGACGGTCTCTTGTGCCACCGAACTGTTATAATCTTCCTTTCTTTCATAGCTGAAGCTCGTAATGTTTTATTTCGTAAACTAGTTGAACCCATCAAGGACGTGATTTTAATCAGTATGGTGGTATAATTGGTGACTATAAACATGGTTGCCACGAGGAATAGTATGGGTAAACCAACAGCCACGGGAACTGTGAACAGCGTTCTACATTTAAATGTCTCCATGATAATATTGCGACAATTTTTCCTAAAAAAAAATATGCAAGGTTATAACGACTTATAGTCATTCGAGTGAGACGAAGAGATGGGGTCCCGCGAACTCTTGATAGTTCGAATTCGAAACAAGAGTAGGCTATAGCACCATTATCCGGGTTTTTGTCTATCCGCGCTGATGAACCAAACATTAGTCAGCTGGACCTGTTATTTCAACCTTTTGTTTTTTGTGTCCAAGGCAGAAGATGATAACCCTTCTCACGACGGCGATTTTATAAGTGTGTTTTGAATTGACTTTTTGATATAGAAGTACTTTTTTTATCTTGTTTGTTTTTTTTACCAATTTTAAGGAGGTGACTTTTGATATACACGGAAGTTTTTATTTTTTGTTATTATCAATTTTCAACCCATTAAATGTAAGTAATTTAATTAAATCAACCTATCCAAAATATCATATTTAATGTACTCGACGTTAAATCTTAAAAATAAACAACAACAATTATTTACATAAATATTTCTTATAAATGAAATTTAAATTTCTGTCATTATATCATTACGGTAACAGTACCTGAAAAAAAAACACCAGGTCTAATGCACGCGAAAAACGTAAATTTTTACCCCCAGCACCCAAAATAAATTGGCAATCCTTGGATCAGATTTGACCTTTATAAATACTTGAAATATATTGTGCAATACGTCGTGCGAAAATACTAAAGTCACAACAAATACAGTCTTATCTAGTAAGTCATCACAAAATGTGTTTATATATTATAAGGAAGATTTTGTAAGTAACCGGCCTACCTAAGAAATAAAATTGTTACTCTCTGTCTTTTTTATCACTCATTTTTGGCAGATAAAATATTCCAGTTGGCAGAAAAAATATGAAAATTGTATTGTTATGGATTTTTGCAGGAAAAAATTGAAAGCCGAGCCACCGAATAATTTTCATGAACACTGGAGACATATACTTTCCTTTGTGATGTAATGTTTAAAGAGCACAGTCACGTTAACGACCACAATCAATTGTCTTCTGTTGATAGACATCCCCTAATGTTAACTGAAACGCGCTGTCGCTTCTCTATAGACCACAACTTGATATATAGGTAGCAGCTGTTGTTGATTATCAAATAAGTATATTTTCTATTAAATTCGAGCAATGTAAACTATAGAACATATTATTTACGTTCTATTTTATGGAAGACCAAACAGCTCTTTATTAAGTGTTCTTATAGTTCTTAGTTCTTACTTCATTAAGATTCTTATTTCTTCATTTGTTGTCGTATTTCGACATTTGTACAGTACAATTTATATTTGTATCTTAAAATCAATATTTGTTTTATCAGAATTGTAAAATCTTTTTTTATTTTGTTTAAAAATATTTTTTTTTAGAAAATCAGAACATTAGCCTAAATTTACATTTCATCAGAGAAATACAACGAAAAACAAATCTCGAACTACAAATTTTAATGAAGAAATAAGAATTAAAGACTATGAAGTAAGTACTAAGAACTAAGAACACTTAAAGCTGTTTGGTTTTCCATACTAATTATGTGTCCTAAAAGATCGAAAGTTAGAGAAAATGTATCAGCAAGATGAAAGTCAATTGAGAGAGGGGTTTAATATAGGATATTCCCTAGCCGCTATATTATATTTACCTTGTTACTAGAAATATACAGGGGGTTGAGATGGCCTAGTGGTCTAGAGTGCCGCGCTTCGACCTGTAGCTGGCCGGTCACCTCTGGCTTGCGGCTGTGGTTTCGAGCACTAGTGTGAGCGTATGTGACATGGAGATAGGGGCGCTTTCTCAACCTCGTGGGTTTCCCCCGGGCACTCCGGTTTCCCCCCACTGCTAAAGACCCCTACCATACGTTAGTCCCAAAATGACCTAGTTTGTGTCGAGTGGACGTTAACCCCATTTCGAATTGCAGTACTGTTATAAACATGTTGCTGAATTATAATTCTAACGAATTGACCAATGTTAACATCCGCTCAATAATTGGTTAAATTGGATCATAATCCGCTATTAAAGATAGGTATGCAAAGTTTCAATTTACATAACGGAGAGAGAGAAGGATGTTTAACGTCCACACGACACAAACCAATGAGGTTGAACAGGCGACTCTACTCCTTGTCACGCACAACCGAGGAATCGACACCTCGCCAGTTACCCACTTACATACTTTATGATACAGCGAGCATGTGCTAACCATCAAGCCCCCCCCCCCCAATTCCCAAAACAAATAGCAGGCCTGGTTGATCTGACACAGTCAAAATCAACAAAAGTGAAAGGAAGGGAGGACCACCGGCCGATGAGAAATTATTTAATTTCGCGCTAAGAGTTTTAACGAATTGTTCAAGCACTGCGGATATGTTAATAATGTTATAGTCTTAGCCTACCAGACAAATTTTAGGACAATTCGCTAAAATGCCCAGCAAGAAATAATTTAAGAATGGAATTTAATAATGCTTAAAATTAATTTAGGACAGATATGTTTTAATATGTGTTTTTCAAACCAGACAAACAATTTATGTTAAAGGCGAGCAGAAATATGAAATTTAATTTGACAATGCTTTACGACCATTGATCTATGAACTGGATAGCCCATGACGCAAGATAACCAGCGCGACTGGGGCAACTCCTACGTCGATAACTGAACCAAGATGAACATGCATATTGAAGCAAAATGATTTCAAATATTAGTCGTCACCTGCTCTGTCTTGGCATGCCGACAAAATAGTGGTTTTGAGTTTTACTATCTACGAGCTAATCGTACGCCTGCTAACTTCCCTTTTAGACCATGTAAAAAGCAATAGTTTACAAAAACGTTTGCCCCATGGACCTTCTAGAAGTCGGTACTGCCCCTCCTCCCCATCATAGCTTTACAACTGTTTTCAATAAAAAAAATATTGAAAATAAGTCCTTTGATGTTTGCAGATTGTAAGCCCTAATGTTGTTCCAAGTGATATAGAGAACTGCCATAGTGTTGGTAAACCAGAGAGAGGACCAAGCCAAATTATTCTCAGATTTAACTGCTATTAAAGTAAGAGACATATATCTAGTGACATGAAGCAATACAAACATCTACCAGAAAATATCTACATTAATGAAGATCTGACAAAATATAGATCATATATATATAGTCTTAAAAGAAAGGCATACAGATCTAAATCAATTAGTCAGTGCTTGACTAGAGATGGTAAGGTATTATGTAAGCCTTAATCTTGTCCAAGAAAAAGAATTTGGCAAGGTCACGAGAATTCTTACTGCCTTAGACATCCCAGACTACACTCCCAGCGAAGATGAGATAATAAAGTATTGCGGTGAATCCATTACGCCTGTTCCCGAGTAACATAATCACCGGAACATTCAAAGCACATTAAAACATTTTGTATGTAATTTTATTAGTATTTAATGCCTACCTCATCTACCATAGTTTTGATCTATGTTTAGGCAACGATGAAAAATCTGACATCTAAATTCTACATTTATTTAGCATACAGGTAGTGTCTGTATTATTGAAAATCAATGAATTATCTGATACCATACCCATACCTACCTTTATTGGGTCAAATGGCGTGGTTTCGAATCCCCGGTTGTACGTGACAAGGAGTAGGGTCGTCTGTCCAACCTCGTGGGTTTTCTCCGGGTCATCCGGATTCCTCCCACTGCTAAAGTCCCCTGCGCAAACAAACTATTGAAATAAAATTAAACATGTTAGTGCCGAAAGGACATAGTTTGTGTCGAGTGGAGGTTAACCCCATTCCTCTCTCTCTCATTAAAAGTATACTTACCTACGAAGTTAAAACAAATAGTTGACTATCATAAAATAAGTGATACTCATACCTACCTTTGGTTACTAAGTAACTATTGATTATCATGTATTACTTAATGCACACATGTATACCTACCTTATCTACTGACATTGTCTTTATTGTTGAGTATTATGCAATATTAATATTGAAACTCACTCATAGTAAACAATGCCCATAGTTAAATACCAGACATCCTTATGCATATCAACCGCTAGAGAAATGTATCTACTTAAAAACTTGATATCCATATTTGATATACATACCATAGAAAATGCATTTACCCTGTGCACGGCATTGAAACACTTGCTATTTAATTTACTATGGCTAATGTAATTTGTGCTGAACAATATTGAAATATTTAATATCTATAATATGGGGGGCATGTATTTACTGCTCAAACAATATTAAAACATTTCATATCAATATTACTAAAGATTAGGTATTAACTGTATATTGAAAAATTTAATAACTATATTACTATACTAAATGTACTTTAATTAAGTGTTGAAATGTTTGATGTTTTATTTTCGCCAAGCAATTTTGCGAAACACACATAAATTTGGACTATAGAGATCTTTCACCAACAGTCCAGCTGTAAATTTGGACTATAGAGATTTTTCGCCAACAGTCAAGCTGTAAATTTACTTGTGCGTCGGGCTTCTGTCCTCCCATTTTTGACATTATGTGATATAGACAACGTTTGGTTGAATGCCTTAGAAGAGTTGTGTTTAATATGGTTTATTAACTACTTGATAATTACTACATTATAATAAAGAGGTTACGATTTAGTTTCTAATTCATTATACCTGGAACCGGCGACAATCTATCTTCGTGGCCGTAAACGTGCAGGGTAAAGTCTAGAAAACAAACCTCATCTCTCAAACATCTGTGTTTCGAGGTAAGAAATGGTCCTTTATTGTCGTATCAAATTCGCAAAAAGTAAGCAAAATTGACAATATTTTTCATAAAAAAACCGATTGATTATTGTTATTTATACCCAAATACAATTAAACAGAAAATTGTACTTGGCAAATCCCCTCTTTTTAAATCAAAGCGATAGTATCAGAGCTAACGTGACTGTGTATACCCGAACGACACTACTCTTAAGCGAACATCACCACCGTATCTGAACTTCACTATCGCCTTGTCCACAGATCCATCCCTTCACTGGTGTAAACACTGTTTATTAGAGCTTGCATGTATATTTTACACCCATTCTCGGATAAAGTAAAGAAATCACAGTGATTGTGCCTCATACAATATTTGGCACATCTCACATTTCTGTTCGTTTCGAAGGTTTGAGTAGAATTTGAAATAATACTGGCATTTCTGGATAGTAAGTAAAATAAGCCTTGGCCTACCCCTGCAAAAAAGAAGATGACAATGAAGTAAAATATTTGGAATCAGTCAAACAGGACATCATTTTCAGTCTATAAATCAGATCAAATGAATAATTCATGCATCGCTCCACATTCAGTCCTGCGAAAATACAGAATTATATGAAATGCGGAGGAAGACGACAACAACTCTCGTACAATATGTCCGATGTAGCTGGAGGCTCTGGAGGACATCTTTAGTATGTGAAATGTTAATGAAGTGTAAAGTTCGATTTTTACACCTCATAATAACGGGACTTTAACCCTAGTATAGCAGAATACTGCATTTTGGCGTGAGCCCTCTAGTTTCGTGTCCACTAAGTTTTTAAACAGCTTTTGGTGCTACACATTTACAAAAAAAACACGCCGCCTTTTCTGCCCATTAAATTAAATTGCAATATCCAACCCCCTTTGAACTACCACCCAAATTTTTGATCTTAATTCTGATTGCGTGATATTTTGAAAGAAACAGTGTCGTATGTAATATCGGGAAATTTGTCAAATGGGCCGGGGAAATTTAAATTTATTTTGTTTGGTGCGGTAAACTTTAACCTATTTCATTCAGAGACGAGCGGCGAAAACGTCAATTTCGAGTTCCCGACAACCATTCTGAAAGACAGTCAAATTTGTTAGCAATGTCGATCGCTTCAACAAGGACAAATATCGCGCAAGGGTATTTTAGATATGGCACATCGTAGAGAAGGGGTTCGTCTATACTAATATTTGTGACTGTCGTTTGTTTGTTCACTCGGGGTGGGTGGCTAAACTAGCCTAAGGACTGTCCCGAGGCTGAAATTTTGTGTTTAGGGGTAGCTCGGCCCGGGGAGTAACATATAGGACTGGTGACGATAGGCTACCACTCCCAGCCCTTAGCTATACCCATGACGTCGAGTAACTGCTAGAAGGTACATAACTGTAAACTTACTATAATCAACAGTTATCATACCACAAATGAAATACATTTGAATACCACACTGTCTTGAATTCCATCGGAGATTAGTCTTCTGGATGCACACACAGTGTTGGAATGACCATCCATCGGGTTCGTCAGATTCCCAAAAATTATAAGATATCCCTCTATAATCCAGCCACGTGAAGTTGTTTTTGCCATCATATTTATCTAGACCGATCCATATGTGCTGCGGTCTGGAACACAAAAAAACAACTGTTCTGTATATAAGATGAAATGGATTTGTTCATTGTTGGCTATGTGACCTCTTCAAAAGAGAAGTGTTGGTATGGGTTGTTTTATAAAAAAATATGTACCACCCCCTACATTATATATGCTCATTGTTCGACCACAATCAGACCTCACCACGCTTTCACAAGTCTCCTTAGTTTTTCGTATAGCCCCGGTTGGAGCGCATTGGGCGTGGTGATCGCATGCATGGTGATGGGTGGGCGTTATACTCGCGCGGTCATTTTCTTCCGGCCGTGCAACGCCCTATGGAATGTCTGTGCGTAGTAAGGTCGGTGGTACTCTTTACCGCCAACCAAATCCTTTTTACCGCCGACCAAATGCTTTTTACTGCCGACCGTCCTGTATTTACCACCGACAAAATACTTTTTACCGCCGACCGCATTGTAATAACTTTCGACCGTAATAATATAATTACCGCCGACCAGTGCCGGATCTATGGGGGCAAAGTGGGACATAAGAGAAATAGTATGTTTTAAATACTCAAATTGTCAACGAATTTTCAACGTCAATGAAATCGCTACCTAAATTGTTCCGACCCCCCCCCCCCCCCTAAAAAAAAAGGTTAATCGGGCACTGCCGCCGACCAAAATGCTTAATGATTCCTTGTTACCGCCCACAATTTTACGATGCTACGGAGGATTTATCCGTCATTTGGTCGGCGGTAGTCGACGGTAAAAAGTATACCACCCTAGTAAGGTCGTAGCGAGGCCTTGGTAATGCGTGAAGGGGGCTTAAGAACTGTGACACTACACAATTCGTAAATATTAATACTATGGACATTCAAACTCGCACTAAGAAATGCAAATAACCAAGAAAAATATGACTTATTTTCGTCGCCCAGAACACAAGACCTGTAATAAAAATAGCTATCAGAATGATGAATTGTTGTTTTAACATATGATTTTGGAAATCTGCAGTCCACAAATTAACCGCCTTGAGGGTTATCGGATGGTGGTGTTCTCACTTTGCCAGCAGCTATTGTTTTCGGTGTAAAATCATTGGACCAGTACTAATAAGGGTAACAATGGTGTTAAACCTATAGTACTGTTCATCTAGTTTAGAATTATTTATCTAATAATAATAATCGCGTCATTTTACAAGGGTTACAAATTAGGCCTGAGGCCTTTTTCCAATTTGGCCCTTGGCACAGATCGTGCGAATGATTTCGATCATACTGCAGGAAGAAACCGAAGAACTCGGGGGAAACCTGCCTGATCGGACGGGAGACAGAATATCCCTCTCACTTACAACGATAAAGTTCATGCCCTGAGCTGGGATTGAACCCTTGTTTCATTGGTGAGAAGCCGCCTCTCTATCTTAATGATTAAAATACATAAGTACAAGATGCATGCCTTTATCGACGATAAAATGTTTACTTTGGTTTGTGCGTTACTGCCAGACAAGAAGCGGGCCACATACAGATCTTTTTTTTCAAGTTTTAAAGAAAAAAGCAGCAGAGAGAAATATTTTTTAACACATGTGTGTGGCTGTGACCATCTTTACGGATTTTGAAATAGCAGCACAAAACGCAGCTATTGATCTGAAAGGTTGCCGGAACTCGGAAACACACATAAATTTGGACCAAGAGATCTTTCGGCCACGGTCCAGCTGTAAATTTACTTGTGTGTCGGGCTCCCGCCCTCCCATTTTTGACATTATGTGATATAGACAACGTTTGGTTGAATGCCTTAGAAGAAGCTGATTTGGAGGATGACAATATTTTAAAGTTTGCAGATTATGTTACTGAACAATAGGTAGAAACCGATGGAAGTTTGGACAACTAATCAGGTTGAGTGATAACATAGAAAAAAGACCAGAACAAGCCACTCAAATATATTTAAATTGATAAACATTGTGCCGAAAGAGCAGACTTTTGTTGAAAATACAATAGTTCAATTTGATAATGGGGACGATTGCCCCCTAAAAGGCGAAAATATATAAGAGTAGAAGAATCTACTAATGAGCTGAAATCAAACTGTTAAATGGGGTAAAAGGTGCAATTGAATATACTGACGCCATATTACATTAAGTAGGGTTATGATTCATGTTTGATACATGTATTTGTTGTTAATTGTATGTAATTTATTGTGAATAAAGTTGTCAATTAGTTTTAACCGAGTAGTTTAAAAAACGGACTATACTTTTAACACCATTGTATTCGATAATCCCCTAGCTTGATTAATCCCTCATGAGAACAATAGCAGAGGGCACAGTGAGATGTCCCCTATCGGATAAGGGAGTAGAAACCATACTCACATGGATGTTAAATTAGATAAAAATTCATTTAAAAGTGCAATTTCAGCTGCTGATTTTAAAACCAAAAGATCCAATCCACTTGTTTGACAGACGTTTCTGGCATCGTGATACGTCTTCAGTTCTTCATGATAAACAAAATACAAGCCTGAAAGTAGTAACATAATTTAACATAATATGAAATGGGTTTTTAAACTTCCAACTTTTCAGGATACGTCATACAGTGTGCTATGGAGAAATTTTGCCCGGCCAGCGCCGCTACCGCCTACTCTTATTTCAAATTCCAATTGTCTAGGGTCATGTTACATGCACGTCAACGAATACTGACATGGAAAACCACGTTGGACAATTTACGGAAACTTTTCCGAACAACACCGGGATCGAATCCCTAACCTCCTGGTTTGCGACCAATAGCGGCTTTTGCACTGACCACTGTGGCTGCTCGTCAACAATTAACGTAAGTTGTAACGTTTGTACTTTTAAGAAAAACATCTAGGGGTTTAGATGAGACGACAAACCAGCGTCCATTCACTGGTTGCGTTGGTCAATTAGATGAACTGTTGACAGGGATGATGCTGTTCTGGCAGAATTGCGCCAATAACAGACACTGCGTGGCGTATGCCGCCGGACTTCATTAGCACGGTCGGTGCAAAAACGTAAAATTTAAAACCCTTTGTCGTGTAACATCATCAAAGGCCTGTGATAGCTCAGGCCCCGGTTTCACAAAGCATCATCAGACTTAAGTTAAGAACTCACATAAAAAATTGTACATAGATTCTTATTGATGTTTATTACAAAAACTAAAACTCAGACATTTCGCGCATTATCTTGGCTGTCAGAGCTCATATTTTTCAGACTTATCAACATTATCTTGTTGAGTATACCATATAAACGACCGGAAGCATTCAATGTACACCACCAGAACGCTAGATCGGAGACGGCCCTGCTCATATTATGTTGATTGTGCGTTAGGGTTAAGCTTGTTCCAGGGTTAGGGTTAGCGATAGCCCTGTTTACATCTCGAAACTTCGACGAAATCAGCAGGTCCTAACCCAAACCAGCATATGACGTCATATGTGCTCAAATATATATAACCGTCTCCGATTTAGCGTTCTCCGTACACCTACCTTGGTATTGCTGATGTAAATGAGCTTACCTTCAACAGATGTCGTCAGTAATACCACAATCATTAAAAGCAGCATCTTGATCCAAAATTAGTTGATACAATAAATGACGCTAAATTTGTTAATTTCAAAGACAAATAGTGTCCTTATTGGTTTTAACAATTAATCATCATGGTTTATCTCATGTCGCTGTATATCTATAAACTTATAAAGCTCACTTGATCAGTTGTATAAAAAAAAGCTGTAAACATTTCCAATAAATTGCGATAACTGTTAAAAGTAAGATCTCGTTCGTCTTTTAAGCAGGTCAGTGTATTGATCTGTGTTTCTCATTAATAGGTAACTGAGTTCCTAGGCTTAAGAATAAACTTAAACTTAAAGACACTTATGTCCGTAATATTTTGAATTTAAGACAAGAAAGTATTTTCACGCTTTATGCTTTTATCTTTGCCCAATGAAGACTATAATCTATAAACCGATAAAGCAAACTAATTGGTGTTTCTTATTATTCGATTTCTGTTATCACATCCTGTAAATTATCAAAAAAAGTAAAAACGAATTTTTGTTTGTACTTTTGTATATATTTTAATGTTATGAATCGGTTGGTCAACTGATGATTTTTAGTTAGGTCTAGATATCACTGACAATCTTCGACATTGGAAACACTTCTTATTAGTCAATTTAAATCATTATTGATGTTGTTATTTTACGTGAAAAGATGGGCCCCGATATTCAATAATTAAGTTGAGATGAAGTTTAATTCTGGTACACGAATCGCCTGCCAGAATGCTTCGAGCGTATTTCGCCGAACATAAGCGAGTAGAAAATACAGTTAAAGCAGAAAGGATTGATTGTTAATCAATTTATATACATTCATACTACATTATGTCCATTTTAGCAACACAAGTACGTGGTTTGGGCAACAAGGGAAGGGGCCTTCTCTTAATAATATTACAAGCTTAAACGGTTAGAAATTCTAACTTGATATGCATATCTAAAAATTAGTTGAATGGCTCCTTATTATTCCTATTTACATAAACTTATTACCACATAAATTCATATTATATAAGAGCTCAATCTGCCTATTGTAGGTCTTTTGTCTGGCTTCAAGTGTTATATAAAGTATCATTTAAAATTCTAAGTAGATTAGAACATCGACGCAGCCCTTTAAGAGTTTTTAAAATTTTATATTATTTGTAGGTCAATATTTGTAAATTGAATTCACACGTGAAAGTAAATGCTTGCCACGATTATATCACGTGCTATATTAATGGTTGATTTTAATTTTTACATTATCAATCCTACTGAGTTATTTATAACACTTCTACAGATATGTTACGCTTTGGTTAAAACAATAAATGCTCACCGGGTGTGCTGGGCATGTTTTAAACAGGTATATATATGCGAGCTTGTATGTATATGTAATTCAGGGGCGTTTTTAGGTTTATCATGGCGGAGGCTATACTCTTTTGAGGGCCCTCTGGGCATCACAAACTTACACTGCCTATCCACAACTAGCTCCGACTGAGAATAGGCCCTAACCTCATTAACCGACATTTTAATTCCTACATCGACGATTTAAGTCGATAACACTGAGTATGCTTTTAGAAATTTTTAGAAGTATTTTTTTCTCTTCTTTTATCATATTGAATGAAATTAAATATGTTTATTTAGCCGTTGTGTGTATGAAAGATGTCAAACTAATCACAACCAAATCACAAAAAAAATCCCTAATAATTCAATATGGCGGCGCCTATGGCAGTTAATTTCACAGGCGGTTTTGTTTGCGAAAACAAATTTAGCAGTATCTAACCTTGTTTTAAAAGATAAACAGATTGAAACCCTAAAGACAGTTTACAGTGGTAAATAGGGACATATTATATATCGCTTTGAAGCGGGTATCAGCGATATGGACTGTTTACATAAAACACACGTGCTAGTGCTATTTTTAGTCTGTTGTCTAAACACAGCGTTGACTGGTCGATAAGTCCCGCACCAAAATATGACGTAGTTGGGTCGCTGTGTGCAGTATGCCCTCGGGGCGGCCTCACCACCTCTTTCCTAAATAGGTTATTAATAGAATTTCAGAAAAAGTGATTTCTTGATTGATGATTTTCATACCAATGCAATGGAAGCATTCTTATTCAGTTGTGTATGATTGACTCTAACTCGGGGGCCTTTTCTCTTGGCCAGAAGAGCCCTATTGTCAGATGTGGGGACCTATTGTCTGCCTTTAGGGCCCTCCTAACTAGGGTACATTTTCATTTTTCTCATCGGTTTTAGTATTTTTCTCCTGTTTTATTTTTTCAACACCTTTGATTTTTTTTTTGCGCGGAGACCAGCGCCTTCAGCGCCTCAGCTATAAAACGCCTTTGCTCTCTAAGATGATGTACACGCGAAGATTTGTGCAAAACTTGTATCCAGTCAGTGCAACATTTTAAAAGTGCAATGGTCTATTATCAATAATGATGATATATTTCTAAAGTTGTGATTTTTTTTATTCTGAGAAATGTAGAATCAGTTTTTAGAGAACTTCCGATTTACCACTTCGGTCTCTATTAAACTAGTTCAGTAAAAAACAATTGTTACTGTGTTATATTCTATCGTAAAATGGAATAAATCTTATTTTTAATAGAACAGGAAGGAAACAACGATAAGTGTTTTGCCATTTCTCCATTTAATGATAAGACGTTTGCAAATCTAGGCCAATAATATAAGTGCGTTGTACTCTTATTGTTTTCTTTAATATTTTTATTAAAAGATAAAATTAGGTCTCAAGATTCTTGTATGAACTGAAATGAAATGGGTTTCAACCTCCTACGGATCTGATCCGACTTAAAAAATGAAGACCGGTGGTGCATTTGTATGTCTTATTACGGATTAACAGATGAGCCTTTGGGCCGATTTCAAACATGCAGTCAGAAATATCAAAAGCAACACTAAGTTATACTTTATAACAGAAAAGCACAATATTATGGTTAAAACATGTGTCCTATTTCCTGTTCAAAATTTCGGTTTACTTGCTTTTACTACACTAAGATCTATTATATAACCTGCGTTCTGGTTTATGTGAGGGGTTACACAAGAAAGCGGTCTGTTGCGGCGAGTTCTTGACGTGCGGTGCACAGAACTGTGGGTACCCCACTAGAAATCCCAACCTCTAATTCGGTAATCAAAAGCCGCTCCTATAACCCCTGGCATACTAATGGTACTGGCTATTTCTAGTCAAAATTTAAAACATCCAGTATGAAGTAATTAGACTGAATTTCAATATTCATTCATTTTTCACTATCTATTAAAGATACATTATGAGGAGATGAGATAACGAGTTGGCAGTTCTCACTATGATAGTTAAAAACTACATAATGTAAAAGCAATTTGCTGCAAATTTCAGTCAAATTGATCCACTATGAGCCGTGAAACATTCGAATGAAAGTTCCGTATAGCCTCGATCATCATTATAATAATAATCTCGTCATTTTACAAGGGTAGCAAATTAACTCTGAGGCTTGTTTACAATTTGGCCCTTGGCACAGATCGTGCGAATGATTTCGATCATTACTGCAGGAAGAAACCGAAGAACTCGGGGGAAACCTGCCTGATCGGACGGGAGACCGAATATCCCTTTCACTTACAACGATAAAGTTCTTGCCCTGGCTGGGATTGAACCCTCGATGACAACAATACAGCAAATATCGCAGTCTAGGCTTACCACCGAGAGCTGATTATGGTCTAAATAGGTTAGTTAATGTCTAATTTATAATTTCTATAACATCTGAAGCCTAAATTAAAACTATCAGTAATCAGATTTAGCTCTTGAATAATGTAACTTTAATAAACCGTTATAGGAAAATAAACCCCACTTATTATCCAACTCTAACATAATGACAATGTATTTCTGAAAATATACTTTGTGGATTAATTGCCATATATACGAAAATGCCTTTAACGCTTGTGCGTATAATATCAGGGGCCGGTTGCTCAAAGCTCCGTTATCTTTTAACGATCCGGTAACTTTAACGGAGAGTAAGATTGTTGCTGGAAATAAAGGCCCCGAACATACTGTGGTGCAAATTTTTCCTACAGATTTATGCTAATAGTTCTAAAGGAAAAAATAAAGTATTCTATAGTGTTTTCTTCTGAAGTAAATTTAACGCAAACAACACATTACCAAGATATGTCGGTTAGAGTTTAACAGATCGTTAAAATAACTAAGTTTTGAGCAACCGACCCCAGATCATTATTGTGTTTGGGAAAGGCATATTATATTAGTCTTTAATGTTGACTACTTCCGTTTACCACAGGGACTTTTTTTTACACCCATACTTTTTTTTTACCTATTTCACCATTTTTTTTAAAACCAGTTTATTCACTTATGAAAAAAAAACCATACATATATAGAATACATACATATATAATTCATTTTTCATAAATATAAATTAAAATTGATCTATTTATCTAATACGGAGAGATATTTCATCAGGTGATATTTCGTGATAAATTTCATTACACTAAAATGTGAAATCAATTTGGGCCACCAACAACCTTTTTTATATGCTGTTGGCGTTATGAACTTTAAATTAGGATTTGATTTGAGTGCAGTTGGTTGGAATCGGACTATATCTTAAGAATAATAGACAATCACAACAAAAGCGCATGAGACCCTTTAGAGACAACTTCCACTACTACTAATTTTCTTCATTGTGTTGACGCCACGATGGCGCGCTAGCCTGGATTTCACGGCTTCGCTCCCGGTGTTGGGCGAGAAAGTTCATCGGGTTGCCAGCCGATATATGCACGAAAAACTCTGTCCACGTGTTTTACTTTTAGAAATATGGGAGCTATACTATATACCGAAAAACACCCGGAAAACTACCGGAAAACACCATTTTATACTGAATACCGGAAAAAAACACTAACTACCCTAAATAGGTATTCCGGAGCCTGGTCTTCTTGAAAACACTGGAAAAACCTAACCCTATCCCTAATCCATGGCTGGTTATCTGGAAAACACCGGAAAAACCAAAGAACCAGGCTCCGGTTACCTATTTAGGGGGTTTCCAGTATTTAGTGTGTTTTCCGGTATTTAGTGTGTTTTCCGGTATGTAGTGTTTTTTCCTGTATGTAGTGTTTTTTCTGGTGTTTTCCAGTTTTTAGTATAAAATGGTGTTTTCCGGAAGTTTTTCGTTTGTTATCCAGTGTTTTCTGGAATATAGTGTTTCCGTACTGGGGTATATGTCTTTTAAATCGTATTTTTTTAAAAGGGTAGTACTGAAGTATTAAATAGCCAATTAACAATAAGTTATCAGGGCAAATCACTTCCAATATTCCGTTAAAAAACATTAACAAAATCAATTCCCACTTTGTTACCGGAAACACTATCTTATTCTGAACCAGGTTTTGCTTCTGTCCATCCATTTTATTTGAAGAGGTTTAAACAGAATAAATGGAAATTCTAATCATTCCTCCTAGAAAAGTGTTTCTCAAAGATTGAGAACCACTGCACTAGAAAATCCAATATCACTGTTTTAGTAGAGGCCTCGTGTCTGTTCGGGAGCACCGTGACTCTTTGAGAATTAAAGGGGCCATCACATAGATCATGTGAGGAATACAATTGGATATTGGCAAATGTGATGACTTGCAGAAGACAAACTACTTCAAAATTTGTCTAAATAAAATTGTTTTTCCTTCAACCACAATAAAGACAAGCCAATAGATTAATAGACCTACCATACTCCGACTGGACTAAAGAAGACGGCCAGATACCATACAGTGTTATACGAGATAAATTTTGCCCGACGGCGGTACGGCCTACTGTTATGCCGAATTCCAGCTGTAGACGGGACCTCGGTTTTTCGTCCCATCTGAACGAATAAGGATATGTCAAAGTATAAGAGGAAGCTAAGGTTACCATAATACGTTGGGTAAATGCGGTGTTAATTACTTACAGGCATGTATATTCAGTCATTGATTAAATATTAAATACAAGCCGCCCTACTTTGGAACAAATTACCACTAGATATTAGAACATGTCCACCGTTGGCTACTTTCAAAAAACATCTAAAAACACATTTTTTTTAAAGAAACTTTTATATAAACGTACTGAGAAGGTCAGATGTCATAATCCCGAAAGTACCGTCAGAAATCCCCAGCACTGCTATAGTCAACAGCATACCACCATGGAACTTGTCACCACCATCTATAGCAGAATCAATACCAGAAAACCTCTCAATGGCAGACATTCCAGCAGCTCTTTCCCAAGCTTGTCTAGAAATGATAAACACCATCTATCCTGGCAACAACTTGGTATATACAGATGGCTCTCATTCCCAAACGGAAGGAAGGGCAGGAGCAGGAATATACTTCCAAACAGACAAGAGAGAAGTAATCATTCCACTGGCACCCTCATCTATCCTTGAAGCCGAATCGGTTGCTATTCACCAAGCTGTTCAAGAGGTCAACGACACCGAACAATTGCCAGATCAAAACACCACCATCTTCACAGACTCTCTATCCTCCCTGCAGTCACTACAGTCCTACCAGCCGACACAGTATTACCATCTGTGCTCAGATATCACTAAAGCAATACTGACATCTAAGACACGTATTCAACTGCAGTGGATACCCAGTCACGTTGGAATTCGAGGCAATGAAGAGGCAGACAGACTAGCGAATCTTGCAGCAATTAATGGACCAGTCAACAAAGATGTACCATCTATACCTACTGTCATCAACACCATCAAACGCAAAGGCAATGAAAAGTGGACGAATCAGTGGCATGGGTCGGACAGAAGCAGAGAGTACCACAAAATCCAACTTCTAAGACATTCGGGCAGATATAAGACTCTAGACAGGAAATATCAGGTACAATTGACAAGGATGAAACTACATGTACATCATTTTCCATGCCAAGCCTATCTCCATCGCTTCAACTTGACGGACTCCCCAAAGTGCACCATCTGCAAAGAAGAAGTTGAGACCATAGAGCACATTCTACTAAGGTGTCTAGCACTACAGCAGGCAAGGAACAATAATCTATCAGATCCGCTAGAGGTCATCTTCAAAAGTCTAGAGTTGAATGTTAAACGTTCTAATCCATTCAATTTTTCGGCCACCCGATTGTCTAGAGTGTTCATTATAATTATATAACATTTAAAGCCTGAAAAAATAGCTGTAATGGGCAGATTAAACTCTTGCGTAATGCATCTTTTATACACGTAATGACAAAAAACCCGCATTATTTTAAATAATGTTACTGTCACCAAGGTTATCGTACTACTCTGGGTGGCTAAGGATTTCTGTAAACAAAAAGGGAAGTAACTCCATCCATATTACAACTCTTACTCTTGCGTAATGCATCTTTTATACACTTAAAATACAGATGTGACGTCATCCTTTGATGTTGGCGTACCATTATCTCAAATAATGTACGGGCAACTTGCCAATAGTACATTATTTCAATATTACTACTGGCATGATGTTTTTCACTGCAAACGCACGTGCGGAGTGTGACCGAGTGTCTGAATTTTAAGAAGTTTAATGCTCTCGCGCTTAAGACATTGCGTAATATATTGAAACAACACTCGGCTATCGCCTCGTGCAGTATCAATATATTACTTAATGTCTCGCGCTCGACCATTAAACTACACGTAATGACAAAGAACCCGCATTATTTTAAATAATGTTACTGTGACCAAGGTTATCCTACTACTCTGGGTGGCTAAGGATTTCTGTATACAAAAAGGGAAGTAACTCCATCCATATTACAACTCTTACTGGAATTAAATGGAGGCAGACCACCATTAAATTTCACCATCGTATTCAGGAAAATAAACCTCGAGTGACATTAAAGGATTGAGCACGTTAAAAACATAACACAATTTATACGGAAAACATTCACTGGTCTATACACATATAGCATGTTTGTGCTTGATAACGATAAGAACATATGTGTATAAATCAGTGATTATTTTGTGAATTTATTCAGGAGAAGAACGAACGCCCAATGTCGAAAACCTTTGCACTACCTTCCCATTTACTGTCGGCCTTCTTAACAGCTTGCACTTACACTGTGTGAGTGGGGATCTGTATAGATTGAAATGGGCATGGTGGGAGAATAGGTCTCTATTTATTATAAATTTAAATATCAGATATTTATTATGTAGTTCCACCTAAATATTCAATGCCTATTCATCTGGTGAATTACCAATGCCTAATGCCAAAATAAATTGTGTTTAAATCGTGGCACTATGCACGGCACGTCCTCATTGCTGGACAGAGAACCGTAAATGTTAGTGGGGTCATCAGGTCAATGCCCTAATGTAAAAAAAAAAGTGGTGTGTTATGTGGTGGAATTGTTTGAGTAAATATCCGAGGAGGATATTGATGTATGTCTTCAAATACTGTTTTGGTGAGGTCTATATTAACGATATATAGAATATAGGAATAAGTGTGTAATAAATTCTTATTTTGTTTTTATTTATTACTAAATTCTATGCATATTTATAGTAACAATTCGTCACGGTTCTCGCGAACCGTCGAATCTGATATATATTTAAGTATTGAGAATTTGTATTGAGAAATTAATACTATGTTGTTCTCTCTGTGGTCATCAAATACAAATATTTATTTATGATGTATTATTTCATACATATACGTCAGGACACTGGACGTCATTTAAATAAATATTATTATGTTATGACCACAAAGATAACAACAGAGTATAAATTTCTCAATACAAATTCTCAATACTTAAATATATATCAGATTTGACAGTTCGCGAGAAACGTGACAAATTATTAGATTTCTTCTTTGATTGGCATTTAGTAATTGAACATTTTATGGATACAGAAAGACGAGAGCATCCTCGTCAAAACCTCGCTTGGTATCAAACTTATATAGTAATCCTTGTGTTGATTATTAGATGCATTCACTGAACCCTACATTAAGTGCCACGTGATCAACGAGTATGTACATTTTGTCAGCTTGATGAACTGGAAGATGAATTTCACCATGTTTTAATTTGCCCGTCATTTGGTGATATACGCATTAAGTTTATCAAGCCGTATTATTATACTAGACCTAACGTTTTTAAATTTTTTCAGTTACTAAGTACCAGTAATGTAAAAGACTTGTACTCACTTGGTAATTATTTGTCTTACGCTGATAAACGTCGATCAGAATTATTAAAAATATAGATAAATAAATAAAAATGTAATTTAAAGATGTAGAATGCCTAAATGATCATAACCTAAATGATGTTTAGTATACTAGTATAATTAACTGTAATATTAGATTATTATTTTTGATGACAATATAGTTGGTATTAAATGTCCACTCTCGACATATTAACTTTGTTATATTGTACATATTGTAGATTATGTAAATATTGTAATTATATGTATACTGATGAGTTTGATACTCAAAGTAAATAAAGAACTGAACTGAACTGATCATTTAAACATTATAATCAGGATATTGATCACGAGATATACTTGATCATCATCATCTTAACATTATAATCATATGTTATTGATCACTGGATATACATGTATTTGTTGTGTTTAATGACCGATTTGAGATCTGTCACTTCTTATTGATCATAATAATATAAACATAATCAGGATATATTGACAACTACAATACATGTTGTTTTTAACTACATATTCGATAATTGGCCCGATGTTGTTGACAATATGTTTATATTTACGATGTATCATAAGATAAAGGGGTCATAAAAATATACGCTACAGTGCAAACAAACTTACGCAAAACTGAAAAGTTATACCAATCAAGCACGAAAGCACCATTAACAAGATTAGATAATTCTATGTATGATAGTTAAAAATTAGATACAGAGACTATGCTATCGGTGAACAATTATCGTCTATTCCCGATTGTCGTCACTACCGTTGTAACGACAATAAACACAGTCTCGATTAATAGTTAGTGCAGGGGGACTGCGCCACATATGATTTACAAAAAGGACAAATACAACGACAAGACATCATACTCCGAAACAGCAAACAAAACAAACAAAAAAACAACAATTCAAAAAAGAGTGAATGGATCCGGGGGCTAGCCGTAAGCGTCCACTGCGCTGTACAGTCCCGGGTCTGAAGCAACACAGACTTCACTCAAGATTGAACATATCTACTCGTACAAGAAAACGCACAAACAACCCAACACAAAGAAGCAAAGAAAATGTAGACCGCCTCGGGAGGCAGCCGTCTGCTAACTGAATGGTGTGGCGTAAATACGTCGTAATGTTATCAATGACGTCAATAGAATTTCTTAACAAAAAGGGCGATAATCAAGATTTAATAATGCTAAAAGCTATAAGTTTAAACAACCAATCAGAATTTTTAAGTTGTATAATTGCACAAAACATAATACTAAATACCCCATACAAGCAATGCAAAACAGGAATGTAGAAGAAAGCATACAATGTAAGTGTATTTATGAAGTAATAAAATAATAACAATAAGGGCGATAATCCAAACATGGCTACGTAACTATACAAATTAAACTAAATTAAATTGGATAATTATCCAATATGTACTCGGTTATATACTTATAAGAAATGTTAAACTTGGTATATTGATGAAACGGAAGTTTCGAAATTTCTTTAATAGTAAGTGCAGGAGGACTGCACCACATATGATTTACACAAAAGACAAACATAGCGACAAGACACCATACTCAAAAAACAACAACAAACAAACAATTCATAAAAAGCAAATGGATCCGGGGGCTAGCCGTAAGCGTCCACTGCGCTGTACAGTCCCGGGCCTGTGGTGCGTAACTGTGTACCTCCTTTGGCAGTGCATTTCAAAAGCATTTGTATGGTTATTTTAACAATAACAACATGTATTGAAATCTACTAATGATCGGAGCCATCTAATGATATCGACAGTTGATTATGGTGTTGGTAAATTTAATAATGTCAGGTTAATATTGTATACAGCATTTCATGCCTACAGAAAGACCTACAATAGGTAGATTTAGCTCTTGTACAACGCGTGTTTAATTTTGACTGAGATATGATCTTATCAATCGGGGTACCTTTTCGCAAGTTTTGAAATTACTATTCTATGATCAACTTTTGGTGTTCTGATTTCTTCAAGTTAAGTATATATTCTTGATATTTTAGGGTTTGTAAGAGAATGTTATTTTCACCATCAAATTTTACCAATAATTTATATTCGCTAATGAATTGTCAATTAAAGATACGATGTTACATACTGATTATACTGAACAATGACAGCGATGAGAGTAAGACTTCTTTCATAACGAAATGAAATGGGGTTTAACGTTCCATTGCTCTGCTCCCACTGGTCTAATGAAGACTTACATACGCCATAAAGTGTGCTATGGTGGAATGTTTGTCACGTTAACGGTGCTACGACCTACGCGTATATCGAATGCTAACTGTAAAGTGTATACAGAACCTAGATTTTTTCCTACCATCCTCAGGACTGTACATTTTCCTTACCAAGTCCTCTGGCCTGCACAACTAACCAGAGAGAACCCCGTCGGAAATCTCGATCAACTTTCTACGCTAGATTAATAAGTGTCTGACGTCATGGGGTCAACATTCGCTCACTATAACTTGTCAGATCTTCATGTAGTGAAGGCTATCAAAAGTATAAGAAAACGTAACAAAATATAGATCTGTACTTTAATCAGATTGAAGAGTATACATAATCACAAACATTTTTCTTTTAAAAAAGGTTTGTTCAACAACTAATCAATACAGGCCATTATAGCTTAATTAATAGCTGTTTCTATTGATTCCACACCATTATAAAAAATATACTAGACGCAATTGTTTTTCCATTTTTCCATTCTTCACGAAGAAAGTTTTATTTATACTGTGAAATACTAAATTACATGGTAACAATGTCTCAATATTGCTATAGTACATTCTCTGTACGACTTTGCTTTTTGCGAACGAAATCAACTACTATTAGTTATAAGATGCATTATGTAAGATTTAGATAAAGAACTAGTCATTCTTGTTATACTAGTTCAAAAACAGATAATGAAAAATGAATATATTCAATATTAAATTTAAATTATTTTATTCTCAGCGGAGTTATGAATTTTCCGAGTTTTGGTCAGATGTAGCGTAGATTGTTTATTATCGTAACAATGATACAAAGTCTCGATTATCTTTTTTTATCGTTAAATTTTCAAAATTCATTTAAATCTCGACCATCCAACGGTCTAGAGTGCTTGATTTAGGCTTGGCGTGTGAATAAATGTCTGTTTTATAACATTTGAAGCCAAAAAAAAAGACCTGCATACACCTTTAACCAATCGTTTTCATGATGATGGCACCAGTTGTTTGAGTTATTATCGTTCCAGGGTCAGACATATTGAAATTCCAGTCAAACACGTGACATTGGTTTTGTGTATAAGAAATATATTGACACTCGTCTATGTTATTTAAACAATGGATGGTACACGTGGTCCGTGTTGCAGCTGTGAATACAGACGATGGTGGTGGTGACGTGATCTTTTGATCTACCATTGGTACCGTTTCTAGAGTGACTTCACGACCTGAAATTAATACATTTTGAATAAAACCATGCTTCACGACCTGAAATTAATACATTTTGAATAAAACCATGCTTTATTGCGCTTTGGGACACCTTTTGTATTTGCCATGACCCCATGTTCATTATCTCTGTAGGTTTATTACGCTTCGGAACAGTGTTATATTTACTATGTCGCCGTGTTCATTATCTCCATTGGTTTATGGTGTCCATTATCTCTGGGTATGGCACACGATGATTCAAATATGTACTAGCTTGTGTCATGGCCAGACAACTATTTGCTAGACTTTACCCTGGGTATGATGAATACAGCATTTGCTAGGCTGTGCCGTGAGGTTCTTTGCAAAATTTTGCAGAATTCGTTTTCATTATTCAAAATTTAGTGGGAACTCAATTGTTTTGTATATAACTTACATGACTTCTCACAGAGAGAATATTTTTTTCGCCAACACAAGTCATTATGCCATTTATAACCATTTAATGGACTCATAAATACACAGTCATATTTACTTGTAGTTGATGGAAAACCATTACCACTATCCCAGTTGGTCCACACCATTGGTTTGTTATTTACCCACAACCAGTTTTCATATTGACGAAGTCCCACATAAACATCACCTATAGCAACACTCCTGGTAAATAGAAAATAAACATCACCTATAGCAACACTCCTGGTAAATAGAAAATAAACATCACCTATAGCAACACTCCTGGTAAATAAACAATAAACATCACCTATAGCAACATCCCTGGTTAATATAAAATAAACATCACCTATAGCAACACTCCTGGTAAATAGAAAATAAACATTGCAACACCTCTGGTAAATAGAAAAAAAACACCCCAATGTTCTGCTCCTAAACTAGGCTAATTTTGGACGGGCAGCAAGATCCAAGGGATCTTTCACATGTACGCCATTGTGTACATGGGGCCCAAGTTTATCGTCCCATCTGAACGACTAAACAGCTGTCAGACCCTTCGCCATGCATCACTGACAAGGCGAAACCACGCAGGGAATTCTAGATAAACTTTCTCGGCTAATGCAGGGTTCTCATCACCTATAGCAACACCCCTGGTGAATACAAAATTAGTATTCGTGTGTACGCAAAAATCTGTAGGAGAAATCGAACAAGGTTTCGACAGGCGACCCTACTCCTTGTCACGTACAAGCGAGTTATCGAAACCACGCCACTTGCGAAATTTACTGACCTTATGATCTAACACACACGCATTACCCACCTCTAAATTAATAAATCTATAGCCAAGGATGTTAACTGGTTTATTGAAAAGACCATTATTATATTGTATTAGTCCGGTCAAAATACAGTTTAACACCACATCAATTGCTACAAAAGGTTTCTCAACTGATTCTGGCAAATGTTTAGTGTACTTTATAACATACTAAAAGTTTACCAAAGTAGAACCCCTAAACAGTGTTTTTTTTTTTCAAGATGGCGCCAAAGATGTCAAAGATAGCCACCGTAACGTCTTAATGATCATAATTATTTAACTATCAACTCAAATGTGATGATCTAGGGATCCATTCCTCGGCTATGGATGTCAAAGATCTTATTAAAATTATAAAAATAATGTTGGCCTATTATGGCCTCCCAACACCTCCAAAGTCCATGACAATTTGATGATCTTGATGTCTATCCTTATTTTTGGGGGCAAGGAACACATTAAGACAACTTCGGATGTCACTGAGCTGCTCAATCATTGCATAATTTAATTCATTACCTTTATCTGCCACTATCATAGAATAAGTTTCAGCGCATTCACGTTAAAGTATCGACCTCTTTAGTGTTCACATAATTTGAACCTGCAGAGCTTGTTGCGATTGGGGGTTGATTCTGGATTATGAAATCAATTCTTATAATAACCGGACGACTAGAAATATTTTATCTCTACATAATTTAGACTTGCCCAATAATAAACATGACGGAAACGGAAGCCAATAAAACATATGCTGATTACACTATTTTGTTTGATTACACTATTTTGTCTGATTACACTATTTTGTCTGATTACACTATTTTGTCGATACCGTTTTTTTAGGATTTCGAATTTTGTCTAATGGTTTGGATTGTTCGTACTTGGTTTTATTTTATCAAATAGGCTTATCGAAAAAATACTCCAACAAGCAACAAGATTAATGAAGATAAACATATAAACATACAGTGTGCTATAAAATCAGGGGGTCGCGGTGGCTTAGCTTTTTGTCTACGGTACCACCCCCTAGTGGAAGTGGACGTTAAACTCAAGAAACGAACGAAAGTGGCTGGGCGAGTAAAGACGACGATGAGCTGACCTGGCATCTCCCGGTGTTGACCAAGTAAATTCCTTGGGATTATCCAGTGTGGTTTCTCTTTGCCAATGGTCTTGACAAGGACAACTGTGTAGTCGTTCGGGTGGGTAACATTTACCTACACGTAAAATAACCCCTGACCTGTTTTGTGTTAGGACTTTAGCCTAATTTGGCGTTGCCTGATATTTTCTAAAAATAATTTAACAAACGCACCCATTAAACTGCTCTTGAAGAAATAATTTCGCACTCTCTGCTTTATATGGCGTATTTAGTAATGCCAAATTAGTAAAATTATCCGCAAAGCACACCTTTTGACCATCAGTCCATTTCAGATTTGGAACCAATTGATAGTTTACTTTACAAGCATCACATATAATAACTGAAAATAGAAAGAAAATAAATGATGTACGATTCACGTATTTAGTACCTGAAAAAAAAACAGGACATATATAAACGGCCGTATTTCTGTGTTATTGAAAATGTGACTGGTGGCTCATTGAGTAGAACGTTGATTCGGTAACCCGTGTATGCCCGTGTTAAATGGCCAGGAAAGTTCACCAGGACTCTCCGGCTTTGTAACCCCTTGTATGTTTTTTTTAGCATGTAATGCCTCATGATGACAGTAAATAATGCAATCATTTGCAAATCCGTACATGGACCCTTTCCAATCTGCAGAAAGTGACTCATCTACTTCATACTTCGATAAAAATACATCACGGTCCAGAATAACCGCCATATCCAAAAAATTAGTAGGCCCTTCATTGTTTTGTATCGCGGGTTTGCCCCGTTTCACATCTGTTATATATACACACATAAACCCATTCAATTTCAGAATATAGTTCTCGAAGTATATTTAAACATGCATTATAAAATCGCTGTCAACAAAATGCATAAACTCTTGCCGAAATTTTATATTGTAAATTGAAAGATAACCCTTAGAAATTTAAGAATATACATTTTTGAAATTTAAAAGTCTTTTACATGTCATGGGTGGATATCTGGATTTAGAAAATTTTCTGTCTGAGACAAGGAGAGCGATATTTGTGAAATTTTGCCCGAACGGCGTCGTTTTCCGTACTTTTCGTCGGCTTTCAACTTCCAAGGGTTATTTAGCGTACAATCAAACGAGACACTGATGGACCTCACAGTTGCGTCTCACCCGAACGCCTATACGCTTTTCTGTTCCAGATCTTCTGTCTGTCCTAAACAGCGAACGACAAGAAATCATATCGGTTAAATAACAGGATGGAGAAATGAACAATTGCTCATTTAGCACGCTGAATGGCGTTTTCACGTTTTCATTAAACCCATTTAAGAAGAAAACAGATCATTGGATTTCATTTGGCTTACCTATCTTGAAAAAAATCCAGACAATCCAAATCCATAGAGGAATAAAACTGAAGCAATGCATCCGTAGGCTCTCACTAACAATACCAAACAAATTAGGTCTAGCAGCGAGATGTAGGTGCTGGAGAACAAGTAAAAATCTATCGGAACTTGACGACAGCGATGTTTGTTTGAGCCCTACTTATTCGTTGAATTATTTTTAAGTGAGTCGATATAATCGGAATCAAGAGATCGATATACCTGTCAAGATCAAATACAATTAGCCGAGACAATATCACACGATTTTAATTTATTTAAAATGACTACAACTATTTATAATAATCTCGTCGTTTTACAAGGCCCTTGGCACAGATCGTGCGAATGATTTCGATCATTACTGCAGTAAGAAACCGAAGAACTCGGGTAAAACCTGCCCGGTCGGACGGGAGACCGAATATCCCTCTCACTTACAACGATAAAGTTCTTGCCCTGAGCTGGGATTTGATGTGGGTCTTAAAGATTTATTTATGACATTCCGTCTACGTGGAACAGCCTACGTCTACAGACACGGCGTACGTGTGGGTGTGGGTGTGTGAGAGAGTAAACTGTGCACACTCACCATCTTTCACAATCTCCTACGCTATACCCTATTATAGTATCCGCAAATTTGGGTGTTTATTTACAATAAGCCCATGAGCATTAGTCTGCGCGATGGAAGATGCGCGCTGTATAAATATCGTTTTAATAATTATAATAATTAACCTTAGAAGTTAACCTGCAAAAGGCACCGCGACGAAGCCTCATATTTCTCCTCTGGCAACTGTCTTAGGAACACTTCTCTGTGATATCAACCAAGGTGGAAGTGAATGTTAAGCCGTAAGTAAAAATAAGAAGAACGCCCAAACTAGGTCATTTCGGGGCTACCAGTACCAAATGAATCAATTTTTTTTTAATGATTCGTTTGCGCGTAGGAGTCTTTAGCAGTGGGGGAAAACCAGTTGACTCAGAGATAACCCACGAGAATAGACAGGCGACTCTACTCCTTGTCACGTACAAGCTTGGAATTGAAACCATGCCACTTGACTCAATGACTTTACAAGTGCATAGGTGAAATCATTCGGCAACCGGATATAGGACACAAGCATGAGGAATTAACATGAGCGTCTCAATCTACATTTTCGATGCCAAGGAATGAAATTATAATACCTTGAAAAAAAAACCCACCCCAAATTACTCTTATTGACACAAAACAATGTTTATATTTAAAAGAAACTACACAAAACGCAATAGGTTTGCCATCCAAATTGGTATTGGAGCTGAGATATTACAATTTATAGGACGTCTTAAATATCCAAGATGGCCGTTAATATATTTCGAGGAAGTGGTGCTTATTAAAAATATGAAACTAAGGTAGTAAGTAGCATTACTGAAATTAGGACGCCATAGTCCGAATGGTTCACACTAACTTGCTACACTCCCCAGCCTTTTATTTTCAGTTATTTTTTCAGCTAGGAGATACCTGTGAAAACATTTAAGTTATCTCTTTGAAACGTGACATTTTGTTTGTGAATGCACATGATCTATGCATCTAGAACTTATCATTTTGACATCTTCGTAGTTTAATTGAACAAAAGCAAGGCGATAATGTATAATTAATCTGTTTAATGCCCAGGGGCCTGTTTCACGAAATTTTAACTTAAGATAAAATCCAAATTTTAGTACATACTTAAATCTGATTGGCTAAGCGCTAAAATCAATCTAATACTATCCAATCGAATTACTAAAATCGGATTGTATCTTAGTTAAAATTTCGTGAAACAGGCCCCTGGTAGTATAATGAGGATGTTTACCCTAACCAGAACCCACACTCTAACCCAATATAACGTAATCAATTTCCTCTAAAGTAATGGCTAAATATCCTATATAAATGTATAAACACTAACATATGGTTGCTGATTAATAGTAACAGTGATTATTTATCTTTGTCTTAGGCCACGAAATGTTGATTATAAACATCACTAATGGATGTATTGATGTTAAGATACTGTAAACACTTAATAGAATACAGAGACAATGACATTCTTATCGCTCTGGGCGTATTCAAGATTCCAGGTTGTTTTTTTTTAAAATCATCCTAAGTGAAAGGTTTCGAATATTGACATTAAAAACTTAAGAGTCTATTTTCATCTAGAACGAGTTTTAAAATCATTAATCCATTATCATCCCAATTGATTGTTTTTTCCATGGATTAATCAAATATTATCGATACAATCTACTTTTCAGAAAATAACGATAATAACCCAATCTTTGGAACCAGGTGGACGTTTTCACACCTATTAATTTATAGTCTTTGAGAAAGAGAGATAGAGGGAGAGAGAGAGAGAGAGAGAAAGAGGGGAAGAGAGAGATGGGGACAAGTAAAGAGGTCACCATCAGCATCTTTGAATGATCATGTAGTAAAACTAGCACCACTAATCAAATATCTTTGTGTATTATTGGTTTAAATTATAATAGGAATATTAATCTATGTTCCCAAAATAGCTTGTGCAGTATTCATTAAGACCAAGGCACCACCACTTAACAACAGATGATTTCAAGCTTTACGCTAGTTTCCCCTTAATCACGATTAGTTGCTACGAACAAATCGTGGTTTTATTCGTGGGAGTAATCGTGGGGATCCTATCAGGTCTTATCATATTGAGGTCAGTCGTAGCGATGGCATTGATCGTAACTGCCTGTCCTTCTCTGGCTCATCTTTGCTGCACCTCTACTTCTCTTGGGTCCGTTCTTTGTGTTGTTTTCAGGTTCTGGATACTTTTTCTGAAACAATGTAATGAGTGGTACTAAAGTCACAGCGCTGGAGACAGTGCTTGGGTATCGTAGGATAGCGTAACAAAGCCTAGCAAAGCGTGTCAATCCCTGATCTAAGCGTCTCAATTCGTAACAAAGCGTGTCAGATCTTCATACCAGATCGTAGCAAATCTTGGGACATCTTATCATAGCGTGCCAAGTGTTGACAGACCGTGAACCTGGGGTACCGGCTTTGAACAAAGCTCTGTTAATCTTTCCTACGCTTTGAGTCAAGCTTTGTTGAACTTTGTTACGCTTTGTTAAACTTTGATACGCTCTCGGTGCTTTAATAAATTCGGGACAGAGCTACCAAAATTTTGAAACAGTCTTAAAATTTGTTGGCGCTGTTGTCGAATGCCCCACTTTGTTGAAAGCTTCCCGACGATCTATTACCACCCTGACGCTTGAGTCGAGCTTTGTTACGCTTCTTTGCCGCCATGAAAGCGCCGTTGGTGTGAATGGGGTTTAAAGCCACTGAAAAAACAAAAAAACTAAACAGGCAACAACAACAAAACTATTCTTACTAATGTCCTTCTTCATAGCTCCAGTAGGCGCAGAACAATAGGAAGTTAAACCCCATTTCATTTATTTCTTACTTATTAACGCTATACATGATGTCTACACAATAACTGAAGTTTTTTCTTAAACAAAAGGAAAATTGGCCAATCACGCTATTTTACCTAGATTTCGCCTAATAGTTTGGATGCAGCTATGGCGGGTGTGGCTAGCCAGGCAGGGTAAGCTTACTCTTCGGGACACCTGTTACCACTGTTTGTCGTGTATTTTGTACACGGGGAGCAGTCCATTTGCTGATTACACTATTTTGCTTGAATATACTATTTTGCCTATAACGTCTTTTAGGACTTCGAATTTCGTCTTACGGATTGGATTGTTCGTACTTGGTTTTTATTTTATTTGGAGTTGCTTACACGGACTAGAATAGCAGAAAACGCATTTGCGGTGATTAAATTTTCAAATTTTTCTCCGGGAGGGTGAGGCCTCCATACCGCGCAACGATCGATTGGTTGTTTGGAATTCGGTTCAGCCCGGTAGGCTATATTGGGCCAAATTGAAGTTGCTGTATTCACGTCACTGTAAATATAATCCCCTTGTTCTGTATCCGGAATAATAAGATATGAATATTTGTTAATTAGCGGTTGACGTAGCACGGGTATAGCGATGGACTGGAAGTAGGCCAATGCCACCAACACTATTGGTAAGTGCAGGAGGACCACACTACACGCAAAACAAAAATCTACAAGATAAACCTGCGGACAAACAGAAAATAGACATTGTAAAAAATAAACAAATATCAAATAAAGTGAATGTTACTCCCCGGCCCGAGCGACCCTTGTACACCAAATGTCAGCCCCGGGACTGTCCTAGTATAGCCGCCAACCCCGAATAGACAGCCAGACAAACACACAAACGACAACATACTATGCACTCGATATAACCAAACGTACACCACGTATATCGTTAATGATCTTATGTGTAATCGATTAAAGATACACCATGTAAGATTTAGAGAAAGAAATGTACGTTATGTCTATACTAATTTAAAAATAGACAATGAAAAATGAATATACTGAAAGCTTCATTCAAATTTCTTTAATTTTAGCGAAGTTATGACTTTTCGAAGATATAGCTTAGATCGTTTATTAACGTATCAACAGTACTTAATACCCGAGACTTAGCTTCGATTGTCCATTTTATTGTTCATTTTCTTAATCTCGCGGGTGTTTAAATCTTTTTAAATCACGGCCATCCGATTCCGATGTTCTAGAGGGTTAAGTATAGGGAACTTAAGAACAAGAAAATTTAAAGAATACGTATCTCCTGCGTTTCCTTGAATTGGTGTAACGCCTTTCCAGAGGCCGATCATCCTGATATTGACCACAGAAAGAACACTGGTGTAATTTGACAGAACGACGAATCTGCTCCCCCTTTAATTTGATTCCGAATATTCAAGACTCGCCATCGAGTACTATCCAGATGCCCCCTACCCACTTCCCCAAAAATATAAAACCCAGCACAGCGGAAACAAATCATTATGATATTTTATTCACGTTTTATGCCCGCTTCAAGCTAGGGTGATGTTACAGGAAGTGGTTGAGCGTAATACCTTGTGTTGTTCATTTTTGATGCGCTTTGGGAGCCACTCTTTTAGTAATCGCTGGCTCGCCAATCAGGGATCGGGTAGGCCAATTCACAATCATGAATCCCATTGTCAGTGGTAAAGGAGCGAGGGCCTGACAAAGGACAGTATTTAGTGATTCCGTTGGTCAAAAAAGCGAGGTCCCATGTAAGAGTGAATGTAACAGAACTGTTCGCAGCTGGAATTCAAGATAAGAGGAGGGCATAGCGCCGCTTCTCAAGCCGAATTTAATGTTTTAGACCAGACGATAATTGATGAAAATGGTTTGAATTGATTTTCTACCAGGTTTGGGTAAAAATTTATTTATGCGTATGGATAAGAAGTTGGTTACGGTTGTCTAGTATGCTACTTTAAAATTGTATATCCCAAACAAACGTTGTTCAGGATGTTGTAAAGTCTGTTCAAACAAACGAAAATTTGTGTATAAGAGAAAAGCATAAACATGCCATCAGAAAATATTTGGTGGTCTGCGTCCTTTCTCCAAATCCAAATTTTAGAGAGTAGTTGTCTCCCTTTGAATATAATGCGAATAACTCTCAATTAGGTCAAACGAACCTATTTGGTAACAGATCACTAAAAATCTCCCCATTGACTTTAGTGTTAATTCTGACTGTTAGACCAGCTCTAACTTTTCCCCATAATTTTCGTTGGGTAGAATGCTTTTTACCACAGATGGAGCAACATGTGGCAAAGTCTTGCCCAAAAGGAAGTGTGAGGGTCTTCATAAAAAACTTGAGATACTCAAGCTGGAAGTAGAGAAAAATAAACATGCAATTTACGGCCCTACATTTCAAATCAAAGTTGATTTTAGCCAGTGGATGATGATATACTCTGTCCTTATACTTCAATATAATAGAAAAAATCATATTGCTTTATTGGTTTAAGTTGAAAGCTGACCTAAGTGAATTTCTGAGATGTTGACAGCGCCCTTGCGATGATGTTGTTGAATACAGATTAGGTCACCTGGTAACGCCCTTTCCCTCGCTGACCGGGGACCCTATATACTCACAATACAGGGATTCATAAAATAAATCGTTTCTAGTCCCCGCCCTGGTATATGTTGACGTCTTTAGTAGATGCAAAACAATATTCTCTCCGCCTGATTCAGGTTACATTGGGCACGACATTTTTAACCAAGGCCCAATCTTTCCTTACCTTCTCCCGTTAAGGACAAGATACAATGATATCATCGTGTTACAAACTAGTCTCAACACCAACAAGGGGTGAACATTTAATTTTTTAACAAAGAATACTGCAACTTGAATCATTTTAGTCCCGAAATGACCTAGTTTGTGTCGAGTGGACGTTAAGCCCCATTTCTCCCAATCTCTCTCTCTCTGAATCTCTCTCTCTCAATGTCTTTTCAAATCATACAATCGCGCGTAAACATAAAAAACGATATTTTCACCACTTTCATGTCGAATCAGGGTTACACCTACAGATAAAACGATAACCGTAGGGGATCGCTATTATCTCTCAACTGCTGCTACTCTGATATGTAGTGCAATATCTGAGCTTTAGATTTTCTTTGTACCATGTACTTAATCTCCACTATTTTTTATTTGTCATGTATGAACATGACCCTTCATATTTTTAGACGAGCGATGCGATAAATCGCTAAACTGACATCGTTTACTGAAACATGATATCGATATATAAAGGTTTCATTTACCTCCACCATAAACACAATTATACCGTATTACGTAAGCATCACGTCCTGTGAAGCTGTAAAACGACACAGAATGGAAATAAAGATGTAGTGTTTACTTTTTGACTTCTCTTTTGCTGAACGACCAACTGTCACACGTCATGTCAAAATCGACAGGGTCCCTTCAAAATAAGATTGGAAAGAAACCACGTTGAAACGTAACCTGTTGAGTGTGTGTTAATCGCAAATCTCATAATTTCGCTGCTTTCAATGCCGTCAGTAAATCTTAAAAGCAACTGTTTATGCACCTACCGAGATATTGGAGATAAGATACACAACCGGTTGTTTATGTACCTACCGAGATATTGAAGATAAGATACACAAGCGGTTGTTTATGCACCAACCGAGACCGTGAAGATAAGATACACAGTCGGTTGTTTATGCACCTACCGAGATAATGAAGATAAAATACACAACCGGTTGTTCATTACGTACCTACCGAGATAATGAAGATAAAATACACAAGCGGTTGTTCATAACGTACCTACCGAGATAATGAAGATAAAATACACAAGCGGTTGTTTATTATGCACCTACCGAGATATTGAAGATAAAATACACAAGCGGTTGACCCGTTGTAGCACGGGTGTAGTCATGAACTGGATGCTGCATAACTCCTAAACCGAAAGTGATTCCCCCGTATACCAATTTTCAGCCTCTGGACAGCCTTGGTGTAACCTCCAATACTGAACAGACAGACAGACAAACGACTGTCGTAAAGTATAGATTAATATATAAATAATATTTTTACACTGATTTCTAACAATACAGTCACATAGATATCCGAAATCTGTTTTACAGAGAGTTATTGCGAAAGCCTTCTTAGAACTGTATCCCATGACTGCTTTCTACACGTTATGTTTCATCATGAGGCATTGGTCGCCATTGGCTCAATGGCGCGTGCAATCTGTACAAAATATGTTGTAGTGTAGTGGTGTCTTTTACTCATTTTGTTACTTCAAGCACCTTTATCTATTTTTCTATTAATTCAACAAAAAAATGTTCTGGAATTTCATTTGCAGATGAGAAAAAGTTAATATTACGAGTTCATTACCCAGCATTGCTGATCCTTGTGACATATCCTGCCAACCAGAAATTTATTAAATGATTAGGCAGTCTGTATTTTGAGTTGCGAATTAAAAAAAAAAAAAACACAGAATAAACAGCGTATAGTGATACAACAAAAACATTTTCAATGGCAATTTACGATATTCTCAAATGAATTAGAACCACGGATGTCAGATAAATATTTTTGAGTGTTATTTCAGTACAATACTATATAATTATACATCACCTATGTAATTAATACTTCGTTTTATTTATAGCTCGTATTAGCACGTATATAATCCGTCGTCCAAGTTGTTGCTGAACAGTATGACCTTTCATTTTATTTCTGTGCATATCCACAGGTTAATGAACCAACGTCTCATCGACTGAGCCACCGTGGCTCCCTTGACTTAAATCAGTGACGGACGCAGGATATTTGGTATTATGATTAGAGGAACATATCTCTCCCCGAACGCGGGTTGGGATGGCCTAGTGGTCTAGAGTGACGCGCTTCGACCTCTAGCTGGCCGGCCACCTCTGGCTTGCGGCTGTGGTTTCGAGCCCTTGTGTGAGCGTATGTGGCATGGAGATAGGGGCGCCTGCTCAACCTTGTGGGTTTCCTCCGGGCACTCCGGTTTCTCCTACTGCTAAAGACCCCTACGCGCAAGCAAATTATTGAAATAAAATTAAACCATATGTTAGTCCCGAAATAACCTAGTTGTGTTGAGTGGACAACAACCTATTTGTGTTGAGTGGACGTTAAACCCATTTCTCTCTCTCTCTCTCTCCCTGAACATAACAATTAATTGCAATTCGTGATCACCGCAACCATCAAAAATCTCAAATAAAAACAGATTAATAAGTGATTTCTTTACGTTATATGGGGTGGGGTGGAGCTAGATCCCTTGTTTAGATCCGGTACTACACGTTTGACATCTCAAATATTATAGAAAATTCCATTGTAAAACCAAACACCAAACCCGAGTAAGACTAAAAAACTAGCATCTGTATAATTCTACCCGATGTCCCGTGTACACATAGCAGTGCATGTATATTGAGCCTTGTTAGTTGGAATTCGAACAGCCTGTAATGCTGCTGTCCAGGCAAAACTTCCCTTAAACCCCCAATACCACTCTTGTTGTAACAGATTAATATGTTCCAATCTTTATTCTGGTCAACAATTTGTACTATTTTACAATGTTTCAATTAAAAAACGATACAAATTTCATCTTAACACACCTAATTATAAAAATTCAACTACATGCCGTAACATGGTTTAAAAAGCCTTACGTAAGCACCTTCAAATGCAACTTGGATTTAAACATATTTTCGAACCCTCTGGACAAGTAAGATAGGTTGTAATGGATAATTTACACAACAGGTAGGACACTTAAACATCTTGTAGTTAGAATAAGGCTAATTTTTTTTCTGGACCTGTCAAGCCAGCAAGAGTGTTAGTGTCCCTTTAACAGACCGTTTTAATTAGTACGGCGTCAAACCCAATTTTCCTTCGTTTACACAATTCTACAGTGCCACCAGTGGTGTTTTACTTGAGAATTGTAAGTCGCTGTCCAGGCCAAACATCCCCCATAGCACACTGTATGGCGTATGCCTGTTTTAATTTGTGCAGTCGGAGTAGGACGTTAAACCCAATTTCATTTACACAATTCTCCAGTGCCACCAGTAGTTTTTTAGTTGAGAATTGTAAGTCGCTGCCCAGGCCAAACATCCCCAATAGCACACTGTATGGCGTATGCCTGTTTTAATTTGTGCAGTCGGAGTAGGACGTTAAATCCAATTTCATTTGCACAATTCTACAGTGCCACCAGTAGTTTTTTACTTGATTGGAATTGTAATGTCGCTGCCCAGGCAAAACATCCCTCATAGCCCGTTTTAATTTGTACATTCGAAGTATGACGCTAAACCCAATTCATTTAGACAATTCTACAGTGCCACCAGTAGTATTTTCCTTGATGAGAATTGTTAAAGTACCTTTAGTACGGTAATAGAATAATGAAGATCGACAGAAATAGTCTTTATTTACACCTAGTTACAGACCCTGACAACCTAAACGGTTTAGTATTTGGCATAATTAAATTGTTCTCAATTCATTTGGCTTATAATTGTTTGGATCAATATTAGTTCACCACCTCTGGGGCCAATCTCATAATTGGTTCAATAGTAAATCCACACAGTTTAGGAAAGCGTTGGGAATATAGAATAAGAAGAATATATGAAAGTATACGTGTTTAGTTTAGTAACGCCTACATCGACCTTTTAGGAGTGGGTTTAAAAAACTAAGTAGAAAAGGCAATAATTAGGTTAATACATAGCCAGAATGAGAAAAGAAACCTCTCAGATTACAGGAGAAAGCGCGAATGAGATTACTTTTTTTAATTTCAGGTCTAGTGATTATCTGACATCCGGCAAGTAAAAAAAATGGCCTCGGTATTATCTAGTGATTCTATTGGTAAATGTACTAATTCGTTTCTGTTCGATGCACTGTTAGTCATCGGATCACACACTGTCTATTTTAGAACAGATCTTATTAATCAGCAGACTCGGGAATTTTATGGTTAACTATAAAAAGAAATACCACACACCACCGTATTACTTTAAAAGTGGGGATTTGGACTGGTTGATTTAAACTGCGACTTAGTCTGATTCCTTGACCCTAAAAACCACGGCAATTAATCATTATCGTTCCATATAAATTGACGAAAATCTGTTTTATTTCTAAATGACCAGGGATCGGTTGCTCAAAACTAAGTTATTTTAACGATCCGTTAAACTCTAACGGACATATCTTGGTAACATGTTATTTGTTAACTTCCCGTTAATTTACTGCAGAAAACACTATAGAATACTTTATTTTTGATATTAGCATAAATCTGTAGGGAAGATTTGCACCACAGAATGTTCGGGGCCTTTTTTTCCAGCAACAATCTTAATCTCCGTTACAGTTAACGGATATTTAAAAAATAATGAAACTTTGAGCAGCCGGTCCCTGTAAAATACCCTCCCCCCATCTGTTTCTCATCAGCAATAAAACAGATGGAGATTTATATTCAAGATTGTCCATGATCAAGAGATGTGGTATGCTTTGTTTAATAAGAAATACTTATTTGTGAATTTCAACGATGTGTAATTTCTCAAAACATCGTTATTATATATAGGTATTTACTGTTCAGGTACATTGAAATATATAAACAATCGTGATAAATATCTGCCCAATACGATATTTACTTCATGGACACTGTTAGATGGTCATATACTGGAATTAATAAAAGACGTCTTAAACAAGTTGTAGTAGGGGGAGGATACCGGACGACCGGGAGAAAACCCATGGAGTTGGACAGGCGACCCTAATCCTTGCCACGTACAATCTGAGAATCGAAACCACGCAAGCAGTATCAATGGCAGACCTTATGATACAGCTCAAAAGCGGAGCACATGAGCGTGTCATTTTCACATTGCTAGTAACATATTCAACATTTAAAATCAAAATAAATTTAGGAATGAGGTTTAACGTCCGCTTGACACAAACGAGTTCATTTCGAGACAAACATCTTTGTATGCTTGATTTTATTTCAAAAAAATTCGCCTGGGGTCTTCAGGTTTGACATCGACCCTACCCATTGTCACGTACAACCAGGGGGATCAAAACCACGCCACTTGATTCAATAACATACCTTATGATGTAAAGCGTATGGGTTAAACCAGCTTCAAGTTTTATTACAAAGTCTGACTGAACGTCGTTTAAAATACAAAGAATTAATGTTCAACCTTTCAGTTCTAATCTGGACAATAATAACGATACGCCATGTAGTGTACTATGACAACGACGGTGTGGTCATATGTATTTTATTTCAATGATATATTCGTTCCATCGGAACGACTAGACGCTAATCTGTGTCATACTCACCATCCTGGCAACTCAGAATACATCGTGGACAATTCCAAATAACAACCATTGAAATTAGTCGTTTAGATTTCGGTAGAAAACATATTTCCGTAGTCCTATATAAAATGACAGAAGACCTTAGCTAATGATAGAACCCACCTTCACATGATGGATGTTATAGTCACTCAGCTATAAATACAGGTTTTATGTTTAAATTATTGATGTTCAGTTATTTCATCAGATTCGCCCAATCAAGTGGAATGGAAAAAAAAACACCCGACATCCTTCTACTTTAACCAAATCCAATAAAGAGCATGTTTACAGATGTTGAAAATACCGTGATCCAAAAAAACCCAACCCACATGCAATTTACTTTTTATGCACCAAACCAAAGAGTATAAAAGGCTTGAAAGAGATTTCTATTTAACTCAATGTTATTTACGCTTGACCTCTTGTTTTGGATTTTTTTTGTGTGCTGCCAATCTGGTTCTACGACCTCATATCCGACTTTAAAAAGATGTCAGGGAAGTCTTTTATTATTCATTGATTGTGACTTGTAGACGAAGCATGCCTTTCTACTGGGATAAACTAATTAGGGCTGTGATTGGCGAGAGTCGGACAACCTGACAAGAGCAATTACCACCACATATGTTTTTACGTAACAGATATAGAAACTTTGTGACAGACCAGGGACAATCGAAATGGCTCTTTTGATAATGGAATCTTTAATCGCACAGAATATTGCTCAGTCACTTCCCAATAAGTTTAATGGGGACAGACTGTGTTTTAAAAGTTAATTTACATAGCAATTATGGCGGACATCTGAAAGTAGTCTCAGACGTTCTAGTAAGAACAAACGAACAAAATTGAAAACTTTAAGAAAAAGTAAGTGTTTTTGTTTTTATCAGCAGGAATACAAGTCAGACACAAAGACAGTCAGGAGTTAGTTCAAGATGTCTCCGGATTCCCTTTGTCAATTTGAGTCCCCTTTGACATATTATCGATATATTTGAAGATATTAATGTGGGAGGCCAAAGGAAATATAATACGGGAGGTGTCTTTTTGAATAATCTGAACAGCTAATAATAGTATCCGTTTAATTTGATTGTCCAAATAACTAGTAGCTTATACTAACCAGAACTGCTTTGTGAGCAAGCGTCTTACTGACTGAGCCACCGCGGCTCCTGGTTATTTTAAGATCGAGATTATGTCTAATAAACCTGTAGAATAAATTTGTCTGTTGATGCTTTCTACACAGGAATAATAATCAGCACTTCAAATTATTAAAATAATACAATAATCCAGTAAGCTTCCATGTGTCACATCATGTTTTTGTTCTTATATCAGTTAGAATTACCATCAGCATTTCAAATAATCTGAACATTCCTCTTCAATAGATAAATTTCATTCATGAAATAGCTATACAATCATTCTTTCAATTTTAATATGACGCAACAGGTCTGTAGATTTCACAATCCAATATTTAATTTCATTTATCAAAGAAAATGAAATTCAATTCACAATGCATCCAGTCTACCAATTCCACTAACGATATAAAATCAGGTCTCAAGATTGTCATAATCAACTTGGTCCGTTAGAAATTTATTCAGACGAGAAGATTAACCGGGTCAAAAAGATTCGTGGATTTGGTGGAATGGGTGGAAGTGATGTAGAGACATGCTATAAGTAGGTCAAAGGTGATTTATGTAGATTTCACGTTGATGGTTCTACACTAAATGATATTAATATCAAATTGGTATAATATACGATATTACATTTGGGGGTCGGATTCTTTAAGGAACATATGATGTAATATTGAATAGCAGGGCTCTAAAACAGATGTCGATTCTATAGAACCTGCATTGAAACATGATGAATATACCTGATATAAGTTGAAAAATATACGAATACGTTTAGGATTTAAGACATATCATTATCATCCGTTATTATTTGACATAATAACTCTTCCGTGGATATGAAACACAGTTATTAAATGTCTTGCTCATTTGATAAACTTGCAAGATAAACAACCTCACTAAATAAAATCGGTGGCACTGTATGCATGAAGTGTAGGCCTACATGGAATCAAGTTTTCTGCGTGGTTTACTGGGAGATGATCGTTTCGTTTAAATCAACCTCGATAAGTCTAGAGAAGAGAAATACCTAAATACCATGTAAAGAGAATTAGGATAGAATAACATTCATCAGTAGGTTTAGACAGGTTACGTTCCTATCTTAATCCTAGATGCTAATGAAATAGACATATAAACCACAAACAGCACGAGTAGTTCATGATTAGGGTTTAACCCAAATGGTCTAAAACAAATCTTGATAATGTCTAGGACGAGAAAGCTATAAATCATATAAAAGTAAGTATACATCACATCTACAACAGATACTATGTTTCACTCACAACTTCTTACTTGAATGACACCAATTATTGTAAAACCTATTTAGTTATACCCACTAATGACACATTTCGTAAATGTAGCTGTGAAGTCAGCTAAAAAAAAACGTGTTCCCTGCACATGCGCCTACTAAGATTAAACATGTTCACTAAACATGCGCCAACTAAGATGATTCGAATGTTAGAAGTGAATCCACCAATTGAAACACGTTCTCTACACATGCGCCTACCACGATTGGAGTGTTAGAACTGAACAAGGGAAACAAATTCACTACACAAGTGGCCACCAGCCTTAAAAGAATAATGTTTAATAGCCTCGTACACGATGCCTAATATAAGTGCTTTAGAATATACATGCGTAGCCAGGAATCCCGTTTAAGCTTATTCCGGCCATGTTTTCTCATATACAAATACAAAATATACTTTAAAAAAATCTATTTCCTGGAAATGTCACGAAGCTTGAGGGGAATAATATCGACCAATTAACCTCATTGTACCAGTGTCCAATAAACAGAGCAAATTAGAAGAACTAATTTTGAATCCCATTTCAAGTGCAACTTTTATTTTTCTCCAATTGTTAAGACGTCTGTAGATAGCCCCAGGATATATCTTAACCAATTTTGACACACAGCAATGAAGTAAATTATATTTGTGATTGCATATCCTGAAGGTGTTGGACCTGTAATGAATTTGATTGCCATGTTCACGTTAAGATGGTAAATATGATTAAGGGTGGAAGTTGGTTCTTGAAGAGCTGAAATTTGACTAACAACCTCCATAATGATACGTCATAAGTTGATCTGTGTTCTATTATTATATTGGTGTCGATTTATACACAGTAAACTAAAAGATCATCATCAAACTAGGGGTTAATATGTATAAAAGGTAAATTAACATGATTTGTTGGATGTGATATGACATCTGTTCTGTTTTATACCCTATTATACACTTTAAAATAATGGTGTTTCATCTCGCATGCAAAGTGTCCCTATGCGTTCGGATACTGGTGGAATGATCGGGGTTAAGTCGTGCATACGTTGGCGTTTTCGTAAAATGTCATGCACATATAGAATTCGAAAATGAGTATGTGCCCTGTCCACCCCCTTGCACTAAACACGTAACCATATAAAACCAAGTCCCTTATTTTTATCAATTTTATCTCAAAATGACTGACAGTAGCCCTTTGAGAATATTTGCCTCCTTTATGTCATCTGACAAAAGTTGTAGGAAATCAGAAGCAGAGCAGATGGGCGTGTCATATTCACATTACAAATAACATATAAGATTTAAAATCGCAAGAAAATGAGAAATGAGATTTAACGCTCGCTCGACTTAAACCAGTTAATTTCGGAACAAACATATGATTAATTTTATTTCAAGAATTCGCTATGGGTCTCAAGGCTAGACCCTACTCCTGGTCACGTACAAGCGGGAAATCGAAACTGCTTGACTAAATGACAGACCTTATGATTTAACCCTGGTATTATTAAATAATTTATATCTGACTCAATGTCGGTTTTTTTTAAATACAAAGTGAAATGAAATTTAACGTTCTACTAGCTCTGAGTTCTTATCGGTATTATGATAAAGGATGTACACCACGCAGTGTGCTATGCCAACGCCTAATGATGTTTTTTATTTCCTTCTGTCAGCGGATCTTCAACATGTTATCAATGATATATTCGTCCAACCGGAACGACTAAACGCTTTTCTGTGCTAGACTCACCATCCTGACCACTCGGAATACATCAATGACCATTCCAAGTAGCAACCATTAAAATTAGTCGTTCAGATTTCGTTAGAATAAATATTTCGGTAGTCCTATATAATATGACAGAAGACCTTAGGTAATGATAGAACCCACCTTCACATAATGGATGTTATAGTCACTCAGCTATAAATACAGGTTTTTATGTTTAAATTATTGATGTTCAGTTATTTCATCAGATTCGCCCAATCAAGTGGAATGGAAAACAAAACACCCGACATCCTTCTACTTTAACCAAATCCAATAAAGAGCATGTTTACAGATATTGAAAATACCGTGATCAAAAAAAACCCAACCCACATGCAATTTACTTTTTATGCACCAAACGAAAGAGTATAAAAGGCTTGAAAGAGATTTCTATTTAACTCAATGTTATTTACGCTTGACCTCTTGTTTTGGATTTTTTTTGTGTGCTGCCAATCTGGTTCTACGACCTCATATCCGACTTTAAAAAGATGTCAGGGAAGTCTTTTATTATTCATCGATTGTGACTTGTAGACGAAGTATGCCTCTCTACTGGGATAAACTAATTAGGACTGTGATTCGCGAGAGTCAGGCAGCCTGACAAGAGCAATTACCACCACATATGTTCTTACGTAACAGATAAAGAAACTTTGTGACAGACCAGGGACAATCAAAATGGCTCTTTTGGTAATGGAATCTTTAATCGCACAGAATATTGCTCAGTCACTTCTAAATAAGTTCAATGGGACAGACTGTGTTTTAAAAGTTAATTTACAAAGCAATTATGGTGGACATCTGAAAGTAGTCCCAGACGTTCTTGTAAGAACAAACGAACAAAATTGAAAAAATTTAAGAAAAAGTAAGTGTTTGTGTTTTATCAACAGGAATACGAGTGACACAGCCAATCAGACTTTGGTTCATGATGTCTCCGGATCCCCTTTGTCAATTTCAGTTCCCTTTGACATATTAAAGATATATTTGGAGATATTTATGTTGGGGGCCAAAAGGAAAAATAAAACGGGAGGTGTCTTTTTCAAAAATCTGAATAGCTAATAATAGTATCCGTTTAATTTGATTGTCCAAATTGCTAGTAACTAATAATAACCAGAACTTCTTTGTGAGCCACCACGGCTCCTGGTTATTTCAAGATCGAGTTCATATCTAATAAACCTGTAGAATAAATCTGTCTGTTGATTGTTTTCTACACAGGAATAACAATCAGCACTTCAAATAATTAAAATAATACAATAATCCAGTCAGCTTCCATGTCACATCATGTTTTTTTCTTCTATCGGTTAGAATTACCATCAGTATTTTTAATAATTTGAACAATCCTCTTCAATAGCTAAATCTAATTCATGAAATCGCTATACAATCATTCTTTAAATTTAAATATGATGCGAAAAGTCTGTAGATTTCACAATCCAATATTTAATTTCATTTATCAAAGAAAATGAAATTCAATTCACAATGCATCCAGTCTACCAATTCCACTAACGATATAAAATCAGGTCTCAAGATTGTCATAATCAACTTGGTCCGTTAGAAATTTACCCAGACGAGAAGATTAACGGGGTCAAAAAGATTCGTGGATTTGTTGGAATAAGTGGAAGTGATGTAGAGACATGCTAGAAGTAGGTCAAGTGGATTTATGTAGATTTCACGTTGATGGTTCTACATTAAATGATATTAATATCAAATTGGTATATACGATATTACATTTGGGGGTCGGGTTCTTGAAGGAACATATGATATGATATAATATAGATAGCAGGGCTCTAAAACAGATGTCGATTCTATAGAACCTGCATTGAAACATGCATGAATATACGTGCACATAAGTTGAAAAATATACGAATACGTTTAGGATTAGGCAAAACATTATCATTCGTTAGTAATTGGCATCATAGCACTTCCGTGAATATGAAACACAGTTATTAAATGTTTTGCGTATTTTTTATACTTGCAAGATAAACAACCTTTCTCAAAAAAATCGGTGACATTGTATGCATGAAGTGTAGACCTACATTTAATTAATATTTCGGGGTGGTTTACTTGGAGATGATCGTTTCGTTTAAATCAACCTCGATAAGTCCAGAGAAGAGAAATACCTAAATACCATGTAAAGAGAATTAGGATATAATAACATTCATCAGTAGGTTTAGACAGGTCACGTTCCTATCTTAATCCTAGATGCTAATGAAATAGACATATAAACCACAAACAGCACGAGTAGTTCATGATTAGGGTTTAACCCAAATGGTCCAAAACAATTCTTGATAATGTCTAGGATGAGAAAGCTATAGATCATATAAAAGTATACATCACATCTACAACAGATAATATGTTTCACTTACAACTTCTTACTTGAATGACATCAATTATTGTAAAACCTATTTAGTTATACCTACAAATGACACATTTCGTAAATGACACGTCGTGAAAATTTGAATGTCGCAGTGAAGTCATCAACATAAACGTGTCCCTGCACTTGCGCCTACTAAGATGCTAATGGAATCTCCCAATAGAATCACGGTCAGTATATATATGCGCCCACTAAGATTATAATGGAATCACCCAATGGGAACATGTTCACTTTATATGCGCCCCCTAAGATTCTAATGGTATCACCAAATGGAAACAATATTCACTATACATGCGCCCACTACGATTCAAATGCCAATCTGATTAAAACACAGATCAGATTTCGTTTCGTTTTTTATAGTTAAAACTTTTGGTATAAGAAATGAAACGAAATATAGTTCTGTATTTTAATTAGATTGATTTGAATGCTAGAAGTTGATCCAGCAATGGACACACGTTATCTACACAGGCGCCTACCACGATTGGAGTGTTAGAACTGAACCGCGGAAACTTGTAAACTACAGAAGTGCTCATGATCAACAGCCTTAATAAAGTAATGTTTAATAGCGTCGTACACGATGCATAATATTCGTGCTTTAGAATATACATATTTGGAGATCAATAGCCACTTGTCCGGTTACTTAAATATAAATACAGCGATAGATAGATAGATAGATATATCTATAAATACTTGTTGATACCTGTAACGCACTGACATACAAGTTGCATGTACACGAGTGTGGCGAACAATAACTAGAACATGCCCCCATTTCACTGTCAATACAAGGGCCCCAGTGACATGCGCGGCCATAGGTCCTGTGCAAGCTTATTCCGGCCATGTTTTCTCATATACAAATATAAAATATACTTGAAGAAATCCATTTCCTGGAAATGTCACGAAGCTTGAAGAAATAATAACGACCAATTAACCTCATGGTACTAGTGTCCAATAAACAGAACAAATTAGAAGAATTTATTTTGAATCCTATTTCCAGTGCAACTTTTATTTTTCTCCAATTGTTAAAACGTCTGTAGAGAGCCCAAGGATATATCCTAACTAATTTTGACACACATCAATGAAGTAAATTATATTTGTGATAGCATATCCTGAAGGAGTTGGACCTGTAATATGAATTTGATTGCCATGTTCACGTTAAGATGGTTAATGTGATGAAGGGTGGAAGTTGGTTCTTGAAGTGCTGAAATTTAACTCCGAACTTCCATAATGATACGTCATAAGTTGGTCTGTGTTCTATAATTATATTGGTGTCGATGGATACACAGTAAACTAAAAGACCATCTTAAAACTAGGGGTTTATGTGTATTAATGGTAAATTAACTTGATTTGTTGGATGTAATATGACATCTGTTCTGTTTATACTCTATTAACCACTTTAAAATGATGGTGTTTCATCTGACATGCAAAGTGTCCCTATGCTTTCGGATACGGGTGGAATGATCGAGGTTTAGTCGTGCATACGTTGTCGTTTTCGTAAAATGTCAAGCAAATACGGAAATCGAAAACGAGTATGTGTCCTGGTACTACCCCCACTTCCCTTTGCACTACACAAGTAACCATACAAAGCCAAGTTCCTTATTTTATCTCAAAATGACCGACAGTAGCCCTTTGGGAATATTTGCCCTCTTTAAGTAATCTGACTCAAGTTGTACGAAATCAGAAGCGGAGCAGATGGGCTTGTCATATTCACATTGCTGGTAACATATTCAAAATTTAAAAATCGAAAGAAAAAAGAGGAATGAGGTTTCACGTCCGCTCGACACAAACTAGTTCATTTCGAGACAAACATTTTTTATGCTTAATTTTATTGCAATGATTCGCTTGAAGTATTCAGGTTGGACATCGACCCTAGTCCTTGTCACGTACAAGCAGGTAATCGAAACCATGCCACTTGACTCAATGGTAGACCTTATGATTTAACCCCAAGTTTTTTTAAATCATTTATATCTGACTGAATGTCGTTTTTTAAAAAACAAAGTGAAATGGGATTTAACGTCCTACTTTCGGTTATAACCTGTATTATGTAAACGGTATACTCGACATGCAGTATGTCATGACAACGACGATATACGGCTTAATGGGTTGTTTTATTTCCTACTGCTGGGGGATCTTCAACAGACGCTTTTCTGTGCCAGACCCACCCCCTGACCACTTGGAATACATCGTGGGCAATTCCAGGTAACAACCATTGAAATTTCGTTAGAATAAGTATTTCGGTAGTCCTGTATAATATGACAGACGACCTTAGGTAATGATAGAACCGACCTTCACATGATGGATGTTATAGTCACTCAGCTATAAATACAGGTTTTTATGTTTAAATTATTGATGTTCAGTTATTTCATCAGATTCGCCCAATCAAGTGGAATGGAAAATAACCACCCGACATCCTTCTACTTTTACCAAATCCAATAAAGCGCATGTTTACAGATATTGAAAAATACCGTGATCAAAAAAACCCAACCCCAGGCAATTAACTTTTTATGCCCCAAACAAAAGAGTATAAAAGACTTGAAAGAGATTTGTATTTAACTCAATGTTATTTACGCTTGACCTCTTGTTTTGGATTTTTTTGTGTGCTGCCAATCTGGTTCTACGACCTCATATCCGACTTTAAAAAGATGTCAGGGAAGTCTTTTATTATTCATCGATTGTGACTTGTAGACGAAGCATGCCTCTCTACTGGGATAAACTAATTAGGACTCTGATTCGCGAGAGTCAGGCAACCTGACAAGAGCAATTACCGCCACATATGTTCTTACGTAACAAATATAGAAACTCTGTGACAGACCAGGGACAATCGAAATGCCACTTTTGATTTTGATAATGGAATGTTTAAATCGCACAGAATATTGCTCAGTCACTTCTAAATAAGTTCAATGGGACAGACTGTGTTTTAAAAGTTAATTTACAAAGCAATAATGGCGGACATCTGAAAGTAGTCTCAGACCTTCTAGTAAGAACAAACGAACAAAATTAAAAAAGTAAGTGTTTTTATTTTATCAGCAGGAATACTAGTCACACGATGTCTCCGGATCCCCTTTGTCAATCTGAGTTTCCTTTGACATATTATCGATATATTTGAAGATATGTATGTGGTAGGCCAAATGGTAATATAATATGAGAGGTTTGTCTGTTTTAAAGAATCTGAATAGCTAATAATAGTATAGCAAGTAACAAATAATAACCAGAACTGCGTTAGACGAAATGAAATTGCACGAGGTTCAATGTCCAAAGTTTCCAATGAGTGTATAAAGTGTTAATTGAGAGCAATTGTTCCCTGCGGCGACGTTAGCTGAAAACAGTTAGTCCCGGAATGCACCGTTTGATGCTATTCTTCATTAAAAGCCAAGAGATATCTTTATGTGCACGACTAGAAGCTGTTCCTGGAAAGAGAAGATCCGAAGCGAGACTCCTCAACCAACACCGGAGTCAAGTCGGGGACCTCCTGATTAGTCATCTGGCTCCACAACATGAACGTTTTCCAAGATAAGAACCTAACTGGACCTTGTCCACTGCTATTCACGGAGGGGTCGTGAAGAGGAAGTAGTCAATCTAAAATTAACCATTATATTACGCATGATCTACGATATTCCACATGACCTTACGGTATTCAAGTTGCAGAGCACTCTAGACAATCGCATCAGGATCAAGGGACGCTTTCTTCACAACGGGTACAAAGCGTCAATTTCAGTAAATCAAGTAGAACTTTTCTTCTTAAGACTTGATTTTAATTACACACTTAGACCCAGTAGACTAATTGAGAAGGCTTTATACCGGAGTTAGGCATACAAAAATATACAGACAATTTATTTTTATTAGTCCAGGATTTTGTAAGAAAAGAATTTAAATGAAATGGGGTTTAACGTCCTACATTTCTTCGCTGATTGGGCTAATAATGGCAGATATATGCCATGCACGTGTGCTGTGACGGAAACTTTGTCTAGAGAGCGGCGCTACGACTAACTCTTTTTTTTAATTCCAACAGTTATGGTTATTTGATGTGCATGCCAATGTGTACCCGGGACCTGTTTGTTTGTCTCATCGGAAAGACTAGACAGGAGCTAAATCGGCCAACACCAGGATCGAACTCAAACTCGAGGCTCCCTGCTTTGCGAGCCTGTGTCCTACTCACTGAGCCGCCGCGGCTCATGGATATTGATATTGTAAGATCGAGATTATGTCTAATAAATCTGTAGAATAAATCTACCCGTTGATTGTTTTCTACACAGGAATAACAATCAGCACTTCAAATAATTAAAATAATACAATAATCCAGTCAGCTTCCATGTGTCACATCATGTTTTTTTCTTTTATCGGTTAGAATTACCATCAGCATTTCAAATAATTTGAACAACCTTCTTCAATATCTAAATCTAATTCATTACATCGCTAAACAATCATTCTTTCAATTTAAATATGTATCCAGTCTACCAATTCCACTAACGATATAAAATCAGGTCTCAAGATTGTCATAATCAACTTGGTCCGTTAAAAATTTACCCAGACGAGAAGATTAACCGGGTCAAAAAGATTCGTGAATTTGTTGGAATGAGTGGAAGTGATGTAGACACATGCTATAAGTAGGTCAAGGGGATTTATGTAGATTTCACGTTGATGGTTCTACACTAAATGATATCAATATCAAATTATTATATAAGATATTACATTTATGGGTCCGATTCTTTAAGGAACATATGATATAATATAGAATAGCAGAGCTCTAAATCAGATGTCGATTCCATAGAACCTGCATTGAAACATGCATGAATATACGTGCACATAAGTTGAAAAATATACGAATACCTTTGGGGTTTAAAGCATAACATTATCATCAGTTATTATTTGAAATAAAAGCATTTCCATGGGTATGAAACGCAGTTATAAATGTTTTGCTCATTTTATAAATTTGCAAGATAAACAACCTTTCTCAATGAAATCGGTGACATTGTATGCATGAAGTGTAGACCTACATTCAATCTAATTTTCTGCGTGGTTTACCTGGAGATGGTCGTTTCGTTTAAATCAACCTCGATAAGTCCAGAGAAGAGAAATACCTAAATACCACGTCAAGAGAATTAGGATAGAATAACATTTATCAGTAGGTTATTTAGACAGGTCACGTTCCTATCTTAATCCTAGATGCTAATGAAATAGACATATAAACCACAAACAGCACGAGTAGTTCATGATTAGGGTTTAACCCAAATGGTCTAAAACAAATCTTGATAATGTCTAGTACGAGAAAGCTATAAATCATAGGGAAGTATACATCACATCTACAACAGATAATATGTTTCACTCGCAACTTATTACTTTAATGACACCAATTATTGTAAAACCTATTTTTAGTCATACCTACAAATGACACATTTCGTAAATGACACATCGTTAAAAGTTCAAATGTAGCTTATTCGGGCCATGTTTTCTCATACAAATATAAAATATACTTGAAAAGAATCCATTTCCTGGAAATGTCATGAAGCCTGTAGGAATAATATCAACCAATTAACCTCATGGTACTAGTGTCCAATAAACAGAGCAAATTAGAAGAATTCATTTTGAATCCTATTTCCAGTGCAACTTTTATTTTTCTCAAATTGTTAAGACGTCTGTAGATAGCCCCAGGATATATCCTAACTAATTTTGACACACATCAATGAAGTAAATTATATTTGTGATTGCATATCCTGAAGGAGTTGGACCTGTAATAGAATTTGATCGCTATGTTCACGTTAAGATGGTAAATATGATGAAGGGTCGAAGTTGGTTCTAGAAGAGCTGAAATTTGACAAAGATCTTCCATAATGATACGCCATAAGTTGGCCTGTGTTCTATAATTATATTGGTGTCGATGGATACACAGTAAACTAAAAGATCATCATCAAACTAGGGGTTAATATGATGGAGGGTCAAAGTTTGTTCTTGAAGAGCTGATATTTGACTCAAACATTCCATAATGATACGTCATAAGTTGGTCTTTGTTCTATAAATATATTGGTGTCGATGGATACAGAGTTAACTAAAAGACCATCATCAAACTAGGGCTTAATATGTATAAAAGGTAAATTAACGTGATTTGTTGGATGTAATATGACATCTGTTCTGTTTTATACTCTATTATACACTTTAAAATGATGGTGTTTCATCTGACACGCAAAGTGTCCCTATGCGTTCGAATACGGGTGGGATGATCGAGGTTCAATCCTGCATACGTTGGCGTTTTCGTAAAATATCAAGCACGTATATAATTCGAAAACGAGTATGTGTCCTGGTATAACCTTCCCTTGCATTAAACATGTAACCATACAAAACCAAGTACCTTCATTTTATCTCAGTAGCCCCTTGAGAATATTTGTCTCCTTAAAGTCACCTGGCACAAGTTGAATGAAATCAAAAGCGGAGCAATGGGCGTGTCATATTCACATTGCTAGTAACATATTCAAGATTTTAAAATCGAAAGAAAAAGAGGAATTATGTTTAACATCCACTCGACACAAACTAGTTCATTTGGAGACAAACATTTTGTTCATGTTTAATTTTATTTCAATAATTCGCTTGTAGTATTCAGGTTGGACATCGACCCTACTCCTTGTCACATACAAGCAGGTTATTGAAACAATGCCACTTGACTCCATTGCAGACCTTATGATTTAACCCCAAGTTTTATTAAATAATTTATATCTGACTGAATGTCGTTTTTTTAAATACAAAGTGAAATGGGATTTAACGTCCTACTTTCGGTTATAATCTGTATTATGTACACGGTATACTCGACATGTAGTATGCCATGACAACGACGATATACGGCTTAATTTTATTTCCTACCGCCAGGGGATCTTCAACAGACGCTTTTCTGTGCCAGATCCACCTCCCTGACCACTTGGAATATATCGTGGACAATTCCAGGTAACAACCATTGAAATTTCGTTAGAATAAATATTTCCGTAGTCCTGTATAATATGACAGAAGATCTTAGCTAATGATAGAACCCACCCTCACATGGATGGTATAGTCACTCAGCTATAAATACAGGTTTTTATATTTAAAATATTGATGTTCAGTTATTTCATCAGATTCGCCCAATCAAGTGGAATGGAAAATAACCACCCGGCATCCTTCTACTTTAACCAAATCCAATAAAGAGCATGTTTACAGATATTGAAAATACCGTTATCAATAAAAAAACAACCCACATGCAATTAACTTTTTATGCACCAAACGAAAGAGTATAAAAGGCTTGAAACAGATTTCTATTTAACTCAATGTTATTTACGCTTGACATCTTGTTTTGATTTTTTTTGTGTGCTGCCAATCTGGTTCTACGACCTCATATCCGACTTTAAAAAGATGTCAGGGAAGTCTTTTATTATTCATCGATTTTAAACTGTAGACGAAGCATGCCTCTCTACTGGGATAAACTAATTAGGACTCTGATTCGCGAGAGTCAGGCAACCTGACAAGAGCAATTACCACCACATATGTTCTTACGTAACAGATAAAGAAACTTTGTGACAGACCAGGGACAATCAAAATGGCTCTTTTGGTAATGGAATCTTTAATCGCACAGAATATTGCTCAGTCACTTCTCAATAAGTTCAATGGGACAGACTGTGTTTTAAAAGTTAATTTACAAAGCAATTATGGCGGACATCTGAAAGTAGTCCCAGACGTTCTTGTAAGAACAAACGAACAAAATTGAAAAATTTAAGAAAAAGTAAGTGTTTGTGTTTTATCAACAGGAATACGAGTGACACAGCCAATCAGACTTTGGTTCACGATGTCTCCGGATCCCCTTTGTCAATTTCAGTTCCCTTTGACATATTAAAGATATATTTGGAGATATTTATGTTGGGGGCCAAAAGGAAAAATAATACGGGAGGTGTCTTTTTCAAAAATCTGAATAGCTAATAATAGTATCCGTTTAATTTGATTGTCCAAATTGCTAGTAACTAATAATAACCAGAACTTCTTTGTGACTGAGCCACCACGGCTCCTGGTTATTTCAAGATCGAGTTCATATCTAATAAACCTGTAGAATAAATCTGTCTGTTGATTGTTTTCTACACAGGAATAACAATCAGCACTTCAAATAATTAAAATAATACAATAATCCAGTCAGCTTCCATGTCACATCATGTTTTTTTCTTCTATCGGTTAGAATTTCCATCATTACTTTTAATAATTTGAACAATCCTCTTCAATAGCTAAATCTAATTCATGAAATCGCTATACAATCATTCTTTAAATTTAAATATGATGCGAAAAGTCTGTAGATTTCACAATCCAATATTTAATTTCATTTATCAAAGAAAATGAAATTCAATTCACAATGCATCCAGTCTACCAATTCCACTAACGATATAAAATCAGGTCTCAAGATTGTCATAATCAACTTGGTCCTTTAGAAATTTACCCAGACGAGAAGATTAACCGGGTAAAAAGATTCGTGGATTTGTTGGAATAAGTGGAAGTGATGTAGAGACATGCTAAAAGTAGGTCAAGTGGATTTATGTAGATTTCACGTTGATGGTTCTACATTAAATGATATTAATATCAAATTGGTATAATATGCGATATTACATTTAGGGGTCGGGTTCTTGAAGGAACATATGATATGATATAGAATAGCAGGGCTCTAAAACAGATGTCGATTCTATAGAACCTGTATTGAAACATACATGAATAAACATGCACATAAGTTGAAAATATACGAATACGTTTAGGATTTAAGGCATATCATTATCATCAGTTATTTGTGACATAAGAGCAGTTATTAAATGTTTTGCGTGTAGTGCAGTCCTCCTGCATTTACTATTAAGGAACATATGATATAATATAGATAGCAGGGCTCTAAAACAGATGTCGATTCTATAGAACCTGCATTGAAACATGCATGAATATACATGTACGTGCACATAGGTTTAAAAATATACGAATACGTTTAGGATTTAAGGCAAAACATTATCATTCGTTAGTAATTGGCATCATAGCACTTCCGTGAATATGAAACACAGTTATTAAATGTTTTGCGTATTTTTTATACTTGCAAGATAAACAACCTTTCTCAAAAAAATCGGTGACATTGTATGCATGAAGTGTAGACCTACATTTAATTAATATTTCGGGGTGGTTTACTTGGAGATGATCGTTTCGTTTAAATCAACCTCGATAAGTCCAGAGAAGAGAAATACCTAAATACCATGTAAAGAGAATTAGGATATAATAACATTCATCAGTAGGTTTAGACAGGTCACGTTCCTATCTTAATCCTAGATGCTAATGAAATAGACATATAAACCACAAACAGCACGAGTAGTTCATGATTAGGGTTTAACCCAAATGGTCCAAAACAATTCTTGATAATGTCTAGGATGAGAAAGCTATAGATCATATAAAAGTATACATCACATCTACAACAGATAATATGTTTCACTTACAACTTCTTACTTGAATGACATCAATTATTGTAAAACCTATTTAGTTATACCTACAAATGACACATTTCGTAAATGACACGTCGTTAAAATTTGAATGTCGCAGTGAAGTCATCAACAGAAACGTGTCCCTGCACTTGCGCCTACTAAGATGCTAATGGAATCTCCCAATAGAATCACGGTCAGTATATATATGCGCCCACTAAGATTAAAATGGAATCACCAAATGGGAACATGTTCACTTTATATGCGCCCCCTAAGATTCTAATGGTATCACCAAATGGAAACAATATTCACTATACATGCGCCCACTACGATTCAAATGCCAATCTGATTAAAACACAGATCTGATTTCGTTTCGTTTTTTATAGTTAAAACTTTTGGTATGAAACGAAATATAGTTCTGTATTTTAATTAGATTGATTTGAATGCTAGAAGTTGATCCAGCAATGGACACACGTTATCTACACAGGCGCCTACCACGATTGGAGTGTTAGAACTGAACCGCGGAAACTTGTAAACTACAGAAGTGCTCATGATCACCAGCCTTAATAAAGTAATGTTTAATAGCGTCGTACACGATGCATAATATTCGTGCTTTAGAATATACATATTTGGAGATCAATAGCCACTTGTCCGGTTACTTAAATATAAATACAGCGATAGATAGATAGATAGATATATCTATAAATACTTGTTGATACCTGTAACGCACTGACATACAAGTTGCATGTACACGAGTGTGGCGAACAATAACTAGAACATGCCCCCATTTCACTGTCAATACAAGGGCCCCAGTGACATGCGCGGCCATTGGTCCTGTGCAAGCTTATTCCGGCCATGTTTTCTCATATACAAATATAAAATATACTTGAAGGAATCCATTTCCTGGAAATGTCACGAAGCTTGAAGAAATAATAACGACCAATTAACCTCATGGTACTAGTGTCCAATAAACAGAACAAATTAGAAGAATTCATTTTGAATCCTATTTCCAGTGCAACTTTTATTTTTCTCCAATTGTTAAAACGTCTGTAGAGAGCCCAAGGATATATCCTAACTAATTTTGACACACATCAATGAAGTAAATTATATTTGTGATAGCATATCCTGAAGGAGTTGGACCTGTAATGAATTTGATTGCCATGTTCACGTTAAGATGGTAAATGTGATGAAGGGTGGAAGTTGGTTCTTGAAGTGCTGAAATTTAACTCCGAACTTCCATAATGATACGTCATAAGTTGGTCTGTGTTCTATAATTATATTGGTGTCGATGGATACACAGTAAACTAAAAGACCATCTTAAAACTAGGGGTTTATGTGTATTAATGGTAAATTAACTTGATTTGTTGGATGTAATATGACATCTGTTCTGTTTATACTCTATTAACCACTTTAAAATGATGGTGTTTCATCTGACATGCAAAGTGTCCCTATGCTTTCGGATACGGGTGGAATGATCGAGGTTTAGTCGTGCATACGTTGTCGTTTTCGTAAAATGTCAAGCAAATACGGAAATCGAAAACGAGTATGTGTCCTGGTACTACCCCCACTTCCCTTTGCACTGCACAAGTAACCATACAAAGCCAAGTTCCTTATTTTATCTCAAAATGACCGACAGTAGCCCTTTGGGAATATTTGCCCTCTTTAAGTAATCTGACTCAAGTTGTACGAAATCAGAAGCGGAGCAGATGGGCTTGTCATATTCACATTGCTGGTAACATATTCAAAATTTAAAAATCGAAAGAAAAAAGAGGAATGAGGTTTCACGTCCGCTCGACACAAACTAGTTCATTTCGAGACAAACATTTTTTATGCTTAATTTTATTGCAATGATTCGCTTGAAGTATTCAGGTTGGACATCGACCCTAGTCCTTGTCACGTACAAGCAGGTAATCGAAACCATGCCACTTGACTCAATGGTAGACCTTATGATTTAACCCCAAGTTTTTTAAAATCATTTATATCTGACTGAATGTCGTTTTTTAAAATACAAAGTGAAATGGGATTTAACGTCCTACTTTCGGTTATAACATGTATTATGTAAACGGTATACTCGACATGCAGTATGTCATGACAACGACGATATACGGCTTAATGGGTTTTTTTATTTCCTACTGCTGGGGGATCTTCAACAGACGCTTTTCTGTGCCGGACCCACCCCCTGACCACTTGGAATACATCGTGGACAATTCCAGGTAACAACCATTGAAATTTCGTTAGAATAAGTATTTCGGTAGTCCTGTATAATATGACAGACGACCTTAGCTAATGATAGAACCCACCTTCACATGATGGATGTTATAGTCACTCAGCTATAAATACAGGTTTTTATATTTAAATTATTGATGTTCAGTTATTTCATCAGATTCGCCCAATCAAGTGGAATGGAAAATAACCACCCGACATCCTTCTACTTTTACCAAATCCAATAAAGCGCATGTTTACAGATATTGAAAAATACCGTGATCAAAAAACCCCAACCCACATGCAATTAACTTTTTATGCCCCAAACAAAAGAGTATAAAAGACTTGAAAGAGATTTGTATTTAACTCAATGTTATTTACGCTTGACCTCTTGTTTTGGATTTTTTTGTGTGCTGCCAATCTGGTTCTACGACCTCATATCCGACTTTAAAAAGATGCCAGGGAAGTATTTAATTATTCATCGATTGTGACTTGTAGACGAAGCATGCCTCTCTACTAGGATAAACTAATTAGGACTCTGATTCGCGAGAGTCAGGCAACCTGACAAGAGCAATTACTACCACTGATTATGTTCTTACGTAACAGATATAGAAACTTTTTGACTGACCAGGGACAATCGAAATGGCTCTTTCGATTTTGATAATGGAATGTTTAAATCGCACAGAATATTGCTCAGTCACTTATCAATAAGTTCAATGGGACAGACCGTGTTTTAAAAGTTAATTTACAAAGCAATTATGGCGGACATCTGAAAGTAGTATCAGGCGCTCTATTAAAAAAAACGAACAAAATTGAAAAAGTAGGTGTTTTTATTTTATCAGCAGGGATACTAGTCACACGATGTCTCCGGGTCCCCTTTGTCAATTTCAGTTTCCTTTGACATATTATTATCGATATATTTGAAGATATTTATATGGTAGGCCAAATGGAAATATTATATGAGAGATTTGCCTGTTTTAAAGAATCTGAACAGCTAATAATAGTATCAGTTTAATTTGATTGTCCAAGTAACAAATAATAACCAGAACTGCATTAGACGAAATGAAATTGCACGAGGTTAAATGCCCAAAGTTTCCTTTGAGTGCATGCAGTGTTTATTTAGGGAAATTGTTCCCGTACAGCGACGTTTACTGAAGACAATTAGTCCCGAAATGCACCGTTTAATCCTATTCTTCATTAAAAGCTGGTATTTTTATGTGGAGTCGGAGTTGGGGACCTCTCGATTAGTCATCTGGCTCCACTGTCATAAACGTTTTCCACTGCTATTCATGAAGGCTTTGGGAAGAGGAAGCAGTCAATCTAAATTAACCATTATATAATGATCTACGATATTACACAAGACCTTACGACATTAAAGTTGCAGAACACCTTTATTCGGTAAGAAAAACTACTGGACCTGTTTGTCTGTCTCATCAGAACGACAAGGGGAAACCGAGCCCGAGAAGCTACATCGGCCAACACCAGGATCGTACCCGAACTCGATGCCATCTGCATGGCACTTGGTGATTTTAAGATCGAGATTTTGTATAATAAACCTGTAGGATAAATTTGTCTGGTGATTGGTTTCTACACAGGAATAATAATCAGCACTTCAAATAATTAAAATAATACAATAATCCAGTCAGCTTCCATGTGTCACATCATGTTTTTTTTTCTTCTATCGGTTAGAATTACCATCAGCATTTCAAATAATTTCAACAACCCTCTTCAACAGCCAAATCTAATTCATTAAATCGCTATACAATCATTCTTTTTATTTAAATATGATGCGAAAGGTCTGTAGATTTCACAATCAAATATTTAATTTCATTTATCAAAGAAAATGAAATTCAATTCACAATGTATCCAGTCTACCAATTCCACTAACGATATAAAATCAGGTCTCAAGATTGTCATAATCAACTTGGTCCGTTAGAAATTTACCCAGACGAAAAGATTAACCGGGTCAAAAAGATTCGTGGATTTGTTGGAATGAGTGAAAGTGATGTAGAGACATGCTATAAGTAGGTCAAGGGGATTTATGTAGATTTCACGTTGATGGTTCTACACTAAAAGATATTGATATCAAATTGGTATATACGATATTACATTTGGGGGTCGAATTCTTTAAGGAACATATGATATAATATAGAATAGCAGAGCTCTAAATCAGATGTCGATTCCATAGCGGTTGCAGGTTCGAGACCCGAATTGTGCGCCGAGTTCTTGTGTCCTTGAAAAAGACACTTCATCCCTGCATTCCAGTCTACCCAGCTGTAAATGGGTACCGGTAGGATGGTGTATTTGACACAAAAAACTGTTGCGCTCCTTGAAACTTCAAGTTGAAGCTGCATATGTTGGAGCTCTTTCTAAGAGTTGTAAAGGGAGGTAATCAGGCTTACCTGAATCCTAGAGACCGGGATAGTAACTGTGTAGCGCTTTGAGCATAAACTTGGTTTGTGGATATAGCGCATTATAAATGTACATATTATTATTATTATTATTATTATATAAGTTGAAAAATATACGAATACGTTAGTAATTGGCATCATAGCACTTCCGTGAATATGAAACCCGGTTATTAAATCGGTGACATTGTATGCATGAAGTGTAGACCTACATTCAATCTAGTTTTCTGCGTGGTTTACTTGGAGATGATCGTTTCGTTTAAATCAACCTCGATAAATCCAGAGAAGAGAAATACCTAAATACCATGTAAAGAGAATTAGGATATTCATCAGTAGGTTTAGACAGGTCACGTTCCTATCTTAATCCTAGATGCTAATGAAATAGACATATAAACCACAAACAGCACGAGTAGTTCATGATTAGGGTTTAACCCAAATGGTCTAAAACAAATCTTGATAATGTCTAGGACGAGAAAGCTATAAATCATAGGGAAGTATACATCACATCTACAACAGATAATATGTTTCACTCACAACTTCTTACTTGAATGACACCAATTATTGTAAAACCTATTTTTAGTCATACCTACAAATGACACATTTCGTAAATGACACGTCGATAACGTTTAAATGTAGCAGTAAAGTCCTCAAAGGAAACGCGTTCTCTGCACATGCGACCAGTAAGATGATTCGAATGTTAGAAGTGAATCCCCCAATGGAAACATGTTCTCTACACATGCGCCTACCACTATTGAACTGAACCAAGAAAACAAGTTCACTACACAAGTCTTGTTTAGTGCCCACCAGCCTTAATAGAATAATGTTTAATATTGTCGTACACGATGCCGAATATTAGTGCTTCAAAATATACATATTTGGAGATCAATAGCCACTTGTCCGGTTATTTAAATATAAATACAGCGATAGATAGATAGATAGATAGATAAATACTTGTTGATACCTGTACCACACTGACATACAAATTACATGTACATGAGTGTGGCAAACAATAACCTGGGGCGGTATTTATAAACATTCTAAGAGTTGAAATCAACTCTTAGCTGTCAAAAATTACTCCTAACTTTGTAGATTTCCCTTAGACCTATTTATAAAACATTTTACTTTAAGAATTACTCATAACTATGACACATATTTAGGAGTCCTCCTGTAGCACTCCTAAATTGTTAAAAGTACTCTTATCTTGGTTAACATGGCCGTCCGTGTACGCCGCCTAAGAGAGTTTAAAACAAGCAGAGATTTCTTAGTGGAGTACAACAATGACGAGTTGATAAGGAGATATCGAATGGACATGGGTGGGATTCTTTTTGTGACAGATTTAGTTTGGTTAATACCCAAGTCTTACATTTAGTTAAAAGTAACTCTAAGACCCTTTATAAATATTTCTAGAGAGTAACTTTTAACTAAATGTTGTTTTAGGAAGTCTTAGAGTAAAAGTTAAGAAAACTCTAAGAATTTTTATAAATACGGCCCCAGAACATTCACCCATTTCACCGCCATTGCAAGGGCCCCAGTGACATCATGTTCCTGTGCAACGGATACTGTCTTATAACTATTATCCGTTGCTTTCACAGCCGACTATTCTCGTCACTAATTTTGATTGGTCGAGGGGATATTCCAGTAGCCATTGAGATTCCTTGAAACTAAATTTTCCGCGAAACATTCGAATAACAAGACGCTTGATCTCCAGTAGAAACCCCTATTTATGTTAATCGAGTCACAAAGGTCAAAGGGGACAAAGGGAAAGGCTGTCAACATTCCATCATCATGGCTGATCGTATCACGTTTTGTCGAATATTGGAATTATTGGAGTAAAAAACCGACGATTGTTATTTTCCCGGCTTTTCTTGTTAACAATGAACCTAATGAGATTCGGGGTTATCACTGCCGCTACTCCATATGTTACGAGGTAGTTAATTGGACAAATCGAATAGTGACGTAGGTTCTACAAAGGGAGGTTATTACTCATAAGTGACGAGAATATGGTGCTGCGTAAGCAACGGATAATAGTTATAAAACTAGTATACCGCTGCTTCAGGAACATGCAGTGACATATACAAATATAAAATATACTTGAAGGAATCCCATTTCCTGGAAATGTCATGAAGCCTGAAGGAATAATAATATCGACCAAGTAACCTTATTGTACCAGTGTCCAAAAAGCAGAACAAATTAGAAGAATACATTTTGAATCCTATTTCCAGTGCAACTTTTATTTTTCTCAAATTGTTAAGACGTCTGTAGAGAGCCCAAAGAAATATCTTAACCAATTTTGACACACATCAATGAAGTAATTGCATATCCCGAAGGAGTTGGACCTGTAATGAATTTGATTGCTATGTTCACGTTAAGATGGTAAATATGATGAAGGGTCGAAGTTGGTTCTTAAAGAGCTGAAATTTAACTCCGAACTTCCATAATGATACGTCATAAGTTGGTCTGTGTTCTATAATTATATTGGTGTCGATGGATACACAGTAAACTAAAAGATCATCATCAAACTAGGGGTTAATATGTATAAAAGGTAAATTAACGTGATTTGTTAGAATATGACATCTATTCTGTTTTATACTCTATTATGCACTTTAAAATGTTGGTGTTTCATCTGACATGCAAAGTGTCCCCATGCGTTCGGAGATGTCTAAAAGGACCGAGGTTTAGTCGCGCATACGTTGGCGTGTTCGTAGAATGTCAAGCACCCTTGCACTACACACGTATTACCGACAGTAAACCTTTGAGAATATTTGTCTCCTTTAATAGTAAGTGCAGGAGGACCGCACTACACGCGGAACAAACATCTACAAGATAAACCTGCGGAGAAGACAGAAAATAGACTTTGGAATTTTTTTTATCAAATCAAGTGAATGGATCCGAGGGCCAGCCGTCAGCTTCACTAAAATGATTTACAAAAAAGACGTTACAAAAAGAATGGGACCAATCTTGACAGTGGTCGTCTCTTCAATGGCGTTAAAATACAGATGTGACGTAATCCTTTGAGGTTGGCGTACCATTATGTCAAATAATGTACGGGCAACTTGCCAATTGATGAATTAAAAGAAACTGGGAGACAGAGAATAAATGAAGCCATAAAAATGGCGAATTATAACGAGCAATATTCTCGCAAAAACAACATTCGAGTATCAGGCATACTTTTTCCTAACGGTGGCATATCTATGAAAGAAACATTCACAAATTTTGTTCACAAGCATATTGGAGTGTCAATACCAACAACAGAAATAACGGCCATCCACCCTCTCCCTTCCAAAAGTTTTGATAAACCTGGCATGATATTAGTAAAAATGTCAAATTCGGAAGCAAAAAGAAATCTAATGATGCACAAGAAAATGGTAGCCGATAAAAATGAAAAATTTACTGACGACATTACTAAATACAATCTGAGCTTGATGAAAAGGGCCAATAACATGGACTTTGTAGAAAAAATCGTGGTACTACAATGGTCAGGTCTATGCAAAAGCTAAAGGAAAAGTAAAAATTAGGATCAACTTATTCGAAAATTTTCGAGACAAAATCACGTCAGCCCCTTTTGATCAAAGATGGCAGTCTGAGTGTGAGTCTACGTATCTTTAAAGCATGATGTAAATATTATTGTATACACATGCCTCGAGCATGAACATGCATTTGACCCAGTTCTGTAATCAGTAGACACTAATAACCAGACACATACTTTGCTGCGCTATAATATAGACTGGAAATTAGGACAAAAATATAATTTGTCAATACCAGTCACAGACTTTTTGTGATAATCACCCAACGAATATATTTAATTAAACGTTTATTTGTTTGAGAAAATATTCAATATTGTTGGAACCTTTTGTAAGATCTATCATTAAATAATTATGGTTAGTATAAATAAAGACGAACTATTATAGTTATATTATTTATACTATCTATATTATTTTATACCATTTATATATTTATATCAATTGATATCACATATCATTATCAGTAGATAATGACTTTAAATAGTTTTGCGCAATAATATAATCAATACAAAATATAGATTGTGTTGCTTATACTTATAGCGTAAAACACTTTGTACACATCTCTCCAATTTAACAACCTAGGAGAATGAAGCCAATGCGAATTATAACAAACCAGTTTCAACAAGCACTATATAATATACATACATTAATATACAACTACATAAACATCATTATTACATATATAATCATACAAAACATAAATATTACCTTAATTAAAATCTCGATGATAATTTATAATATACAATATTGTCTGTTAAAATGGCGGGAATAAGAGCACTCTCACTAAATGTCAGGGGACTTCGCAATAAACAAAAGAGAGAAAAGGTCTACATATGGCTAAGAGAGCAAAGGAGTGAAATAGTATTCTTACAAGAAACTCACAGTACAAGGGAAGATGAGGACTTTTGGCAGGGAGAATGGGGTGGAACAATTTATTACTCTCATGGTTCAACCAATTCAGCTGGAACCTCAATATTATTTAAATCTGACTTTCAACCAAAAGTCATTAAAAGTATATCAGATGACAATGGGTACTTTGTTATATTAATAATACAATTTGATGAAAAAATTACAGTTCTTGTTAATACATACAGCCCAACAGCAGACAGTGATCAAAATATTTATTTTAATAAATTACGTAATACCCTAACAAAAACTCTCGCTAACCAAGAATATGATATGATATTTGTTGGGGGAGATTTTAATAATGTGTTTGATACAAACTTAGACAGAAGTGGGGGTAATTACAGAGTAAAAGCCAAAGGATTGTTAGCTTTAAAAGAACTTATTAATGAATATAAATTAGTAGATATATTCAGAATACGAAAACCAAAACTGCGGCAATTTACATGGCGACAAAATAAACCACTTATACAGAGTAGGATTGATTTTTGGTTGACATCCGATAGTACTCAAAATTATGTAAAGTCCTGCTCTATTATACGTAATACAATAAGTGATCACTCCGCAATTCTTACTGAATGCGTTTTTGTCAATGAAAAAAGAGGTCCAGGTTTATGGATTTATAATAATGACTTAAACAATGATAATAATTACTATAACTTATTGAATAAGTCGATAAAAGAATGGTGTAGCTCATATCATGATCAAGATGATAAGGGAGGGTTATGGGATTTCCTAAAATTTAAAATTAAAAATGAAACAATAGTGTATTGCAAACGTAAGCAAACTATCAAACGAAAATTAAAAGAAACTTTGAATAACGAGCTTAATCATTATGAGAACAAACTGGTTAGTACCAACGTTACCCAAAATATTGAAAACATTTTGAATCATATTGACAAGGTAAAAAATAAATTGAACAATATCTATGAGAATGAAACTAAAGGGGCAATCCTACGCGCTAAAATTCAATGGTACGAAGAAGGGGAAAAAAATACAAAATTTTTTCTCGGAATAGAAAAACGAAATAAAATAAACACTGTCATTCAAAGACTAACAAATGAAAATAACGAAATGATTTCAGACTCTAATAAAATTCAGTTTGAAATTTATAAATTTTATGAAAAATTGTATTCACAAAAGAGTAAATCTATTCAAGAACATAATATTTTTATAATGACTAATAATGAACACCCGGTAATTGATGATAATTTAGCCCATATTTTTGAACACAAGGTTAATGATTATGAATGCCAAGCTGCTCTCAAATCACTCAAGAATAACAAAACACCAGGTAACGACGGACTTACTGTTGAATTTTACAGAAAACACTGGCAACTTGTAAGAATCCATGTACTTAATTCTTTCAATAGTGCCTTCGAAAATGGAACCTTATCTAATTCTCAGAGACAGTCTGTTATAAAACTAATTCCAAAATCCGGAAAAAATAAAACTCAACTAACTAACTGGAGACCAATTAGCTTAATAAACGTAGATGTGAAAATCTTAAGCAAATCCTTATCTATCAGATTAAAACCTTTTCTAACCGACCTTATTCACCCAAACCAAACAGGCTTTGTACCTGGTAGACACATACAGGAGAATACCAGAATAATAAGTGACTGTTTTACTCTAGCTTCCCAGAAAAAAATCACTGGCATTTTATTAGCGTTAGACTTCCAGAAAGCATACGATAGTGTTAATCATAATTACCTGTTTTCCGTACTGAGGTACTTTGGCTTTCAAAAAAACTTTGTGAGGTGGATAAAGACTCTGTATCATAATATTACCTGCACAGTCATGAACAATGGTTTCTCAACAAAACATTTCCTAGTGAATAAAGGAGTTAGACAGGGTGATCCATGCAGCTCAAACCTTTTTAACCTCGTTTTAGAAACATTATGTCAAAATATTAGAAACTGTAAATATGTTGAGGGTATAGAATTTGGACAAAAATCATTAAAACTGGTCGCTTTTGCGGATGACCTCACATGTTTACTGAAAAACTTCAAATCAGCACGACACCTTTTCGAAATTTTAAAGAAATTTAGTAAAGTATCCGGCCTTGAAATTAACGCAACCAAAACCGAGATAGCAGACCTAAATAGTAAAACTGAAAACTTACAATATATTGCTAATGAGCTCGGAATTATTTTAAAGAAAGAAAAAATTAAAATTTTAGGAATCTATTTCACAAACGATAAAGACATAAGCAATAAATATAACTACGAAGAAAGGGTTTCGGATATAAAAACAATACTAAACAGGTGGAAAAAAAGAAACCTAACATTGATAGGAAAAATTCAGATTATAAAAACATTCTGTATCTCTAAAATTCTATACCCAACATTAACGATAACTATTCCAGATTATATCATTTCAGATTTTAATAAGATTATATACAACTACCTGTGGTCAGATCCAGATAAAATAAAACGAAATGTCATTTCCCAACATTTTGAAATGGGGGGTTTAAATATGATAAACTTTAATGAATTGTTGAAAAGCCAAAGTGTCTTTTGGATAAAGAAAATATACTCCGAACAAGAACAACCGTGGAAAATTATTTACGAATATATACTACAAAAACAAAATGGATATTTAATACCGTTATCTAATTTCAATTTAAGGGTGTTTGTCTCAACGCCTTTTTATACAAACTTATTCCAGAACTGGTATAATATATACACATGTCATATTGATAAATGGGTTCCCTTCAAAAATCAATTAATTTGGAATAATCATAATTTAAGAATTACCATTAGGCCTTCAATCAAGAATATATTAATTAACGATAATATTTTATTTGTTGGGGATATTGCAGGTACCAATCTTTCTAAATATGATAATGATCTTATCAAGTTAATGGAGATCAATCAAATTCTGGTTAACATTAAAAAGGTAAAGGAAGAAATATTGGAAACGGAATATAGTTGGAATACAACAACTTGTGAAAATAGATTAAAAGCAAATCTGGATAACTTTTTACAATTATTATATAACAAAAACATATCAAATATAACCTCAAAAGACATTTATAAAACACTTATACAAAAAAATTACACGAAACCCCCAGCTATTGTTAAATGGGAAAAAAATTATGGTATTACCTTAGAAGAAGACCAAGTTAAACACATTTGTTACTCACCAGGGCATCTTGAGTCGGAATACGGAAAATATAATTTTGGACTACAGACAAAATAAGTGAAATAATTGATTTTGATCGAAATTGAGATTTTAACAAAAATGAGTCTATAAATATACTATCTATCGATACAAAAGATCAAAACATCAATAAAAGATTTTAGAACGCCTTTATTTGAACGTTTTGTACGGGTACCGCATTCATAAGTCTGTCATATTTCTTAAAATTATCGGTAAAATTAGTTATGTTTCTTCGCTAGCAGCGGGCGATCGCTCGTTGCTCTTGCATATTAATTGGTATTGTTGCAAAGCGGAGAATCTCTAGTTTATAAATATGACCAAAGAATTACCGATGAATTCATTTTGAAGGAATACAAAGGGGTTTTAATACCCCTAAAACTGTAAACAACCTTGGCTTGTTGCTATGCTGCCAACACGACTCGCTTGCTGATTGGCCCAGACAACGCGTGCAAAGCATTGTGGTTCCGTGGCCGGATCGAGGCTCAAGCGATTGATAGAAATTAGATTTGGGCAATGTTGACTATCTACATGCGATTTTCTATGAAAAATGGCAGAAGCAATTTTTGTTGTTTGTTTATTAAAGATTAAACGTTCAATACATTACATGAAGCAACATAATTCTGATCGTATAATATAGATAGCCATGGAGTGTTAATCAAAAACATCGTAAAATAATCAACACGCTGTTCGTGTCATGAGTAATGCTAATTATGTAATCACTTCTCACGTACGGTATTAGGGATTAATTGATTTATAACTGGCAATGATAAGGCCGCCTATAATCCATTATTTACACCGAATAGCTAATCAAAGCGGTGATGATTTTATAATTATCTCGTTTGGTCTGTTAGAAAATAATTTAAGCCCTTAAATGGAAATAACAAAATAGCCAATAACCTATTTCTGAAGAGAACTTTTTAGGTGAATTACGTTTACTGTCGCTTCATACCGCATACAAAGTAAAGAATGCATATTGGATATTATTCTATTATCATAATGGATCAGGATAATAAGAACGACCAATGTGTCGAAATCCGACGATTATCGAGTGGGAAATATATGCCATTGTTTAATTACACCGCTTCCAAAATGCACGAAATTAAACCTAAGCATTTCATGCCAATGAAGTTTAAATTTCTATTCTATTAGGGAATCATAATTTTTGGGGTACCGTTACGGTACCGAAGGCTGAAAATAACAATAGAGGACACGGAACATTATGTGTTACATTGTCCAAAGTTTACCAATGTTAGAATTCAAACGGCGATAGTAATACTACCTTGCATGTACATTTTTAATACAGTCCACAAATTTATACATATTTTTACTTGATCTAAAAGACTACAATAACCATCGTAGAATACTAACTGAATTCACGGTTATTATACATCTGACGGCCTTGAAATGTATTATGAAATGGTAAGGCACTGTAAATGTCACTAACTATTAAATTACTTGCATGCACGATTAATAAATAGTGAATACAAAATACAGCACTGTTAATGTATTTGTATGTGCAGTGTATATATCATACGTCTATTTTAGTATATTTATAAAATAAGGAGACGAATAAATATAAGCCTTTGGTTAGTTTTTGAATCATTAACTTTTGACAGTTTATAACGTATAACATGTATCTTATTTGAATAAAATATTGTTCAAATTAAATTAACCTTAGACTTTTTGTACATCCAGAATCTTAATTTCAATTGTAATGCTGTGGCGGCTTCTTTGATGATTAGAAGATTAAAATAAACTACTAAACTTGATTACCCAATCAACAACCTTAATCTTCCGACCACTAGCACCAAGGTGCTAATTAATTAAGGAGATTAACTGAAGTTAAACTCACCAAAGTTATAATATACAAACTTAGACTACTAATGTATACATTGTTCTAAATTACACGTTATAACAAGAAATATGATTTTACTACAATATTCGTCTTCAGCACCTTTGAGAACTTATAGAAGAAAATATTAATATTAAACGACAAAATAACGAATGATTTAATGGCATGGTTGCTGTGTGATATTGTTTTTTTTATAAACCTGTAACGTTAAATCTCTGATCTTTTGGGTATGTTATGCCCGGTATATCCTGCTTTCTAATATATTTATATAAAGTTCTTTAAACCTGTATCGGGTTATTCTTCCAGGGTAGGTTTGTTTGTCCATTAGAAAACATGATATACTGGCATAAGGTTTTTCTTACGGGAATTCTTACTAGAATTCTCATTTTAATTACTTTAAACATAGACGGTTTATAAGCAAGATAAAGTCATCGACCTCGATTATGCTGGGGAAGAAAGATTCAGAAAAAACCCTCGGCTTACCGGCATCGGTTTATCTCGTTCTCGGGCTATTTTCTTCAGTCTTTCTTCCCCTGCATAACCCAAGTCTCGTGCTTTATCTTACACAGAACATACCGATACATTTACCTTGCATACCTTGCATTTTCTAAAAACTGCAGATTTCAGTGAATTCAATTAATTTTCAACTAACCGAGAGCTCTCATGACCGCCTTTTCCATTCTCGAACGTTACCGATGCCCTATGAATTAATAAATTAAATTCTCGTAATCTATTGTAGCCTAATCTGTACACTGGTATCGTAACTGTGCCATACGTAAAACTCCATAGTATAATTACTATACAATGGCTATACTAACTAATTTCAGTTAAGGTGTTTTGTCAAACCATGTTAATACTGCATCTATGATCATAACACCTAGTGACACGTCTTTTAATAAGAACTCGGCAGTCAAAACAGTAGACCAATCAGTACCCAATTAATTAAGATGTATACAATAGTCAGACCAATATTTTCTGTTGCATTATAAAATAATTTGTTATTATGTTCTATTAAATTTATGAGAGTTTTTTAGTATACTGTTGTTTTTTGAAAAATGTTCCCCTTTCTTATACTTGATAGCATACCCTACCCAGAAGGTGTGACCATAACTGATGAGTGACCATAAAATCATCGAATATGTAAAATGATAAATATTCGTTTCATCGTCCCAAAACCATGTTTGTCGTCTTTAGCGACCCCGAAAACCCCAAAAATGATATATCACACGAGTACCAAGTATAAGATCTCCAATAATTGGTTTGGTGGCCATTTTGAAAAACAAGATGGAGGATACAGTCCGGTCGACCCTTTGATACTACAACATTTGTGTGCCTAATAACACATTTAAAATGACATGGCACCATGCGGTTACAAATATACGGTGACAAAATCAGAATTGTCATTTTGGTCGACATTTTGATAAAACTAAATGGTCGGTATTGTCGGATTAATTTTATTATTTAGGCCGCCATTATGAAAAACAAAATGGCGGATATTATCTGAGCGACTCCTATACTGCAATTTTTAATGCAGTAACCCCCAAAACCCGACCAATGACATTAATAAACACGTTACTTATGAAAACTCGAAAATTTGTCATTTTGGCGTCCATTTTGAAAAAAAAGATGGCGGAAATTCTCGGATGAAATTTTTATTATAATTTTCGTCTTCAGCACCCCTGAAAACCCCCTGTAAACAATATTCCACGACAAAAAAGAAAATAAATGGCCTGGTTGCTATGGTATTTTGTTTTGAAACATACCAAATCTTTAACTTGATTTTTCTCAAAACTTACTTTGGTGTGTTGGATGGCTTCAAGCCGCCATAACTCAGTCAATTTATGCCCGATTTAAACAAACTATACATCAAATTGAAGGTATTGAGTCGCAGAATATGAAAATAACAATAACTCAATTTTCAAAATTCCCTCATTAAGACTCAGTATGCCATGGGGGGTCACATTTTTTCACAGATACGAGGAATAACCAAAGATTCAAAAATAGTAACATTTCACTTTAGATATATCCAACATATAATTTACTTAAACAATCGCTTATTTAAAATGAAATTATCTAACTCACTACTGTGTGATTTTTGTAATTCTACAATTGAAAATATAGAGCATTTTTTCATTCAATGCGAGTATTCTCAAATTGTATGGCAGAAACTACATGAAATATTAATCTATAATAATATATATATAAATCTCACTACTATAATTAAACACTTAGGTGTAATTATTCACGAGAATTTAAAAAATGAAAAAGAATTAAATATTGTTAATTTACTTATATTGTTATCAAAATACTATATCTACTCATGTAAGATTAAAGAAAAAGTTCCAAACGCCAGAGGGTACACGTCATATCTCGAAACGAAAACTAAGATAATATACAATACAGAAGATGGCTACAACATCTTAAAAATTAATGTTGAAGTTAGGTAATATACAGAATTAATAACATTTGTTCATATATTTATTTACTGTACATTTTTCTTTATGAACTCTAAAGCTAATTTTCTTTTTATCTCTCAGTACTATTATTTGCTTTTGTTTTTGCGTGTAGTGCAGTCCTCCTGCATTTTACTAATAGAGATCAATTTGACTTATAATATGCATTATGAATTGTATATGTATATGCTTTATATCTTTGTTGTTGTATTTTTTTCTTGTTTCGTTGTTGAATAAACTGGTTTAAAAAAACAAATAAAAAAAAAAATAAAAAAAAAAACAAAAAAAACTTGCCAATAGTACATTATTTCAATATTAATTCAATATTAATATGATGTTTTTCACTGTAAGCGCACGTGCGGAGTCTGTATTTTAAGTAGTTTAATTGTCTCTGGCTTAGACATTGCGTAATATATTGTAAAAACACTCGGACCTGACGGTCCTCTTGTTGTTACAATATATTACTTAATGTCTCGCCCTCGACCATTAAACCACACATAGTCTGCCAATTGACGTCAGGTGTTAGAACGTCAAAGAATTTTAACAATGAGTGGGATAATCTGGACAGAATCTCGGAAAACGCTAAAATAATAACTGTAGTGAACAAACAGGAGCAAAGCCCGACAACGAGATCATTCTGCGCTACGAAGATCTAAAACCCTACTCTAACAGTAAGTGCAGGAGGACCGCACTACACGCAAATCAAACATCTACAAGATAAACCTGCCACAAGTTGCATGAAATCAGAAGCGGGGCAGATGAGCGTGTCATATTCACATTGCTAGTAACATATTCAAGATTTAACATCGATAGAAAAAGAGGAATGCGGTTTAACGTCCGCTCGACAAAAACTAGTTCATTTCGAGACAAACATTTTTTATGCTTAATTTTATTTCAATAATTCGTTTGGGGTCTTCAGGTTTGATATCGACCCTACTCCTTGTCACGTACAATCAGGTTATCGAAAGCATGCCACTCGACTCAATGGCAGACCTTATGATTTAACCCCAAGTTTTATTAAATAATTTATATCTGACTGAATGTCGTTTTTTAAAATAAAAAGTGAAATGGGATTTAACGTCCTACTTTCGGTTATAATCTGTATTATGTAAACGGTATACTCGACATGCAGTATGCCATGACAACGACGATATACGGCTTAATGTTCTTTTTTTATTTCCTACTGCCAGGGGATCTTCAACAGACGCTTTTCTGTGCCAGAACCCCCCCCCCCCCCTGACCACTTGGAATACATCGTGGACAATTCCAGGTAACAACCATTGAAATTTCGTTAGAATAAATATTTCCGTTGTCCTGTATAATATGACAGAAGACCTTAGCTAATGATAGAACCCACCTTCACATGATGGATGGTATAGTCACTCAGCTATAAATACAGGTTTTTATGTTTAAATTATTGATGTTCAGTTATTTCATCAGATTCGCCCAATCAAGTGGAATGGAAAATAACCACCCGACATCCTTCTACTTTTACCAAATCCAATAAAGAACATGTTTACAGATATTAAAAATACCGTGATCAATAAAAAATAACCCTCATGCAATTAACTTTTTATGCACCAAACGAAAGAGTATAAAAGACTTGAAAGAGATTTCTATTTAACTCAATGTTATTTACGCTTGACCTCTTGTTTTGGATTTTTTTTGTGTGTTGCCAATCTGGTTCTACGACCTCATATCCGACTTTAAAAAGATGTCAGGGAAGTCTTTTATTATTCATCGATTGTGACTTGTACACGAAGCATGCCTCTCTACTGGGATAAACTAATTAGGATTGTGATTCGCGAGAGTCAGGCAACCTGACAAGAGCAATTACTACCACATATGTTCTTACGTAACATATATAGAAACTTTGTGACAGACCAGGGACAATCGAAATGGCTCTTTTGATAATGGAATCCTTAATCGCACAGAATATTGCTCAGTCACTTCTCAATAAGTTTAATGGGGACAAACTGTGTTTTAAAAGTTAATTTACAAAGCAATTATGGCGGACATCTGAAAGTAGTCCCAGACGCTCTAGTAAAAACAAACGAACAAAATTGAAAAATTTAAGAAAGAGTAAGTGTTTGTGTTTTATCAACAGGAATACGAGTGACACAGCCAATCAGACGTTGGTTCAAGAAGTCCCCGGATCCCCTTTGTCAATTTCAGTTCCCTTTGACATATTATCGATATATTTGAAGATATTAATGTGGGAGGCCAAAAGGAAATATAATACAGGAGGTGTCTTTTTCAATAATCTGAACAGCTAATAATAGTATCCGTTTAATTTGATTGTCCAAATTACTAGTAACTAATAATAACCAGAACTTCTTTGTGAGCCAGCGTCTTACTGACTGAGCCACCGCGACTTCTGGTTATTTCAAGATCGAGTTCATATCTAATAAATCTGTAGAATAAATCTGTCTGTTGATCGTTTTCTACACAGGAATAACAATCAGCACTTCAAATAATTAAGGTAATACAATAATCCATTCAGCTTCCATGTGTCACACCATGTTTTTTTTCTTCTATCGGTTAGAAATTAGAATTACCATCAGTATTTTTAATAATTTGAACAACCCTCTTCAATAGCTAAATCTAATTCATTACATCGCTATACAATCATTCTTTTTATTTAAATATGATGCTAAACGTCTGTAGATTTCACAATCCAATATTTAATTTCATTTATCAAAGAAAATGAAATTCAATTCACAATGTATCCAGTCTACCAATTCCACTAACGATATACAATCAGGTCTCAAGATTGTCATAATCAACTTGGTCCGTTAGAAATTTACCCAGACATGAAGATAAACCGGGTCAAAAAGATTCGTGGATTTGTTGGAATAAGTGGAAGTGATGTAGAGACATGCTAGAAGTAGGTCAAGTGGATTTATGTAGATTTCACGTTGATGGTTCTACATTAAATAAAATTAATATCAAATTGGTATATACGATATTACATTTGGGGGTCGGGTTCTTGAAGGAACATATGATATGATATAATATAGAATAGCAGGGCTCTAAAACAGATGTCGATTCTATAGAACCTGTATTGAAACATACATGAATAAACATGCACATAAGTTGAAAATATACGAATACGTTTAGGATTTAAGGCATATCATTATCATCAGTTATTTGTGACAGCACTTCCGTGAATATGAAACACAGTTATTAAATGTTTTGCTCATTTTATAAAGTTGCAAGATAAACAACCTTTCTCAATGAAATCGGTGACATTGTATGCATGAAGTGTAGACCTACATTCAATCAAGTTTTTTGCGTGGTTTACTTGGAGATGGTCGTTTCGTTTAAATCAACCTCGATAAGTCCAGAGAAGAGAAATACCTAAATACCATGTAAAGAGAATTAGGATAAAATAACATTCATCAGTAGGTTTAGACAGGTCACGTTCCTATCTTAATCCTAGATGCTAATGAAATAGACATATAAACCACAAACAGCACGAGTAATTCATGATTAGGGTTTAACCCAAATGGTCTAAAACAAATCTTGATAATGTCTAGGACGAGAAAGCTATAAGTCATAGGGAAGTATACATCACTCACAACTTATTACTTGAATGACACCAATTATTGTAAAACCTATTTTTAGTCATACCTATAGATGACACATTTCGAAAATGACACATCGTTAAAGTTCAAATGTAGCTTATTCCGGCCATGTTTTCTCATACAAATATAAAATATACTTGAAAAGAATCCATTTCCTGGAAATGTCGTGAAGCCTGAAGGAATAATATCAACCAATTAACCTCATGGTACTAGTGTCCAATAAACAGAGCAAAATTAGAAGAATTCATTTTGAATCTTATTTCCAGTGCAACTTTTATTTTTCTCAAATTGTTAAAACGTCTGTAGATAGCCCCAGGATATATTCTAACTAATTTTGACACACATCAATGAAGTAAATTATATTTGTGATTGCATATCCTGAAGGAGTTGGACCTGTAATGAATTTGATTGCCATGTTCACGTTAAGATGGTAAATATGATGAAGGGTCCAGCAGGTTGGTTCTTGAAGAGCTGAAATTTGACTCAGAACTTCCATAATGATACGTCATAAGTTGGTCTGTGTTCTGTAATTATATTGGTGTCGATTGATACACAGTAAGCTAAATGATCAACATCAAACTAGGGGTTAATGTGTATAAAAGGTAAAAAGACGAGATTTGTTGAAATCAGAAGCGGAGCAGATGGGCGTGTCATATTCACATTGCTAACGTATTAAAAATTTAAAATCGAAAGAAAAAGAAGAATTAGGTTTAATGTCCACTCGACACAAACTAGATTATTTTGAGACAAACATTTTTGTATACTTAATTTTATTTCAATAATTCACTTGGGGTCTTCAGGTTGGATATCGACCCTACTCCTTGTCACGTACAAGCAGGTTATCGAAAGCATGCCACTCGACTCAATGGCAGACCTTAAGATTTAACCCTAAGTTATATTAAATAATTTATATCTGACTGTCGTTTTAAGTAATTCGCTTGGGGTCCTCAGGTTGATCATCGACCCTAATCCTTGTCACGTACAAGCAGATAATCGAAACCATGCCACTTGACTACACGGCAGACCTTATGATTTAACCCCAAGTTTTATTAAATAATTTATATCTGACTGAATGTCGTTTTTTTTAAATACAAAGTGAAATGGGATTTAACGTCCTACTTTCGGTTATAATCTGTATTATGTAAACGGTATGCTCGACATGCAGTATGCCATAACGTTACGTCATGGCTCACGATTTTATTATGACTAATTAACCATTGCATAGAAGAATACTGCAATAAAACTAATTGCGTGACAAACGAGGCTATCAAGACGAATAAAATGTAAACAATACTGTTTGGAAACGAACATACTTTGACGGTTTTTAATACCTTAAATCATTGTCCAAAGCCAATAACCTATTTCTGAAGAGAACTTTTTAGGTGAATTACGTTTACTGTCGCTTCATACCGCATACAAAGTAAAGAATGCATATTGGATATTATTCTATTATCATAATGGATCAGGATAATAAGAACGACCAATGTGTCGAAATCCGACGATTATCGAGTGGGAAATATATGCCATTGTTTAATTACACCGCTTCCAAAATGCACGAAATTAAACCTAAGCATTTCATGCCAATGAAGTTTAAATTTCTATTCTATTAGGGAATCATAATTTTTGGGGTACCGTTACGGTACCGAAGGCTGAAAATAACAATAGAGGACACGGAACATTATGTGTTACATTGTCCAAAGTTTACCAATGTTAGAATTCAAACGGCGATAGTAATACTACCTTGCATGTACATTTTTAATACAGTCCACAAATTTATACATATTTTTACTTGATCTAAAAGACTACAATAACCATCGTAGAATACTAACTGAATTCACGGTTATTATACATCTGACGGCCTTGAAATGTATTATGAAATGGTAAGGCACTGTAAATGTCACTAACTATTAAATTACTTGCATGCACGATTAATAAATAGTGAATACAAAATACAGCACTGTTAATGTATTTGTATGTGCAGTGTATATATCATACGTCTATTTTAGTATATTTATAAAATAAGGAGACGAATAAATATAAGCCTTTGGTTAGTTTTTGAATCATTAACTTTTGACAGTTTATAACGTATAACATGTATCTTATTTGAATAAAATATTGTTCAAATTAAATTAACCTTAGACTTTTTGTACATCCAGAATCTTAATTTCAATTGTAATGCTGTGGCGGCTTCTTTGATGATTAGAAGATTAAAATAAACTACTAAACTTGATTACCCAATCAACAACCTTAATCTTCCGACCACTAGCACCAAGGTGCTAATTAATTAAGGAGATTAACTGAAGTTAAACTCACCAAAGTTATAATATACAAACTTAGACTACTAATGTATACATTGTTCTAAATTACACGTTATAACAAGAAATATGATTTTACTACAATATTCGTCTTCAGCACCTTTGAGAACTTATAGAAGAAAATATTAATATTAAACGACAAAATAACGAATGATTTAATGGCATGGTTGCTGTGTGATATTGTTTTTTTTATAAACCTGTAACGTTAAATCTCTGATCTTTTGGGTATGTTATGCCCGGTATATCCTGCTTTCTAATATATTTATATAAAGTTCTTTAAACCTGTATCGGGTTATTCTTCCAGGGTAGGTTTGTTTGTCCATTAGAAAACATGATATACTGGCATAAGGTTTTTCTTACGGGAATTCTTACTAGAATTCTCATTTTAATTACTTTAAACATAGACGGTTTATAAGCAAGATAAAGTCATCGACCTCGATTATGCTGGGGAAGAAAGATTCAGAAAAAACCCTCGGCTTACCGGCATCGGTTTATCTCGTTCTCGGGCTATTTTCTTCAGTCTTTCTTCCCCTGCATAACCCAAGTCTCGTGCTTTATCTTACACAGAACATACCGATACATTTACCTTGCATACCTTGCATTTTCTAAAAACTGCAGATTTCAGTGAATTCAATTAATTTTCAACTAACCGAGAGCTCTCATGACCGCCTTTTCCATTCTCGAACGTTACCGATGCCCTATGAATTAATAAATTAAATTCTCGTAATCTATTGTAGCCTAATCTGTACACTGGTATCGTAACTGTGCCATACGTAAAACTCCATAGTATAATTACTATACAATGGCTATACTAACTAATTTCAGTTAAGGTGTTTTGTCAAACCATGTTAATACTGCATCTATGATCATAACACCTAGTGACACGTCTTTTAATAAGAACTCGGCAGTCAAAACAGTAGACCAATCAGTACCCAATTAATTAAGATGTATACAATAGTCAGACCAATATTTTCTGTTGCATTATAAAATAATTTGTTATTATGTTCTATTAAATTTATGAGAGTTTTTTAGTATACTGTTGTTTTTTGAAAAATGTTCCCCTTTCTTATACTTGATAGCATACCCTACCCAGAAGGTGTGACCATAACTGATGAGTGACCATAAAATCATCGAATATGTAAAATGATAAATATTCGTTTCATCGTCCCAAAACCATGTTTGTCGTCTTTAGCGACCCCGAAAACCCCAAAAATGATATATCACACGAGTACCAAGTATAAGATCTCCAATAATTGGTTTGGTGGCCATTTTGAAAAACAAGATGGAGGATACAGTCCGGTCGACCCTTTGATACTACAACATTTGTGTGCCTAATAACACATTTAAAATGACATGGCACCATGCGGTTACAAATATACGGTGACAAAATCAGAATTGTCATTTTGGTCGACATTTTGATAAAACTAAATGGTCGGTATTGTCGGATTAATTTTATTATTTAGGCCGCCATTATGAAAAACAAAATGGCGGATATTATCTGAGCGACTCCTATACTGCAATTTTTAATGCAGTAACCCCCAAAACCCGACCAATGACATTAATAAACACGTTACTTATGAAAACTCGAAAATTTGTCATTTTGGCGTCCATTTTGAAAAAAAAGATGGCGGAAATTCTCGGATGAAATTTTTATTATAATTTTCGTCTTCAGCACCCCTGAAAACCCCCTGTAAACAATATTCCACGACAAAAAAGAAAATAAATGGCCTGGTTGCTATGGTATTTTGTTTTGAAACATACCAAATCTTTAACTTGATTTTTCTCAAAACTTACTTTGGTGTGTTGGATGGCTTCAAGCCGCCATAACTCAGTCAATTTATGCCCGATTTAAACAAACTATACATCAAATTGAAGGTATTGAGTCGCAGAATATGAAAATAACAATAACTCAATTTTCAAAATTCCCTCATTAAGACTCAGTATGCCATGGGGGGTCACATTTTTTCACAGATACGAGGAATAACCAAAGATTCAAAAATAGTAACATTTCACTTTAGATATATCCAACATATAATTTACTTAAACAATCGCTTATTTAAAATGAAATTATCTAACTCACTACTGTGTGATTTTTGTAATTCTACAATTGAAAATATAGAGCATTTTTTCATTCAATGCGAGTATTCTCAAATTGTATGGCAGAAACTACATGAAATATTAATCTATAATAATATATATATAAATCTCACTACTATAATTAAACACTTAGGTGTAATTATTCACGAGAATTTAAAAAATGAAAAAGAATTAAATATTGTTAATTTACTTATATTGTTATCAAAATACTATATCTACTCATGTAAGATTAAAGAAAAAGTTCCAAACGCCAGAGGGTACACGTCATATCTCGAAACGAAAACTAAGATAATATACAATACAGAAGATGGCTACAACATCTTAAAAATTAATGTTGAAGTTAGGTAATATACAGAATTAATAACATTTGTTCATATATTTATTTACTGTACATTTTTCTTTATGAACTCTAAAGCTAATTTTCTTTTTATCTCTCAGTACTATTATTTGCTTTTGTTTTTGCGTGTAGTGCAGTCCTCCTGCATTTTACTAATAGAGATCAATTTGACTTATAATATGCATTATGAATTGTATATGTATATGCTTTATATCTTTGTTGTTGTATTTTTTTCTTGTTTCGTTGTTGAATAAACTGGTTTAAAAAAACAAATAAAAAAAAAAATAAAAAAAAAAACAAAAAAAACTTGCCAATAGTACATTATTTCAATATTAATTCAATATTAATATGATGTTTTTCACTGTAAGCGCACGTGCGGAGTCTGTATTTTAAGTAGTTTAATTGTCTCTGGCTTAGACATTGCGTAATATATTGTAAAAACACTCGGACCTGACGGTCCTCTTGTTGTTACAATATATTACTTAATGTCTCGCCCTCGACCATTAAACCACACATAGTCTGCCAATTGACGTCAGGTGTTAGAACGTCAAAGAATTTTAACAATGAGTGGGATAATCTGGACAGAATCTCGGAAAACGCTAAAATAATAACTGTAGTGAACAAACAGGAGCAAAGCCCGACAACGAGATCATTCTGCGCTACGAAGATCTAAAACCCTACTCTAACAGTAAGTGCAGGAGGACCGCACTACACGCAAATCAAACATCTACAAGATAAACCTGCCACAAGTTGCATGAAATCAGAAGCGGGGCAGATGAGCGTGTCATATTCACATTGCTAGTAACATATTCAAGATTTAACATCGATAGAAAAAGAGGAATGCGGTTTAACGTCCGCTCGACAAAAACTAGTTCATTTCGAGACAAACATTTTTTATGCTTAATTTTATTTCAATAATTCGTTTGGGGTCTTCAGGTTTGATATCGACCCTACTCCTTGTCACGTACAATCAGGTTATCGAAAGCATGCCACTCGACTCAATGGCAGACCTTATGATTTAACCCCAAGTTTTATTAAATAATTTATATCTGACTGAATGTCGTTTTTTAAAATAAAAAGTGAAATGGGATTTAACGTCCTACTTTCGGTTATAATCTGTATTATGTAAACGGTATACTCGACATGCAGTATGCCATGACAACGACGATATACGGCTTAATGTTCTTTTTTTATTTCCTACTGCCAGGGGATCTTCAACAGACGCTTTTCTGTGCCAGAACCCCCCCCCCCCCCCCTGACCACTTGGAATACATCGTGGACAATTCCAGGTAACAACCATTGAAATTTCGTTAGAATAAATATTTCCGTTGTCCTGTATAATATGACAGAAGACCTTAGCTAATGATAGAACCCACCTTCACATGATGGATGGTATAGTCACTCAGCTATAAATACAGGTTTTTATGTTTAAATTATTGATGTTCAGTTATTTCATCAGATTCGCCCAATCAAGTGGAATGGAAAATAACCACCCGACATCCTTCTACTTTTACCAAATCCAATAAAGAACATGTTTACAGATATTAAAAATACCGTGATCAATAAAAAATAACCCTCATGCAATTAACTTTTTATGCACCAAACGAAAGAGTATAAAAGACTTGAAAGAGATTTCTATTTAACTCAATGTTATTTACGCTTGACCTCTTGTTTTGGATTTTTTTTGTGTGTTGCCAATCTGGTTCTACGACCTCATATCCGACTTTAAAAAGATGTCAGGGAAGTCTTTTATTATTCATCGATTGTGACTTGTACACGAAGCATGCCTCTCTACTGGGATAAACTAATTAGGATTGTGATTCGCGAGAGTCAGGCAACCTGACAAGAGCAATTACTACCACATATGTTCTTACGTAACATATATAGAAACTTTGTGACAGACCAGGGACAATCGAAATGGCTCTTTTGATAATGGAATCCTTAATCGCACAGAATATTGCTCAGTCACTTCTCAATAAGTTTAATGGGGACAAACTGTGTTTTAAAAGTTAATTTACAAAGCAATTATGGCGGACATCTGAAAGTAGTCCCAGACGCTCTAGTAAAAACAAACGAACAAAATTGAAAAATTTAAGAAAGAGTAAGTGTTTGTGTTTTATCAACAGGAATACGAGTGACACAGCCAATCAGACGTTGGTTCAAGAAGTCCCCGGATCCCCTTTGTCAATTTCAGTTCCCTTTGACATATTATCGATATATTTGAAGATATTAATGTGGGAGGCCAAAAGGAAATATAATACAGGAGGTGTCTTTTTCAATAATCTGAACAGCTAATAATAGTATCCGTTTAATTTGATTGTCCAAATTACTAGTAACTAATAATAACCAGAACTTCTTTGTGAGCCAGCGTCTTACTGACTGAGCCACCGCGACTTCTGGTTATTTCAAGATCGAGTTCATATCTAATAAATCTGTAGAATAAATCTGTCTGTTGATCGTTTTCTACACAGGAATAACAATCAGCACTTCAAATAATTAAGGTAATACAATAATCCATTCAGCTTCCATGTGTCACACCATGTTTTTTTTCTTCTATCGGTTAGAAATTAGAATTACCATCAGTATTTTTAATAATTTGAACAACCCTCTTCAATAGCTAAATCTAATTCATTACATCGCTATACAATCATTCTTTTTATTTAAATATGATGCTAAACGTCTGTAGATTTCACAATCCAATATTTAATTTCATTTATCAAAGAAAATGAAATTCAATTCACAATGTATCCAGTCTACCAATTCCACTAACGATATACAATCAGGTCTCAAGATTGTCATAATCAACTTGGTCCGTTAGAAATTTACCCAGACATGAAGATAAACCGGGTCAAAAAGATTCGTGGATTTGTTGGAATAAGTGGAAGTGATGTAGAGACATGCTAGAAGTAGGTCAAGTGGATTTATGTAGATTTCACGTTGATGGTTCTACATTAAATAAAATTAATATCAAATTGGTATATACGATATTACATTTGGGGGTCGGGTTCTTGAAGGAACATATGATATGATATAATATAGAATAGCAGGGCTCTAAAACAGATGTCGATTCTATAGAACCTGTATTGAAACATACATGAATAAACATGCACATAAGTTGAAAATATACGAATACGTTTAGGATTTAAGGCATATCATTATCATCAGTTATTTGTGACAGCACTTCCGTGAATATGAAACACAGTTATTAAATGTTTTGCTCATTTTATAAAGTTGCAAGATAAACAACCTTTCTCAATGAAATCGGTGACATTGTATGCATGAAGTGTAGACCTACATTCAATCAAGTTTTTTGCGTGGTTTACTTGGAGATGGTCGTTTCGTTTAAATCAACCTCGATAAGTCCAGAGAAGAGAAATACCTAAATACCATGTAAAGAGAATTAGGATAAAATAACATTCATCAGTAGGTTTAGACAGGTCACGTTCCTATCTTAATCCTAGATGCTAATGAAATAGACATATAAACCACAAACAGCACGAGTAATTCATGATTAGGGTTTAACCCAAATGGTCTAAAACAAATCTTGATAATGTCTAGGACGAGAAAGCTATAAGTCATAGGGAAGTATACATCACTCACAACTTATTACTTGAATGACACCAATTATTGTAAAACCTATTTTTAGTCATACCTATAGATGACACATTTCGAAAATGACACATCGTTAAAGTTCAAATGTAGCTTATTCCGGCCATGTTTTCTCATACAAATATAAAATATACTTGAAAAGAATCCATTTCCTGGAAATGTCGTGAAGCCTGAAGGAATAATATCAACCAATTAACCTCATGGTACTAGTGTCCAATAAACAGAGCAAAATTAGAAGAATTCATTTTGAATCTTATTTCCAGTGCAACTTTTATTTTTCTCAAATTGTTAAAACGTCTGTAGATAGCCCCAGGATATATTCTAACTAATTTTGACACACATCAATGAAGTAAATTATATTTGTGATTGCATATCCTGAAGGAGTTGGACCTGTAATGAATTTGATTGCCATGTTCACGTTAAGATGGTAAATATGATGAAGGGTCCAGCAGGTTGGTTCTTGAAGAGCTGAAATTTGACTCAGAACTTCCATAATGATACGTCATAAGTTGGTCTGTGTTCTGTAATTATATTGGTGTCGATTGATACACAGTAAGCTAAATGATCAACATCAAACTAGGGGTTAATGTGTATAAAAGGTAAAAAGACGAGATTTGTTGAAATCAGAAGCGGAGCAGATGGGCGTGTCATATTCACATTGCTAACGTATTAAAAATTTAAAATCGAAAGAAAAAGAAGAATTAGGTTTAATGTCCACTCGACACAAACTAGATTATTTTGAGACAAACATTTTTGTATACTTAATTTTATTTCAATAATTCACTTGGGGTCTTCAGGTTGGATATCGACCCTACTCCTTGTCACGTACAAGCAGGTTATCGAAAGCATGCCACTCGACTCAATGGCAGACCTTAAGATTTAACCCTAAGTTATATTAAATAATTTATATCTGACTGTCGTTTTAAGTAATTCGCTTGGGGTCCTCAGGTTGATCATCGACCCTAATCCTTGTCACGTACAAGCAGATAATCGAAACCATGCCACTTGACTACACGGCAGACCTTATGATTTAACCCCAAGTTTTATTAAATAATTTATATCTGACTGAATGTCGTTTTTTTTAAATACAAAGTGAAATGGGATTTAACGTCCTACTTTCGGTTATAATCTGTATTATGTAAACGGTATGCTCGACATGCAGTATGCCATAACGTTACGTCATGGCTCACGATTTTATTATGACTAATTAACCATTGCATAGAAGAATACTGCAATAAAACTAATTGCGTGACAAACGAGGCTATCAAGACGAATAAAATGTAAACAATACTGTTTGGAAACGAACATACTTTGACGGTTTTTAATACCTTAAATCATTGTCCAAAGTTTTAGGAAAGACCCAGAATAAACGAAGGGCTGTCATGTTGCTGTACTTAAGTGATAGCTTTCATTGAATGGAAGGAATAGACACATCCCCGCGTAAGTTCATTGAATGGAAAGAATAGACACATTCCCGCGTAAGTTCAAGAAACAGACGCCATTCCAGCAATGGTCAGAGAGGGATTTCTTGGGCCATTGCTTCAGGAATATGACTGCCAGGGGATCTTCAATAGACGCTTTTCTGTGCCAGACCCACCCCCTGACCACTTGGAATACATCGTGGACAATTCCAGGTAACAACCATTGAAATTTCGTTACAATAAATATTTCCGTAGTCCTGTATAATCTAACAGACGACCTTAGCTAATGATAGAACCCACCTTCACATGATAGATGTTATAGTCACTCAGCTATAAATATAAAGTTTTATGTTTAAAATATTGATGTTTAGTTATTTCATCAGATTCGCCCAATCAAGTGGAATGGAAAATAACCACCCGACATCCTTCTTCTTTTACCAAATCCAATAAAGAGCATGTTTACAAATATTGAAAATACCGTGATCAAAAAAAAAAAACCCACATGCAATTTACTTTTTATGCACCAAAGGAAAGAGTGTAAAAGACTTGAAAGAGATTTCTATTTAACTCAATGTTTTTTACGCTTGACCTCTTGTTTTGGATTTTTTTATGTGTGCTGCCAATCTGGTTCTACGACCTCATAGTCTTTTATTATTCATCGATTGTGACTTGTAGACGAAGCATGCCTCTCTACTGGGATAAACTAATTAGGACTGTGATTCGCGAGAGTGAGGCAACCTGACAAGAGCAATTACCACCACATATGTTTTTACGTAACAGATATAGAAACTTTTTGACCGAAAAGGGACAATCGAAATGACTCTTTTGATAATGACATGTTTAATTCCGACAGAATATTGCTCAGTCACTTCTGAATAAGTTCAATGGGACAGACTGTGTTTTAAAAGTTAATTTACAAAGCAATTATGGCGGACATCTGAAAGTAGTCTCAGACGTTCTATTAAGAACAAACGAACAAAATTGAAAAATTTAAGAAAAAGTAAGTGTTTTTTTTATCAGCAGGAATACGAGTCAGTCACAAAGACAGTCAGGCGATTGGTTCACGATGTCTCCGGATTCCCCCCCCCCTCTTTGTCAATTTGAGTCCCCTTTGACATATTATCGATATTATTGAAGACATTTATGTGGTAGGCTAACGGAAATATACTATGAGAGGTTTGTCTGTTTTAAAGAACCTGAACAGCTCATAATATATGGAAGACCAAATGGGACAATATCCATGATTTTTGTTTCTACATTCCAGTTTGAACATTTTAGACACGAACGCAACATTCTAAACTAATGATTCTTGTTTCTACATTCTTATGTCAACACTTCATGCACAAAATCAACATTTTAAACAAAAAATTGTCTTTATGTTTCATTTTCGCCGTTTTATCGGTAACTTTTATATATAAATAAATATTAAAATTATAAAATAATTTCTTAATTTTACACGACAAAGAAATCAATTCATTGGTTTCTGAAAGTGTCTAATAATTTCCTAATTTTACACGACAAAGAAATCAATTCAATGGTTTCTGAAAGTGTCTAATAAAAAAAATCTGAAGTTTGAACTCTTGTGAAATATCTTCTACGTTTCAAAAAGTCTTGAAGTTAAAATCTTGAAATTAAAATGTCCAGAAAAATAATGAATTATCACTATTATTACACCAGAGGGCGCTAACCGAAAACAATTTGGCGACCTATTCGGCTAGCGATCTATTCGGTCGACTGTTTAATTTGTACTGAGTAGGTTGCCAACGAACAGGTTACCTACCAGCTGGATCTGTCGAATAGGTCGCTAGCCGAATAGGTCGCCAAATTGCTTTCGGTTAGCGCCCTCTGGTGTAATAATGTTGATAATTCATTATTTTTCTGGACATTTTCATTTCAAAATTAGGAAATTATTTTATAATTTTAATATTTAATGATATATAAAAGTTACCGATAAAAAGTCGAAAATGAAACATAAAGTCAATTTTTTGTTTAAAATGTTGATTTTGTGCATGAAGTGTTGACATAAGAATGTAGAAACGAGAATCATTAGTTTAAAATGTTGTGTTCGTGTCTAAAATGTTCAAACTGGAATGTAGAAACACGAATCATGAATATTGTCCCATTTGGTCTTCCATAATAATAGTATCTGTTTAATTTGATTGTCCAAATAACTAGTAACTAAAAATAACCAGAACTGCTTTGTGAGCCAGCGTCTTACTGACTGAGCCACCGCGGCTCCTGGTTATTGTAAGATCGAGATTATGTCTAATAAACCTTTAGAATAAAGTTGTCTGTTGTTTGTTTTCTACATAGGAATAACAACCAGCACTTCAAATAATTAAAATAATACAATAATTAGCTTCCATGTATTACATCATGTTTTTTTCTTCTATCGGTTAGAATTACCATCAGCATTTCAAATAATTTGAACAACCCTCTTCGATAGCTAAATTTAATTCATTACATCGCTATACAATCATTCTTTCAATTTTAATATGATACGAAAGGTCTGTAGATTTCACAATCCAATATTTAATTTCATTTATCAAAGAAAATGAAATTCAATTCACAATGCATCCAGTCTACCAATTCCACTAACGATATAAAATCAGGTCTCAAGATTGTCATAATCAACTTGGTCCGTTAGAAATTTACCCAGACGAGAAGATTAACCGGGTCAAAAAGATTCGTGGATTTGTTGGAATGAGTGGAAGTGATGTAGACACTAGCTATAAGTAGGTCAAGGGGATTTATGTAGATTTCACGTTGATGGTTCTACACTAAATGATATTAATATCAAATTGGTATATATAATATTACATTTGGGGTTCGGATTCTTTCAGGAACATATGATATGATATAGAATAGTAGGGCTCTAACGCAGATGTCGATTTTATAGACCCTGCATTGAAACATGCATGAATATACGTGCACATAAGTTGAAAAATATACGAAAACGTTTAGGATTGAAAGCATAGCATTATTATCAGTGGATATGACACGCAATTATTAAATGTGTTGCTCATTTTATAAACTTGCAAGATACACAACGTTTCTCAATGAAATCGGTGACATTGTATACATTCAATCTAGTTTTCTGCGTGGTTTACTTGGAGATGATCGTTTCGTGTATATCAACCTCGATAAGTCCAGAGAAGAGAAATACCTAAATACCATGTAAAGAGAATTAGGATATAATAACATTCATCAGTAGGTTTAGACAGGTCACGTTCCTATCTTAATCCTAGATGCTAATGAAATAGACATATAAACCACAAACAGCACGAGTAGTTCATGATTAGGGTTTAACACAAATGGTCTAAAACAAATCTTGATAATGTCTAGGATGAGAAAGCTATAAATCATAGGGAAGTATACACCACATCTACAACAGATAATATGTTTCACTCACTATTTCTTACTTGAATGACACCAATTATTGTAACACCAATTTTTAGTCATACCTACAAATGACACATTTCGTACATGACACATCGTTAAAGTTCAAATGTAGCTTATTCCGGCCATGTTTTCTCATATACAAATAAATAATATACTTGAAAAGAATCCAAGTCCTGGAAATGTCATGAAGCCTGAAGGAATAATATCGACCAATTAACCTCATGGTACTAGTGTCCAATAAACAGAGCAAATTAGAAGAATTCATTTTGAATCCTATTTCCAGTGCAACTTTTATTTTTCTCAAATTGTTAAAACGTCTGTAGATAGCCCCAGGATATATCCTAACTAATTTTGACACACAGCAATGAAGTAAATTATATTTGTGATTGCATATCCTGAAGGAGTTGGACCTGTAATGAATTTGATTGCCATGTTCACGTTAAGATGGTAAATATGATGAAGGGTCGAAGTTGGTTCTTGAAGAGCTGAAATTTGACTCAGAACTTCCATAATGATACGTCATAAGTTGGTCGGTGTTCTATAATTATATTGGTGTCGATTGATACACAGTAAACTAAAAGACCATCATCAAACTAGGGGTTAATATGTATAAAAGGTAAATTAACGTGATTTGTTGGATGTAATATGACATCTGTTCTGTTTTATACTCTATTATACACTTTAAAATGATGGTGTTTCATCTGACATACAAAGTGTCCCCATGCGTTCGGATACGGGTGGAAGGTTAAATCGTGCATACCTTGGCATGTTCGTAAAATGTCAATTCCCTTGATTTTATCTCAAAATGACCGACAGTAGCCTTTTGAATATTTGCCTCCTTTAAGTCATCTGACACAAGTCCAATATTTCACATGATATAGTTATATAATTACAATAGTTCCTTCATATTGGATTCTATCTTTTTATCTTTTTATCTTTTTATCTTTTAACCTCTCCGACACTTGATTTCATATTTCATTTCGCGCATCACCAACCTGTAATTGGATTCTTATTGTACTGTAATCATACATAAAAGATTAATTTTTTAAAGGACAACTTTTGAATACAACTGAAATAACAAGAGTAATAAAAAACATTTTAATAGCTTGTTTACTAACGGCATTAGGAAGTTTAGATAAAAAAGTGGCAGTTTTCGCTGTAATAGTAAAAAATAAAATAAAACCAAGAACAAACAATCCAAACCTTTAGACAAAATTTTAAGTTCCAAAAAACGGTATATGCAAAAAAGTGTAATAAGGCAAAATAGTGTAACCAGCAAATATACAATAAAAAGAGAATATTCTGAATATTTCAGTCAAATTAGGGATGTAATTATACTCTAGCCTCGATTGTTATTATAACCGTTGTTACGATAATAAACAAAATCTCGGTTTATCCAGCTTTACGTATATTTATCAACTTATACCGCACATGTCATTGCAGAGAAACCCGACAACAATCGTTTCACGTCACAATAGCTTCGCTGTTTGTTTACTTTATTTTGATAATTTATCGAGAGTTGATTATGCTAAGTTAATTAATGTCTAATTAACAATCAAGATAGCATAAAAGCCCCAAAAGAAAGACCTGCAATAGGCAGATTTAGCTCTTGCATAATGCATATTTAATAGAAGCCATATTGTTCAACTTAATAAAACACATGCAATAAATATTGGTTGCATTTTACTTGATACACAGGATTGATTGAACTTCGTTTTTTACGTCTACCCATTGAATTATCTCAGCCAACACTAGGATTAAGTTCGGGACCTCCTAGTTAGTGATGAGTTAGTGCCTAAACGACTGGGCCATCGTAGATCACAAACAAATAATAATTGGTTAGTGTGTGCGCGTTGTATCATAAGGCCTGTCATTGAGTCAACTGGCATAGTTTCGATTTAACGGTTATGCGTTACAAGGAGTTTGGTCGCCTGTCGAACCTCGTGAGTTTTCTCCGGGTCCTACGGTTTCTTCCCACTGCCAAAGACCCCTCCATGTTAGCGAATTATTGAAATAAAGCCAAATCATATGTTAGTCCCGAAATTACCCAGTTTGTGTCGAGCGGACGCCAATACATTTTCTCTGTCTCATTTAGTCGCATGGTTAGGTTATCCACTGTAATAATTTTATATTTTATTTATTTTTCCAAGAGGCATTATTAAACATGACATTAGAGGTGATAATGTAAAATTACATTGTAATAAGATAAGAATACAATCGGAATACGTCATTGACAATAATTCCAAGTAACAACCATTAAAATTAGTCGTTTAGATTTCGTCTGAATAAATATTTCAATAGTCCTATATAATATGACAGAGAACCTTAGCTAATGATAGAACCCACCTTTACATGATGGATGGTATAGTCACTCGGCTATAAATACAGGTTTTTATGTTTAAAATATTGATGTTCAGTTATTTCATCAGATTCGCCCAATCAAGTGGAAAGGAAAATAACCACCCGACATCCTTCTACTTTTACTAAATCCAATAAAGAGCATGTTTACAGATATTGAAAATACCGTGATCAAAAAAACCCCAACCCATATGCAATTTACTTTTTATGCACCAAAAGAAAGAGTATAAAAGGCTTGAAAGAGATTTCTATTTAACTCAATGTTATTTACGCATGACCTCTTGTTTTGGATTTTTTTGTGTGCTGCCAATCTGGTTCTACGACCTCATCTGACTTTAAAAAGATGTCAGGGAAGTCTTTTATTATTCATCGATTGTGACTTCTAGACAAAGCATGCCTCTCTACTGGGATAAACTAATTAGGACTGTGATTCGCGAGATTCAGGCAACCTGACAAGAGCAATGAACGCCACATATGTTCTTACGTAACAGATATAGAAACTTTTTGACAGACCAGGGACAATCGAAATGGCTCTTTTGATAATGGAATGTTTAATCGCACAGAATATTGCTCAGTCACTTCTCAATAATTTTAATGGGACAGACTGTGTTTTAAAAGTTAATTTACAAAGCAATTATGGCGGACATCTGAAAGTAGTCTCAGACGTTCTAGTAAGAACAAACGAACAAAATTGAAAACTTTAAGAAAAAGTAAGTGTTTTTGTTTTACTAGCAGGAATACGAGTCAGTCACAAAGACAGTCAGGAGTTAGTACAAGATGTCTCCGGATCCCCTTTGTCAATTTCAGTTCCCTTTGACATATTATCGATATATTTGAAGATATTTATGTGGGAGGCCAAAAGGAAATATAATACGGGAGGTGTCTTTTTGAATAATCTGAACAGCTAATAATAGTATCCGTTTAATTTGATTGTCCACATATCTAGTAGCTTATACTAACCAGAACTGCTTTGTGAGCAAGCGTCTTACTGACTGAGCCACCGCGGCTCCTGGTTATTTTAAGATCGATATCATGTCTAATAAACCTGTATAATAAATTTGTCTGTTGATGTTTTCTACACATGAATAATAATCAGCACTTCAAATAATTAAAATAATCCAGTCAACTTCCATGTGCCACATCATGTTTTTGTTCTTCTATCAGTTAGAATTACCATCAACATTTCAAATAATCTGAACAACCCTCTTAAATAGATAAATTTCATTCATTACATCGCTATACAATCATTCTTCCAATTTAAATATGATGCGAAAGGTATGTAGATTTCACAATCCAATATTTAATTTCATTTATCAAAGAAAATGAAATTCAATTCACAATGCATCCAGTCTACCAATTCCACTAACGATATAAAATCAGGTCTCAAGATTGTCATAATCAACTTGCTCAGTTAGAAATTTACCCAGACGAGAAGATTAACCGGGTCAAAAAGATTCGTGGATTTGTTGGAATGAGTGGAAGTGATGTAGACACATGCTATAAGTAGGTCAAGGGGATTTATGTAGATTTCACGTTGATGGTTCTACACTAAATGTTATTAATATCAAATTGGTATATACGATATTACATTTGGGGGTCGAATTCTTGAAGGAACATATGATATAATATAGAATAGCAGGGCTCTAAAACAGATGTCGATTCTATAGAAGCTGTATTGAAAAATGCATAAATATACGTGCACATAAGTTGAAAAATATACGAATACGTTTAGGATTTAAGGCATATCATTATCATCAGTTATTTTTGACATAAGAGCACTTCCGTGAATATGAAACACAGTTATTAAATGTTTTGCTCATTTTATAAACTTGCAAGATAAACAACCTTTCTCAATGAAATCGGTGACATTGTATGCATGAAGTGTAGACCTACATGGAATCAAGTTTTCTGCGTGGTTTACTTGGAGATGATCGTTTCGTGTAAATCAACCTCGATAAGTCCAGAGAAGAGAAATAACTTAATACCATGTAAAGAGAATTAGGATATAATAACATTCATCAGTAGGTTTAGACAGGTCACGTTCCTATCTTAATCCTAGATGCTAATGAAATAGACATATAAACCACAAACAGCACGAGTAGTTCATGATTAGGGTTTAACCCAAATGGTCTAAAACAAATCTTGATAATGTCTAGGACGAGAAAGCTATAATTCATATAAAAGTATACATTACATCTACAACAGATAATATGTTTCACTCACAACTTATTACTTGAATGACACCAATTATTGTAAAACCTATTTTTAGTCATACCAGTCATACTGTAGCAACAAATGACACAATTCGTAAATGACACGTCGATAAAGTTCGAATGTAGCAGTGCAGTCATCAAAGGAAACGTATTCCCTGCACATGCGCCTACTAAGATTATAATAGAATCCCCTAATGGAAACATGTTCACTATACGCGAGCCAACGAAGACGATTCGAATGTTAGAAGTGGATCCACCAATTAAAACACGTTCTCTACACATGCGCCTACCACGATTGGAGTGTTAGAACTGAACTAAAGAAACAAGTTCACTACACAAGTGCCCACAAGCCTTAAAGCTGAACTCCGGTTACAAATAAGACCGAAATAATTAAATAAAAAAAGTTAAAGCCCCCAAGCCGCCATACTTGTTTCATATTTATGAAATAAACATGGCAGATATGGAGGCTTATGACCTGGAAAGGTTAGCCGACCTCACTTCCAGTTTGTTTCTAGTCACACAGGTGTAGACACCCGGCCTTATTCTCTACTCACGCTTGACTGGTTGCTCTATTTTCCCCAAACAGCCAGTATACCAAATTATTGAAGATTGCAGAATGTCTGATTAGGTAAGTCTGTAAATAATTATATGAACTGCGGCCATTACAATATAGCCTAAGCTTACTCTGAAACAAAATATGAAATTTGACTCAGAACTTCCATAATGATACGTCATAAGTTGGTCTGTGTTCTATAATTATATTGGTGTCGATTGATACAGAGTAAACTAAAAGACCATCATCAAACTAGGGGTTAATATGTATAAAAGGTAAATTGACGAGATTTGTTGGATGTAATATGACATCTGTTCTGTTTTATACTCTATTATACACTTTAAAATGATGGTGTTTCATCTGACATGCAAAGTGTCCCTATGCGTTCGGATACGGGTTAAAGGACCGAGGTTAAGTCGTGCATACCTTGGCATGTTCGTAAAATGTCAAGCACGTATGGAATTCGAAAAGGAGTATTTGCCCTGGTACGCCCCCCCCCTTTCCCATGCACTACACAAGAAACCATACTAAGCCAAGTTCCTTCATTTTATCTTAAAATGATCGACATTAGCCCTTTGAGAATATTTGCCTCCTTTAAGTCATCTGAAGCGGACCAGATGGGCGTATCATATTCACATTAGTAGTAACATATTCAAGATTTTAAAATCGAAAAAAAGAGGAATGAGGTTTCACGTCCGCTCGATACAAACTAGTTCATTTCGAGACAAACATTTTTTTATGCTTAATTTTATTTCAACAATTCGCTTGTAGTAACCAGGCAGGTCATCGACCCTACTCCTTGTCACGTACAAGCAGATAATCGAAACCATGCCACTTGACTCCATTGCAGACCTTATGGTTTAACCTCAAGTTTTATTAAATAATTTATATCTGACTGAATGTCGTTTTTTAAATACAAAGTGAAATTGGAGTTAACGTCCTACTTTCGGTTATAATCTGTATTATGTAAACGGTATACTCGACATGCAGTATGCCATGACAACGACGATATACGGCTTTATGTTTTTTTTTAAAAATTTTCTGCTGTCAGGGGATCTTCAACATGTTATCAATGATATTCGTCCAATCGGAACGACTAGACGATTTACTGTGCTAGACTCACCATCCTGACCATTCGGAATGCATCGTGGACAATTCTAAATAACAACCATTAAAATTAGTCGTTTAGATTTCGTCTGAATAAATATTTCAATAGTCCTTTATAATCTGACAGAAGACCGTAGCTAATGATAGAACCCACCTTCACATTGATGTTATAGTCACTCAGCTATAAATACAGGTTTTTATGTTTAAAATATTGATGTTTAGTTATTTCATCAGATTCGCCCAATCAAGTGGAATGGAAAATAACCACCCGACATCCTTCTACTTTTACCAAATCCAATAAAGAGCATGTTTACAGATATTAAAAATACCGTGATTAAAAAAAACCAACCCCACATGCAATTAACTTTTTATGCACCAAACGAAAGAGTATAAAAGGCTTAAAAGACATTCTATTTAACTCAATGTTATTTACGCTTGACCTCTTGTTTTGGATTTTTTTTGTGTGCTGCCAATCTGGTTCTACGACCTCATATCCGACTTTAAAAAGATGTCAGGGAAGTCTTTTATTATTCATCGATTGTGACTTGTAGACGAAGCATGCCTCTCTACTGGGATAAACTAATTAGGACTCTGATTCGCGAGAGTCAGGCAACCTGACAAGAGCAATTACCACCACATATGTTCTTACGTAACATATATAGAAACTTTGTGACAGACAAGGTACAATCGAAATGGCTTTTTTGATTTAGATAATGGAATGTTTAAATCGCATAGAATATTGCTCAGTCACTTCTCAATAATTTTAATGGGACAGACTGTGTTTTAAAAGTTAATTTACAAAGCAATTATGGCGGACATCTGAAAGTAGTCTCAGACGTTCTAGTAAGAACAAATGAACAAAATCGAAAAAGTAGGTGTTTTTTATTTTATAAGCAGGAATACTAGTCACACGATGTCTCCTGATTCCCTTTGTCAATTTCAGTTTCCTTTGACATATTATCGATATATTTGAAGATATTTATGGGGTAGGCGAAATGGAAATATTATATTAGAGATTTGTCTGTTTTAAAGAATCTGAACAGCTCATAATAGTATCAGTTTAATTTGAGTGTCCAAGTAACAAATAATAACCAGAACTGCATTAGACGAAATGGAATTGCACGAGGTTCAATGCCCAAAGTGTCCTATGAGTGCATGCAGTGTTTATTAAGGGAAATTGTTCCCGTACAGCGACGTTTACTGAAGACAATTAGTCCCGAAATGCACCGTTTAATCCTATTCTTCATTAAAAGCTGGTATTTTTATGCGGAGTCGAGGTCCTCTCGATTAGTCATCTGGCTCCACTGTTTTCCACTGCTATTCACGGAGGCTTTGGGAAGAGGAAGCAGTCAATCTAAATTAACCATTATATAATGATCTACGATATTACACAAGACCTTACGACATTAAAGTTGCAGAACACCTTTATTCGGTAAGAAAAACTACTGGACCTGTTTGTTTGTCTCATCAGAACGACAAAGGGAAACCGCGCCCGAGAAGCTACATCGGCCAACACCAGGATCGTACCCGAACTCGATGCCATCTGCTTTGCGAGCCAGCGACTTATTGATTGAGCCACCGTGGAACCTGGTGATTTTAAGATCGAGATTATGTCTAATAAATCTGTAGAATAAATTTGTCTGGTGATTGGTTTCTACACAGGAATAATAATCAGCACTTCAAATAAATAAAATAATACAATAATCCAGTCAGCTTCCATGTGTCACATCATGTTTTTTTCTTCTATCGGTTAGAATTACCATCAGGATTTCAAATAATTTGAACAACCCTCTTCAATATCTAAATTTAATTCATTAAATCGCTATACAATCATTCTTCCAATTTAAATATGACGCCAAAGGTCTGTAGATTTTACAATCCAATATTTAATTTCATTTATGAAAGAAAATGAAATTCAATTCACAATGCATCCAGTCTACCAATTCCACTAACGATATAAAATCAGGTCTCAAGATTATCATAATAAACTTGGTCCGTTAGAAATTTACCCAGACGAGAAGATTAACCGGGTCAAAAAGATTCGTGGATTTGTTGGAATGAGTGGAAGTGATGTTGAGACATGCTATAAGTAGGTCAAGGGGATTTATGTAGATTTTACGTTGATGGTTCTACACTAAATGATATTAATATCAAATTATTATATACGATATTACATTACGGGGTCGGATTCTTGAAGGAACATATGATATAATATAGAATAGCAGGGCTCTAAAACAGATGTCGATTGTATAGAACCTGCATTGAAACATGCATGAATATACTGAACATAAGTTGAAAAATATACGAATACGTTTGGGATTTAAGACAAAACATTATCATTCGTTGGTAATTGGCATCATAGCACTTCCGTGAATATAAAACGCAGTTATTAAATGTTTTGCTGATTTGATAAACTTGCAAGATAAACAACCTTTCTCAATGAAATCGGTGACATTGTATGCATGAAGTGTAGACCTACATTTAATCAAGTTTTCTGCGTGGTTTACTTGGAGATGATCGTTTCGTGTAAATCAACCTCGATAAGTCGAGAGAAGAGAAATACCTAAATACCATGTAAAGAGAATTAGGATATTATAACATTCATCAGTAGGTTTAGACAGGTCACGTTCCTATCTTAATCCTAGATGCTAATGAAATAGACATATAAACCACAAACGGCACGAGTAGTTCATGATTAGGGTTTAACCCAAATGGTCTAAAACAAATCTTGATAATGTCTAGTACGAGAAAGCTATAAATCATAGGGAAGTATACATCACATCTACAACAGATAATATGTTTCACTCACAACTTATTACTTGAATGACACCAATTATTGTAAAACCTATTTTTAGTCATACCTACACATGCCACATCGTTAACGTTCAAATGTAGCTTATTCCGGCCATGTTTTCTCTAATACAAATATAAAATATACTTGAAAAGAATCCAATTCCTGGAAATGTCATGAAGCCTGAAGGAATAATATCGACCAATTAACCTAATGGTACTAGTGTCCAATAAACAGAGCAAATTAGAAGAATTCATTTTAAATCTTATTTTCAGTGCAACTTTTATTTTTCTCAAATTGTTAAAACGTCTGTAGATAGCCCCAGGATATATCCTAACCAATTTTGACACACATCAATGAAGTAAATTATATTTGTGATTGTATATCCTGAAGGAGATGGACCTGTAATGAATTTGATTGCCATGTTCACGTTAAGATGGTAAATATGATGAAGGGTGGAAGTTAGTTCTTGAAGAGCTGAAATTTGACTCCGAACTTCCGTAATGATACGTCATAAGTTGGTCTGTGTTCTATAATTATATTGGTGTCGATTGATACAGAGTAAACTAAAAGACCATCATCAAACTAGGGGTTAATATGTACAAAAGCTAAATTAACGTGATTTGTTGGATGTAATATGACATCTGTTCTGTTTTATACTCTATTATACACTTTAAAATAATGTTGTTTCATCTGACATGCAAAGTGTCCCTATGCTCTCGGATACGGATGGAATGTCCAGCCGTATAGAATTCGAAAACGAGTATGTGCCATGGTACCCCCCCCCCCCTTTGTACTACACACGTAACCATATAAAACCAAGTCCCTTATTTTTATCAATTTTATCTCAAAATGACTGACAGTAGCCCTTTGTGAATATTTGCCTCCTTTAAGTCATCTGACAAAAGTTGTATGAAATCAGAAGTGCAGCAGATGGGCGTGTCATATTCACATTGCTAGTAATATATTCAGGATGTAAAATAGAAAGAAAAAAGGAGGAATAAGGTTTAAGGTCCGCTGGACACAAACAAATTAATTTGAGACAAATATTGCTAAATTTTATTTAAATAATTCCCTTGGGGTCTTCCGGATAGACATCGAACCTACTCCTTGTCACGTACAAGCAGAGAATCGAAACCATGTCACTTTTCTCAATGGCAGTGTGCAATGACGATACTATACGATTTTCTGTGGCCGACTCACCATCCTGGCCACTTGGAAAACATCGTGGACAATTCCAAGTAACAACCATTGAAATTAGTAGTCGTTTAGATTTCGTTAGAATAAATATTTCCGTAGTCCTTTATAATATGACAGAAGATCTTAGCTAATGATAGAACCCACCTTCACATGATGGATGGTATAGTCTTTCAGCTATTAATATAAGTTTTTATGTTTAAATTATCGATGTTAAGTTATTTTATCAGCTTCGCCTAATCAAGTGGAATGTAAAATAACCACCCGACATCCTTCTACTTTTACCAAATCCAATAAAGAGCATGTTTACAGATATTGAAAATACCGTGATTAAAAAAACCCAAACGCGCATGCAATTTACTTTTTATGCACCAAACGAAACAGTATAGGAGGCTTGAAAGAGATTTCTATTTAACTCAATGTTATTTACGCTTGACCTCTTGTTTTGGATTTTTTTTGTGTGCTGCCAATCTGGTCCTACGACCTCATATCCGACTCTAAAAAGATGTCAGGGAAGTCTTTTATTTTTCATTGATTGTGACTTGTAGACGAAGCATGCCTCTCTACTAGGATAAACTAATTAGGACTGGGATTCGCGAGAGTCAGGCAGCCTGACAAGATCAATTACCACCACATATGTTCTTACGTAACAGATATAGAAACTTTGTGACAGACCAGGGACAATCGAAATGGCTCTTTTGATTTTGATAATGAAATGTTTAAATCGCACAGAATATTGCTCAGTCACTTCTCAATAAGTTCAATGGGACAGACTGCGTTTTAAAAGTTAATTTACAGAGCAATTATGGCGGACATCTGAAAGTAGTCTCAGACGCTCTATTAAAAACAAATGAACAAAATTGAAAAAGTAGGTGTTTTTATTTTATCAGCAGGGATACTAGTCACACGATGTCTCCGGGTCCCCTTTGTCAATTTCAGTTTCCTTTGACATATTATCGATATATTTGAAGATATTTATATGGTAGGCCAAATGGAAATATTATATGAGAGATTTGTCTGTTTTAAAGAATCTGAACAGCTAATAATAGTATCCGTTTAATTTGACTGTCCAAGTAACAAATAATAACCAGAACTGCATTAGACGAAATGAAATTACACGAGGTTCAGTGCCCAAAGTTTCCTATGAGTGCATGCAGTGTTAATTTAGGGAAATTGTTCCCGTAAAGCGACGTTTACCGAAGACAATTAGTCCCGGAATGTACCGTTTGATCCTATTCTTCATTAAAAGCCAAGAGGTATTTTTATGTGCACGACTAGAAGCTGTTCCTGGAAAGTGAAAATCCGAGGCAAGACTCTTCAAGTAACACCGGAGTCGAGTCGGGGACCTCCTGATTAGTCGTCTGGCTCCACAACATGAAAGTGTTCCATGATAAGAACCTAACTGGCCCTTGTCCACTGCTATTCAAGGAGGCGCTGTGAAGAGAAAGTAGTCAATCTAAATTAACTATTATAAAATGATCTAAGATAATTGCACAATACCTTACGGCATTCAAATTGCAGTACATCTTTATTTGTTAAGCAAATTTAAGGGACAATCGCAATATGAATCAAGGGCCACTTACTTTACAACGATTACAAAGCATAAGTTTCATAAGAAGTAAATCAAGTCGAACACTTCTTAGTAATATTTGATTTTAATAACACACTTGGTCCCAGTAGAGTAATTGAGAAGGCTTCATAGCGGAGTTAAGCATACTAAAACATATGCATAGAATTTTTATACGCCCACATTTTCATGTGGACGTATTATGTCGTCGCCCCTGTCCGTCTGTCCGTCCGTCCGTCCGGACGTCCGTCCACAATCGTTTGTGGACTCTCTACAGGTCACAATTTTTGTCGGATTTTAACGAAACTTGAAATATAGGTTTATCCCCAAAAGATCTCGGCTGCTTTCGATATTGGCATGTATCGGATCAAAACTTCATGGATTATGGCCCCTGATTGTACGAAAAATCAGGTTTTTAGCTTGTGGACCCTATAGAGGTCACAATTTTGAACCGATTTTGATGAAACTTGACATGCATGTTTATAACCCAAAGATCTTGGTTCCTTTTGATATTTGCGCCTATCGGAACGTAATTTCCTGAATTATGGCCACTGATTGTCCGAAAAATCACCTATTTTAGCTCGTGGTACCTCTGAAGGTCACAATTATTATCCGATTTGAAAAACCGTTCGATTATATCACCGTTACACCCTAAGGAGGGTTGAGTTCAAATTTCGGGACAATCGGACCAAAATTACCATACAAAATGGCCGCCGTTCGTACGCGAATACTGTTATAAAATGGTATATCAAGATTGTTGACCCAGTGTATAGGTCACAATTTTAATTCGATTTTGATGATACTTGAAATGCATGGTTATAACCCAAAGATCTTGGTTCCTTTTGTTATTTGCACATATCAGATTATAACTTCCTGAATTATGGCCCCTGATTGCCCAAAAAATCGCCTATGGTCCCTCTGGAGGTCACGATTATTATCCGATTTAAAAAAATGCTCCACTCTATCACCTTTACACCATAAGGAAGGTTGTTTGAATTTCAGGGGAATCGGACCATAATTGCCAGACAAAGTGGCCGCCGTTTGTACGCTTATAGTGTTAAAATATGGTATATCAATTTTGTGGACCCAGTATAGGTCACAATTTTAATTCCATTTTGTTGAAACTTGAAATGCATGTTTATAACCTAAAGATCTTGATTCTTTTCGATATTTGCGCATATCAAATTGTAATTTAATGAATTATAGCCTTTGATTGTAGGAAAAATCACTTTCGGTTTTCCTTGTTCTCTATCCATCTCTCGAAAATGTGGGCGTATCCTGCCTGGCAGTGCCAGCTTACTATCTTTTTAAATTAATACAGGATATTGTTAGAAAATATATTGAATGAAATTATAGGGTTTAACGTCCTACCCTTCTGGTCCGAATTGGCTAATGAAGGAAGACATATTATGTTATAAACAGTGTACTATAAGGGAAACTTGGTCTAGAGAGCGGCTCTACGACTTACTTTTTTTCGAATTCCAACTGTTAAGGGTTCTTTGACGTGCATGCCAATGTGTATACGGGACCTGTGTGTTTGTTTCATCGGCACGTGTAGACACTTTTCAGTACCAATGACAAGGAGAAACCGCGCCGGAAGAGCTACATCGGCCAACACCGGGCTTGAACTCGAGGCCGCCTACGTTGTGAGCCAATGTCTTACTCATTGAGCAACCGCGGCTCATGGATATTGTAAGATCGAGATTATGTCTAATAAACCTGTAGAATAAATTTGTCTGTTGATTGTTTTCTACACAGGAATAATAATCATCACTTCAAATAATTAAAATAATACAATAATCCAGTCAGCTTCCATGTGTCACATTATGTTTTTTTCTTCTAACGGTTAGAATTACCATCAGTATTTCAAATAATATGAACAACCCTCTTCAATAGATAAATTTAATTCATTACATCGCCATACAATCATTCTTTCAATTTAAAAATAATGCGAAAGGTCTGTAGATTTCACAATCCAATATTTAATTTCATTTATCAAAGATAATGAAATTCAATTCACAATGCATCCAGTCTACCAATTCCACTAACGATATAAAATCAGGTCTCAAGATTGTCATAATCAACTTGGTTCGTTAGAAATTTATCCAGACGAGAAGATTAACCGGGTCAAAAAGATTCGTGGATTTGTTGGAATAAGTGGAAGTGATGTAGAGACACGCTATAAGTAGGTCAAGGGGATTTATGTACATTTCACGTTGATGGTTCTACACTAAATGATATTAATATCAAATTGGTATATACGATATTACATTTTGGGGTCGGATTCTTTAAGGAACATATGATATAATAAAGAATAGCAGGGCTCTAAATCAGATGTCGATTCTTTAGAACCTGTATTGAAACATACAGGAATATACGTGCACACAAGTTGAAAAATATACGAATACGTTTAGGATTTAGGCAAAACATTATCATTAGTTAGTAATTGGCATCATAGCACTTCCGTGAATATGAAACGCCGTCATTTAATGTTTTGCTTATTTGAAAATCTTGCAAGATAAATAACCTTTCTCAATAAAATCGGTGACATTGTATACATGAAGTGCAGACCTACATTAAATTAAGTTTTCTTCGTGGTTTACTTGGAGACGATGGTTTCGTTCAAATCAACCTCGATAAGTCCAGAGAAGAGAAATACCTAAATACCATGTAAAGAGAATTAGGATATAATAACATTCATCAGTAGGTTTAGACAGGTCACGTTCCTATCTTAATCCTAGATGCTAATGAAATAGACATATAAACCACAAACGGCACGAGTAGTTCATGATTAGGGTTTAACCCAAATGGTCTAAAACAAATCTTGATAATGTCTAGGACGAGAAAGCTATACATCATACGGAAGTATACATCACATCTACACTCACAACTTATTACTTGAATGACACCAATTATTGTGAAACCTATTTTTAGTCATACCTACAGATGACACATTTCGTAAATGACACGTCGATAAAGTTTAAATGTAGCTGTAAAGTCCTCAAAGGAAACGCGTTCTCTGCATATGCGCCTACTAAGATTCTTAAGGCGCCCACAGATCGACCTTACGACGCGACTCAACTGGTCGCCGACTGGTTTTCCGGCGACTGCCGCCGATCGTCGCACGATTCTAGTCGATCCGAGTCTAGCTACGACCGTCGTGCGACATCGGTGTCGATGTGAGCTCGCTCGCGTTCAATCGTACGACCGAAAGCAACTGGTCGGCGATCGTTGCTGAATCGTCGATGCGTGCGTTTCTACGATCGGTTGCCGACTGCGCTATAAATTTTAGCCAATCAGAGCGGCGAATGACAAATTATAAACACAAATTTGAATTCCTCGAGTTAATTTAAATTATTTTCTCAAAACAGTTTCGCTAATTAGACGGAGAGATTATGGAATAATTAGGCATATTTTGTATTATTATTGGGTAATTTTGTGTGCGCGTACCTGCGTTCTGTGTGGCGCCATTTTGAACGAGTCACATGATCTATTCGTGAGGACGCAACGAGTCGGTGTATCGGTGTCGATGTGAGCTCGCTCGCGTTCAATCGTACGACCGAAAGCAACTGGTCGGCGATCGTTGCTGAATTCGATCTGAGTGCAATCTACGATAGTCGCCGACAGTTGAGTCGCGTCGCAAGGTCGATCTGGGCCTGACTTTATGGAATCCCCCAATGGTAACATGTTCCCTGCACATACGCCCACTAAGATTCGAATGTTAGAAGTGAATTCACCAATTGAAACACGTTCTCTACACATGTACCTACCACTATTGAACTGAAACAAGGAAACGGGTTCACTATACATGTGTCCACCAGCCTTAAAGGAATAATGTTTAACATTGTCGTACAAGGTGCCTCAGAATATACATTTTTGGAGATCAATAGCCACGTGTCCGGTTATTTAAATATTAATACAGCGATAGATAGATAGATATGTATAACTATAAATACTTGTTGATACCTGTATAGAACTGACATACAAATTACTTATGCACGAGTGTGGCGAACAGTAACCAGAACATGCCCCCATTACATTGTCAATGCAAGAGCCCAAGTGACATGCGCAGCCAGGGATCCCGTGCAAGCTTATTCCGGCCATGTTTTCTCATATACAAATATAAAATATACTTGAAGGAATCCATTTCCTGGAAATGTCGTGAAGCCTGAAGGAATAATATCGACCAAGTATCCTTATTGTACCAGTGTCCAAAAAGCAGAACAAATTAGAAGAATTCATTTTGAATCCTATTTCCAGTGCAACTTTTATTTTTCTCAAATTGTTAAGACGTCTGTAGAGTGCCCAAAGAAATATCTTAACCAACTTTGACACACATCAATGAAGTAAATTATATTTGTGATTGCATATCCTGAAGGAGTTGTACCTGTAATGAATTTGATTGCCATGTTCACGTTAAGATGGTAAATATGATGAACGGTCGAAGTTGGTTCTTAAAGAGCTGAAATTTAACTCCGAACTTCCATAATGATACGTCATAAGTTGATCTGTGTTCTATAATTATATTGGTGTCGATGGATACACAGTAAACTAAATGATCACCATCAAACTAGGGGTTAATAAGTACAAAAGGTAAATTAACGTGATTTGTTAGATGTAATATGACATCTGTTCTGTTTTATACTCTATTATACACTTTAAAATGATGGTATTTCATCTGACATGCAAAGTGTCCCCATGCGTTCGGATATGTCTGAAAGGAACGAGGTTTAGTCGCGCATACGTTGGCATGTTCGTAAAATGTCAAGCACCCTTGCACTACTCACGTATGACCGACAGTAAACCTTTGAGAATGTTTGTCTCCTTTAATAGTAAGTGCAGGAGGACCGCACTACACGCGGAACAAACATCTACAAGATAAACCTGCGGAGAAGACAGAAAATAGACTTTGGATTTTTTTTTTATCAAATCAAGTGAATGGATCCGAGGGCCAGCCGTCAGCTTCACTAAAATGATTCACAAAAAAGACGTTACAAAAATAATGGGACCAATCTTGACAGTGGTCGTCTCTTCAATGGCGATAGTCTGCCAATTGACGACAGGTGTTAGAACGTCAAAGAATTTTAACAATAAGTGGGATAATCCGGACAAAATCTCGGAAAACGCTAAAATAATAAATGTAGTGAGCAAACAGGATCAAAGCCCGACAACGAGATCATTCTGCAGTACGAAGGGCTAAAACTCTACTCTAATAGTAAGTACAGGAGAACCGCACTACACGCAAATCAAACATCTACAAAATAAACCTGCCACAAATTGCATGAAATCAGACGCGGAGCAGATGGGCGTGTCATATTCACATTGCTAGTAACATATTCAAGATTTAACATCGATAGAAAAAGAGGAATGCGGTTTAACGTCCGCTCGACAAAAACTAGTTCATTTCGAGACAAACATTTTTTATGCTTAATTTTATTTCAATAATTCGCTTGGGGTCTTCAAGTTTGATATTGACCCTACTCCTTGTCACGTACAAGCAGATAATCGAAACCATGCCACTTGACTACATGGCAGACCTTATGATTTAACCCCAAGTTTTATTAAATAATTTATATCTGAATGAATGTCGTTTTTTTAAAATACAAAGTGAAATGGGATTTAACGTCCTACTTTCAGTTCTAATCTGTATTATGTAAACGGTATGCTCGACATGCAGTATACGGCTTAATTTTTTTTATTCCTTCTGTCAGGGGATCTTTAACAGACGCTTTTCTGTGACAGACCCACCCCCTGACCACTTGGAATACATCGTGGACAATACCAGGTAACAACCATTGAAATTTCGTTAGAATAAATATTTCCGTAGTCCTGTATAATCTGGTTACCTACCAGCTGGATCTGTCGAATAGGTCGCTAGCCGAATAGGTCGCCAAATTGTTTTCGTTTAGCGCCCTCTGGTGTAATAATATTGATAATTCATTATTTTTCTGGACATTTTCATTTCAAGGTTTTAACTTCAAGACTTTTTGTAACGTAGAAGATATTTTCACAAGAGTTCAAATTTCAGATTTTTTTTATTAGACACTTTCAGAAACCATTGAATTGATTTCTTTGTCGTGTAAAATTAGGAAATTTTTTTATAATTTTAATATTTAATGATATATAAAAGTTACCGATTAAAAGTCGAAAATGAAACATAAAGTCAATTTTTTGTTTAAAATGTTGATTTTGTGCATGAAGTGTTGACAGAACTGCTTTGTGAGCCAGCGTCTTACTGACTGAGCCACCGCGGCTCCTGGTTATTGTAAGATCGAGATCATGTCTAATAAACCTTTAGAATAAATTTGTCTGTTGTTTGTTTTCTACACAGGAATAACAACCAGCACTTCAAATATATATATATAATTAAAATAATACAATAATCCAGTCAGCTTCCATGTCACATCATGTTTGTTTTCTTCTATCGGTTAGAATTACCATCAGCATTTCAAATAATTTGAACAACCCTCTTCGATAGCTAAATTTAATTCATTACATCGCTATACAATCATTCTTTCAATTTAAATATGATGCGAAAGGTCTGTAGATTTCGCAATCCAATATTTAATTTCATTTATCAAAGAAAATGAAATTCAATTCACAATGCATCCAGTCTACCAATTCCACTAACGATATAAAATCAGGTCTCAAGATTGTCATAATCAACTTGGTCCGTTAGAAATTTACCCAGACGAGAAGATTAACCGGGTCAAAAAGATTCGTGGATTTGTTGGAATGAGTGGAAGTGATGTAGATACATGCTATAAGTAGGTCAAGGGGATTTATGTAGATTTCACGTTGATGGTTCTTCACTAAATGATATTAATATCAAATTGGTATATACAATATTACATTTGGGGGTCGGATTCTTTAAGGAACAGTATGATATAATATAGAATAGTAGGACTCTAAAACAGATGTCGATTCTATAGAACCTGTATTGCAACATGCATGAATATACGTGCACATAAGTATAAAAATATACGAATACGTTTAGGATTTAAGGCAAAACATTATCATTCGTTAGTAATTGGCAGCATAGCACTTCCGTGAATATGAAACGCAGTTATTAAATGTTTTTCTCATTTTATAAACTTGTAAAATAAACAACATTTCTCAATGAAATCGGTGACATTGTACGCATGAAGTGTAGACCTACATTTAATCAAGTTTTCTGCGTGGTTTACTTGGCGATGATCGTTTCGTTTAAATCAACCTCGATAAGCTCAGAGAAGAGAAATACCTAAATACCATGTAAAGAGAATTAGGATATAATAACATTCATCAGTAGGTTTAGATAGGTCACGTTTCTATCTTAATCCTAGATGCTAATGAAATAGACATATAAACAGCACGAGTAGTTCATGATTAGGGTTTAACCCAAATGATCTAAAACCAATCTTGATAATGTCTAGGACGAGAAAGCTATAAATCATAGGGAAGTATACATCACATCTACAACAGATAAAATGTTTCACTCACAACTTCTTACTTGAATGACACTAATTATTGTAAAACCTATTTTGTTATACCTATAGATGACACATTTCGTTAATTACACGTCGATAAAGTTCGGATCTAGCAGTTAAGTCCTCAAAGGAAACGTGTTCCCTGCACAAGTGCCTACTAAGATTATAACGGAATCCCCCAATGGAAACATGTTCATTATACATGCTTCCACTAAGATTCGACTGGAAACACGTTTTCTGCACATGCGCCTACTACGACTGGAGTGTTAGAACTGAACCAAGAAAACTTGTTCACTACACAAGTGCCCACCAGCGTTAAAAGAGTAATGTTTAATATTGTCGTACACGATGCCTAATATTAGTGCTTCAGAAGAGCTGAAATTTGACTCCGAACCTCCATAATGATACGTCATAAGTTGATCTGTGTTCTATAATTATATTGGTGTCGATGGATACAGAGTAAACTAAAAGATCATCATCAAACTAGGGGTTAATATGTATAAAAGGTAAATTAACGTGATTTGTTGGATGTAATATGACATCTGTTCTGTTTTATACTCTATTTACACTTTAAAATGATGGTGTTTCATCTGACATGCAAAGTGTACCCATGCGTTCGGATATGTCTGGAAGGACCGAGGTTTAGTCGTGCATACGATGGCGTGTTCGTAAAATGTCAAGCACCCTTGCACTACACACGTATGACCGACAGTAAACCTTTGAGAATATATGTCTCCTTTAATAGTAAGTGCAGGAGGACCGCACTACACGCAAAACAAACATCTACAAGATAAACCTGCGGAGAAGACAGAAAATAGACTTTGGATTTTTTTTTTTATCAAATCAAGTGAATGGATCCGAGGGCTAGCCGTCAGCTTTAATAAAATGATTTGCAAAAAAGACGTAAGAAAATAATGGGACCAATCTTGACAGTGGTCGTCTCTTCAATGGCGATAGTCTGCCAATTGACGTCAGGTGTTAGAACGTCAAAGAATTTTAACAATAAGTGTGATAATACTGACAGAATCTCGGAAACGCTAAAATAATAACTTTAGTGAGCAAACAGGAGCAAAGCCCGACAACGAGACCATTCTGCAGTACGAAGGGCTAAAACTCTACTCTTATAGTAAGTACAGGAGGACCGCACTACACGCAAATCAAACAACTACAATATAAACCTGCCACAAGTTGCATGAAATCAGAAGCGGAGTCTCCGTAGTTCAAATGACATTTATCGTCTCAAACCAAGATCTGCTAGAATGGTTACATATGGTGAAAGATCGTTTTCATTTCTAGCCCCAAACCTGTGGAATGATTTAAAACCATCTGGTTCTGATACTGATATTCGTTCTAGCCCTTCAGTACAATCTTTTAAATGTGCTCTTAAAACTTACTTATTTAAAAAGGCTTTTAATTAGATATATATTATTTTATTATATTGCATCTTTTTGTAGTCTTTTAGTTGTTTTATATATTTTCTGTTTTACTGGTATATGATTGTAAAGCGCTTCTGAACACCGTTGGTGGAATACGCGCTATATAAATGTTTTAATAATAATAATAATAATAATAATAATAAAGATGGGCGTGTCATATTCACATTGCTAGTAACATATTCAAGATTGAACATCGATAGAAAAAGAGGAATGCGGTTTAACGTCCGCTCGACAAAAACTAGTTCATTTCGAGACAAACATTTTTTATGCTTAATTTTATTTCAATAATTCGCTTGGGGTCTTCAAGTTTGATATCAACCCTACTCCTCGTCACGTAAAAGCAGTTTATCGAAAGCATGTCACTCGACTCAATTGCTGACCTTAAGATTTAACCTAAAGTTTTATTAAATCATTTATGTCTGACTGAATGTCGTTTTAAGTAATTCGCTTGGGGTCCTCAGGTTGAACATCGACCCTACTCCTTGTCACGTACACACAGATAATCGAAACCAAGCCACTTGACTACATGACAGACCTTATGATTTAACCCCAAGTTTTATTAAATAATTTATATCTGACTGAATGTCGTTTTTTTTTTAAAATACAAAGTGAGATGGGATTAAACGTCCTACTTTTAGTTCTAATATGTATTATGTAAACGGTATGCTCGTCATGCAGTATACGGCTTAATGTTTTTTTTATTTCCTTCTGCCAGGGGATCTTCAACAGACGCTTTTCTGTGCCAGACCCACCCCCCTGACCACTTGGAATACATCGTGGACAATTCCAGGTAACAACCATTGAAATTTCGTTAGAATAAATATTTCCGTAGTCCTGTATAATATGACAGACGACCTTAGCTAATGATAAAACCCACCTTCACATGATGGATGTTATAGTCACTCAGCTATAAATACAGGTTTTTATATTTAAAATATTGATGTTTAGTTATTTCATCAGATTCGTCCAATCAAGTGGAATGGAAAATAACCACCCGACATCCTTCTACTTTTACCAAATCCAATAAAGAGCATGTTTACAGGTATTGAAAATACCGTGATCATTAAAAAACAACCCACATGCAATTTACTTTTTATGCACCAAACGAAAGAGTATAAAAGGCTTGAAAGAGATTTCTATTTAACTCGATGTTATTTACGCTTGACCTCTCGTTTTGAATTTTTTATGTGTGCTGCCAATCTGGTTCTACGACCTCATATCCGACTTTAAAAAGATGTCAGGGAAGTCTTTTATTATTCATCGATTGTGACTTGTAGACGAAGCATGCCTCTCTACTGGGATAAACTAATTAGGAATGTGATTCGCGAGAGTCAGGCAACCTGACAAGAGCAATTACCACCACATATGTTCTTACGTAACAGAAACTTTGTGACAGACCAGGGACAATCGAAATGGCTCTTTTGTTTTTGATAATGGAATCGTTTAAATCACACAGAATATTGCCCAGTCACTTCTCAATAATTTTAATGGGACAGACTGTGTTTTAAAAGTTAATTTACAAAGCAATTATGGCGGACATCTGAAAGTAGTCTCAGACGCTCTATTAAAAACAAATGAACAAAATTGAAAAAGTAGGTGTTTTATTTTATCAGCAGGGATACTATTCACACGATGTCTCCGGATCCTCTTTGTCAATTTCAGTTTCATTTGACATATTATCGATATATTTGAAGGTATTTATATGGTAGGCCAAATGGAAATATTATATGCGAGGTTTGCCTGTTTTAAAGAATCTGAACAGCTAATAATAGTATCAGTTTAATTTGACTTTCCAAATAACAAGTAACAAATAATAACCAGAACCGCGTTAAACAAAATAAAATTGCACGAGGTTCAATGCCCAAAGTGTCCTATGAGTGCATGCAGTGTTTATTGAGGGCAATTGTTCCCGTACAGCGACGTTTACTGAAGACAATTAGTCCCGAAATGCACCGTTTAATCCTATTCTTCATTAAAAGCAGTTATTTTTATGTGGAGTCGGAGTCGGGGACCTCTCGATTAGTCATCTGGAACTGTCATGAACGTTTTCCACTGCTATTCACGGAGGCTTTGGGAAGAGGAAGCAGTAAATCTAAATTAACCATTATATAATGATCTACGATATTACACAAGACCTTACGACATTAAAGTTGCAGAACACCTTTATTCGGTAAGAAAAACTACTGGACCTGTTTGTTTGTCTCATCAGAACGACAACGGAAAACCGCGCCCGAGAAGCTACATCGGCCAACGCAAGGATCGTACCCGAACTCGATGCCATCTGCTTTGCGAGACAGCGACTTATTGATTGAGCCACCGTGGAACCTGGTGATTTTAAGATCGAGATTATGTCTAATAAATCTGTAGAATAAATTTGTCTGTTGATTGTTTTCTACACAGGAATAACAATCAGCACTTCACATAATTAAAATAATACAATAATCCAGTCAGCTTCCATGTGTCACATCATGTTTTTTTTTCTTTTATCGGTTAGAATTACCATCAGTATTTCAAATAATTTGAACAACCCTCTTCAATATCTTAATCTAATTCATTACATCGCTATACAATCATTCTTTCAATTTAAATATAATGCGAAAGGTCTGTAGATTTCACAATCCAATATTTAATTTCATTTATCAAAGAAAATGAAATTCAATTGACAATGCATCCAGTCTACCAATTCCACTAACGATATAAAATCAGGGTCCGTATTCAAAGGTTTTCTAAAAGTTAAGTAAAAATACTTAATTTTTCCACTTAACCAAGTGCAATACCTTAAATCGGTATTCAAAGGCTCTATTTTTCATTTGCTTGGCTATGTGAAAACTTAACTCCACACTTAAATTATGGAAAACTCACATTCGCCAAAAAGCATGAATTTCGAATTTATGGACTACCCACAACTGCCAAAAATCACGAATTTCTAACATTGCAAGCAAGTTATGCCCCCTTAAGAGCATCAACTATACTCTATTAAATTCTTAGTTTATATTACTTTGAAAATGTTTGTCGAAACATTATACACGTATTGTAACGTTTGAAAATAGTATGATTGTAATTGGAATAAATTATGATATTGTGCATCCTTGGCCGGAATGGCTGTTTTCATAGATTTTTTCCCCCTAATATTCCATCTCAAATACATTACAATAAATAGTGGCAGTATAATGATAGATATTGTAAACTTCAATTTTTTAACACTGTATCACGAATAGAAAAAAAAACAACATATTATTAGCAATACACAATGGCCTTTGCCTTCTAATTTAGACTGGAAAAATCATACAGTGTTTTTTTTTTTTATAAATCTATCATTTGCGAAATTCATAGATATTTTGTAAGTACCTACATTTTAGATTTCCAAAGGCCTGGAACGGATGGTACGTACGAAAGATGCACGTTGCATTATATTTTAACTGAATAAATACTATCGATTATGTATATGGGAATCAGATGTAAAAAAATAAATCATGCCTTGCTTCTAGCGGTAGTATAAATAATTTTAAAAAATGTATAAAGATCTTTGAATTTAACTTTATTATATGACAATTGCGGAACATGATGAAGCATGTATACAAACATGATAGATGATCGGAAAAAGATATGCTATCTCGGTGGTAATAACCTTTTGGTCTATTATGGCACCACAACATCAAAGCTGCCGACGAAAAAGGTAATATGAGGCCAGCTACGCTCGGCGACATTGTCTTTGTTTCAATCTGAATCCCCTAACATTTAAAATCGCCACTACGGGACTGCTACTACAGCGTTAAAAGAAGTAATTATAATCTCACTTAACTTTAAGGTACCTCCCGTAGGTCACTTAAAGTTAAGTGGATATTTCTCACTTAAACTGGCCTTTGAATACCACTTAAAGACTTACACTTAAAAGTTAAGGTTAAGGGAAAATTTGATACTTAACAGTGCCTTTGAATACCACTTGCCTTAACTTACAGGAAGTTACGTATATTTAAGTGAAAGCTAGTTGTTAAGTGACTATGTTAGACTTAAGATATCCTTTGAATACGGACCCAGGTCTCAAGATTGTCATAATCAACTTGGTCCGTTAGAAATTTACCCAGACGAGAAGATTAACGGGGCCAAAAAGATTCGTGGATTTGTTGGAATGGGTGGAAGTGAGGTAGAGACATGCTATAAGTAGGTCAAGGGGATTTATGTAGATTTCACGTTGATAGTTCTACACTAAAAGATATTAATATCAAATTGGTATATACGATATTACATTTGGGGGTCGAATTCTTTAAGGAACATATGATATAATATAGAATAGCAGAGCTCTAAACCAGATGTCGATTCCATAGAACCTGCATTGAAACATGCATGAATATACGTGTATATAAGTTGAAAAATATACGAATACGTTAGTAATTGGCATCATAGCACTTCCGTGAATATGAAACCCGGTTATTAAATGTTTTGCTCATTTTTGAAACTTGCAAGATAAACAACATTTCTCAATGAAATCGGTGACATTGTATGCATGAAGTGTAGACCTACATTCAATCTAGTTTTCTGCGTGGTTTACTTGGAGATGATCGTTTCGTTTAAACCAACCTCGATAAATCCAGAGAAGAGAAATACCTAAATACCATGTAAAGAGAATTAGGATATTATAACATTCATCAGTAGGTTTAGACAGGTCACGTTCCTATCTTAATCCTAGATGCTAATGAAATAGACATATAAACCACAAACAGCACGAGTAGTTCATGATTAGGGTTTAACCCAAATGGTCTAAAACAAATCATGATAATGTCTAGGACGAGAAAGCTATAAATCATAGGGAAACATACACCACATCTACAACAGACAATATGTTTCACTCACAACTTATTACTTGAATGACACCAATTATTGTGAAACCTATTTTTAGTCATACCTACAGATGACACATTTCGTAAATGACACGTCGATAATGTTTAAATGTAACAGTAAAGTCCTCAAAGGAAACGCGTTCTCTGCACATGCGCCCACTAAGATGATTCGACATTCGGCAAACCTCGCCAGATTCCGGTACTCTCCGTAACCTTCATCTAGACTCGGATGTATGATAGTCATTGATATGTACCTACGACCATACATTTGCGATGCGGCTTATCGACTACCGATTTACTCTAACAGGAAAACGTTCCGCGTTTACAAAAAAGTCCCAAAATCTGGTTAAGCTGCCCACACCCGTTGGTGGAGTCGTCCACACGACTTAGTATAATTTCTGGACACATAATGTATTTGTAAATAGTATAGTTTTTTCTGCGTGGTCACCCTTTCTCTCGGTAAATAAACAACAAAGTACAAAATTTCTGTGTATTGTAATACGTTTTTTGGAGTCGTACACACGATGTATTTTTAATTAGTATAGTTTTTTCTGCGTGGTCACCCTTTCTCCCGGCAAATAAACAACAAAGTAAATCGTTTTATTCCATAAATAACAAATTCATAAACAAATTTAGTTGTGGACGACATCACTAATAGTTGTTGACGACATCACAAATGCCTTGTGGACGACTCCACCAACTGTTGTGGACGACTTCGCTTGTGGAAGACTTGACTGGCACCCATCTCCTGGGGGCAACCATGTTTATCCGGGTCCTTTAAAATAGTTCCAAAATGGCGGACTACATCATACAGCCGAGTCTAGATATAGGGCACCGGAATCTGTCGAGGTTTGCCGAATGATGATTCGAATGTTAGAAGTGAATCCCCCAATGGAAACATGTTCTCTACACATGCGCCTACCACTATTGAACTGAACCAAGGAAACAAGTTCACTACACAAGTCTTGTTTAGTGCCCACCAGCCTTAATAGAATAATGTTTAATATTTTCGTACACGATGCCGAATATTAGTGCTTCAAAATATACATATTTGGAGATCAATAGCCACTTGTCCGGTTGTTTAAATATAAATACAGCGATAGATAGATAGATAAATAAATACTTGTTGATACCTGTACCACACTGACATACAAATTACATGTACACGAGTGTGGCGAACAATAACCAGAACATTCACCCATTTCACCGTCATTGCAAGGGCCCCAGTGAAATCATGTTCCTGTGCAACGGATACTGTCTTATAACTATTATCCGTTGCTTTCACAGCCGACTATTCTCGTCACTAATTTTGATTGGTCGAGGGAATATTCCAGTAGCCATTGAGATTCCTTGAAACTAAATTTTCCGCGAAATATTCGAATAACAAGACGCTTGATCTCCAGTAGAAACCCCTATTTATGTTTATCGAGTCACAAAGGTCAAAGGGGACAAAGGGCAAGGCTGTCAACATTCCATCATCATGGCTGATCGTATCACGTTTTGTCGAATATTGGAATTATTGGAGTAAAAAACCGACGATTGTTATTTTCCCGGCTTTTCTTGTTAACAATGAACTTAATGAGATTCGGGGTTATCACTGCCGCTACTCCATATGTTACGAGGTAGTTAATTGGACAAATCGAATAGTGACGTAGGTTCTACAAAGGGAGGTTATTACTCATAAGTGACGAGAATATGGTGCTGCGTAAGCAACGGATAATAGTTATAAAACTAGTATACCGTTGCTTCAGGAACATGCAGTGACATATACAAATATACTTGAAGGAATCCCATTTCCTGGAAATGTCATGAAGCCTGAAGGAATAATAATATCGACCAAGTAACCTTATTGTACCAGTGTCGAAAAAGCAGAACAAATTAGAAGAATTCATTTTGAATCCTATTTCCAGTGCAACTTTTATTTTTCTCAAATTGTTAAGACGTCTGTAGAGAGCCCAAAGAAATATCTTAACCAATTTTGACACACATCAATGAAGTAATTGCATATCCTGAAGGAGTTGGACCTGTAATGAATTTGATTGCTATGTTCACGTTAAGATGGTAAATATGATGAAGGGTCGAAGTTGGTTCTTAAAGAGCTGAAATTTAACTCCGAACTTCCATAATGATACGTCATAAGTTGGTCTGTGTTCTATAATTATATTGGTGTCGATGGATACACAGTAAACTAAAAGATCATCATCAGACTAGGGGTTAATATGTATAAAAGGTAAATTAACGTGATTTGTTAGAATATGACATCTGTTCTGTTTTATACTCTATTATGCACTTTAAAATGTTGGTGTTTCATCTGACATGCAAAGTGTCCCCATGCGTTCGGAGATGTCTGAAAGGACCGAGGTTTAGTCGCGCATACGTTGGCGTGTTCGTAAAATGTCAAGCACCCTTGCACTACACACGTATTACCGACAGTAAACCTTTGAGAATATTTGTCTCCTTTAATAGTAAGTGCAGGAGGACCGCACTACACGCGGAACAAACATCCACAAGATAAACCGGAGGAGAAGACATAAAATAAACTTTGGAATTTTCTTTATCAAATCAATTGAATGGATCCGAGGACCAGCCGTCAGCTTCACTAAAATGATTTACAAAAATGACGTAACAAAAATAATGGGACCAATCTTGACAGTGGTCGTCTCTTCAATGGCGATAGTCTGCCAATTGACGTCAAACAATTTTAACAATAAGTGTGATAATCCGGACAGAATCTCGGAAAACGCTAAAATAATAACTGTAGTGAGCAAACAGGAGCAAAGCCCGACAACGAGATCATTCTGCAGTACGAAGGGCTAAAACTCTACTCTAATAGTAAGTGCAGGAAGACCGCACTACACGCAAATCAAACATCTACAAGATAAACCTGCCACAAGTTGCATGAAATCAGAAGCGGAGCAGATGGGCGTGTCATATTGACATTGATAGTAACATATTCAAGATTTAACATCGGATAGAAAAAGAGGAATGCGGTTTAACGTCCGCTCGACAAAAACTAGTTCATTTCGAGACAAACATTTTGTATGCTTAATTTTATTTCAATAATTCGCTTGGGGTCTTCAGGTTTGATATCGACCCTACTCCTTGTCACGTACAAGCAGGTTATCGAAAGCATGCCACTCGACTCAATGGCAGACCTTATGATTTAACCCCAAGTTTTATTAAAGAACTTATATCTGACTGAATGTCGTTTTAAATAATTCGCTTGGGGTCTTCAGGTTGAACATCAACCCTAATCCTTGTCACGTACAAGCAGATAATCGAAACCACGCCACTTGATTACATGGCAGACCTTCTGATTTAACCCCAAGTTTTATTAAATAATGTATATCTGACTGAATGTCGTTTTTTTAAAATACAATGTGAAATGGGATTTAACGTCCTACCTCTGGTTATAATCTGTATTATGTAAACGGTATACTCGACATGCAATATGCCATGACAACGACGATATACGGCTTAATGTTTTTTTTATTTCCTACTGCCAGGGGATCTTCAACATACGCTTTTCTGTGCCAGACCCACCCCCCTGACCACTTGGAATACATCGTGGACTATTCCAGGTAACAACCATTGAAATTTCGTTAGAATAAATATTTCCGTAGTCCTGTATAATATGACAGAAAATCTTAGCTAATGATAGAACCCACCTTCACATGATGGATGTTATAGTCACTCAGCTATAAAAACAGGTTTTTATATTTAAAATATTGATGTGCAGTTATTTCATCAGATTCGCCCAATCAAGTGGAATGGAAAATAACCACCCGACATCCTTCTACTTTTACCAAATCCAATAAAGAGCATGTTTACAGATATTGAAAATACCGTGATCAAAAAAACAACCCACATGCAATTAACTTTTTATGCACCAAACGAAAGAGTATAAAGACTTGAAAGAGATTTCTATTTAACTCAATGTTATTTACGCTTGACCTCTTGTTTTGAATTTTTTATGTGTGCTGCCAATCTGGTTCTACGACCTCATATCCGACTTTAAAAAGATGCCAGGGAAGTATTTTATTATTCATCGATTGTGACTTGTAGACGAAGCATGCCTCTCTACTAGGATAAACTAATTAGGACTCTGATTCGCGAGAGTCGGGCAACCTGACAAGAGCAATTACCGCCACATATGTTACGTAACAGATATAGAAACTTTGTGACAGACCAGGGACAATCGAAATGGCTCTTTTGATATTGATAATGGAATGTTTAAATCGCACAGAATATTTCTCAGTCACTTCTCAATAAGTTCAATGGGACAGAATGTTTTAAAAGTTAATTTACAAAGCAATTATGGCGGACAATTATGTTACGAGGTAGTTAATTGGACAAATCGAATAGTGACGTAGGTTCTACAAAGGGAGGTTATTACTCATAAGTGACGAGAATATGGTGCTGCGTAAGCAACGGATAATAGTTATAAAACTAGTATACCGTTGCTTCAGGAACATGCAGTGACATATACAAATATACTTGAAGGAATACCCATTTCCTGGAAATGTCATGAAGCCTGAAGGAATAATAATATCGACCAAGTAACCTTATTGTACCAGTGTCGAAAAAGCAGAACAAATTAGAAGAATTCATTTTGAATCCTATTTCCAGTGCAACTTTTATTTTTCTCAAATTGTTAAGACGTCTGTAGAGAGCCCAAAGAAATATCTTAACCAATTTTGACACACATCAATGAAGTAAATTATATTTGTGATTGCATATCCTGAAGGAGTTAGACCTGTAAATAATTTGATTGCCATGTTCACGTTAAGATGGTAAATATGATGAATGGTGGAAGTTGGTTCTTGAAGAGCTGAAATTTGACTAACAACTTCCATAATAATACGTCATAAGTTGGTCTGTGTTCTATAATTATATTGGTGTCGATTGATACAGAGTAAACTAAAAGACCATCATCAAACTAGGGGTTAATATGTATAAAAGGTAAATTAACGTGATTTGTTGGATGTAATATGACATCTGTTCTGTTTTATACTCCTTTATACACTTTAAAATGATGGTGTTTCATCTGACATGCAAAGTGTCCCTATGCGTTCGGATACGGCTGGAAGGACCGAAGTTTAGTCGTCCATACATTGATGTGCTCGTAAAATGTCAATCACATATGGAATTCGAAAACGAGTATGTGCCCTGGTATCACCCCCCACCACACACTCTTGCACTACACACGTAACAATACAAAACAAATTCCTTTAATTTTATCTCAAAGTAGCCCTTTAAGAATACTTGCCCCCTTTAAGTCATCTGACACAATGGGCGTGTCATTTTATATTGCTAGTATTATATTCAAGAAAAAGAGGAATGAAGTTTTCTTGTCTCAATGGCAATGTGCAATGACGATTCACGGCTTAATAACTAGACGATTTTCTGTGGCAGACTCACCATCCTGGCCACTTTGAATACATCGTGGACAATTCCAAATATCAACCATTGATAGAATAAATATTTCCGTAGTCCTTTATAATCTGACAGAAGACCTTAGCTAATGACAGAACCCACCTTCACATGATGGATGGTATAGTCTTTCAGCTATTAATATAAGTTTTTATGTTTAAATTATTGATGTTCAGTTATTTCATCAGACTCGCCCAATCAAGTAGAATGGAAAATAACCACCCGACATCCTTCTACTTTTACCAATTCCAATAAAGAGCATGTTTACAGATATTGAAAATACCGTGATAAAAAAAACTCAACCCACATGCAATTTACTTTTTATGCACCAAACGAAAGAGTATAACAGGCTTGAAAGAGATTTCTATTTAACTCAATGTTATTTACGCTTGACCTCTTGTTTTGGATTTTTTTGTGTGCTACCAATCTGGTTCTACGACCTCATATCCGACTCGGAAGTCTTTTAATATTCATCGATTGTGACTTGTAGACGAAGCATGCCTCTCTACAAGGATAAACTAATTAGGACTCTGATTCGCGAGAGTCAGGCAACCTGACAAGAGCAATTACCGCCACATATGTTCTTACGTAACAGATATAGAAACTTTGTGACAGACCAGGGACAATCGAAATGGCTCTTTTGATAATGGAATCCTTAATCGCACAGAATATTGCTCAGTCACTTCTCAATAAGTTTAATGGGGACAGACTGTGTTTTAAAAGTTAATTTACAAAGCAATTATGGCGGACATCTGAAAGTAGTCTCAGACGTTCTAGTAAGAACAAACGAACAAAATTGAAAAGTTTAAGAAAAAGTAAGTGTTTTTGTTTTACTAGCAGGAATACGAGTCAGTCACAAAGACAGTCAGACCTTGGTTCAAGAAGTCTCCGGATCTCCTTTGTCAATTTTAGTCCCCTTTGACATATTATCGATATATTTGAAGATATTAATGTGGGAGGCCAAAAGGAAATATAATACGGGAGGTGCCTTTTTGAATACCGTATTTCCTCTAATAAGCGCCCGGGCGCTTATTGTTTCAGCACCCCTTGACCCCCCGGCGCTTTATAGAGGCCCTGCGCTCTTTGGAGGCCCGGCGCTTATTTCTTTAATAGCAAATTAAATTTAGGGTAAAGCCGTCATTTACCATGGACATTGGGCCGGAGAATCTTTAGAGACCCGGCGCTTATTGGAGTCCCGGCGCTTTTTTTTTCAGCACCCCATGACCCCCCGGCGCTTATTAGAGGCCCGGCGCTTATTGGAGAATGAATGAATGAAATGGGGTTTAACGTCCTACGCTTAAGCACCTAACCTGGGCTAATTGAAGACGGGCATACGCCATACAGTGTGCTATGAGGGAAATTTTTGCCCGGGCAGCGGCGCTACGGCCTACACTTATATCGAATTCCAACTGCCAAGGGATCTTTTACGTGCACTCCAATGTGTACACGGGACCTCGGTTTTTCGTCCCATTCGAACGACTAGACAGCTGTCCTTGTCAGGCCCTCCTTCTGCATCACTGACAAGGGGAAATCACGCCGGAAAATCGAGATGAACTTTCTCGGCCTATGCAGGGATCGAACACTCGACCTCCAGGCTAGCGAACCAGCGCCTTATCCACTTAGCCACCGTGATCCCCGCTTATTGGAGACCCGGCGCTTATTAGAGGAAATACGGTAATCTTAACAGCTAATAATAGTATCCGTTGAATTTGATTGTCCAAATAACTAGTAGCTTATACTAACCAGAACTGCTTGGTGAGCAAGCGTCTTACTGACTGAGCCACCGCGGCTCCTGGTTATTTTAGGATCGATATCATGTCTAATAAACCTGTAGAATAAATTTGTCTGTTGATGTTTTCTACACAGGAATAATAATCAGCACTTCAAATAATTAAAATAATACAATAATCCAGTCAGCTTCCATGTATCACATCATGTTTTTTTTCTTCTTTCGGTTAGAATCACCATCATTATTCAAATAATCTGAACAACCCTCTTCAATAGATAAATCTAATTCATTACATCGCTATACAACCATTCTTTCAATTTAAATATGACGCAAAAGTTCTGTAGATTTCACAATCCAATATTTAATTTCATTTATCAAACGATATAAAATCAGGTCTCAAGATTGTCATAATCAACTTGGTCCGTTAGAAATTTACCCAGACGAGAAGATTAACCGGGTCAAAAAGATTCGTGGATTTGTTGGAATAAGTGAAAGTGATGTAGAGACATGCTATAAATAGGTCAAGGGGATTGATGTAGATTTCACATGGATGGTTCTACACTAAATGGTATTAATATCAAAGTGGTATATACGATATTATATTTGGGGGTCGGATTCTTGAAGGAACATATGATATAATATACAATATCAGGGCTCTAAAGCAGATGTCGATTTTATAGAACCTGCATTGAAACATGCATGAATATACGTACACATAAGTTGAAAAATATACGAATACGCTTAGGATTTATCATTCGCTAGTAATTGGCATCATAGCACTGCTTTGAATTTGAAACGCAGTTATTAAATGTTTTCCTCATTTTATAAACTTGCCAGATAAACAACCTTTCTCAAGGAAATCGTTGACATTGTATAATAATAATAATCGCGTCATTTTACAAGGGTAGCAAATTAGGCCTGAGGCCTTTTTCCAATTTTGCCCTTGGCACAGATCGTGCGAATGATTTCGATCATTACTGCAGGAAGAAGCCAAAGAACTCGGGGGGAAACCGAATATCCCTCTCACTTACAACGATAAAGTTCTTGCCCTGAGCTGGGATTGAACCCTCGTTGCATTGGTGAGAAGCCGCCTCTCTATCACCATGCATGAAGTGTCGACCTACATTCAATCTAGTTTTCTGCGTGGTTTACTTGGAGATGATCGTTTCGTTTAAATCAACCTCGATAAGTCCAGAGAAGAGAAATACCTAAATACCATGTAAAGAGAATTAGGATATAATAACATTCATCAGTAGGTTTAGACAGGTCACGTTCCTATCTTAATCCTAGATGCTAATGAAATAGACATATAAACCACAAACAGCACGAGTAGTTCATGATTAGGGTTTAACCCAAATGGTCTAAAACAAATCTTGATAATGTCTAGGACGAGAAAGCTATAAATCATATAAAAGTATACATCACATCTACAACAGATAATATGTTTCACTCACAACTATTGTAAAACCTATTAGTTATACCCACATATGACACATTTCGTAAATGTAGCTGTGAAGTCAGCAAAAAAAAAACGTGTTTCCTGCACATGCGCCTACTAAGATTAAACATGTTCACTAAACATGCGCCAACTAAGATGATTCGAATGTTAGAAGTGAATCCACCAATTGAAACACGTTCTCTACACATGCGCCTACCACGATTGGAGTGTTAGAACTGAACCAGGGAAACAAATTCACTACACAAGTGCCCGCCAGCCTTAAAAGAATAATGTTTAATAGCCTCGTACACGATGCCTAATAATAGTGCTTTAGAATATACATTTTTGGAGATCCATAGCCACTTGTCCGGTCATTTAAACATAAATACAGCGATAGATAGATATATAGATAAATAGATACCTGAACCGCACTGACATACAAATTGTATATGCACGAGTGATGCAAACACTAACCAGAACATGCCCCCTTTTACTGTCAATTCAAGGGCCCCAGTGACATGCGTAGCCAGGGATCCCGTTTAAGCTTATTCCGGCCATGTTTTCTCATATACAAATACAAAATATACTTTAAAAAAATCTATTTCCTGGAAATGCCACGAAGCTTGAGGGGAATAATATCGACCAATTAACCTCATTGTACCAGTGTCCAATAAACAGAGCAAATTAGAAGAATTCATTTTGAATCCTATTTCAAGTGCAACTTTTATTTTTCTCAAATTGTTAAGACGTCTGTAGATAGCCCCAGGATATATCTTAACCAATTTTGACACACAGCAATAAAGTAAATTATATTTGTGATTGCATATCCTGAAGGAGTTAGGCCTGTAATGAATTTGATTGCCATGTTCACGTTAAGATGGTAAATATGATGAAGGGTCGAAGTTGGTTCTTGAAGAGCTGAAATTTGACTCCGAACTTCCATAATGATACGTCATAAGTTGGTCTGTGTTCTATAATTATTTTGGTGTCGATGGATACACAGTAAACTAAAAGATCATCATCAAACTAGGGGTTAATATGTATAAAAGGTAAATTAACGTGATTTGTTGGATGTAATATGACATCTGTTCTGTTTTATACTATATTATACACTTTAAAATGATGTCTTTCTTCTGACATGCAAAGTGTCCCCATGCGTTCGGACACGAGTGGAAGGACCGAGGTTTAGTCGTGCATACGTTGGCGTTTTCGTAAAATGTCAAGCACATATGGAAATCGAAAACGAGTATGGTACATCCCCTTCCTCCAATATTGCACTACACACGAAACCAAGTCCTTTAACTTTATTTCAAAATGACCGACAGTAGCCTTTTGAGAATATTTGTCTCCTTTAATAGTAAGTGGAGGAGGACCACACTACACGCAAAACAAACACCTACAAGATAAACCTGCGGACAAGACAGAAATAGACATTGCAAATAAACCCAACATTATTAAACCAAGTGAATGGATCCGGGGGCCAGCGTCCACTGCGCTGTACCGTCCCGGGTCTGTTATGGCACAAGCTTCACTAAAATGATTTACAAAAAAGACGTAACAAAAATAAGGCGACCAATCTTGACAGTGGTCGTCTCTTCAATGGCGAAAGTCTGACAGTTTGCGTCAGGTGTAAGATTCGTCAACAATTTTTAACAATAAGTGCGATAATCCGGACAGAATCTGGAAAAACGCTAAAATAATAAGTGTAGTGAGCAAACAGGAGCAAAGCCCGACAACGAGAACATTCTGCAGTAAGAAGGGCTAAAACTCTACTCTAATAGCAAGTGCAGGAGGAGGGCACTACACGCAAATCAAACATCTACAAGATAAACCTGCCACAAGTTGCATGAAATCAGAAGCGGAGCAGATGGGCGTGTCATATTCACATTGCTAGTAACATATTCAAGATTTAACATCGAAAGAAAAAGAGGAATGCGATTTAACGTCCGCTCGACACAAACTAGTTCATTTCGAGACAAACACTTTTTTATGCCTAATTTTATTTCAATTATTCGCTTGGGGTCTTCAGGCTGGACATCGACCCTACTCCTTGTCACGTACAAGCAGGATATCAAAACCATGCCACTCGACTCAATGGCAGATCTTATGATTTAAAACCAAGTTTTATTAAATCATTTATATCTGACTGAATGTCGTTTTAAAAAATTCGCTTGGGGTCTTCAGGTTGGATATGTTTTTTTTTCATTTCCTACTACTACATGTTATCAATGATATATTCGTCCCATCGGAACGACTACAAGCTTTTCTGTACTAGACTCATAATCCTGACCAATCGGAATGCATCGTCGACAATTTCAAGTAACAACTATTGAAATTAGTCGTTTAGATTTCGTTAGAATAAATATTTCCGTAGACCTGTATAATATGACAGCATACCTTAGTCAATGATAGAATTAACCACCTTCACGTGATGGATGTTATAGTCACTCAGCTATAAATACAGGTTTTTATATTTAAATTATTGATGTTCAGTTATTTCATCAGATTCGCCCAATCAAGTGGAATGGAAAATAACCATCCGACATCCTTCTACTTTTACCAAATCCAATAAAGAGCATGTTTACAGATATTGAAAATACCGTGATAAAAAAAACCCCAAACCTGCATGCAATTTACTTTTTATGCACCAAACGAAAGAGTATAGGAGGCTTGAAAGAGATTTCTATTTAACTCAATGTTATTTACGCTTGACCTCTTGTTTTGGATTTTTTTTGTGTGCTGCCAATCTGGTTCTACGACCTCATATCCGACTTTAAAAAGATGTCAGGGAAATCTTTTATTATTCATCGATTGTGACTTGTAGACGAAGCATGCCTCTATACTGGGATAAACTAATTAGGACTCTGATTCGCGAGAGTCAAGCAACCTGACAAGACCAATTACCACCACATATGTTCTTACGTAACAGATATAGAAACTTTGTTACAGACCAGGGACAATCGAAATGGCTCTTTTGATAATGATAATGGAATGTTTAAATCGCATAGAATATTGCTCAGTCACTTCTCAATAATTTTAATGGGACAGACTGTGTTTTGAAAGTTAATTTACAAAGCAATTATGGCGGACATCTGAAAGTAGTCTCAGACGTTCTAGTAAGAACAAACGAACACAATTGAAAAAGTAAGTGTTTTTATTTTATCAGCAGGAATACTAGTCACACGATTTCTCCGGATCCTCTTTGTCAATTTGAGCCCCCTTTGACATATTATTGGCATATATTTGAAGATATTTATGTGGTAGGCCAAATGGAAATATAATACGAGAGGTTTGTCTGTTTTAAAGAATCTGAACAGCTTATAATAGGATCCGTTTAATTTGATTGTCCAAATAACTAGTAACTAATAATAACCAGAACTGCTTTGAGAGCCAGCGTCTTACTGACGGAGCCACCGAGTTTATGTCTAATAAACCTGTACATTTGTCTGTTGATTGTTGTCTACACAGGAATAACAATAAGCCAGTCAGCTTCCTTGTGTCACATCATGTTTTTTTCTTCTATCGGTTAGAATTACCATCAGTATTTTTAATAATTTGAACAACCCTCTTCAAAAGCTAAATCTAATTCATTACATCGCTATACAATCATTCTTTCAATTTTAATAAGACGCAAAAAGGTCTGTAGATTTCACAATCCAATATTTAATTTCATTTATGAAAGAAAATGAAATTCAATTCACAATGCATCCAGTCTACCAATTCCACTAACGATATAAAATCAGGTCTCAAGATTGTCATAATCAACTTGGTTCGTTAGAAATTTATTCAGACGAGAAGATTAACCGGGTCAAAAAGATTCGTGGATTTGTTGGAATGAGTGGAAGTGATGTAGAGACATGCTATAAGTAGGTCAAGGGGATTTATGTAGATTTCACGTTGGTAGTTCTACACTAAATGCTATTAATATCAAATTGGTATATACAATATTACATTTGGGGGTCGGATTCTTTAAGGAACATATGATATAATATAGAATAGCAGGGCTCTAAAACAGATGTCGATTCTATAGAACCGGCATTGAAACATGCATGAATATACGTGCATATAAGTTGAAATATATACGAATACGTTTAGGATTTAAGGTAAAACATTATCATACGTTAGTAATTGGCATCATAGCACTTGCGTGAATATGAAACACAGTTATTAAATGTTTTACTCATTTTATAAACTTGCAAGATAAACAACCTTTCTCAATGAAATCGGTGACATTGTATGCATGAAGTGTAGACCTACATTTAGATAAGTTTTCTGGGTGGTTTACTTGGAGATGATCGTTTCGTGTAAATACACCTCGATAAGTCCAGAGAAGAGAAAATACCTAAATACCATGCTCATTTTATAAATTTGCAAGATAAACAACCTTTCTCAATGAAATCGGTGACATTGTCTACATGAAGTGCAGACCTACATTTAATTAATATTTCTGCGTGGTTTACTTGGAGATGATCGTTTCGTTTAAATCAACCTCGATAAGTCCAGAGAAAAGAAATACCTAAATACCATGTAAAGAGAATTAGGATATAATAACATTTATCAGTAGGTTTAGACAGATCACGTTTCTATCTTAATCCTAGATGCTAATGAAATAGACATATAAACCACAAACAGCACGAGTGATTAGGGTTTAACCCAAATGGTCTAAAACAAATCTTGATAATGTCTAGGACGAGAAAGCTATAAATCATATAAAAGTATACATCACATCTACAACAGATAATATGTTTCACTCACAACTTCTTACTTGAATGACACCAATTATTGTAAAACCTATTTAGTTATACCCACAAATGACACATTTCGTAAATGTAACTGTGAAGTCAGCAAAAAAACAAAACGTGTTCCCTGCACATGCGCCTACTAAGATTAAACCTGTCCACTAAACATGCGCCAACTAAGATTATTCGAATGTTAGAAGTGAATCCACCAATTGAAACACGTTCTCTACACATGCGCCTACCACGATTGGAGTGTTAGAACTGAACCAGGGAAACAAATTCACCAAACAAGTGCCCACCAGCCTTAAAAGAATAATGTTTAATAGCCTCGTACACGATGCCTAATGGCCACTTGTACAGCGATAGATAGATATATAGATAAATAGATCTATAAATACTTGTTGATACCTGAACCGCACTGACATACAAATTGTATATGCACGAGTGTGGCAAACACTAACCAGAACATTCCCCCTTTCACTGCCAATGCAAGGGCCCCAGTGACATGCGTAGCCAGTGATCCCGTTAAAGCTTATTCCGGCCATGTTTTCTCATATACAAATATAAAATATACTTGAAGGAATCCATTTCCTGGAAATGTCATAAAGCTTGAAGGAATAATATCGACCAATTAACCTCGTGGTACCAGTGTCAAATAAACAGAACAAATTAGAAGAATTCATTTTGAATCCTATTTCAAGTGCAACTTTTATTTTTCTCAAATTGTTAAGACGTCTGTAGATAGCCCCAGGATATATCTTAACCAATTTTGACACACAGCAATGAAGTAAATTATATTTGTGATTGCATATCCTGAAGGAGTTGGACATGTAATGAATTTGATTGCCATGTTCACGTTAAGATGGTAAATATGATGAAGGGTCGAAGTTGGTTCTTGAAGAGCTGAAATTTGACTAACAACCTCCATAATGATACGTCATCAGTTGGTCTGTGTTCTATTATTATATTGGTGTCGATTTATACACAGTAAATTATATTTGTGATTGCATATCCTGAAGGTGTTGGACCTGTAATGAATTTGATTGCCATGTTCACGTTAAGATGGTAAATATGATTAAGGGTGGAAGTTGGTTCTTGAAGAGCTGAAATTTGACTAACAACTTCCATAATGATACGTCATAAGTTGGTCTGTGTTCTATAATTATATTAATGTCGATTGATACAGAGTAAACTAAAAGATCATCATCAAACTAGGGGTTAATATGTATAAAAGGTAAATTAACATGATTTGTTGGATGTAATATGACATCTGTTCTGTTTTATACCCTATTATACACTTTAAAATAATGGTGTTTCATCTCGCATGCAAAGTGTCCCTATGCGTTTGGATACTGGTGGAATGATAGGGGTTAAGTCGTGGATACGTTGGCATTTTCGTAAAATGTCATGCACATATAGAATTCGAAAACGAGTATGTGCCCTGTCCACCCCCTTGCACTAAACACGTAACCATATAAAACCAAGTCCCTTATTTTTATCAATTTTATCTCAATATGACTGACAGTAGCCCTTTGAGAATATTTGCCTCCTTTATGTCAGATGGGCGTGTCATATTCACATTACAAATAACATATAAGATTTAAAATCGAAAGAAAAGGAGAAATGAGATTTAACGCTCGCTCGACTTAAACCAGTTAATTTCGGAACAAACATATGATTAATTTTATTTCAAGAATTCGCTATGGGTCTCAAGGCTAGACCCTACTCCTGGTCACGCACAAGCGGGAAATCGAAACTGCTTGACTAAATGACAGACCTTATGATTTAACCCTGGTATTATTAAATAATTTATATCTGACTCAATGTCGGTTTTTTTAAATACAAAGTGAAATGAAATTTAGCGTTCTACTAGCTCTGAGTTCTTATCGGTATTATGATACAGGATGTACACCATGCAGTGTGCTATGCCAACGCCTAATGTTTTTTATTTCCTTCTGTCAGCGGATCTTCAACATGTTATCAATGATATATTCGTCCAATTGGAACGACTAAACGCTTTTCTAGGCTAGACTCACCACCCTGACCACTCGGAATACATCAATGACCATTCCAAGTAGCAACTATTAAAATTAGTCGTTCAGATTTCGTTAGAATACATATTTCGGTAGTCCTATATAATATGACAGAAGACCTTAGGTAATGATAGAACCCACCTTCACATGATGGATGTTATAGTCACTCAGCTATAAATGCAGGTTTTTATGTTTAAATTATTGATGTTCAGTTATTTCATCAGATTCGCCCAATCAAGTGGAATGGAAAACAAAACACCCGACATCCTTCTACTTTAACCAAATCCAATAAACAGCATGTTCACAGATATTGAAAATACCGTGATCAAAAAAAAACCAACCCACATGCAATTTACTTTTTATGCACCAAACGAAAGAGTATAAAAGGCTTGAAAGAGATTTCTATTTAACTCAATGTTATTTACGCTTGACCTCTTGTTTTGGATTTGTTTTGTGTGCTGCCAATCTGGTTCTACGACCTCATATCCGACTTTAAAAAGATGTCAGGGAAGTCTTTTATTATTCATCGATTTTAAATTGTAGACGAAGCATGCCTCTCTACTGGGATAAACTAATTAGGACTGTGATTCGCGAGAGTCAGGCAACCTGACAAGAGCAATTACCACCACATATGTTCTTACGTAACAGATAAAGAAACTTTGTGACAGACCAGGGACAATCAAAATGGCTCTTTTGGTAATGGAATCTTTAATCGCACAGAATATTGCTCAGTCACTTCTCAATAAGTTCAATGGGACAGACTGTGTTTTAAAAGTTAATTTACTAAGCAATTATGGCGGACATCTGAAAGTAGTCCCAGACGTTCTTGTAAGAACAAACGAACAAAATTGAAAAATTTAAGAAAAAGTAAGTGTTTGTGTTTTATCAACAGGAATACGAGTGACACAGCCAATCAGACTTTGGTTCATGATGTCTCCGGATCCCCTTTGTCAATTTCAGTTCCCTTTGACATATTAAAGATATATTTGGAGATATTTATGTTGGGGGCCAAAAGGAAAAATAATACGGGAGGTGTCTTTTTCAAAAATCTGAATAGCTAATAATAGTATCCGTTTAATTTGATTGTCCAAATTGCTAGTAACTAATAATAACCAGAACTTCTTTGTGACTGAGCCACCACGGCTCCTGGTTATTTCAAGATCGAGTTCATATCTAATAAACCTGTAGAATAAATCTGTCTGTTGATTGTTTTCTACACAGGAATAACAATCAGCACTTCAAATAATTAAAATAATACAATAATCCAGTCAGCTTCCATGTCACATCATGTTTTTTTCTTCTATCGGTTAGAATTTCCATCATTACTTTTAATAATTTGAACAACCCTCTTCAATAGCTAAATCTAATTCATTGAAATCGCTATACAATCATTCTTTAAATTTAAATATGATGCGAAAAGTCTGTAGATTTCACAATCCAATATTTAATTTCATTTATCAAAGAAAATGAAATTCAATTCACAATGTATCCAGTCTACCAATTCCACTAACGATATAAAATCAGGTCTCAAGATTGTCATAATCAACTTGGTCCGTTAAAAATTTACCCAGACGAGAAGATTAACCGGGTCAAAAAGATTCGTGGATTTGTTGGAATAAGTGGAAGTGATGTAGAGACATGCTAGAAGTAGGTCAAGTGGATTTATGTAGATTTCACGTTGATGGTTCTACATTAAATGATAATAATATCAAATTGGTATATACGATATTACATTTGGGGGTCGGGTTCTTGAAGGAACATATGGTATGATATAATATAGAATAGCAGGGCTCTAAAACAGATGTCGATTCTATAGAACCTGTATTGAAACATACATGAATAAACATGCACATAAGTTGAAAATATACGAATACGTTTAGGATTTAAGGCATATCATTATCATCAGTTATTTGTGACATAAGAGCACTTCCATGAATATGAAACACAGTTATTAAATGTTTTGCGTGTAGTGCAGTCCTCCTGCATTTACTATTAAGGAACATATGATATAATATAGATAGCAGGGCTCTAAAACAGATGTCGATTCTATAGAACCTGCATTGAAACATGCATGAATATACGTGCACATAAGTTGAAAAATATACTTATACGTTTATGATTTAAGGCAAAACATTATCATTCGTTAGTAATTGGCATCATAGCACTTCCGTGAATATGAAACACAGTTATTAAATGTTTTGCGTATTTTTTATACTTGCAAGATAAACAACCTTTCTCAAAAAAATCGGTGACATTGTATGCATGAAGTGTAGACCTACATTTAATCAAGTTTTTTGCGTGGTTTACTTGGAGATGATCGTTTCGTTTAAATCAACCTCGATAAGTCCAGAGAAGAGAAATACCTAAATACCATGTAAAGAGAATTAGGATAAAATAACATTCATCAGTAGGTTTAGACAGGTCACGTTCCTATCTTAATCCTAGATGCTAATGAAATAGACCATAAACCACAAACAGCACGAGTAGTTCATGATTAGGGTTTAACCCAAATGGTCTAAAACAAATCTTGATAATGTCTAGGACGAGAAAGCTATAAATCATATAAGAGTATACATCACATCTACAACAGATAATATGTTTCACTCACAATTTCTTACTTGAATGACACCAATTATTGTAGAACCTATTTTTAGTCATACCTACAAATGACACATTTCGTAAATGACACATTGTTAAAGTTCAAATGTAGCTTATTCAGGCCATGTTTTCTCAAACAAATATAAAATATACTTGAAAAGAATCCATTTCCTGGAAATGTTGTGAAGCCTGAAGGAATAATATCAACCAATTAACCTCATGGTACTAGTGTCCAATAAACAGAGCAAATTAGAAGAATTCATTTTGAATCCTATTTCCAGTGCAACTTTTATTTTTCTCAAATTGTTAAAACGTCTGTAGATAGCCCCAGGATATATCCTAACTAATTTTGACACACAGCAATGAAGTAAATTATATTTGTGATTGCATATCCTGAAGGAGATGGACCTGTAATGAATTTGATTGCCATGTTCACGTTAAGATGGTAAATATGATGAAGGGTCGAAGTTGGTTCTTGAAGAGCTGAAATTTAACTTCGAACTTCCATAATGATACGTCATAAGTTTGTCTGTATTCTATAATTATATTGGTGTCGATTGATACAGAGTAAACTAAAATATCATCATCAAACTAGGGGTTAATATGTATAAAAGGTAAATTAACGTGATTTGTTGGATGTAATTTGCCATCTGTTCTGTTTTATACTCTATTATACACTTTAAAATGATGGTGTTTCATGAATGTGATTTGTTGGATGTAGTGTGACATATGTTCTGTTTTATTCTCGATTATACACTTTAAAATGATGGATACGGGTGGAATGGTCGAGGTTAAGTCGTGCATACCTTGGCATGTTCGTAAAATTTCAAGCACATATGGAATCCGAAAACGAGTATTTGCCCTGAAACCTCACACCCCTCCCTCGTACTACACGCGTAACCATACAAACAAATTCTCTAATTTTATCTCAAAATGACCGACAGTAGCCTTTGAGAATATTTGCCTCCTTTAAGTCATCTGACACAAGTCCAATATTTCACATGATATAGTTATATAATTACAATAGTTCTTTCATATTGGATTTTATCTTTTTATCTTTTTATCTTTTAACCTCTCCGACACTTGATTTCATATTTCATTTCGCGCATCACCAACCTGTAATTGGATTCTTATTGTACTGTAATCATACATAAAAGATTCATTTTTTAAAGGAAAACTTTTGAATACAACTGAAATAACAAGAGTAATAAAAACATTTTAATAGCTTGTTTACTAACGGCATTAGGAAGTTTAGATAAAAAGCTTGCAGTTTTCGCTGGAATAGTTAAAAATAAAATAAAACCAAGTACAAACAATCCAAACCATTAAACAAAATTTGAAGTCCCAAAAAACGGTATACGCAAAATAGGGTAATGAGACAAAATAGTGTAATAAGCAAATACACAATAAAAAGAAAATATTCTGAATATTTCAGTCAAATTAGGGATACAGTTATTCTCTAGCCTCGATCGTTATTATAACCGTTGTTACGATAATAAACAAAATCTCGGTTTATCCAGCTTTACGTATATTTATCTACTTATACATCCTCGGTACACATTCCGTTCTACTCCACTATACCCTGGGTTAATCCATAGGGATTCCACGATTTCAAATCCTCTGCCCTGGCTGATTGTGATATTTTTATCGTCCAATCCCAGAAAGCGTTACTTGGAAGGGAAATAAACGAAGGGAAGTAACTCTCATGTTTTTTCAACGAAGAATACCCCAACATGGCTGCCGAAGTTCGTTCTTGCACACTTTGCAAATATGTAAACAAGTTGTATGACGTAAAAAACGTCGCTAAAGAGTCTTCGGAAGACTTATTTGTAAACTGTTCTTTGATTGGCTCGTACAGTTTAACTACATTCTGATATTTTGAAATCGTGGAATCCCTATGGATTAACCCAGGGTATAGTGGAGTAGAACGGAATGTGTACACTGGGTAACCGAGGATGCTACTTATACCGCAGCCATCTAATGCAACCGAGAGTTGATTATGTTAAGTTAATTAATGTCTAATTAACAATCAAGATAGCATAAAGGCCCTAAAGAGAGATCTGCAATAGGCAGATTAAAATCTTGCATAATGCCTGTTTAATAGAAGCCATATTGTTCAACTTAATAATGCACATTTTACTTGATACACAGGATTGATAGAACTTGAATTATCTCAGCTAACACTGGGATTGAGTTCGGGACCTCCTAGTTAGTGAATCAGTGCCTAAACGACTGGGCCACCGTTGATCGTAAACAAATAATTATTAATCTAACATTTGGCCATTACAGAACGGAATAAAACATTTTATCACTAAATTTCACGGAACTTTCTGGTCATTCCACCGTTTATTCCGTAAAAAAACAGAATTAAGTCCATTATAGAAGGGAATAAAACTTTTTATCTCTAAATTCCAAGGACATTTTCTGTATAATAATGAATATTCCGCAGAAATACATAATTCACACTATTAACACAATTTCTAAAAAAAAATTACAAAATTTGGATACATAAAAAATGGATATTTTTTACAGTGTGGGTCATCTGTTGAATTAAACTAATTATGTCATATATTTTTGGCCCACTTTAAGGTTATCTCGGATACTTCCAAAGTTTGTCATTTTTAGGCCACCTATAGTATGCCTGACCAAGCCAACATTTACTGCTGATCAGTTTTTGAACCAGGTACCGATCATTTTGGAATTATGACGTCGACATGCAAGAACAATCATGGCAAGTTTAGTATTGGCTGTACTCTTTTTTTTTAAATTAAGTTAACTAAAAAATAGCCATTTATTGTTTTAATGTATCAAATACATCAATAAGAAACTAAATTTATCTGCAGATTTTGTGATTCTGGATGACCTCGCGCCTGGTACGTTCGTGCATTTTTATGCGCGAACTCTTAGTTTTTCTATTATTGGCACGCGCACGGGCACTATTTCTTTTTCTTTTACATGTACCAAAATCTGGGATTTCGCGCGGAGGTACTTTTGAGGTATTAGTCTGTGACACTTACCACTGTACCTGTGTATCGCTAATAATGAACCGAATGTGTGAAGACAGTTCATATATATCATGCACAAAATTTTCAGTACAGAGTTGATTCACGCTCGATTTGTTGCTAAGCAAACCAATGGGATTATTTTCTCAACAGTGTATGAACTTATCCATAGCGATAATATCCTTACACCGAGAGAAATTATCTAGTCTCGGTGAAGAGAACCATGGTTGTCTGGTAGAAAATTACTTTTGTATTTTTTGGGAACGGAAAACAGTGATTTTAGAAGCAAACTAACCTGCCGCACATGAGGAAGCCATTATACTAATAATAAAAGGCGAGAACCTTTTTTGCGGCGGAGGCTTATCACTGAGTAATAGGTCAACGTTAAAACATACGTTTGCCTTATAAAAATCTAGCAAGATGGTAAATACTTACGGATCTCGATAAAAAAAAATAACATTCGGATTATAACTCTAGATAAGGTGTGTTAATTAACAAGGATTTAAATGGAATATTATAATATGTATAGGAAGCCTAGTGACGAGTGTAGTAAGTAGGCTATAGACTATAGTTTTAAGTCGAGGTTACTCGCTTTCAGTTTACTCTGTTTTTGTAATAACCAATTATGTGAGAAATACCATACTGACATTCGGTTTTGAAAAGTTGTACGGAACTAAATGCGTGTGTTAGATACTGACAGAGCAGCCCGAGTCGAACAATCGCCGCCCGAGCTGTCTTCGTCAGCTAGTTTCAAAATGGCGTACAACCAGTGCAAGTGGGAATAGACGACAATAAAATCAGAAATATGTTAGTTATTATTGTCGGACTTATTACATCACACCTTTCTAAACAAATCATAAAGCTGTGGTGTTACGGTGGCGGCATAGTATTTCACCGTAACACCACAACCACTCTAACCATTCATAATACATCTAACTATCACTACCTACACATTTCCCCTCGTCTACTTTCCCAAACGTCAACAGCACATCTCATACATCCATTTCGCTGATTAACCCTTGTACCATGTCTGCTGGATCATATGTTTTGTGGAACCGAGGCCTGTTTCTGGTTTAAAGATAAAGGAAATAATCGTGAAAGACATACTGGGACAGAGGGATCCCACGTACTCAATGATACATTGAAAAAAAAGGTAATCGGTATTTTGGTGTTAACGTTTGGAGAAAGACATCTTAATGATGATAAATATTATCTTGTTATCGGCGGGTATATCGACCTTATACAACCCCCTTCTTGACATAATAATGATCCCATCCTCTTGATGTAATGGTTATCAAGTACAGAAAAACGATGCAATGAAAACTTACAAGTCTGTAATTACTTCCTGTTTTCTTTTGATATTCCTATGGTTTTCAATTACTTTATGTTATCTGAATTTAAGAAGTGAAGATATTTTTTTAAGATGCTATTACACTCCAGGCTTCTCTAAACATACCACACAATACACCGACTTCTTAACTTGAAGAAGTGACATGAAATTGGGTAAGTTCGTTGAGTATGGTATTTTTAAAGGGGAAGTCTTAATTTTCACTGGGTCGGCGTCACAAGGGATCAGTGAATAAGGTAAAGGCTCCACAATTTAGGGAGAACTGGGGTTTAACGTCCACTTGACACAAATCAGGTCAATTCGGGTCTAACATATGGTTTAATTTTGCTTCTATAATTCGCTTGCGAGTAGGGGTCGTCAGCTATAGAACACCCGCAGAAAACCCACGAGGATGGACAGGCGACCATACCCCTTGTCACGTACAGGCGGGGAATCTAAACCACACTACTTGTCTCAATGACAGGCCGTATGATCCTATGTGCACGCGTTAAACCCTATAGACACCTAACGCCCTCACTAGCCAAGAGGTCTCAGGTTTAATCTCTCAATGAAATGAAATGGGGTTTAACGTCCTACTGTTCTGCTCCTTAAGTTTAACTGGGCTAATGAAGACAGGTAAAGAAGATGAGGTTGAATTGGAGTTTAACGACCACATGACACAAAGTAGGTCATTCCGGGACTAACATATGGTTCAATTTTATTTAAATATTTCACTTGCTTGTGCGTTGAGGTCTTTAACAGTAGGGAGAAACCGGAGCACCCGGGGAAAACCCACGAGGTGTAGAATAACCTGTTTAATGTGTCTCAAAGTTTCACCTGTTAATATTCAGTCGGTTGGAAATGATCACTGGAACAGCTTATAAGAGATTAGGTGTCTTATTCAGATACCGGCTGTGAACTTTGTCATGAGCGTTTAGCAATTGCTCGAAAATAGGGTCGAAACGTGGAAAGTTGTCACTGTCGAAACACATTTATTATCCGAGGTGATTGCTGGAAGTAGTTCATCACCAACCAAACTTGAAGATTAGAATTATGCTAGCATTGTGTGAAGCTCCTGAAAACTTTCCGGGAGGTTGTGTGGCTAGTATAACGTGTGTGGTTTAGATTATAAAGTATATCATTTAGTCAAGTGATTTAGTTTTATCCATTCCCAGCTTGTACGTGACAAGAGCCGGATCATGCCTTTAAGAGGCCCTAAGCACTTAAGACTTTGGTGCCCTTATCTTATGTGTCATTCAAAATATAAAATTGAGGGCCAAGTTATGATTAATTTACATGATTTTTTGGAAATAGTTCTCATACCTACAAACATTTGTGTGGCGGCATAGGAAAACCCTTCACATGGTGAAAAAGAAAATGTTTTTGGTATGGTTTATAAATGGTCAAAATCGGTTGATAACTTGTGGAGATATTTATAATTTACTACAAGAAATTGACATTTTCGGAAGAAAAATGAAAAGGGAGAAAATGCAGTTTTAACATAAATTTTGATATTTTACAGTTTCTGGGCCGTTTATAGTACTCATTTTCACGCAATGTCACACTATTTTTTATTTACAATAAGAAGACAATATTTATCTTTGTGCTAAGAAATAATTACAATATTTACGTGTTTTAGTTACTGTGTCTTCGAGACTTGAAGGGAGTTTAACTATAGCCTGTAGTTTACTCCTCATAACGGGCTTTATTACGGTGTGTGATATGTGTGGGTATGCAAATAGGCAACTTTATAAAGACGCCAACGAAATTGGCCGACATTGTCCAGGACTTAAAGGCACCAGAACCTTTCTGAAAGTCTGGTACGGTTCAGGGAATTTCAAAATAAATATATTTTAAATCATTTTTCTGTTTCACAACTTTGTATTTTCATAAATAAATGTTTATTAAATGTAAAAATGTTGAGAACAGAAAATTGACCTATATAATGGTTTACATTGTATTTTTTGCATTTATCTCCGCTTGAGCATGCGCGACATCTGACGGGTTTTCCTATGCCGCCACACATTTATAGATAGATAGGTTTAAGATGATACCTGAGAAAGAAAAATAAACAAAAAGTTATTTCAACGGGGCCACACTATTGAGGTCTGAGTCGTGTAGACCAACTCGAATTATTTCATTAAACACTGATGCACCATTTAAAATTTGACTATGAAAAATTATGTTTTGCCCCCTTTCCCTTGGTGCCCCTTTTTTTTGCTTAGTGTCTAATCAAGCCCTGATCGGATCTCTTAAACCCCTGCCTAGGCCAGCATGACAACATAAAAATTTTGATTGTTCATTGACAAAAACTTGTCACGATAGTACACCAAACAGGAAGTCTTCCCTTTCAAGGTGCCCCCCACCCTCCTGAATGTGGCCGGTTAACCACCCTTAACGTATCTACACAATGCGGCGGAATTCAGTATATTTGGTTTTGGAGAGGATGTCAAATTTGCACCTTAAAGCGATAATTGCATATGTTTTATGGGCATCAAAACACAATCATTTCTATTCCTATGGCTTAATAGGTTGTCGAACACTATAATGTAATCACACGAATTATTCTAATACACTTAAAATAATAATAACACTGGAAATACTAGCAAAAATACCTACAATGTTTTTTTAACGTTCCATTTAACGTTTCAACTTGAATAAGATATAGTTGCCAATTCATCAACTGGCACTTGTTAATTATAGGATTATTCCTTTACAACGCGGTCTGCGTTTAGATTCCATGTATTTAGATTCCTATGTTAACATATGTCAAACATATGAGTTTTAAAAATGTAATTATAGCTTTGAAGTAAATATTATTGGGTTGATAAACGCCACAGCCACTAATAAACATTACTATTCAATTTGGTTATCATCTGTCCAGCAGTTTAGACGATCAAATCGAAAAAAAGTTAGGAACGGCTACATAATTTTGGGGATGGGCTGAGGATGTGGCCAGCAGCGTAACAGCCATGCTGCAACACCTACAGTGGGAGTCATTAGAAACACGCCGAGTCAGGTCTAGACTAGCCATGTTCTACAAGATCACACATGAGCTGATAGAGATCCCACCGCTAGACTACCTAACACCAAGCGATAGCAGAACTAGAGGAACCAACAAGTACCGTCAACCACCAACCCACAGAGACGTGTACAAGTACTCGTTCTTTCCAAGGACCATCACAGATTGGAACAGAATGCCGAACAAAATTATACAAGCCACCAACATCGAGGAGTTCAGAGCGCAGCTAAGCAAGATCCCAGCTGCACTGCTGACCCCCAATGTGTGAAGTGAACTGCCCTGTTTTTAACCGATTTTAATTGTACATACAAGCCAGTTGGTTTTTAGCTGTCTTTCGAGATGCGCCAGTGCATATTTACACTCTACTAGAGTCAGGCACTATAGAGGAAGAAGAAGAAGAAGAAGCTTAGAACACTCCTAAGAAATCATTTTATTGTTGGCGAAATATTGGGCGGGGGGCTACGGGCTCGGAGTTGTGTCCTTTGTTGGTTCACTGGGCTAATAAGTAAACAAGATAATATTTTAAAGCTTTTATTTATTTCAAATATACATTTAATGCCGTGCAAACAGGGAAACGAGGGTAAACGTGTGACATTTAATGTCGTAACAAACGGGTAGACCATATTACTAGAAAGGTAAACAAACGGATAGACATGTACACAAAAGCAGGTCTTTTTTAATACATGTACATTCAAATTTATCAAGTCTTAATGTTGGTGTATGTAGGTGTCACTGTAACCACCAAAACAACCGCTCTTTATAATGTTTGGTTTAATGTGGTGTAGGCGTGCACTTAAAAGAACCCTTGTCAGCGGGAATTAATTCGAACTAAGAGTAGGCCATAGTGCCCCTATCTGGACAAAATATCCCCCATAGCACACTGTATGGCGTATGCCTGTCTTCATTAGCCCAATCGGCGTAGAAAGGTAGAAAGTTAAACCCCATGTCATTTCGTGTTTGAAACTAGACGATCAAAACGAAAGTAGAATATTTAACAATCGTGTTTTGTTTTCAATATAGCTTTAATAATTTCCAACCTTTATTTGTTTTGCTGTTCTATGATATGAATTAATAATTCGTGTTTCCAACATGAAATGAAATACTCCTTCTAAAACACCGAATTGTCCTACATAGGTCTCAGTAACAGACGGGGCTAAGCTATCCATCGTAGAAAACGGACAAACGCCGTGGAGATTACTAGTACCATGCGTATATACAGTGATATGGTGGGGAACTCTAGGGCAATAATCTACTTTGGAGAGTTTTTATAATAATTAATTATGTAATGTGGGAATGCACCAAAATCAAAAAAAGTTGACTCATTTTATGAGTTTGTTCCGATATTTCTGCTGGAGGTTGGTGGAAATTACAAAATACAATACTAGAGAATGTAAGTATAGATTTCCTTCAAACAGAAAGTGATTGGAAATCTTCCCCCAGAACAAAGTAAGCCATCGTACATTCTCGCAACACTTACACCACTGCGTATGACGTATGTCTAAACACTATTGGTTTAACAGCAACAAGATAACACCAACATCAATAATAGGAGGTCGTCAACTTTGTGGAATATGAAGATACAGTGTCCAATAACACACATTAAAAAGAATAAAAGTCGACGGAAAAATAATTCGCGCCATTAAGTCAATGTCACTGACAGAGTTACCTACTCCTGGTTTCACACTATTCCCACGATGCAACCGGAACTCAGCATTACCAGTCAAGCACCGCCACAGCATTTGATAGCATCCAATCTTCTTGTAACCTTGGTGTTCTAGATCCACAACATGGGCATTGTTCAAAATTAATGTTTCACGCTCTCGTTCGTGTTCTTGTTCAGAGATGATGATTTTCCTTGGTGGTGGAAACCCAGTCAACTGCAAGAATTAAAGAGTAAAGTTATCTTACATTCGAATTGCATAATGGGTAATTATCGGTAATGGTTAAGGGTGGTTGGTGATTTCCCCGTGTCAATACTGAATAACAACGTGCAGTCGTTCGGATGGGATACAAAACTTTTTCGTGCCCGTAAAAGAAATATTAGGCCACAGCGCCCCCCCCCCCCATCCTGCCCTACTGACATTCTTGCACTGTTGGTTCTCTTCTCAATATAAGATAAACCTACCTCGTCCTCCTCCTCGTCACCACCTTCAACTGGCATGACTTTAGTAAAATAGTTGACAGCAGCATATTGGATGAGCGCCGCCATATCATACACAAGGCACACGTTAAGAAACACGTCTATAGCCGTGGCGTATGGTACCCTTGGCAGACCTTCTCTGACTGTCATACCTATCTGGGCTGTACTCAATATGGTGGTCACACCTGGTAAAACATAACAAAAGTAATTTATTTATAATGCGCACATTTTCCTTGGTCGGTACACTTAAATTAAATAATCATTTTCATTTTTACAAAAACATACAGGTAATTTTAATGCCTCTTTCAAAACAATGTGAGACACTGTGATCTGACACTATTTTCGGCAATTCGAGATTTTGAATAATTCAACATTACGATATATCTAAGTGTAAAATATATGTTTTAGCACACACTGAATTCATCGGAATAAAAAATAAATAACACCAAGTACGAACAATCCAAACCATAAGACAGAATTCGAAGTCCTGAATAAACGTTATAGGCAAAATAGTGTATTCAAGCAAAATAGTATATTCAGCAAATGGACTGCTCCTTGTGTACAAAATACACGACAGCAATGGTAACAGGTGGCGCATTTTCTTTACATAATTTGCAAGTATAGATACTGAAAACAAAAATTTACTTTTGTATGTCAACTTCAACTAAAGCATTTTACCAATGGAGCCTTTTTTGTTATATTACTCCGTACTTTCGGAAAATTCAAATCGAAAATGAAACTTTGTTGGACCGAATATCAATCTAAAGTTCAATCAACGGAACATTTAAGAAAATTAGTCCATATTTTCTTTTTTGTTTCTTAAAGCTTGCTTAAACCTTTCGAACTGTCTCAATATTGTAGAAACATTTATTAATCGTGGGCCATTCGTGGCAATGATACTTGACAATCCAGATGACGAACTGTTAGTCAGCAGTCGCATAATACAAGTTGGACTCGAGCATGTATAACTTCGCTCACAGTAAAGTCATTTGATTGAAATTTTCAACATATTCCTTTTTATTAACTACATGTATAATCTAAATCTTACACAATGCACCTTTAATACAGCTAAATTTAAGGGAGCAGCATATACTAATTCATTAATTCTAGTATGAGGATTTTGTTTATTTCTAAATTTTAAAAAGAGATGGATTTTAAATTTGTTTTAGGTCATTGGACTATGATAGATTCACAGGTACCTGAAAGGATTAAAATAAAACTTCTTACTACAGCTTGACTAGATATTATAGTATAGTCAAGCAGTAGTAAGAAGTTTTATTTTAATCCCTCAAGCGCCTGTGTGTACATCATCAATTTAAACATATTCGGTAAAGTAGAAAACCTTTCGAGTTAATTTAGCAAGAATAATAATGGTTTTGAAAAAGGGATATTCGCTTAAGCCAGATTAACACAAAACACCAAATGGGTAATCTGGAGAAGTAACGTGAAAAACATAACAGGTTAATCCATAGAATTATAGTGAAATAAGTAACCATTACTTAAAGGGTCTTTATGTAAGAAAAACCTACAATAGGAAGATTTAGCTTGTACATAATGCCTGCTTAACAGAACTTTATGTCCCTATAGATGTTTATTTACCATGACATGAAATCTCCATTAGAATAATGGAAACTTTGAAGAAAGTTGGTAACAGGTTTTAAATTTGAATAACAACTATATTATAACGTTTTGATTTTTAAAGGACAGAAAGAGAAATGCTCTAAAGATTTTATCATGCAAGCCAGAATAATGTAATGTAATTAATCAGCTTTTGTTAATAATATGTATATTAATTTAGAAATTTTAACAGTATAAACTCCAATTTATGAGTTATGTACTCCCACTTACCCCCAGCCCACCACTCACAAGCCCATACTACGACAACTTCGCTTACGTGAAACAAAGTTAGGATGTTGTTTAGTGTTACCAACTAATTTTAGTGATCGCTTTTCTAATGCTATGTTCACACCTAATGCGCTTTCAAAGCGCTTTCCGTAAAACGCCCTACGGAAGGCGCTTTCGTTACCACGGGTGGCGTCACACTACAAATTAAACCGCTTTCGATTCGCATTAAAACACGTCACACTCAATGCGCATTAACAGCTTTCCCCATGCGATAAAACGGAAGTACTGCACTGGGCAAGCGCTGTTCGATCTCAACGCTGTAATGCGCGCCAGTTATATCGCTTCAGCCAATGCGCATTAGAAATGCGGTTTCGCTAAAGCGGCTTAGTTTTGGTTTAATGCGCATTGAGTGTGACGCGTTTTAGTGACTTAAGGCTTTAATGCGCATTCGATGCGCATTAAAAGGCTAGTGTGAACACAGCATAAGGTTCAATAAGTTTGTCGATGTTTTAACACCATGTTAAGGCTCAATGAGTAAAACACTGGCTCAGTCCAGAGATTCGGGTGGCCGGAATTGGTCAGCGTGGTTACCGCTTTTAGGACGTTTTGCCCGAGTGACAAGGACGGTGTCTAGTCTTTCGGATGGAATGTGCACGCCAAAGAGCCTCTGACAGTTTGAATTCGAAATCAAAGTATGCTATAATTTTCTCATAGCTTACCCTCTTCTTCATTATAGCGTAGTCGGTGAAGAGGAGTTGGACATTAAACCCTATTTACTTTCATTTGTGCAAATTAATAACAATAATTTTCCTTTACGATTATTGTATATCGGGTTGTTGATGTACAAAAATATCCCATCTTTGTGAGATTGTCTTTAAATGGCAACCTTAGAACAACGATTAATATTGCAAATTGATCTATTATGTTAATGTCTTTCTTGAAATATAATTGCGATAATGGTAATCTTTTAATCACGTAGTTACTCCGTTATTTCATCATAGGTTATGAACTCTCTGTAAAGGAAGTAAAATTGGGTTTAACGTCCTACTTTTCTGCACCAACTGGCGGATGAGGACGGGCGTTACGCCATTCAATATGCTATGGGTGTTTTTTCAAAAACAAATTAACAATGATGTGTTTACGTGCACGCTAACATAGAACTAAACCTCCATTTGTCGTCCTATCCGAGCGACTACACACGGATCTTCCCTGTAATGTCATCCGTGCTTCATCACTAGAGATACATCAGACAGTGCAAAGTTAGCTCGTTATTTGTTCTTGGTTAATAGCAATAAATGGGAGACTTGTTTTTCGATATTGAGGAATTACGAAAAACACGTTGCTTGGTTTTCGATATCCTTAAAAACTTTATTTTTTTTTATCGAATTAATGTCAATCAATAAACTTTTAAATTAATCTAAATGTAATGAATCTGTAAAAAATTGTTGTTATTCAATTGTCAAGTGTTTAGAGACAAAACAATAAATGCTAAATGTAGCTGAGCGTGGAAGGCAAATATTTATAAGATCAATGTTTTAAGATGGCTTAATCAAGTGGTGGATGCAATGGGTTATCTTTGTAACTCAGCAACATCACATAGCATAACGGAGATCGGCGGTGGTTCAGTGGGTAAGACAATGACATGAAAGTTGGTTAAATGTCCTTCTGTTCTGCTACGATTGGGCCAATGATGACGGACGTACGCCATGCGGTGTGGAATGAGGGGAACTATGCCAGAACAGCGGCGCTAAGACCTACTCTTATATCGAATTCCAACTGCCAATTGATCTTTTTAACACCAATGTAAACACGGGACCTAAGTTTTTCGTCTCATTCCAACGATTATACTTTGTCTATTGCCAGGCCCTCGGTCCTGTACCAATGACAAGGGGTAAACCACGCCGGAAAATACCGATGAACTTTCTCGGCCAATGCTTCAGGGATGGAACACATGGCTCCATAAACCAACAAGAATTACAATCGTGCTGGTTACACGAAACTGTGCTATTCCACATGAAGAAAAACAAACGATCGTTTTCATTTTTGTGCTCCCCGATTCTTCGCGTTCGATAATTTACTCTCCCGTTTTCTTATTGATCTATCTGTGAGTTAGGCTAACACTTCTACACGAAATTAGACCCATTTACACAAAAGAACATCCTTAAGTGAGCATCAAGACTATTTTGAAACATGTCGAATACAAGATGTATTATCTGGCTGGCAATAGTTTTATAATCAATCTAGCACTAAGAATCCATTAACAGGAGGCCATTTGTCACATGTACACGATTTTTTATTGTGTAAATATCTGTATTAAGCCCTGTCTAAAATAGAGCTCTCGGTGTTAATACCGTGTTACGTGCAAACATTTTAAACAATTCTTATTATTTGTTTAGTTCCAAGGCTATATTCTGTTTTCGATAACCAACACCGTCGGTTCGATTTTTTCCTGTGTGCGACTGCGTTCTAACTTTTCAACTATTATTACTACGGCATATTTATAGTGTGCCATTTCATATAACATGTTCAGGGGCACTTTACAAAGTGACAATATAATCATAAATAAACAACAAGATTATGAACATCTTAACGATTCAATACAGAGTCGGTTAAAAGCCTGATGAAATAAATGTGTTTTAAGTTGTTTTTAATAAGAATATAGAGAATGGGCTGACAATTGAAGTTTGTTTCGTTGTAGGAGCCGCGGTGGCTCTGCGAGTAAGACTAACCTAGAGGCCTCGTGTTCGATTCTGGTGTTGACCGACAATGTTCACCGAGAATTTCCAGCGTGGTTCCTCCTTGTCAGTTTAAACGGATCGAGGACCTGGCACGGTATGGGGCGAAAATTCGAGCTCCCGTGTACAAATTGACGTGTACTTAAAAGTTTCTTGGCAGTTGGAATTCGATATAAGAGTAGGTCGTAGCGCCGCTGTCCAGATAAAATTGCCCTCATAGCACACTGGTTAATTCCCGTCTACATTAGCCTAGTCGGAGCAGAACAGTATGACGTTAAACCCCATGCGAGATCCATGGTGTAAGTATGGAATGGAGTTTACTGTCTCGTCACCACAATTTATTCTTCGTTTTACGACAACGATAGTTGGAATGTCAAATAATCATGGCCTATTCGATCGAATGGAAAGAGAAACTAAAGTCCATCGGTGTACATACATATGGTTGAAAAGTCGCTGCCCGGTCACAATCTGCCGATGAGCACGTTGCATAGGATATGTCCCTATTCATAAGGTAAGTCTGTACAGGCGTGTAGGACGTTAAAACCAATTTCACTTCATTTTCATTTAATATTGAAGGCGGGGGAAGGTGGGTGTGACATCCTACTTTTCTGTACTGACTGGGATAATGAAGACGGTCATACAGTGTTCTATGAGAGAAATCTTTTCTGGACCGCAGCAATATGGCCTCTCTTATTTCGATATCCAATATCAAAGATCCTCTTGCGTGTGTGCCAAAGTGTACACGTAACCTCGTTTTTTTTCATGTCATCCGAACGACTAGAAACTGTTCCAGACCAATAGTGGGAGCGAGCACGAGACCTCCTTGGCAAGAGATCCAGCGTCTTACTCGCTGACCCACCGCGGCTCTTATAGGTGTGTGGAAATGACCACGGCTAAATTTCAACTTATCTTGTATAGAACAGCCATTACCGAATCCAATTAATTCTCATTCTACATATCACTTATACCGCCCTTTCCCAGAAGACCTTGTATCATGCATTCAAAATGTTACGGGTATTCATTTCCGGAAGAAATCAACGCGACCATGACTTCCTTCCAGATTTTTAAATTGGTAATTTTATCCCGCCATCTAAAATACACAAACGAAGGCTGGATTTCGTTCCCTGAAACAAGAAATACACGGCCTTTGTTTGCCCTCGACTAATCTAATTTATATGCCCATTTAGTAGAAGCACTAGAGTCTACTCTACGGAGACGATATTTAAATGACGAAGCCCCGTGGATGCATGTGATTTCGTATAGAGGAAAAATTCTATTAAGTCAAGAATTCCCTCAAGTGGGAACGTGCAGAAAAATATAATGTCTTTAATTTGAAACGCGGTTCTTCTTTTACATAGACTATGAACAAACATAGACGGGAAAATATTTGAAGGGGAGTCGATGGAAGTTTTCTTAACTGTTCAATAAAACTTTTTTTTTTTAAAAAAGAGTTTAACCATGGAGTAATATAGGTTAATGGGGTGGCCTTTGTACTACTTATTTACGGGAAGCCTTGTAAATATAGCTACTATGAAAGATGTATCTTCTTCCATAATATCAGACAATGAAACGTATGAAAGCACCCGAGAGAGAGAGAGAGAGAGAGAGAGAGAGAGAGTGAGGTGGGTAACGTCCAGTCGACAAAAACTACGTCATTTTCGCCTAACGTACGGGACTTTTGTGTGAGGAAACAAGCGGTACCGGAGAAAACCCACGACGTGTAACGGGCGATCCAGCTCCTTGGCCTACGATATTTTCGCCTAACGAACAGGACTTTTGTGTGAGGAAACAAGCGGTACCGGAGAAAACCTACGACGTGTAACAGGCGATCTAGCTCCTTGACCTTCGATCCAGCGATAACTGTCAGCTCTTTATCTAATATTTCATAATGCCACTTTGAGAAAATAAAATAAAAATTTCAGTGGTTGATAATCGGATTGAGAGACACCCATCAAAGGATTATAGATAGCGCTAACTTTTTTGGGACATTTACCATGTTTGTAAATACTAAACGAAATTTGAACTTTTATTTTTTTAATATTCTTTAGAGACGTTCAACTTTCAAAATACTACAAGGGTAGAGATTTAACAGATTCCCAAATGACGTACATAGACTTCAAGCACTAATAACAACTCCAAGGATATGCCTGGAAAAGGAATAATCCGATAACGAAACCATTATGTGAGTTTCTCTTTGCCAAGCACAACCAAGGACAAGAGCTTTCTCGAACATATATTCTGTTCAATTACAGTTCAGTTTACAATTTCGAATAAACTCCCATAGCAACCCATGCATACTGGGTGAGCACTGAGCAGTTAGCGTTATATAAATATGTATTCAATTAAATTTCAATGGTAATTGTAAATATTTTAGATTATACTGGCGAAGATTCGTAAATTGTATAATTTGTTCTGATCCCGTGTTATATATAATATAGTTTATTTGCAAATACATACGTATAAGTATATGCGTATAATACAAACTGCATTTTATATATTATATAAAAAGCAGTTAGCGTCAACGTTACAGATGAGTCTGAGACGTCGACAGTGTCGCTTACCTAATAAAACTCTGGCAGGAGCTGCGTCTCGATTGATCCAGAATGAAATCCAGGATAAACTGACTATTAGATAACACGGTAAAAACGTCTGGAGGATGAAGAATCCCAAGTTCCGGTGTAAGTGTATGTGGACCTCTAACACAGACTGTGGACCTGGAAAATTAATATAAATATCTACAAAAAATTGAAAAGTTTCATTCTATGGTGATTTCTGTTTTCTTTGGGGGTATAAGATACATTTATGTGTAAAGATATCCTTAGACGGATGCTAAGTCATGAGCATGCATGCAAAGTCATTCGTTGTGGGGGTGGGGCACCAGGGGTCAGTCGCAGGTTTGAGTTCGGCGTTGACCGAGAACGATTCTCTTGAGTTTCCAGTCTGGTGTCACATTGTCAGTGCTTCAGGATGGAATAAACAACCATTGGTATGCCGTTTAATATCCCCTGACAGTTGAAAACCGAAATGAGAATTTTTGAGTGGCATTTAGCGATTGGGATACACATTAACAGAACACAGTTTTAATTGTTTTGTTTAATCTTTTGCCCTTATTGTTTTGTTATTTAATCTCTGTAAATAGCTTCACCACGAAACTCTAATATATTTGTCCCAAGTTTACCAAATGTCATTGTGCTTGATAACGATAAGAGGATACTTGTCGAAACGTCGTGCTTTGTGAATAACCAGTGATTGATTCCCATAAAAAACTGTGTTCTGTTGACATGAGAGTAGTTTGTAGCAAACTGCGTGGCGCATGCCCGCCTCCATTAGCCTTGTTTGTGCAGAACTATCAGACATTTCACGAACAGCTTTAGTTAATCTGAAGCAGGTGTTTCTTATACTAAGGTAGTTCAACGAATTCCGACGAGTCGTAGTGACTCAGTGAAAAAGACGCGGGCTAACTTGCCCGGACGTTTCGGGTTCGCTCCCGCTGATGGTGGAGAACGTTCTTTGTGATTTTTTGGCCTGGTTTCCCTTGTCAGCGGTGTAGGACATCTGTCTAGTTGTTCGAATGAAATGAAAAACCGGGGTCTCGTCTTCACATTGGTGTGCAGGTGAAAGTTCACTCTGCAGTTGGAAAATAACAGTGTATGACGTATGTGCGTGTTCATCATTAGCCAGGCCGGTCTGGTAACTCCGTTGATGCTTCACTGCCATTGAAATATTTAAAAAATTAGACTTCGGCGAACGTTATCCAAATAAATTAAAGAGAAAGAGAGAGAGAGAGAGAGGGGGGGGGGGCGAGAGAGAGAGGGAGAGAGTGAGAGAGCAAGAGGGAGAGAGAGTGAGAGACAGAGAAGAGAGCGAGAGAGAGAGATCGCGAGAGAGATGTTGTTTAACGTCCTATCGACACAAACTGCGTAATTTCCGTCCAATTTGGTAGCGCATAGGAACCTTTAGCAGTGGGAGGAAACCGGAGGACCCAGAGAAAACCCGCGCGGTCGGACAGACGACCCTACTTCTTGATACGCACAACAAAGAAATCGATACCAAATCACTTGATTCAATGACAGATCCAACCCCTGGTATCTAAAATAAATTCCTTTTACTTACCATGAGTGGTCTGATATGTTGTATTGGCAGAGTCAACCCAACCAACTTCATACGTAGCCATCGTCAATCCTGTCGGCATGTCAACATTAGGGGCATTTGGATTCCAATAATATATTATCTCATCAGTGGTATGGGCATCTAAACAATAAATAAACAGAACGGGCTTTATTTTATATGAGGGTGAATGACGACTATATACAAAGGCCAGGATTTTCTAAGCGATAAAGGTTTTGTTACCACACAAATAAGGTGGTCTTTTAGTGTGTGTTAAAATATTGTTATTTATATAGTAATAATAAGGGTAATGGTAATTAATCACGTTTACGGTTATGGGCAATGGTATTTAATTGCTTTTAATATTATACTTACTGGCAATGACAATTAATAGCTTTGAATGTTATGGGTAATGACAATTCATTACATTGTTAAAATGAGATATTAATTGTAATGATTATATTGGCACACAATGGTAATGGTTATATAATTAATTACATATACAAAACAATAGCGCCAACCCTTCCCGCATGCAACATCATAAAATAACAACACTTACAACTTGCAATAATCAACGGACAATCTGCTTTATCCATGGGAAATCTGGACAGTTTCAATGGACATCTGGCTCGGACAGTTAGTCTACAATGATATAATAATGATAGGTAATAACATTCACATAATTAATTATTTTTGTTTTGATCAACAAAACAATTATTATCTAATTCCTTTTACATAGGTATGTATTTTTCTTACGGCACCTAAAGAGAGTGGGACCACGGTGACAATAAAAATAGAATAAAATAATAAAATGAAATGAAATGAATAAAATAACACAACACAACACAACACAACACAACACGAGATGAAATACAATGATATAAACAATATAAACACACACACCCCCCCCCCCAAAAAAAAAAATAAATAAAAAAATTAATTAAACAAAAACACTATCAATGGGTAAATACGAGACTAAACGGTAAAAAGAAACTCTCAGCAAAATAAAAGAGGAAAATGTTATTATAGAAATGATAATTCTAGTTTGTGAAAGTCGCCGTTCCAATCACCATATGTATAACAAGTCAGTTAAAGAGATTGTACAACCCTTAGCGAAACAAATTGCCCACAAAATATGATTCCATGGTTTAATATGTCAGACACGAGAAGAGCTATCATGTCATTACGACCTCTATATTACCAATAATACAAATAAATTCCACATTCCGATAACGTAAAGCAGTTAAGATATCTGGGAACAAGGGTGTAATGCAGGAGACACGATGCACTTAAACGGTTCCAAGACTGTTAACCAAATTCTTCTTTTAGTCGATAGCCAGAAATAGAAACCTCCAGTCGGCCGTTAATATCCGACTAATCTTCACTGCATCAACCATGTCAGGAGAGAACATCTAATAGTTAACACCGCTAGAGACATTACACAACGCAATAACAACACGCTTCGTTTCGCTTAAAATCTTCATTTGAATTACCAACACTACAATCACCCTTTCGTCAGTCACGCTCTGAAATAATGTTATCCGGCCCTCAGACGCCCCAATTTCGTTTCGCTGTATGAGTTCCGGATTCCGGATATTACATACAAGCAACCTTGTTTTTTTTGGACAATGTTATAAGCGTCTAAATTTGCTTTTGGCCACGAATTGTATTACTGATGCAAATAATGACTCGTTCCTGTAAATAGTTTATAGTTTTGTCGAGAAAGCGATTAGCAAGTCAATAATTGAATGGGTCCGAAAACTCCGAACAATATGGACGAAGTAGTTTTAAAATAATAGTCTTATCACGAAATGACCCAACAGCGCCATAATATCATCCAATATATATTAACGTCATATTCATTCAGAATTGCACCATGTGTGTTATTCTGTTCGATATCCAGGCGATTGTTTTTCTAGCAATATGGGTCAATCAAAAATCGCAAAGGATTATAACCGTATACCTCAAGCGAAGACGTATAAAAGTAAGCATTACCCCAACTGATTTTTTGACAGTTGTTGAAAACAAACGGCGTGATTATCGTATCTGTTTAACATTTTATTCTAAAACTATACCTGAATTGAGCTAAACCTAATTAATTTATTTGAAATAAAAGTTTTGAATTTAGTTGATCTCCATATTCCCGAAGCAACGGCCCGAGAAATCCCTCTCTGGCCATTGCTGGATTCGCTTCCGATTCTTGACATTTAAGTAAATGAGTCTATTCTTCTCGTCCAATCAAATCTACTACTTACGTACAGTAACATGACATTCCGTCGTTTAATCTTGGGCCTTCCTTAATATTTTGGACAAAGATTTAAGTTATTAAAAACGTTAAAAGTCTGTTCGTTACCATACCGTAGTGTTTACTTTACGTCAATACCGATAGCCTCGTTTGTCACGCAATTAGTTTTGCTGCAATATCCTGCTATGCGCTGGTTAATATAGCATAAAAAAAAAACGTGCAGCCATGACGTAACGTTACGTAAACACAGTTGTCCTAATTAAACGTCTTGTTTTAAAGGTAATACCTTTGTAACGAATTCAGTGATTGGTCAGTAATAGGACCACTGGCCAGTCATAATTAGTGACAATAATACCCACTCAGTCCAGTAGTCAGATTAGCTCTAATCAAACGGAACACTGCGAGGAGGATGGTTGATCTCCCGTGCTGTTTGTATTAGTGGAATCAAGCAATAGCTATACGATGACTAAGTTTAGTTTCGTTTTGTTTTAAGTTTTAGCCATCGACGGCAGAAAACAAAACCAGCTTGCATACCATTACCCACATTAGATCTAACCGTAGGTCGAAACTTTAAAATGTAACATATAGCAATTACACACATTCGGAGTAGATCGAAACGCTTTCGTGTCGTGGGCCATCAAATTGAGTCAGATATTTTGGACTAACCTGAGAGTGTCAAGATACATTACAATTCTACCAAGATTCATTAGCAAATATCTGAGCCTCTGTATCTGAGGAATGATAAACGTTGGGACACATTTATAATCCAGTGACACATTCCGATAAATGTATTTCTTGTTATATTTGTAAGAATCTCTCGCCGGACTAAATCCCCTGACCTTTCTTGTCTATCGTTATTAAAGCGAGAATTTCATATTTTCTAAGAAAGTCAAAACATGATTATTTCTATATCTTTTGCTCAATAGGCTGTCATCTCACTATTATACGATTATAGGCATTATTTCCCACACTTAAAATTCATTGACACCAGAAATAATAACACAATTACCCCGCCCCTTGTTTTCCCTATTTCCCTATGGACTAGCTAACTTCAAACGTTTGAATTTGAAATTGAAAATTATGTTTTTGATAATTTCTCAACTGGCAATAGTGAATTATAGGATTAATAGGATTATTCTTTTACAAGTCTTAAAATACTGTTTTTAGATACCATCTATTTAAGGCTTTATTTTAATACATTTTAAAAATATAACTTGTAATATGAAATTGTAACTTTAAGCTGCAATATGAAAATACCACTCACCCCACCTCTGTTCTAAAATACTTTCTATATATCACCGTAATTCGCCCAAATCATCCCTCCAAAATAGCTTTAGAATGAAGGTGGGTGTACAGCGGTATGAGTATTTGTTTTCGCATATTGCAGTTTTTTAAGGATGGACAGGAAAAGTCAGAGAACTTCGTCCGTCCAGACACCATTCCGAACGGAACTATGGCGCATCGGGACTCGTTTGTTTCGATAATTGATCGCCGCAGGTATTGGTGGAGAAATTACCACGGTATTTTCTCGATGGAGGGTTGGGCTAGGAACAGTACCTGGTCCATCGAATAGTGCGACGTAACAAGGTTCAGAGTACATATTACCGATGCATTAGCAATAATACTCGGAAATTGTCGATTAACTATACACAAAATCTCAAAATCTCATTTGGCTTCCTACATACTGTGCCTTCAATATCAATTTTCCATTTCCTATTTTCGATTTTTATATCGCACGCAGAAACAATATATAGCTTTAGATTAAAACATGCAATATTTCAAGTCATCATTATTATCTAAGTTCAATAACAATGACGAAATTCACTCCATTTCCTGGTGGTAATGCTACTTTTAATTCATCATATCGGCGACATGTCAAAGTGAAATGAAGCTTTAGAATTATTCGGCATGAAATCAAATCATGGGTAGATTATTTTTTTTTTACTCTCCCGGTTTTTGCTTGTCAAATTTACAATCAAAGATTTCTGATACAACGAGAGAGATATGAGTTTTATTTATGGAGAAGATATAAAAAAACTTTTGATGTAGATAAAATGAGAAATGTTGGATTATATTGATATCTATGTTGAAAATGTATTTTCTAAAGGGGGTGTCCCAGTGAGTCATGGCGCTGGCTCACTAACCAGGGGGTAGCGGCTTCGATTCAGGTGTAGGATGAGGGAGTTCTTCGGGATTTTCAATCTGGTTTGGCCTTATCAGTGGCACAGGACGGAATGTCTGGAGGCACAATCCGAGTTCTACCCCCGCACTCGTTTGGCGCGCACGTTAAAGAAGCTTGATAGATGGAATTCGACACTATATAGGTTGTTACGCCTCTGTCCGGACAAATTGAACTCATGACACAAGGCATAGCGTATGCCCGTCTTTTTCACCCCGCTTGTTGTCGAAACGTAGGGCATTAAATCCTATGTCATTTCAAGGAAACTTCGAAGAAGGGTTTATAGACATTTGAAAGAATAAACTTCAAATAAAGACTTTCAGACTATACAAAATACAAATAGTCTCATCAGAAAATAAACTTTTCCAAAACGTACTTTAAAAAGGGTGGAACTTGCAACCACAGTGCCTAGTCGTTGGAATAGGATAGAAACTGAGGTTCCGTGTAAAAGAAGAACCCTCACAGTGGGAAATCAATTGTTATCCAGACCAAAGTTCCCTCATGGTAAACTGATTTGCGTATGTCCGCCGTTATTACCCCGGTTGCTGCGGGAAAAAAGGACGATTAACCTATTGAATTCTTGTGTAAAATCGTCTTGATTAGTATTTAGAAAATGTTTCATTCCTTTTACGTGTGTTAGACAAGGACAGTACCTGTCGAGTGGCGTCTTTATAATGCTTTATATTTCTCATTATTTGAACTGCGACATTGACGGATCACTTGAGATATATACAGTGTACATGCTACATAGATTCAGACTAAATTTCCCCTGCCGTCGTTCTTCAATAATTACATATAAATAAATGATAATGTTGAACAAACCTTCTAGACATATACAATCTCCCATCATGACGAATTCTAACAAAAGCATTGGGAACTGTTATATTATGCGCCTTGCTATTTTTACCATTTACAAAATACGTATCGGGCTTCCATATGGACTTCAAAACTTTGTTACTCAAGGTAAACTCCGTGAAATTGTCAATCTGAAAAGTGAGTCGATCGTCGTACCATCTCTGGCGAAGGTAAATTTGCATGGAGTACGCCTGAAATAGAGAATACGTTAATCTATTAATCAGTCTCGAGTAAATATAATAATAAATATATTCTCAAATAACCGTTACAATAAACAGCGTAGAGAAAACGAGAGAGAGATAAATGGGGTTTAACGTCCACTCAACACAACTAGGTCATTTTGGGACTAACGTATGATATTTAATTTTTATTTCAATAATTCGCTTGCGCGTAGGGGTCTTTAGCAGTGGGAGGAAACCGGAGTGCCCGGAGGAAACCCACGAGGTTGAGAAGGCGCCCCTATCTCCATGTCACATACGCTCACACTAGGGCTAGAAACCACAGCCGCAAGCCAGAGGTGAGCGGCCAGCTAGAGGTCAAAACGCTGCACTCTAGACCACTAGGCCATCCCAACCCCCGCGTAGACAAACAAAAGTGTAATCTAATTGATATAACATAATAATAATAAAAATAAATATACAATGCGTCAAGTTGATAGGGGAGTAACATTATAATAACATGAATATAATATACAATGTGTTAAGTTGAAAGGGAGTTTAATGTCTGTTAAATAATGAACTTAAGTACTATATTTAAAATTATTGAATAAATTATATAATTTTTATTATATTTTTAGGAATTAAGCTAGTTCTGTGTTTACTTAGGGTTGGACATTCGAATATATAATGAAACTCGTCACCTATAACTCCGAGTGTGCAGATATTGCAGGTTCTCTGTTGTCTTGGTATACTAAGCGATCTATCGGTCTCTATAGGCAGTCTTAAATTACATGTTCTAAATCTACATATTTAGATATTTCTTGATTTGCCATGTAAATTATGTTAATATGGTTCAAATTTCAATTCGTTTTTAAGTAATTTGTAATTTATACATTTCGGGAAACTATTTTCATCATATTGCCAGTTTTGCATAAATTGATTTCGGAGTATTAATGTTACTGTGTGTTTTAACCAGGATACATTTACAAGTTTTGTGTTGTATAAATATAGCTTAAACCACATTCATCAAGAATAGATTTTATAAATTTTAACCAAGGATTTGAAACGTTACCATTAAGAAAGCTGTCATATATTACTTTAAACATGATAATTGATATTTTAGAAGATTTATCAGTCAGTAGTCTAACCCAAAACGTTATAACTCTAGTTTTAATATATATTGCGATGGGGTAGAGACCCAGTTCTCCTTATACCATGTAATTCGGTGTAGATTTATTTAAGTTTAGCAGTTATTTGCCATATTTAAGGTGTATACTTTCGATTTTGTCAAGTTTTGAGAAGCCCCATATTTCACATGAATAAATTAACGACGGTTTAATAATTTTATCAAAGAGGTCTAGCTGAAATCAAGACTTATGTTATTGGTCCTACATGATTTTAATACTGAAAACATAGATTCCATGGCTTCATTTGATAAATAATTTATTGCTTTTGGGTAGTTTCCAGTTTTTGAAAAAGATAGACCTAGGTATTTAAATTCGTTTACCAGGTCTATGAGCTCATTATTGTATATAAAACTAAATTTTGGGGGGTTCCTGCCTTTTCCAAAAGCCATGATGTTTGTTTTAGACACTGGATATTTTCGTTGATACCGAGCTGGTCTTAGATAAAGTTAGTTAACACAACTTCACAATTTTCATTGTCTTGGTCATCTGATTCAGGGATTCCCGAAAATATTAAATTATATTTCATGCCCCTCATTAGGGAGTCCAATAGAGACTCACTTAAACGTTTTGTCTCACCTTGAAGTTCTGACACATTCTGTTCTAGACCGCTTATCAATACACAATTACCGTCTACGTTAGTTTCACTTCTTGAAACACTGTTCTTGACTTGTGTTAAGTCCTGTTCAAAGTTAGCTATTTTATTTTCAATTGTATTCAACCTGTCTATTACTTTATCTAATAGGATCACAGACTGTTTAATAGTTTCACCGACAAGTGGTGTTAAAGATGCATTATGTTAGTTCTGATCGTTCTTGCATTAATAAATATTTCAATAAAAGATAACGAAATTGAATATAAAGTTGGAAAAAAAGTCAAATTACTTTATTCTGTGCGATTTTTTTAATGTTTGAAGTTTTGGCATAATTTAGATTATTTATAATCGTAGCAGCGGTACTTGACAATCAAGACTAAGTCTCGCCTATCAACAGTAGCAATCTTAACATTAAACTTTTGAATGACGGCGGTGTTTCAATCTACTTTACAATCCAGAGAGTTGATTAGGGACTGTCATGTTATAAGATGTCTAATTAACAATTTATATAACATTTGGAGCCCGAAAAGAGACCTGCAATAACATGCAGATGCAGTTCTTTCACAATGTACTTTAATTATATTTATGGATGGTGACATAGCTCCGTTGGTAGAGCGTTGGGCTAATGTTACCTACGCAATTTCATATCTTTATACAACATACGTCATATATTTCCAGACAAAATCAAACATGACTTTAATCCAACTTGATTATTCAACATTTAATTAAGAAACAAATCAATATCAACAATATATAATTCCCGGCTTGGTAGCGGCCCATAGTATTTGTTTACCTAACATGTATACTGTAGTCGTTGCCGAGTTGTGTATTTCGTTTGCGGTGGTTCCCGAATGTTGACCGAACGGAATTTAACCCTTGTTGAACTGACATTCCTTTTAGAAATTTAACATTTAGAATATTGTAACTTACAATGTGTTTCAAAATTCGTCAAATGGCAATTATCGTCTGTATACGAAATGAAATGAAATGGGGTTTAACGTCCTATACTCTTCTGTTCCGACTTTATATACGGACAAACTTGAGGCATTGTTGTTGCGACTGACAATAGTAAATACGTGATTAGGAAAGACCAACGTGTTGCTTTTGTACTCTGTTCTAGTGCACTTGAAACAGCTTTTCTATTCCATTATAGTCTTACGGACATATCATAAAATACGCCATTTATTCACGAGTTCGTGATAGATATTATCAAATATTGTAAGAATTCAAATTACTCTACACATCAAAATATATAGAAAGCATGTCAAAACCAGTTAATTCTCATAGCAATTTACAGATGTCAGATTCTCAAAAATCTCAAATGATTTCCGTCGTTAACACACTACACAGATGAATATATCATTACTTTACTTTATTATGAGCCCATAAAGGAAGAGAAGTGCAAGGCAGATAAAAAATAATTGTTTTATTGTCAGATCTTAATGGCTACTCATCTCCACAATATCGTCATCTCAACAACTACGTGAATACATCCATTGTAGTATTTCAATATGGACGTTTCCTGTTGCTGATTGGTCAAATCCCACGTGGTACGCATCATTATGAAGCGAGATTGGGTTAGTAATTGCATACTGTGATATAAAGTCGCTAGCAATTATACAAATAATCAGCGGATCTACACGACGAGCATCAACAACTAATTATATAAGGGTATACAATGAAAGTGACGATAATATCAAGCGATATTCGGTAATAACCGTCAGTATATCATATAAAGTAACACTAATTGCCTTAGTATTCTATCGCGTGTTGTCACGTCAAATACGACAACCCTCTCTAAAAGTTTCCTTCGTCATATTTTTTTTTATTACTTAATATAGCGAGTCGATTCATTCTGGTGGTAATATGGTATAATAAATAATTATACTGCACGGAGTTAAAGAACATTCGGTTGATTACTAAGTTCGATTTGAAAATAACCGGATGATACATTACGCCTGTCGCAACACATTCAAGCGAGTTATAATATTTTATGATTAAATCGCGTGAAGGAAAAGTTTTTGTTCTCAAATAACAAAATAGTCTGTCAAAATCCATAATTATCTTGTGATTGATCTTTGAAATAGGTATAAACCTCTAACACCAAATCTCAACAATAAGTACGAACATCTGATACTCGATCTCGACAATAGAGAGAGAGAGAGAAATGAGGTTTAACGTCCACTCAACACAACTAGGTCATTTCGGGACTAACAAACGGACGAGGTTGAGAAGGCGTCTCTATCACCATGCCAACTACGCTCACACCAGGGCTCGAAACCACAGCCGCAAGCCAGAGGTGGCCGGCCAGCTACAGGTCGAAGCGCGGCACTCTAGACCACTAGGCCATCCCAACCACCCTGATCTCAACAATAGGTATACGAACATCTGATACCCGATCTCGACAACAGGTACGAACATCCGATACCTGCAGATCGTGTGATCGAACTCTAGATTAAGACGGGTCTCTATGCGAAGTGCGAACGAAAGCGTCTAGTTGTTCGGCTGAGACAACGAAATCAATGTCCCGTGTACACGTTGGCATGCACGCAAAAGACCATTTTAACAGAACTTGGAATTCTATCAAGAGTGGGCGGAAATTTGAAGTGGTTTCTGTTGTAACCTTATGACCACAATGAATAGTTGGTTCACTTAATATATCATAATCTTTGAGCGATATTTAGAAATTCGCATACGCAATAAACACAAAACAATAATATGGAACACATTTACAATTCTCGGAGAAGGTTCGTTTTTTATTTATATAAATTGTCCTTATCCCTTTGTAAATTATTTCAGTAAAATATTTTTAAGCCAAAGAACTAAAATTAAAATAATAACAGCGACATTTTAGTTGAGGGTTATCTCATTATATATATAATTATGTTATACGTCAATATATACATTTAATAACACTATCGCGATTAACCAGCTCTAAACTGGTAAAAATGGAAGAAAGAACATCTATTTGATTTGTCAGGTTTGGTAACTGAATGTAAACATATCGATATGTTACAGTGGTTATAATGGTATCTCAGATCTCCTACAGACATAGGGATTAACCCAGAAAGTAGGTCGGCTTATTTTCCATTAAGATCTATGACTGGACAAACCCTGCAAAACGACAACTTTTTCCAGCGAAATCATTGAACCATCAACATGGGTGAAAACCGTTTGCTAAAATGTCTTATACCATTTTTTTAAAAATTTAAAGTAAATGAATGGGACTGACTGTGTCGTTTATTATACAGTTATGTTATGATTACGTGTGCAAATCTAGAGATGGCTGTTTAGGTTAGCGTTCAGCCGTTAACGATTCGTTTACGTGCATCACAACATGATTCTCACTTTACGTTCCATTCGAACGACTAGACAACACTTTACAAGTCATCCCAGCAGATAACTATGTCAAGTCAGAAATGAAATGAAATGGGGTTTAACGTCCCACTGTTCTGCTTCTACTGGGCTAAAGGAGACGGGTCGCTGTTCGGGTAAAATGTACCTTATAGCACAATGTATGGTGTATGCCCGTCTCCATTTGTGAAGTCAGTGCAGAACAGTAGGTCGATAAAGGCAAAATGTCCCTTATAGCATAATGCATGGTGTATGCCCGTCTTCATTTGTGAAGTCAGTGCAGAACAGTAGGTCGATAAAGGCAAAATGTCCCTTATAGCATAATGCATGGTGTATGCCCGTCTTCGTTTGCACAGTCAGTGCAGAACAGTAGGGCGTTAAATCAAATTTCATTTCATTTCGTTATGAAGCTTAACAAACGCTCCGTATAAATACACCATTGCATGAATTCTTAATGAATATGAGAGTCTAGGGATATTATGAATTACATTTATTGTCTAGCTGGGGATAATAACATGTTTTCAATGATCAAGGTCTTATTTATAGGTTAAATCAGTTTTATGTTTAGCCACTGTAGATTTCAATACAATTTGGTGATATACGTGTGTTGGTTGGAAACCTTGTGGGAAGTACGGCAAATAACAGATTATGTCTCACGTCCAAGACAAATACAAATATTTCACTTACCATGTCACTTTCACTGATAGGACCCATACTTCTTATAGCAAAATCTGTTGAAATTCTCAAAGGGGCAGCTAAAGTAGAAATTGACATGCAAAAAAATAATATTACATATATCTATAAGAACAGTCTTATATTTAATATTTTAATATTATGGCCATATCCAAGGGGGGGGGGGGTCTAGTGATCTTACACGTGCGTTTGAGCCATAAAGTATGTCATTGAGTCCGGTGACTCGTCTTCTATCCCAGTATGTACGTGATAAGGTGTATGATCGCCTGTCCAAACTCGGTTGAGATTTCTCCTGGTTCTCCGTTTTCCTCTCAATGTTAAAGACCCACATGCACCATCGATTTATTGAATTAAAACTGAACAATACTATGTTAGTCTTGAAATGACATAATGCAGTTCAGTGGAGTTTACGTTAAACACACACATACTATCTGTCTCTCCCTCTCTCTCTCTCTCTCTCTCTCTGTCACTCTCTCTGCTCTCTCTCGTGGTTTACAAGGATGATTTATACAGCACACCCCGCAAGATAAAAATTGGAAACCAGACAGCTTATATAAGTTTAAGAGACATGATATTATTAGCATATTTAGCAATACTAAATTATACGCATTGATTTCTAGATTTACGGAATTAGTACAGCACACGGTAATCGTCGCGTTCATGGTCAGACTAGCCCTTGGCAAACTGACTATATGATTGAGCAAAACCGTCTGGAAAAAAAGTAACTCCAGATGGGAAGAAATTGAGATACATCCGTGCAATCTTTGTAATTTGACGCAGGGAGCCACCGTGGCTAAGTGAGTAAGGCTGGAGGTCGCGGGTTCGATACCGGTGTTGGCCGAGAAGGTTCACTTGGATTTTCCGGTGTGGTTCTCCCTTGTCAGTAGTGCAGGGCGTAGGTAAAAAAATCCCTTGGCGATTGGATTTCATTTAATAGTCGGCTGTCCGGCCAAACTTTCACTCATAGAATACTGTGGTTCCACCTTGTCATTGGTACAGGACCGAGGGCCCGGCAAAGGAAGCACACAGTATGGTCGTTCACATTAGCGTGTATGTAACAAATCCTTTGCCAGTTGAAATTCGATATAAGAATAGACAGTAGTGCCGCTGTCAAGGCAAAATTTCCCTCATAGCAATTCGTATGGCGTATGTCCGTCGTCATTGGCCCACTTGCAGCAGAACAGTAGGACTTCATTTCATTTTATTTCATTTGACGCAAAACAGATGAAAAAGTCGATGTTGATGCAGAAGAGTAAGACACCACATTTCATCCAATTTATTAACTGATTTTGCCAATTATTGTAGAACTAGCCATGCCTATGTATATATTGATGACATAACAGTTAGAGTTGAATCTATATATTTAAAGGACGATATTGGTGTCAGTCTTTATCACCTACGTTTTTGTTTTCACTCGTCTCTTCGGTCAGTTATATAGAGAGATTAGCCTACTTGTGTTTTAATTTGGCGTTGGTCATTTCCGACTCATGACACCTGTATTACTGTATTATCGTAGCAATGTTCTCTGTGTTAAAATTATATTTGGAATATGTTTAATCAGCTCTATATGTGATAATGACTGACACCAATATTGTCCTTTAATGTCTTTCAGACATGATTACCTCCTCCTTGAGGTCTCACATGCTTGTTATAGTTCAGTAATAGCTGGTCCAATAATTTGCTGACTTGCTCTCGCTTAAGATTCTCCTTGCTATTGATAAACCTAAAATAAAATACATAAAATCTATTATTTAAAACCTCATCGCGGCCGAAAGTCTATAATCATTTTCTTTATCTGAATTTAACTAACATAAGGGCTAATTACACGTGCGTTATTCGATGCCGACAGGGGCTCGAAGTTCGTGGATAGAAATGAAATATCGTTAATTTATTGGCTCAGAGTCTTAGTGAAAACAAGATGGCAGCACAAAATCCGTAAACAGAAAAGGCAACTTTAGATTGCCATAACGTCCGTTGGGTTAGTTCGATATGAATAACTTTTAGACAAAAATTATGTATAGCGTGAACGACCCTTTGAGTGTAAAGTCCATTAATTTAAAATTTAAATGATCTTTTAGTGTACATAAACCTTTAGTGTAAACGAACTTTTAATGTGTATGCCCTTTGGTGTGTATGACATTTTAGAATGAAGGGCCTTTTATTGGGGTATGTGTGACCTGTTGGTGTGTTTTAGTGTGTTTGGTAGTTATGTGTGTATAGCCTGTTAGTATGTGAGACTTTTTTTTAAGTATGAAAGACCATTTAGTCCGAGTGACCTTTTTGTATGTATTATTGTGTGAGACATTTAAGTGTGTGATACCTTTTGGTGTGTATGACCTTTAAGATGTATGACCTGTTGAATTGACTCAGTGTGTTGACACCTTTTAGTTTGAATTACATTTTAATGTGTTTATGGCCTTTAATGCGGTGTCTCTGTTTATGGTTTTTGGTATGGCGTTTTATTGTATATAACTTTTGGTATGTGTGACCTTTTAGTGTGAATGCCATATTCATTGTGTATGACCTGTTACTTTGACTGACCTTTAGTGTGTGCATTTCCGTTAGTGTGTATGGTCTTTTAGTGGTGTATGGCCTGTAATGTGTATGACCTTTGTGTGTGTGTGTGTGTGTGTGTGTGGGGGGGGGGGGTGACTTTCGGTGTGTATGAAGTTTTAGAATGAAATGCTGTGCTTTAAAAAACTATGGAAGTGTCATCGATATATATGTATTTATATCTGTGCGCTACACAGTTGTAGCTTCCTGTTCCGAATCTTTCTCGCCCTGTTTACCCACGGAGTAAATTTACCCCATAAAGTATTCACCAAAAGGAAAACTTACAGAAGAAGCATTAAACGAGACAGGGTCAGTAGGTAACTACGTCAAGTCGAGTCAATATTCGTTGTGGAAGAAACTACAGCGTCCTTTTCTTAAATACAGTTCCTGATTTAGAGAGAATTCTTACGCTAATTCCATTCATTAGGCTCCTCCCTCACCCTCATCCTCACGTCTATAAAAAGACGAAAATGTGTTTTAAACAGATATGAGCTAAGCCGGGTATAATGATGGATGTCTACAGTACGTGTAAGAAAGGGTTATTTGACCTTGGGGGGATAATCACGAACGTCGCCATAAGAGATTAATTTTACTAAAAAATGTAAACACACAAGAACACGGTTGACATTTATGGCTCTCTAAATACAAATAATGTGTTTTAATCCAATTAGTGACAATGTAAATCTTTGTAAAAATACTTAGATGGTTTTAATATCCATTCTTCTGTCACAGGGTAAAGATTTACGAACGGTTTAAAGTTTTAAAGAGACCGGCCATTTATTGCAATTGACGAATACAACCGTATTGGTGAAAGAATATACGAGAGGTGTCCTTATTAGTATGCGATCTATGTGAACATTGTTGTGCTTATTTTTCAACATAATCCCTTTGACATCGATGCACTTGGTCCACCGTTTCCCCAGCATATCCAACCCTCAGAAAACCAATGTTTGTCACGTGACCCTACAAAAAGATCATCACCAGAGATGACCTCATCTTCATCCCCAAATCTGTGGCCCCACGGGCAGGAAACATTTGAGTCAGCTGTCGTAAGTATTTCAATACTACGGCATAATATCGGCATTGATAGAAATTGCATTTACAAGCATTTTGATGATCTATTCGGTGCTTAAGGTATGTTTATTCTCCCAGCGGTTCATATTCTGCTTAGCAGAACATATGTATTAATACAGTTCAGAAGATCATAATTATTGAATTGTTTATCAGGGGCGTCCCAAACCGCTTTGATCTCTTTGACCGCAGATTTGACTGCTGATGAGGAGTTTGTAGAGTCACGTGACAAGCTGGTTTCTGGCGGAAAACGTTAATGCAAGTGCATTGATGTCAGGGGGGTTGTGTTGAAAATATGGGGAGTTTATCTCTTTTATTATCGGTAAAATCAAGAAGCAGCAAACATGAGGCAAAAGCCAAATAAAACATGGTGACATCATCACAGCTTCTCTTTAAAACTATCTTTTGCAGGTCATACCTGGGGGCAGGGGGAGTGCGAGTGGGGTGTTGCCCTGAGACCAGTTCAACTTGTCTCACCATCTTGTATTACTTTTAAAGTGCAGTTTCCTATCTCTATTCTCTTCTGTTTAGTTGGGGAGATTGAGCTGCACTGTGTATTAAAAATTCACAGTGGTACTTTTTTGTAAACAGAACTAAACGATACCAATAAACGACGGGGAATTATCAATAAGTTCTGCATTCTCACCACTTTAAGGATATCCATTTAAATTGTTCTTTGATAGTTGATTCGTGAAATACAACCTCAATTTGTTGGTCTATAACGACAGGATTATTAAACTGTTTGTTTTTATCACTCCTCAGATTTGTTTTGCAGGCTTTAAATCAGAATAAGAAATCTTCATAAATCCAGGAATAGATTGGAGATGAACTGTCTTGATTAAATCGCCAGGCCATTAGAATCAATAAAGCAGAATAATATATTGACTGTTTTCACGCTGAATATTTCACGCTCATTTGGCGTATTACCTAATAACCCATGACGTCAATGCTAAATCATGCCATACAACGCGAGACCGCGACAAGTTTCGGATAATTGTCTGCAATAATTTCCCGCTATTTAACACTATTTTATCAAGCTGTGAACTCACACAACGAGCGATAAAAAACAAATCACGGAAGAGTTTATTAGATCTGGAGTCGAGAAGCTAGGATCGTGTGGTGAATGTAAATGAAGTGTCTTTAGATTAGCGGGTGATAGATGAAGGTTTTAATACCCGTTTAAAGATAGTAATATCACCGGCCTTACATTACTTCACACCCCGACCTGTCAACAATGTCACCCTGTATTGTCAGTAAGTTAACGGATATACATCAAAAGAGATCGTGCACGGAGTTCGCACTAACTCGCAATTAATTTTTTTTACTAATTAAAAGCAACACTTTCCTACATTTCTACAACAATTTGTGCAAGGTTACAATATTTTAAACGGATTTTTGCACTGGGGGTGATCATAAAGAAGCATAACGCCAGCAGTCACCATGCCGCGCCCCTTCTTCGTGATCGCCCTCCCCCCTCAATTGCTTCAATAAAATGTAGGTGGTTTATAGTCTAAAACTATCACGCCCCTTGAATCCCAGAAAATGGTTGCCATGATCCTGGGTGTAGGAGAGTGCTTATGCTTCCTTTACATGGGTTCTTGCTTGGTGTCAGGATCCCAGTGATGAATCCACGTTCCATTCCCTGTAACCAGACGGGCATGAAACTTATCGGGATCAGCATTGTAGATGTCCAAGAGCTCACGACTCGATTCTACTCTCTGGTGTCGATTTAAGTTTCATGCTCATAAATTATATATTGTGCAAACACTTCCATGAGAAATGCCACATTCTGAAGTTATCTCGTCCATCTTTATTCTACGATCGGACACGATGAAGCCCTGGACCCGTGTAACCATATCATCTGCAATGACTTTAACAGGCCTTCCTGGCCGTGTGTCATCGTCCAAAGAGCTGCAACCCTTCTTAACCTAAGCTGACCATTTTATTCTACGATCGGACATGATTAAGCCCTGGACCCCTGCAACCATATCATCTACAATGGCTCCATGACCGTGTGTCATCTTCCAAGGAGCAAGGAGCTGCGACCCTGCTTAAACTCAGCTGACCAATTTGCAACGGCAGAATATTGAGGGACTTCCTTCCCATATATACACATTGGTCATACGTTTATGTATTTCTGCCACATTCACCCTTTCTTTCGCGACAAACTTGATAACCGCATGATGCTCTTTTTTACAGAAGGATATATGTGTTTAACAGGCTGTGAATCTCGCGTAAGGGGGTTGTTTATGCCTGTAAACTATCGTTAGATGGCCTATCTCAATAATGACATCCACGATGATGTCTTTAGGGGGGTATCAATACTTACTTCTATGAACTCATATAAGCCAATTTCGTAATTTTGATTATTCTTGCACATCTTTTACGTTAAAATCAAATTGTTTACATGTCTGTTTTTTTATTTTCGGCAAACATGTTCAAAAGAAATTTTAAAATATAAATCTTATACGTAATATTACTGCTGAGAATCGTTCGATGTATATGACAATTATAAAACACATTTTAACACGTTTAGCTATTCATATCAGAAACTTTCCTCCCCCGCGATCTTCTTTTGGTGGTATTTTGATGATTAATGCGATTTAGGGTCTCGTCTTCTTAGGCAATGCGGGCAGGTTCGTTCACAAATGAACAACAATCGCGTAATGGTTGCTTCAACAGTCTAACCTATTTAAAAGATAAGACGAAAGCGAGAAACTTTTCTTGCAGAAACCACAAACGTGATAACAGAAAAGAAACAGAAAACCCCCTTTATATGGATTGTTGATGCATTGGATTAAACACGACGGACATTATCGGACTCATTAATTTATCTGTCCATAAACGGTTGGGTCGTTTTCACTCCTGATCAAACAAGATACTCTTTTTTTCTTTCCAAGAAATCTCATTTTGTTGTTCGCGGTTTTTGTTTGATTTGCTAAATCTAGTTAGGAACTGTATAAGGTCCAAAGATAACTAGTCTTCTGTAGTTTTTCCGAAGTGTTGCGTGATTCAAACGAGCAATAAAGGCTCTAAACAATATGCGTTCATTCATCGACGTTTCAATGTACTGACAATATCGCTAATTCAATGTGTTGATTACTGGGATGTAAAGAAGAGAGAGAGAGAGAGAGAGAGATAGATAGAGAGAGAGAGAGAGGGGGAGAGAGAGGGTGTGTGTGTTTAATGTCGACTCCATAAAGACTAGGTCATTTCAGGACTAACATATGGCTCAATTTTATTTCAATAATTCGCTTGTGCGTAGGGGTCTTTAGCGTTGGGAGGAAATCAGAGGTTGGACAGGCAACCCTATTCGTTGTCACGTACCAGCCGAAATCGAAACCACACCATATGACTCAATGACAGAACGTATGATGGCAAAAATTTGGCCACCCAAACCCTCGGTTTGTATCGGAATGCAGTGTGGTTCAATGTCCTTCTCATTGGCACCATCTTGGCTATAGCATACACTTTGTCAAATGTTTGTAGGTACATTTTAACGAGCATATGCGTTGACCTCGATATTTCGTCCGATTTGAAAGACTAGACGCTTTTCTACATGTACACCAGGCCCTCCTTTTGTGAACCATTAATACGAAGACATTCATCTGACAAACTAGGTATCTGATGGTTAGTAAGTCATACCGACTGAGCCATCAAGAAACCCAGAAACATCGTCTGAGGCGTACTTTATAACATTAAAACTATTTTCTGGAATTTAGAAATTATTTATTTATATATATGCTTTTCAATTACTAAATGCTATTTTAACAAAATGTCGCTGTAACGTTAGACCTAACGTTAGTTGTAACTTTAACGTAAAACTTGAACTCAACAAGTTATTTCTTTAGATTAAGACCTGAACTCACCAGGTTGTATCTTTAAATTCATATCAGATTTAAACAGGTTGAATCTTTAACTTTAGACCGGAACTCAACAGGTTGTATCTTTAACTTTAGACCGGAACTCAACAGGTTGTATCTTGAACTTTAGATCTTTAACTTTAGATCTTTCACTTTAGATCTGCATTCAATTTGTTGTATCTGTAACTTTAGATCTGAATTCGATTGGTTGTATCTTTAACTTTAGATCTGTACTCAACTGGTTGTATCTTTAACTGTAGACCGTTTGTATCTTTAACTGTAGACCGTTTGTATCTTTAATTGTAGACCGTTTGTATCTTTAACGTCTCTTGTTCTCCTGGGACGTCGACACGGTAAACGTTATTCATTTAAAATACCACTGTCTGGTTCCCGACTTACACATGTAAACTATTTGCTTTTTGCCGGCTCAATTACATTTATTGGTCCGTCTTGATATTACACAATTACTCCTTTGATCTGGAAACGACCGTAAAGCGTTCTCCTAACGCCATTACAGTTAATAGTCGCAAAGGGAAACATTTATGGGAATTAAAAGAGACAAATTCCTGTATCGACATTGTAAAAAATGGAGAAGTGTTATTACCGGAAGCTGAAATGCCAGATGATCTGTGAATATAAGTGAGGCGCGTGATTAGCTGTAAGATGTTACAACTTGAAAGAGTTCTTGCTGTATGATAATGGTATTAAATGTCATTTAAAAAAGCAAAACCTAAGAATACCATGACATGAACTATATTATTTACCCTATTTAAAGATGTCATGACTTATAGTATTTACCTTATTTAAACTTGTCATGAACTATAGATCATTGAACGTAACATGTCATCATTACAACCACGCATATCATGATGCCATGTAATTATAATATGTATTTAGCTTATTAAAACTGGGTATAGCATGACATGAATTATAATTCAACTTATCAAAACCACGTATAGCATGACATGAACTATATATATATTTAGAAGGCAGATAGCTAGCTTATAATCTAATGTATGTCATAATGAAGTAAAGTGGAAGATTTTCTTACCTGGACGTATTTTTTATTTATTTATGCATTTATCTACCGTAAACAAAGACGTACTTGTACTTTATCTACTTTAATATATATATATATATATATATAGAGAGAAATAGGGTTTAACGTCCACTCAACACAACTAGGTCATTTCGTGACTAACTTATGGTTTTTAATTTTATTTCAATAATTCGCTTGCACGTAGGGGTCTTTAGCAGTGGGGGGAAACCGGAGCGCGGGAGGAAACACACAAAGTTGAGAGGCGCCCCTATCTCCGGACTTTATATAATTTAACTCATTAAAACCAAGGAAATCATGACATCAACTATTATTATTTATTATTTCTTTATTTAGTATATAATTATTATTTCTTTATTTGATATATAATTATCATTTATTTAATAAATGATTCAACTAATTAAAACTACGAATATAATGACACCAACTATATATAATTATTAAAACCACGTACAGCATAACATTAATTAACTATTGAACGTATTAAAACCACGTCTAGCATGATATTATTTAATTTATTAAAGCTAACGTTTTCGCACAATTTATAATAAACTATTTCGTAAGATGAAAAACTGAAACATGGCCGATTTGATCCATATTACGTGTATCTCCAGTTGCTATGTCGAAAGATACATACGTATATGTGGGATATATTTAAGGGTGATTGTAAATTCTGAAATATTGTTATTACAAGTCTTATCGTGTTTTAAACAGGGTTAAAGTCCCCTTAACAAACCACCGTTCATTCGTTTTAAACCCCTTTTTGACGTTCTGACATGTCTAAAAAACATCAACATATTTGATGGAATATTTTAGGATTGCAGTCTCCGACTTGTACATGGTGAATTGTGGAATAACACAAGAAACAAATTGGCGGAAAAATATTAATGACTTAACTAATTGATCCACAGACGAAGATACAGCTACCCTCATGAATGGTGCTCCTATGCCGGTCATCATACAGATAAAAGCTCAGTTTGTTTTAACAAATGCGGTCTCCACAGTCCAAGCCGATGCAGAAAAGTGGGAAGTTAAACCCCATTTTATTTTTCGTTTTATACCTGTGTTATTGTGTGCGCGTTTGTTTAAGATGCACTATAACGCGGCAACTAAAGGATTGGCTTCAAGAATCTTACACAAGTGTGCATTATCTAATGAACACCGTTGGGGCTCGGTGAGTAAGACTTGTCTTGCAAATCTTGAGGCGCCCTTTTGGGCGAGAAAGTTCATCGAAACCTTCGATTGCCCCCCCCGCCCCTTGTCAGTGGTGCAGGACGGAGGGCTTGGCAAGGGACAACGTAAAAAAACCTTGACAGTTGGAAATCGATATACAATGTAAGATAGACTGTAGTGTCGCTTTCAGGGCAAAATACTCCCTCATAGAAAACGATATGATGTATGCCCCCTCTCCCTTAGCCTAGTCGGTGCAGAACAGTAGGACTTTAAACCCCGTTTCATTTTTTTCATTCACACTACCAAATGCCCTATATATTTACACACTATATCCTTTTACATAATAGTGCTACTTGTGCATTTCTTGTTTTTTGGTTTTTCAATCGACACCCCGAGGAGCAATTGACAACCACTGTATGATTACCTTAAAACCATATCACTTACACAAGCTGAGTGCTTCCGGGTGTAATGGTGATGACTGATCGTTGACAATCACGCGGATCGTGTGATGAAAGCACCCCTACAGCTACCATGAAATTACCCCTGTGTTATATAAATCTTCTTGAATTCTGTAGTAGTGGTAGTGGCACGTGGATTATGATCTTGTCGCGTGAATATAATACATTTATCATGTCGATTGACACTCCCGCTGTCACCTCACATCAGATTGTAATTCAAAATAGTTATCTGCCCTTTGACCCCAGAAAAACCAGACAGATTGAGTATCTGATCATCTGCTGACTACCACAAGCTAGGCATCGTCGTCAATGGAAACATTTCAAAAGAATATCTGGAACGTAGTAACAGTGACTACCCTATTGTTAGCTTCGTTGTCCATGGACATATTTCAAAACATATCTTGGATTACTAATACTGATCGAATCGGTACTCCTGGTACATTAATTAGACAAACAAGTATTTGTCTTTAGATCATACTTCCATCCCCAACAGGAACATGTCACACAGTTAAGTAGGCACAGGCCACCTGCATAAGCTATTGGGGTTTCACCAGGATCTCGGGTATCTTACTGCGAAAGACTCGAAATATCTGATGACAACGATGTGATGTCAAATGATCATCTTCGCATCGAATGACGAACATCATGAAACCATAGAATGAAAGTGAACATGGGCAGCGAAAAGACCTCTTATATGTAACTAGTACCAAGGGGTAAGGTACCAAGCCGGCTTAATGTGAAATACCTTTTATCATCTAAGATAGCGACAGTTCACCAAAATACCAAAAACGGCTTAATGTGAAAAACCTCTCCTGTAAAATAATGACTTTTCACCAAAATACCAAAAACGGCTTAATGTGAAATACCCCTTTGTAAAATAATGACTTTTCACCAAAATACCAAAACGGCTTAATGTGAAAAACCTCTCTTGTAAAATAATGACTTTTCAACAAAATACCAAAACGGCTTAATGTGAAATACCTCTCTTGTAAAATAACGACTTTTCACTTACATAAATGATATTTTCTACTGATCAATAGCAATATAACTATAAAAACAAGGTGTTTAATTTTTGTTACAAGAACATTAAGATTTATAAGATGGAGAATGGATTCGGCGCATTGATGACGAACATCTGTCAAACTTTGCTCAAATTTGCAGGTTTTTTGACATTACGTTATAATAAATATTGTAAATATTTCTACAGGTTTTGTTATTTTATTGAAAGGGATTGTGAGGTTTATTTGACAGACGACGAATGAGGATGTCACAGTATGGAGTCGTAACCTGGTATTATACTCTAACAGATGCTGATTTATATTCTAGTGCGCATAAATACACAGTTGTAACATGTACATGTTAATAACTATCAAGCCCCAGGTCATAGATAATTATAACATGACAAACGAATAGAAATGACAAGTAAGTTAAAGGGGAATTATGGAAGATTAGAGAAAGAGCTGACAGTTCACGCTTTAATAGTTAGAAACAAGATTATGTAAAGGGAATATGCTGAAAATTTCAGCCACATTGTTACTCTCTAAACCGAGATATAAGCGATTCACTTTCAGGCCTAACCTCAGTAATCTTTACTTAAGTCTCGATTATCAATTTTTTTGATTTAATCATCAATGAGCATTGGGCAGCAAATAGGATGGCATCGAGAATTGATTAAGGTCTTTTCATGTTAATAAATGTCTAATCAATAGTTTATTTGACATTTTAGGCCTAATAAAAACTTGTAATAGGCAGATTTAGCTCTTGCATAATTTATGTTTAATAGAGGGGATAGGTATGACGTGGAAAATGTTAAAATTTGCAGCACAGTCGGCCGGAGTGGTAGATGAAGCAAATTGAGTAGAACATTTCCAAACCCAGTCCTTCACATAAAACGTGTCGTACAGGGCCTATTTTAACGTGCCTACAGGCACGCACGTGCCTCGGGATGAAAAATCCGTGCTTTGAAAATCTAAAATCCGTGCTCTGAAAAAAAGGTGTGTATATCTTTGTTAATCTGAGTGTGTACTTGAAAAATGTGCGATCATGCAATGAGCAAGTGCGACATCAGCAGTCATTGTGATTCACGTCATCTGACTTGTTATCCAGTCTCATTATTTTTCTTCACTTTCGCTTTCTGTTACAGAAGCATGGTTCACTGGTTGTTTCTTTCGCGGCGGTCCTTCGCATTGACTTGCGTTTTTGAAAATCGCTTCGAAAATACGTACCCAAGCTGATTCTTTGAATACCCTAAGACGGACAGTAACAAAGAGTTTTTTGAAGCGATTTCAAAAACTCAAGTCGTCATAACGCCTCTTCTGATTGTGATTAAGACATATTGTACTGTTACCGCCTAGCCTATGGAATGGGGGGTTACCGCCCATTTTCATTATGCGATATATAACAGTATGTTTTATCCATATCACAAGAGAGGTTACAGACCCTTCATTTCTCCAAAATTATAGCGTCGAAAATACGGGCCCTACTGATTCTTTGGACTTTTCTTTGAACATCTGATGCCCTGACAAGCGGTCGGATATTCATACATCTGTCAGTCAATTCTTTGGTATTAAAAGTGTAATATGTACTGTGATAATAATTCTGGAATTAAAAAGATTACTTCTGGTGAGTTTTATCCGATTGTTTTGTTCATAATTCATGATACGTTTGGTCACAATTTCTGAAAGCGAAGGAGCTACATTGAACTGATCACTTTCTACTCGGAAATGGTGGTTCCGGCGTTCTCTGGCGGTCGAATTTTGATTTTTTTTCGGAGCCGGGGGGAGCCCCCCCCCTCATCATTGACACGGAGACCGTGCTTCGTCAAATAATCCTTAAAATAGGCCCTATCGTGTACAGTGCGGCGTGTGTACAATTCCGTACTGCTGGTCCAACGTGAAGATAGATTCTTTAACGCAACACACTATCTTTCTGGAACATTAACAAGAAGAATCACATAACACATTATTTTGTTCACGTGCGCATTGTCCGAGATGAAAACGTTAGTTGGCGGGAGTCATTTGCGTATGTTCTTCTTCGAAATCAAATTATCGGACTATCTTTTGCGTGAACGCCGATCTTTAGACATATGTATCGGGTTTGTCTTTATAGCCTCAGACACACATTACTTTTTAAACGTTTGAAAAGTTCGCCTCGGCCTTCACACCGATTTTATCCGCCAACTTCCTAAACGTGTCGTATCTTGTACATTAGTAATCGCCATTGTATTTAGAGAAAGACGTTACTGCTGTTCGTTTGTATATCTAAAAACACTGAAAACTTTTCTGATCCAAAACCGTTTTCTTTGGTTTCTTACAAACACAGCTGACTTACAAAACATCGGTGTATAAAAGCCAGGAATAAGATGATTAACGATCAATCCGTATAAATATTTGTCCAGGATAAAATAAATATATGAATATATTTTTTCTAGGTCTGCATCTTTATGTTGCCGTCAATAGCTGCATTGATGAACATCCCAGATCAGCAAACTTAAGAATAATAGGAGCGACTTGAATCTAAAAGTCAATATTGACCAACACCCGCTTTCTGTTTGTGTATTATTAATATTTTAGCATCTGTGCAATATAATGAAAAGGATTCATATATCGAGCCACCGTAGCGATAAATAAGTTAATGAATAAATTAGTTGAAATTAAGAAAGACATCGGTAACGTTTTTATAAGTGTTGACTCTCCTCTGGCTTATGTCAATATACGACATATTTTGTTGTTGAAACAAGCATCATTTTAGAACAAGCACTAATTAATAGAAACAAATTCGTTATTGCTCTTATCAATTTTCAGGAGGTCGGCAAAAAGACAAAAATCTTACCAACCAAACCACGCCCCCCAAAATTCCTCTGAATGAATTGTTTCAATGATTGAAGTAAGCAGGACACAATTCCACGAACAACAATTACTTATTATTATTGAAATACGTTTTGTCTAGGCGCCTCTGGTCTTGATGAAGCAAAGCGAACAATAATTGTATTCCCTAAATTTGATTGAAGTCTATGCAGCGATATAGATGAACAGTTGAAAATAATAAATACTTTTAATTCTGTTCTTTTACGGTAATAGATCTCCATAAGCCGCACCAAAGCAACACAACGAGAGAGATTATGGATGTACATAATCCCGTTTCGGTTAAAATTGAAACCATGTTCAGACATGTTCAGAAGCATCCATGTTGATAGCAAATAACTAAAACCAGGCATACATGCTCCAGAAAGTAATCATATAGGCGTCTTTAGCTACATCCAGGTTGAAAATACAATCTTCATTGGACAGCTACCTTTTACACGTGTAGTAGCTTATAATTATTACTCAAGGATTAAGTTGCGGTGTGGAACTCGGATGGAAGCCACGGTGTCTCGATGAGAAAGGGGTGGGTTCTCATCGGCCATTTGCCGGCGCTGTCACCCTTTACAGTGATGCAGGAGGAAGGGCCGGGTAATAAACAACTTATAGTCGTGAAGATTTGACATTGGTGTGCACGTACCCTTGGCAGTTGGAATTCGATATAAGCGTAGGCCGTATTCCCCAATATCACACTATATAGCGTATGCCATTCGTTATTAGCCAAGTCGGCGTAGAACGTTAAACCCCATTTCGTTTCATTTCGGATAATTAACTACATATCCGAGACCGCATCTGTAAAAACATGTCGCGAATTTAATCCAAATGTAAAACAGTAATCAATCTTATGAGTCAGATTAGACTTCAAGTTCGAAGGTGGTTATCTTTTAATCAATGGTATTATTCGTTATGATTTATAAGGATATTGATGCAATTAAGGCACTGCACAGAAATAAGCATTGTGTAGATTACTCCATTATGCAATCCAGTTTATCGTATTTCCAATATGATCAATTGATCCTGATATCTCGAACAGCAGAGAACCTACACATTATACCTAATTGGCTAGATACATTATTATTTTTAACGAATAACGAATAATTGAATTTATTTTGAGTGGGTAAAAATTTGCTCAAAGAAATAATGACATAATTTGTAAAAACAGTATTAGTTGTTAATTGGCGTGAACAAAGGTTGTATCTATACACTTAACCTGACGCATCTGTTTTGATGTTTGATTATTTTGAACTGTGGGATACCAATATATTTGTATAACACCCGCAAATTAAAATTAATCCACAGTTTCATATACGTCTGATAAGACTTCAATTACATTGCCTGGAGCAAGACAATAAGGACAAATTCTAGTATAGATTTGTTGTTTCAGAGAGTACAATGTCATTAGTAGAAACTTTGTCTCCCGACATGATTTCTTCTCTCTACCTCCACTAAAGATTTTCAAACCCGAATCAATTCACGCGAATCCGCAAGGCGTTGGTTTAAAATGATGGCCTTGCACCTGCGGGTATGCAATATGACGTGCAGGTTCCTTTTTGTTTGTTAGTTGACCTTGGACACATATTTTCTGAATTCTGTCAATCGAACACGCCCCACGTGTGTTAAACAGTTGGGTTGTATGGTTGTCTGTTCGAGCACGGTTTGAGTGTCTTAAACAGTTGGACCTCGTCATCGTTTGCTTGGGTCACAATGGCCCATCGGTTTGTAATGCACTGGCTCACTTACCAACCCTGAGGCCCGAGAAAGTTGTTTGTTATTTTCAAAGTTATTTGAATACTGTGGCTAAAGCACACAATGCATGCATACTTTTATACTATCTAGCCAAGGTGTAAGGCGAGTAGACGACAAAACAAGTTTGCGGAGTCGTTTAAAAGTACCATGCAACCGGGTTTCTGTGTACATTGGCAGTGCACGTAAAAGATCCAATAACAAGTGGATTTTAGAATGACCCTCCTCGTATCTTTAAATGACCGAACAATTGACGGGCGTTAAACACTATTCCTTAAGGGCATACGGACTAGGAATTGTTTAAGAAATCAATTCAAAATAATCTACATGTACTGCATGACACACGCAAAACAAAAAACCAGTACACTTATTTCAGGGGATAAATCGTACTTGTTATTGGTAGAACAACATTGATAAATCGTTTAATGATATTCTTCTACAAATTGCGTCTAATCGATAGTTCATGATGTCATACCTGTTTTGTTAAACTGCCCCCCTAGTGGTTACTAATTGCTAGTTTTAACAAAATGTCAACCAGAATAAATATATCTCCAATAAATAGTTTAAAATAGATTTGTCTGTTTTGTTAAACTTATTCTCGAGTTATTTTCACATCGCAAACAAAATATAAAATCTTTAAATAAATATTTAAAATCGGATTGTTCGTAGTTTTAAAACTTATCCTCGAGTTGCAAATAGGGTGTTTTAGAAAATAGTTTCAATAATTGGTTCATCTGGATGCGAGTTCTGTTTTAATAGAGATATAGAGAGATAGAGAGAGAGAGATGGGAGAGAGGGAGGGAGTGAGAGAGAGAAGGTAACATTTACTCGACACCACAAACTGGGTCAATTTTATTTCAGTACTAGGGTAGCTCTTTGTGGTCTTTTACAGTGGGAAAAAAACTAGGGAACCCAGAAAAAATCCACGAGGCAAGACAGACGACCCTACTTCTTTTCACGTAATTCTAAATGCGGGAAATCGAAACCCTCGACTTTACTCAATGACATGCGTTATGTACGAAAGTGCACGCGTTAAAACATTCGGCTACCCAACACCAACCTCTCCCTTTAGTTTGTGTAGGCGATGTCAAAAACGTCTTGTCTGTGATGTCACTCTCGTTGGAAGCGAGCCTTAAGCCTCACGAACGAACGTAATATAATAAAAGTACGGAAATTAATGTAACATTTTGTGTATGTTACAGTGCATGTAAAAAAGACATGCCGTTCGCATAAATCCCATAGTCTCGTGGTTTAAATCATATCCGTTACTATAATTTTACTAGAGATTAGATTACAATTTTGAATGCATAATAATAAACACATTATGCTAACGGCTTAGTTAAGCGTGTTTGCCTCATTAACTCCAGAAGTAATATCGTCGTTAATACCGACCAGTTAACACTTGGTCAAATCGTATCATACGTTACTATAACTTTACATGCGATTAGAAAACAATTTTAAATAATAAAAACATTAAAATAAACACATTATGCTAAAGGCTTAGTTAGGCGTTTCCGCTCCATTCAACTCCTCCAGGAGTAACTTCATCGTTATTACCAATCAGATAAAAAAAACCCCAAAAAACAAAAAAATAAAATAAATATGCTAAATATTTTCTGCACCATTTAACTCCAAATATAACCACATCGTTAATAATAGGGTTTACAGCAAACCAGATGATAATTTTTAAAAAATAAATAAATAAAATAAAATGGATGATCGTAATGATTTTAGTCAAGTATCTCTGCCCCATTAACTCATTGAGTAATCATACCCGAGGGACAATATACAACCCCACGATGTTAACCGAGTGTGTAGTAGTTAAAGCCAATACACGAAGGCACCAAAGATATTCTAATAATCTATCAAACGTGCAGCATAATTTAAAGAGAAATTGATATGTTTTAACAAATCTACAATATTCCTTGTAAATATCATGAGATAGTTACTTTAGTTTTGTTCGCAAGGGAAAGACATCCGAATTAATATCCCACACTGGATTCAAACACACGATTCCTTAAAGAGACACTGTGACAATGGAGATTTTTGTGTTATCCACATTGATGACAAATAGGTGTTCAAATATTAATCTCAAAAATAGGGTTAATAGGCTCTTGGCACCGATATCAGCAGATACAAAACAAATATATTGCAACCGAATACAAACTAATGTAGGATCGGAAATCACGTGACCTCGATGTTACCGGATGTTTTTCAAATATATTCCAAGTGATTAATTACAGTTTACAGACGCATAAAGATGGCGACTTATTATCAATAGAGACTACTGTATCTTCCAATCAGCACACCTAAGTTTTACATTGTACTTGATGCTTTGTCTATTTTAATAGGTTTCCAGCTTCTGTTTGTATCATATTAACCAGCAACATTCCACGTCTAAAAGACAAATCAACTATTTACCATTAGCAAACAAAGGAACAGTACTCTTGGATTTCTATTAAATCTGTCGAGATTAATTTAATGGTCATCGTGTCCATTGACAAAATGAATTGGAGATTTTGTGGGATTTTGGCCATCATTAAAGCTTTATTCACAATGACCAATGATGGGCAAGGTTACATGTGATCATTAATGGCAAAAATCGCCCGAGACGAGAAAGACCATTTGATAGGATCAGCCATCCCATCCAATAGAAATGTGTCTAATTAACTTTTCGCTCACTGACTGTTATCGGCGAACAATAAACAGGCTTAAGCTCCGACCAAGTTCGTGTCAGGACCAGAAGAACAAGGCCATATAATACTAGTTCAAATAATCCCTTCTATAACAGATATCGATTAGTAATCGAACGACATATTTATGATCCTCAAATATCAAACGATTTACTTTGATCATTTGGAAGGTATTGCATGTTATCATTGAACGTCGTTCATAGTTATACAACTCAGTTATGCACCGATAGATTGAACGGTCGTTTCTTATTTTAAAACTTCGTTATGGACCATTAACGTGTTTTCCAGGTCAGTAATTAAATGATTTGAATCAACATGTTTCAAAGTAGTATCCGCTAATTAATTATAACAGTTCGATAAGAAATATCCGTAAAATGAACAACCTGGGTCGTACTTCAATCCTGCTAGCTAGCCCTTCTCTAAATGCATCCATGGACTCTCTCCGCCCAGTCTTATCTCTATTTAATCGCTACCTTTCTTTTATATAATGGATTACTTTGCCCTTTATAATTTTCTAAATGAAATTTATTTATATGAACAGCTGCGATGAGCTACTTCAACATATTTTAAATATAGATACCAGTTTTAAGCCATATTTATTTATTAATATCCCCAATACACCATACAGGACACATTTAGTCTACATACCTAAAGTAAAAACACAAGAAAATATCACTTTTAATGTCTTTGTACGACATTTACAGTGTGTTTTGTTTAACTTGGGAGGGGGGGGGTATAATTCAACCATTTCATTTTTCACAATAATCATATAATATGTGTTGGTATATTTGGTAGAGTTAGGTTAGTATACGGTGGTAATGGGTAGTACGGGTAAATCGTTCTGCCGATCTTCGACGGCTTCATCCGCGTTAAAACATTCTTGCATAAAGAAATTAAATATAATCCAGATTTCAACGGTATATAATCTATCGGATTTGTCTAATGGTTTGGATTGTTCGTACTTGGTTTTTTTTTATTGTAAGTGACTACTATATCTTTTTATGTCGTTTACGGGGCCAGTTTTTCATTGATATTCCTTTATGAATTCCGTTTTTGCAATATTTTAGTTTGCAACGGGATCGGCTATCGATGAAAAGAATTGGGTTTAACGTCCTACAATTCTATTCCGACTGGGCTAATTACGACGGGCAGTGGCGCTGTGGCACATTCTTATATCGAATTTCAACTGTTAAGGTTTCTTTTACGTGCTCGCCAATGTATAGAAGATACCTTGGGTGTTTCATCCTTTCGCAACGACTATATAGGTTGTCCTGTCCCGGGCTCTCCATCCTGCACCAGTTACAAGGGGAAATACGCTGAACTTATTCAGCACACATCAGGATCAAACAATGGACCCCCGCCATCTATCAAATGACGCTCAAACATGTTAAAATGACGACTTAGCATTTTGTATGGCATTGTTCACGCATAACAATTACAGTATTGATTCCAGTATTGTTTAAAAGGGCGTGTTCAACGAGGTACTCTCCAAGTTATTCATCCGCAAGTTTCAATTAATTGTCAACCGTTTGAAATAAGGTCAAAAACGCGATGTGCTGAAAATTGGATGATTGGAAATTACTGTTATGAGTAAATTTTAATTACATCTTAACAATTAGTCAATAAATAAACAACAGCCAACTTCATTGTTTTCAGTTATTTTAAAAGAAATTTGATGTTGTTTGAAGTTGTTACCCGTAGACTCGTCGATTGTATTTCTTTTTTTTCAGGAAACTTTGCCTATTATCACTTTTAGTGGCTGTCTACTGGAGTGCAGCAGCGTTACACTCGATTAAAGTATAGTTTAATTATAATGAGCAAGTGTTTCCGGATGACTGAGAGGGATTATAAGTATTGAATTCATAATGGCCACTAGCCTTATTATTTATTGTCGATCATAATAGTCTGGATTATAATTGTCAATTGCACAAGATTGATTTATTCAGCCGGAAGTCGATAAGGTGGTGTTTATTATCCCGAAAGTCACAGCTCGATATTTTTGTACTCGGGGCTGTTCATGAATTTACTTCGCATGCTGGCTATCGCCAAGAAATGATTATCGAATTAATAATGGGATCAATTATAGAAGAGCGATAATAAACTGCTTATGGAAGTTTGAATAAGTTTTAGTTGTTTACAGCATGACAACACTAGACACAATTACTTTGGTTCACCAACGGGTCTGCTGAAGACAATGCAGTGTGTTCTGAGAGGAGTTTTGCCCTGGCAGCAGTGCTTCAGTTTATTTCGAATTCCAACTATCACGGGTTCCCGAAAGACTAGGACCCCGCACAATAAAAATCAATAATTGGTTATAAACGTATTTTGCGTCAAATTAAAAAAAAATGAGTTCAACGTCCTACTGCTCTGCAGCAACCAGGCTAATGATAACGGTCGTGCAGTATGCCACGAAAGAACTGTTGCCAGGAAAGTAGCACTACAGCCTACTTGTTTTTCGAATTCCAACCGTATTCATGATTTGTTACATCTTTTTCGCTTCCGCTGATTAGTGTACGATATCGTTATTAGTGTACGATATCGTTACCAGTTAGGAACTCCTTCGATATCTGGTAATGATGCTCGTGCCACGAAATCAAAACACTTTCTTCCTGTTTAGGTGGAGCACAGTGCATATCTCATTGGTTAAAGGATCCATGACCCTTTCTCCATGTTGGTTAATTTGGTGACATGTCGACGACAGTCTCGGGCGAAACATTTATTAATGGTGGTAATCAGCAAGACGTATGGTGTCAATCTCTCTAGACAATTACCAGAAAAGTAACAGGAACCAAGCCAACAAACAAAGTCGATAGCTGGCAACTGCATGGTAATATCGAGCGTTCAAAACAGGGTATACGCATGTCATGCCAGGGTGGTAGACTTTGAGCCGCCTACGATTTTTTCCTAAAACAGCGAGTGTGGCGACATGGGTTAAATCATAATTGACTGGTGCTAATCAGGTCTGTCAATTATGATCAATCGCGCAGCGCACGCGTTAAACCAGTCGACCCCACCCACACTCCAAAGAGAGCGCCTACGCATCATTTCCAACTCCTAATATCAGCGTGGAGATATTATTTTAGTACAAATTATACACGACATTTTGATCCAAATTAAACATCAATATCCATTGAAACTTCACACTAACATGTTTGATAGGTCCTACATTAGGGTCAGTGATGTGTGTAGGATTTAAAAAGTTTGATGGGGTTGGTGAGATAGGGAGCGCGAACATATCTTCAATAAGTTAATACCAAGACTAGCTCAGTGCCCTTTCCCAATAATACGCCACATCCAATTTAATATAGATATATATTTTGATGAATAAAGAAATGTACTTTAATTTATAAGCACACTGGTTAAATTATCATTTGCAAAGCTTGCTGGAACAGGCAATGAATGAACCTAGTAAGGGCGGACGCAGATCGCCGACTCGTATCTTCTCCTGCAAGGGGGCGTAATAATATAACAATGTGAACTAACATTAATGACATCACGTTTTTGTCTGGTATTAAACGGTCGTAAAACGGAGCCCGAGACATTATCTTGGTCTATCAGAGACGATCTTGGTACATTCGTGATTTGTTTTCGACATTGCGTGATTCAATTCATGATGCTCGACTGTAAAGGCGCCTGTTGCACCTTATCCTAGCTTTATGAGTACCAGGATTTGTGGAGACTGAAAAGGGTTCATTATTTAATGAATTGTTGGTTATTATTAAGAATAAGGATGCGTTATGAGAGAGAGAGTGAGAAGGGGAGAGAGAGGGAGAGAGAGAGAGAGTCTAACGTTCACTCGACACAAGCTAGGTGATTCTTGGACTAAGATTTGGTTTAATTTCGATTTCAAATGGATTAAAAAACTTTTTTTTAAAAAAAAGTTTAATGACCTCCCAAAAATAAAATCATGTCGTCATTGAATGAAACAGGATGTGAGAAACGATAACAAAAATCAAGCAGTTGGATTGGTCACAGTGCCGGGGTTAACTTTTCAAACCTAAGCCTAGGGCTTCAAGATCTAGGAGCATAATATTTTTACACTGTAAATAATTATAAGCTTTTCTTACACACAATACAATAGTCTAAAATATTCGTCACAATGACAGGCGTGGCTCAGTTGTGTTTAAAGGGAGTATAGCTCTATTCTTCGGAAACTTAAAATAGCCGAAATGGTTCTAAAACAGATATTATTGCAATACCAATGTAAATAAAGGGATTTATATTAATAAAAAATATAAAAATATATTGTAATTTCTAATCAATTATGTTCCGTTCCGAATTGAACGACAGTCGTTTTTAAACCATCAATTACTCATTATCGCCGCATTGTGTCGTGTGATATGTTGTCTTTCTTCATTGGAAATGGTGACAGAAACAATAGAACACACGACTCGTGTACTGATTTATAAAATGTCATTGTGTCGTGAATATTGGATATTATGATCCCGTTTTTTTATGGAAAGGTAACAACACCAATATCAATTGAAATGGACCGATGTTAACCCGTTTTTTTTTTTAAATTTAAAATATTAGGGCTAATTTTGAGTTAGGGGTATAGCTCCTTTAACCACACATTCACCTACTTCTAGTCTTGAGGGTATGAGATTGAAGTGGTGAAATCACATCGGACGCTTCTTCATTTGAATTCGGCACTGATTTGCTAGTGTGGTTTCTTTTGTTGGACAAGTTTAAAACATTGGGATCTACATAAATCATTATGGGAATACACACAGCTATGTTTATTAGGACAATTAGTATTAAATGATTCATTCTTTTGCTAATGTATGAACTTTTAGAGGTGATAAAAGTCCATTATCATACATTTTGAATAAGTTTTTTCCTGTGATGATTCTAGTCTTGTTTGAGCCTAGAGTTCAAGATCTGAGTGAGGTGACTAATTCACATTGATGGCTGTAGTTTTGTGTATGAGGTGATAAAAGTTACCTAAAAAGTACAAAGTACTATGGAATGTTGTCCCACTGACCCAATTTCGTCAATCCCTAAAGTAAAGATCCATTTGCATTTCTCGCTAAAATATTAGATTTCGAATGGCTTCATCCACGCTTATATGTACTTAGATTGGTTATTTAACATTTAATATAGAATATATAATCAAAATATGTTTGTTCTCAGAAAGGCATTTTAGTTATAACGCACTGTACAGTCTTTACTTTGGAAGGAATGTTAGTTTTAGCGCAATGTACAACCTTTACTCGGGGAAAGGAACGTTAGTTTTACGGCATTGTAAGCCTTTAATTTGTTAGAATTGATAGTTAAAGCGTACTGTACCACCTTTACTCCAGAAGAAATGTTAGTTTTAACGCACGGTGCAGTCTTTAGAGGGGGGAAGGAATGTTAGTTTTAAGGCACTGTAAGCCGTTAACTGGGTAGGAATGTTAGTTATAGCGTACTGTACCACATTTACTCGGGAAGGAATGCTAGTTACTACGCAGTGTACAACCTTTACCCGGGGAAGAAATGTTAGTTTTAGGGCACTGTAAGCCGTTAACTTAGAAGGAATGTTAGTTATAGCGTACTGTGAAACCTTTACTCCGGAAAGGCATGTTAGTTATAACGCACTATTCCATTCTTACTTAAGAAGGTATGTTAGTTATAACGCACTGTACAACCTTTACTCAGAAAGGAATGTTAGTTTTGATGCACGATACAGTCTTTATGAGAGAAAGTAATGTTAGCTTCAACGCAATGAACAGCGTTTACCCGGGAAAGGATGTTTGTTCTAACGCACTATGCAGCCTTTACCGGGGAAGGGATGTTTGTTTTAACGCACTGTGCAGCCTTTACCCGGGAAGGGATGTTTATTCTAACGTAGATACTTGATTGAATTATGTATATCCATAACAGCTACTCGCCAATTATCTGACCATTAATGGCGTGTATAGGATTGATTCTGTTAATAATTTATGATATAACCATTCACCTCACATTTAATTAACTTATCAACATAAAACTTTCACCAACTATTGATCATATTTGCTACTTAAAGCGTCTTTCACAGGTTCCGAAATTGGTAAGAGAGATTTGAAATAAAGTCAGGTTTAACCCTTTAAACATTATTAATGTTAGTGGAAATGGACGTTAAACCCCAGAAACGAACGACGGAGAGAGATAGAGAGATAGCGAGAGGGCGAGAGAGAGTTTGCATGTAGTGGGAAGAAGCCAATGTAACTACAGAAAACCCATGATATCTTACCTAATACATCGCACAAACCACGTCAAAGGAAGTGTCCCTTTAGCTAGCCGCGAAAAATCTCGCATTATAGAAATATTCTGCAATTCTTGTTGGGGTTTTTTCATCCCAAATCCCTCAAACTAAGATCAGTAGATAAAAAAGGAAACGTGCTATTTGGAGAAAATGACCACACAGAGGAATAGCAAATGTAACGATGTCATCTAAGCCTCGGGAGATTTGGAATAGATTGCCTGGTATTATGGTTACAAAAGCGAGCTGTTTCATAGAAAGTTGCATTGAATTAACAATGAGCGAAATAAAACATTAAGGATTATCTGATTGTATCGGAAACATGCTTCCTGCATTTTCGATGACATGGGTATTGGGTTAAAATCAGTGGAAATCTGTCGTTAACATTGATTGACGATAAAAATGGATTACAGAAAAAGTTAATGACAATTTCAAATCATTTAAATCGAATTATCCGTTAGTGATTGATTCCTGTAATTTTTAATTCTGTTCAGTCGATTGGGGTTAATTTTTAACAGCTTTGCACGGTTCCAGAAGTAAAATCGCTATTATTGTTTTTTTGTTACAGTTTTACACGGTCCTGGAATCGCTATAAGTGTGGTTAACTTAAAGCGGTTTAATAACAGGGTACGTAAATTGCTTTTAACAGTTTTACATGATCATAGAATCGCTATTATATGAGTTAATATTAAGCAGTTGTACACGGTCCTATAATCGCTATTAACAGTTTTGCACGGTAGAATCGCTATTATTGTGTTTAATTTGTTGTTAATTCTTGTATATCATATAATAGTAATTTTTAAAATGTCTATTAAATAGATTTATAACAATGGATATCGTTTATGTTCACTCGTCTCTCGAGAGGAATGGAAAACTAATGTACCAATATTTACTTATAATTTGATGCCCCAACAACACAATAATAGTGTTTGTTAATCTAATCTACCGTAAACATTAATAGAGCTCTAAACCAATGGCTCTTTTAATCATTACCAATATACATTTAGATAGAAATCTAAAACAATGACTGTCTTTATAAAGAATACAATTATAGAAATTTAAAACAATGGCTGTGCTTCAATCATTACCAACAAAACAGTTATATGGAACTCTAAAACAATGGTTGTGTTTGAATTGATACTATTTTCATCTGGTGAGGATAATTTGACGTCCATTAAAATAGTATAGATACTACTAGTACTAAGACCAGTTTTGTATGTATTAGTATATAATTCTCTTAGTAACTATTTATTTAAAGGGGCATTATGTTAGATATAGATAAGAGCTATCAATTATTGCTATAATAGTTCGGAAGTAGATGATGTTAAATGAATAATTTCAAAATTTCATTCAAATTACTCTATTGCAAGCGAAGATATTGGCCTTTGACGGTTTGATAGACGTGTGCAATAATTTCAACCACGGTCGAGGTTGATCAAAGCTAAACCACGGACCGCCTGGAATCCGCCATATTGAATAAATCAAAGTATTGCTGAAACGTTTTAATGTTTAATATCGGAGAAATCTGATGCCACCCAGAGTTGATTAAGGCCTGGTGCGGTTAATTAATGTCTAATTAATACTTTAGGAAACATTTCAGGCCCAAAGAAAGACCTGCACTAGGCAGATTAAGCTCTTAACTAATGTATCTTTAACACCACACTCATGTATAGGAAATGCTCGCAGTCTGAAAACCAGTACAAATGAATAACCACAAAATATGGCAAAATATAACAGTTAGCCTAACGTCCACAGAAATTAGGTAATTAATGTGACTAAGATATGGTTTAGCGTTCACTCAACACAAACTATGTAATTGTGGGACTAACACATTGTCCAATTTTATTTCAATATTATGTTTGCTCATAGGGGTTTTTACTTTAGCTGTGGGAGGAAACCGAAGGACTCAGAGAAATCTCGCGAGTTAGACAGGCGACGCTTCTATTTGTTACGTACTCCTTGACTAAATGGCAGACTTTACGATCCAAAGCGCACTCGTGAAGCTACCAGGCCACCTACCCGCTAGCATAAATGGAGTTTACATTTATAATGAAAGGGATGAAGCAGAGGGAATTCCATACCCCGCCCCCCATTTTCCTATAAGAGGTCCAAGTCAGCAACCAATATATGTCTTTTAAAATTCATCCAGATTGTTTACATAAAGACAGATAGACTCGAACATCTTGATTTTGTGAGTTTGCTAATTATACTGTATGCATTGACAGTTAGTCTGGTAAGCAGCAGTGTGTAGTCGCTATGACGGGACGCAAAAAGAGGTCTAGTGGCGTTGAGAAGTAAAGAGAAGGCGGAAGTGTTATTATCCGGGAATCAATATCTTTATTAGCACTCTACATGACGTATGTCCGTCGTCAATACCACACCATTCGCACAGTTGGTGAAGAAAAAGAAGGCGGTAAATTACATTTTATTTCATTTTATAGATAGTTGTAAATTTGAAATTCGTGAACTCCGAAACCGCTTTTTCCCAATTTTAATGCTTGATTTCAGCTCAAGTCATCCTATATATCTATTAAGAGTTCTTTATAAATGTCGCATTTAGAGTGTCCACATCATTTTGACCGAATTCGTATTGAATAGATACTCTCACTCGGGGTAACAATAAACTCCATCTTTTTGAGTGTACCACCTTCAATTTAAGGTGAATACTCCCGTAATGAGGTGAAAGTGAAGGATACTTCAATCTGCCAGATCAATCGTCCGAGATGGACTCCCGAAGAAGGCTACCATAGAGCTGTACTCTAGAAGTGTATAATTATAATGCCAAGCAAACCAGCTAGGATCATTTTTTGTGTGGATATATATCTCCCTGTTAATAACGATGATGATATATACGGAAGGGATCATCTGAGGTTGATATCAAGGGTTAGGAAGAGAGAATAATGTCTGATGATGGAGAGGGTGAGTGATCGGAGCGAAGGGCTGCCCGCTAAGAAGATTGGCCAATATTTCATGCATTCAGATCGATTGCTGTCAACTACAACTGTCGTGACCCACAATTCACCAGAGAACAACACTCAAGTATTGACGGCTTGGGGTATTTTATATACGCTTTCAAACATATCAATTTACAGGCAGCAAATGTTACGCTATTGATCCTCGCCACCACCACCACGATACTGATGTGTTTTTTTTCTCTGTGTGTGTGTGGAAACGATTATGAAACTGGGTTTACTCTTTAAACAAGACTGACAGAATAATGAGTGTAGAACTATATTTTATTAATGCACCTGGACAATGTTTTTCATTAAATACTGTGTTTGCTCTTGAGGGTTTTTTGCATCGGTTTTTTTGTCGTTCATTTAGAATGTTGAGTTTTGTTCTTGTCCCGTCTAATATTTCCCAGTTTTAGGTAAACTCCCAAAACATTGACTAGTACTTTGGGTGATGCTCACTTCGAGCATTATTGTAGCTCAAACACATCCACCCCATCCTCTCTACCCCTCCGCCAATTTCAGTAGGAACTCAACCCTGTTCAGTGCTTCGCCGTTAGTATATATCCATGTCTTCTGTATTAAGGGGAGTCGTCAGCTAAATATATCAAATTAAAGTACAAATGCAGACGGGTGTCGAGTAATGACACAGTTTGCTTTCTTTTCACAGAAACACGCGACGTCTTGTGCTGAGAGAGAGAGAGAGAGAGGGAGAGAGAAAAAGCGAGATAGGAGAGAAAGAAAGAGAGAGAGAGAGAGAGAGAGAGAGAGACACACACACACACAGAGTTTAATATTCACGAGGTTAACGTCAACTCAACACAAACTAACATGGTTCAATTTTCATTTCAATATTTCATTTGCACGTACGGGTCTTTAATAGTGGATGAAAAGCGGGGGGCGAAGAGAAAACAAAATGCGACCCTACTTCTTTTGAATCGAAACCATGCCACTTGACACCTTATGGTGCACCCCAAAGATACTTTAAACTAAATTGTAAAAAATTGGAATGCTACAGAATCACACACAGTTCCTATACAAACATCGATTATGTGTAATGATATAGTGTTGTTTATATATTATATGATTTATTCATATATTATGTTATTATGTTATAATTCATATATTTATATGCTTATTGCATATTGTGACATACACTTTGGACAGGAGGCCTGCTACTGTTATTTAAATAAAAGAAAAAGAAAAAGAAAAGCTTAAGTACCCAAAGAAAACCCACGAGAATAAGCAGGCAACTATACGCATTATCGCGTTCAGAATACAAAATATTCATCAACTATTACAGTTTGTGTGCTGTTGAGGCCGCGAGTTTGAGTCTCATCGTGTTCCAAAAATTATCTTACGATATTTCGAGGTATAATTACACAGCACAGGGGTAGTGCCCATGGTGCAGATGAGCTAACTGCTGTCTGTGGTCGTTGAGACGGTTCGGAACACCGAGTTCCACGTAAACTGACCCACGACAGTTGGAATCACAGAATATCCACATTTGAGTCGAAAAATGACCGAACATGAATGAAACGGGGTTTAACATTCTGCTTTTCTGAACCGTCAAAATATATTGTATTGAAGAGACACTAAAAGTCTTTCATTTAAATTCCATTCGATTTTCTTAATTATTGTACCATACTCGTTACAAGCATGGTCAACTAACTTTATCCGGAAATATACAATAGAAACGAATTTATGAGATACACCACATAACACAAAGCATAGCGGGTCGCAAAATTATTACAGATTAGCGGATGGCCTGGCGCTACACGAGTTCTGCCTAGTTCCGAAACCGGAAGCAGTAGGCCAAAACTTCCAGGTTAATGTTACTCAACAGTCCAAGCTACCCCTATACACCAAATTTTAGCCTCGGGACAACCGCATCGCATTGCCCAACCCTGAACAGGAAGACACACATTGTCAGAAATATCCGTATTAAAATGATTTTCACACTCTTGGTCTTTCGTTCACTCCAAGCGTTGGGTGCAGGGGAATCCCACCATCGTCCATGATAATTCGCAATACCCGTAAAAATAGAATTTAATCCTTCTACAGAATACGAAGAGGAAGTTATGCTGACCTATTGGCATCAATATTGAGTTAGCTGTAAGTCTATAATTATTTGACTCTACAAGACAAGGAGTCGGCGAGGATTAGAGTTAAGAGTTTTCAGATATCAAATAACAGCTGGTTTATACTGTTTTTATTATACATGACAAATCTAATTTAAAAGGATACGTGCAAACGGAAATAGACCTTTATAATTAATGGATTTAAAACTATGGCTGTCGGTAAAATAAAACTTTTTTTTTCGATTCACCGTAAGTGAGATATCATGGCAAATTTGAGACATATTTTGCGATCCGTCACTGTATTATACAATACTGGTTACCAAAATGTAAGAAAGGTTATTGGCCTAATTTAATTTTCAACCTTTTTGAAATAAAGTTATTAAGTTCAACGGATGGCCGTACAGATACATCTTGATGTAACTTCCTAATGTTTATGTAATTGGTCATAAAGATATAAATTTCATGCAATAAAGAGTTCTTTGTGGCCTGTATGTGTTATTAGATAACAAGGAATTAGTTATATCAATATACATCTTCAATATAAGGCTTGATCTCGCATTAACAACGTACATCTTACCGAGCCCTTTACGTAATACCCGAATATTTCGACACTAAGTTTGATTGTGTATAAGCCCAGCCTGGGAGCCTATCAGATTCCTTGGTCGTCGCGAATACCAAGTCTCACACTTTCGAGCTAAAATATCTACTTGTGATAATCGCGCTGCAAATTTCAAGGTTCGTCCAATGTCAAGGTTCCCGCGGGGTTCGCTATGTCACAATCTCTGATTGGATGCTACTGTTCATGTGTCTGCAGATAACGTAGCTATAATTTGCTGGAATTGTAAGTTAAAACAACAACGGCCAGATGTTTAAGACCGTTGATTAATTAATAGCCTACATTGCGTTGTTGTTTGTGGTGAAAAATTTTAATCCCCCTGTAAAGACAATCCTCTAATATAAAATTAAACTACATATAAGTGAAACATGTAGGGTTTTATTCAACATAATTTTTTCATTTATTTGAAGGAATTAGTTAAGGATGATGATCGCCTCGTGGATACATAGATAGGTTTCATTTGGACAACGCGAAATGTCGGCAGAAACCTTAGGGATGCTTTCGGTTTAAAAACAAAAATCAAAATAAATTTTTGGTTTCACTATTTGTGAGATTGCTGTTGTTATAAAATTGAGATTTTAAATCTGAGACAAAACGAAAACGCCAATCGTTAGCTTTGACGCGTTATAAGTCTTATTACCGAAATGGAATTTAATGCCCCACATATCACTATCAGTGCCAACCGGGATGGGTGGGCGCGGCAGTCTCTCCTGACACCGACACTACGCTTTACTCTTTATTTTGAATTCCAGCTACATTGGGTTCTTTTGCGTACAATCCATCACGATATTGACACGGGAAAACCCACTGATATATCATGCCACCCTGACTCATGAGAGCAGAAAACGTCCATTGCACCCTTCTATCAACTGAAACCATTGATTACGAATCTTAAAATGATACGTGTATGTATCTTCAATTGGCGATACACTCTTGTAGAGATGTCATTCAGTGTTTTACCAACTTTTGATTACTGCTGTAGCAAGGTGTTGCATCAACTGTTGTTGTATATTTTATCAACTGACGATACACTGTTGTAATAATAATAATAATATGTCCATTTATATAGCGCCAAATCCACAAAGCGTGCTCATAGCGCGACAAAATTACTTTCCCGGTCTCTAGGATACAGGTAAGCCTGATTACCTCCCTTTACAACTCTTTTTTTGAAAGAGCACCCAACATATGCAGTAACAACTTGAAGTTTCAAGTTTTTTGTGTAATAAACTACCGGTACCCATTTACAGCTGTGTAGACTGGAATGTAGGGATGAAGTGTCTTTTTCAAGGACACAAGAACTCGGCGAACAATTCGGGTCTCGAACCTGCAACCGTTAGGTCACAAACCCTACTCTCTAACCGTTGCACCAAATCCCTCCCGTTGTAGAGATGTTTTTGTGTGTTTCATCAACTGATGATACACTATTATAGATAAGTTGTTTTGTGATTTATCAACTGATTTTGTATATTTTATCAACTGACGATACACTGTTTTAGAGATGTTTTTGTGTGTTTCATTAACTGATGATACACTGTTGTAGATAAGTTGTTTTGTGTTTTATCAACTGACAATACACTGCCGTAGGTATGTTATTGAGTCTTGTATCAATCAAGAAACCACTATCGTAGAGTTAATGTTTCTTTGAGTTTGATCAACTGACGATACACTGTCGTACTATGTTGGGGTGTGTTTCATCAGCTGACGATAAACTGTCGTATTATGTTGTTGTATGTTTCATCAGCTGACGATAAACTGTCGTATTATGCTGTTGTATGTTTGATCAGCTGACTATAAACTGTCGTATTATGTTGTTGTGTGTTTCATCAGTTGACAATACACTGTTCTGTGTTTTATCAATAACAGGTTATCAATGTGTTATTAATTTGACGGTAATGATTAATGATGCGTTGTAGATGAAGAGGTGTGGTGTTTGTTTATAAATATTGATGGAACAACTCATCAACTGTTCATTAACCTCCACACAAATTGACCAATCGTAATTAGCGGCCAAGAATCAATAACCAATTAAAATGCTCATTCCCTTTTCACGCGTGTAAGGACATTCCTAGCCGCGGGCTATTGGTATAAGTACTGAGAGCGCGGACTTCGGAGTACCATCTTGAAAATGAACCAACTATAAAAGTGTTGAGTTACTCAGGATGGTTTTAATGAAGGTTTTTGTTTGTATTAGATTACACTATACAGATCTATAAATGTAGTGTATATATACATACTTAAACAGTAAGAGGCGGATATTGGGGTTAATTTGTTTAGTTCTGAAAGGGCGGTCGGGTCCAGCATATTGCGTTTCAGTGTATTGCAGGGAATGCTCGTTTATGTAAACTTTGTCATGACGTGTCAGACAATTTGAATCTGATATTTTCATCATAGTACACTGTATGACGTATGCAGGTCTCCGTTAAATCCCATTTGATTTCGTGACGTCCAGTCACCGGGTTCTGCTTACCGTTAATCTAGCCATCTATTGACATGCTACCAACCCGGAGAGCGGTGATACGCCTTTTCCCTGATACCCTTTCATCAATTTGATTGTGTATGCAGGTCTTCATTAACCCAATCTGTGCAGAACCTTTGGACGTTAAACGCCTTTTGATTCCGTGACGTCCAGTCGCCGGGTTCTGATTAGCGTTAATTTATCAATACATTAAAATTTGATGGGCTATCAAACAGGAGAGGAGTGACAAGCCTTTTCCCTAATACCTTTTCATCCATTTGAAATAAAATATTGTTTACGCAAATAATACCAACTTGGCACACACGAAGGATTACTTAAAAGCGCTAAGCCAACCTGCGAAAGATCTGTACAAAGTCGATGGTTTCCATTTGTTTCTCTACATCCCCCTTCGAGGTGTACACACTTTTGCCAACGAGATCTTGATACCGGTCATAAAGACATTTTTTTCAGACATGACGTTATCATTACTAGGGAAATGGTGACCTGTCAGGGTTTGTTTGTTTTATTTTTGGAAACACCTCTCCTCCTTGGTTACAAATCTGACCAAAAAAAATATCAGGGTATGTATCAACAGCCCACAAATTGTTACGGAAAGTCAGGAATGTGACACGTTTCTAATCAGTATAGAGCTTTGACATCAATCTTGCGGAGACTTTCGTCATTCAACTCGTGCTCAACCCTCCCATACACAACACTGGCAATATGTCAAGTGCTCAATCTAGACATGTGGAGGTTTGGGGCGTTTGGGAAGTTTATGATCCTCGATCAGCCATCACCATGGCACGCCTCGTGTAATGTTTTCTTGAACGGTTTATGTTGATGGCCCTGGAGGACGCGGTTCATGGCTCTTCCTGCCATGCTTAAATACCATAGCCCATTTATGTACTGTGGGCAAACCAGGGGCACCACCTCCTAAAGTCGGCATGTATCTTTGTTAGGGTTGGTCCTCTCAGCAGGTATTTCAGTGGGTAAGTTCACAAGATGGTCTGGTACAAAAACAATAATAACACTATAGTCGCAGTTCTTATATCTATAATTCTTTCAATGATTGTACTTGCTGGCATAGTTTTGTTTCAACCCAATTAATCTATTCTTTTCAGGCTTAGTATTTTTCAGCCTGTCCTCTTACATGCGTGTTTAAACAGAAAAAATCCACAGAATTGCTTTTAACTGCTTGGAACTTATCTAAGAAAAACGTTAATAGTCATGTTTCAATGTGAGAAACGTGATGGAGTGGCGTTCTAGTGTACCGTACAAAAACGTGTGCATATCTCTCAAGTATTCGATGGAACTTTTAAAAACTAAAGCTTGCGGAAAAACTTGAATCTGAAATAAAAATTATTTGGTGAACTATTGTGTTGATATGAGAGTAAAGGGTAATAATAGTTTAGGTAATGCCATATGTTATATTGGACGACAGAAAGCCTTTCAAAAATTCACTAATGGCCAAGGGGTCTTGTCACTTATCGAATATCGAACTTCTAATGTTTTCAGTGATAACACGAGATGTTTGGTCGCCTGCGGATTCAGACGTTTATTGTGTTTAGAGTTTTTTTTGCTCGAATAAATTCACCCTGATGGAATGTTACACGCTTTTCAAAAGATTGGTGATATTAGCAATAACTAGCGGTTAAAACAACATAATCTGATCCGATCAGTACAATAACGTTTCAGAAGAATACATATTTATTTTAGTTCAATATATATCTTCAATTCTTAAGCACTATTGACAGAAACTTGGTTGAACAAATACCCATATAGATATTTAACCTAAAAATCGACATGTGGGGAAATGGGGAGGAAATCTATTAACGGATAACAAAAACAAAGGGGTTTGTTTATATTGGAGCATAGCGTTACTAAATACAATGCTTACCGGGAATAGCCTACCTGATATTAACACTATATTTATCTGTAAATTATAAGCAGTTATTTCTATTGAAATCTACTCAGGTGCAGGTCAACAAAACTCTATCGAAAGACCTGTCGCATCGCATGCGTTGGAAATCTATTAATGGATAAAAAAACCGAAACGGGTTTGTTTATATTGGAGCATAGTGTTACTAGATACAATGTTTACCCGGAATAGCCTACCTGATATTAATGATATGTTTACCTGTCAATTAAAAGCAGTTTTTTTTATTGTAATCTGCACGGATGCGAGTCAACAAACGCTCGATCGCAAGATCAGTCGTATTTTTGAATCACTATATTGTGTATACATATATAGTTAAAGTTTAGTTTTTTTTATGTCGTTTTATTTTTACACACAAGCTGGATTAACCTCCGTTCGTTTTTACATTATTTCACATCCTCCAAGCAATTTTTTTTCTGGAGATCACCTTATTAGACTTTAGAGATTATTTTAATATTCCTCTCCAAATTTCTAATATTAAACTAAACCGTAGTTTCCTACGTGTAATTCCTACACAAACTTTAGTTTCCTAAAGTGTTTGGAAAGTATATGTAAGGCATGGGATTTTCAGGAATGAATCAAAATATTCCCAAGGTTAATGTTTACTCCATTAATGGATGACGGCGTTTGGTATTTTTTCGGGCATGGGATTTGAAGGCATGAATTAACGGGTGAAAGATATTCCGGGCAAGAGTTGGCAATTTTCTTACTAATGTCTCTAATGCAAACAGACCACAAATATTTTGAGAGATTTATTTTCAAGAAACCTATGTGTCAGTGTTTTTGACTAAATGTCCTGCTTAAATAATTTCATAAATTAGACATACCGATATATAATAAAATCTATAAAGGAAAATCTGGTCTGGACGTAAGCTCACATAATCGCCATAAATATATATAGAGATTCCATGACCTGCCGATTTCTGTTACCGAATCGATTAAATGGACTCAATAATTCTTAAGGTCAAGCCTCACAAAATTAATTTGACGTCTTCGAAAAAAAAAACATATTTTTTTGGCCATCTCCAGAATCTGTTTTAACTGTATTACTGTCGGGTCTGAGTCTTCTGGAAACCCTTTTCATTGTTCTTTAAGAGTTCCAGACGAAACATATGTTCATGTAGTGGGCTATGATAGACCGGCCATTATACAAGCTAATGAAAGCAAGTCGATGATCACTTATCTAATGTCTACTTCCAGTTTAACATGCCCCCTGGTTTACTTACTATTAACAGAAATCAGATTAAGTGTCCGGTCTTATATAATAGATCTTCTCGACCATCCATTGCTAGCCCAGACTCTTTTACCTACAATATGTCTATGTCAGTCGCCTATACGCTAATAAAATCATTCCTTTAAGTGCTCAAGAATAGCCCCTAGTGATTAGTCGACCATACACTAAATATCAGAAAAAATCCACAGACTATTTATAGCCCAATATTTTGTTTAGAATTGTCTATATTCTATAGAATTAATGTCAAAGTTCCCTTAAATTGTGTGTATATATCATCCGGTTATATATAAAACCACGTTCATGTGGATAGAAAACGTTTTTCCTGAAAATGAAATGAAGAGGGGTTTAATGTCCTAATGTTCTGCAACAACCGGGATGATGAAGATGGACAGTACATACCATCGCATACACCACACAGTGTGCTATCAGAGAAACATAGCCCGGACCAAGGCTCTACGTCCGACTACTCTAATTGTAATCTGGAAAACCTAGTAAGTCAATATTTTGTAAAAATTGAGTTAGACCCATAATATTTGAACTTAATAGGGGTTTCACCTTCAGGAAAAAAATGTTAAGACTTCTAAAATATTGTCTTCATCTAAAAAGCCAAAAGCCCGTCTTCATTAGCCCAGTTTGGAGTAGAACCGTAGGATGTTAAACCCCATTTCATTTCCGAAACAAACCAGATTTCCTTTGTTGTCTCAAACTTGCACCCAACAGATTATAATAATAATAATAACAATAATAATCACTTTATTTCGAAATGGTAGAAACTTAGCCGGGGGGGCCTTTCTATGACAGGTCTTTCTTTAGGTCTGAAATGTTATATAATCTATTAAATAGACATTTATTAACAGATCAAGACTATAATCAGCTCTCAATGGCATCGGATTCTCGAGATTTAAACTAGATTCGAACGGTCCTCCATTTAAAATTTTAATATAAAAATGAGAAAGCGAGGCTAAGTCGCGAATATACCAGTGCCCTGGTTACCACTATGCACACATCTTGTCAAAACTACAAACAGTGATAATTTTGCTCAGATTGCAAAAAATTGAATAAAATTTTCAATATTTTCACCTTTCGTCATTAATTTATGAATTATTATAGCAAGAATGACCAATGTATCTTTAACTAGGTTTTTCCAGGTTACAGGAAACTATGATGTTGTACACCATTCGATCAACTATATATACATATTTTTCTTTTTAGTTCAACATACGCCTCCTTTTACAAAACAGAACCGGGCTCCCAACACGTCGACCGGAATTGAAACTCCTGTTATTCAACAATCAAAAGAAAAACTTTGGACAAACTGGGTATTCACTGATATGGATTTTTCTAATATTGGCCGAACAGCTACACGTATAATGATAACATATCTATATTAGGAATGACCTTTTGACACGTGTTGAATATTTAGGCTGTAATTCTATGACGTATAACCAAAGATATCTCAATTAGGGGTGTAATTTGGTTGATGATAAGAGTTTGATGTCCAGCATGATGTATAGTCATCACCTAATATAACCATCATAATCCCAATAAAATTCTCACAACATCAGCCAAGCTGGGAATACACGGGTATCACCACTATATTGCTTTAACACGGTTAGTTAATTTTATCGGTATTTTTATGGCTACCATAGCAAACTAGAATTGGGTCAATACTATATAGTTAGTTACCAATATCGTGTCATAAATATCGTGAATCTGATGATTACCATAAAAAAACTGCTAATAAGATCAGGTATATGGGCTGAGATAATGTTTGATACACATATCGCTGCCATAGAGAGGAGGACGGGGTAAGGTTAGGATTTGGGGGGGGGGGGGTCTGATGAGTTTATTTATGTTATGATGTGTTTTTATTTCCTGCACCATCTGGGCAAATGAAGCCTGACATACGAAATAGGCTAAGAGGGTTGCCGACCAGAAGCCTTTACTGATCTAGGGCACCAGACTGGAAAATCCTGAGGAATCATCACAACCAATACCAGAACTAAACAATTAGCTCACTTGTTAGAGATTCACCGAGGCTCTTATACAAAGATAATTGCATATTATCGTCTTTTAACAACAAATATATGTAAGTTATAAGAACCAGTCCCGCAGTTTACAGACGATTTTGAATTCACTTGTGGATTTCTGATTTATTATAAGATATCAGAAGATATACAAATTTAAAGAAGAGAGGGAGAAATCGGGTTCAACGTCCACTCGACACAGACTAGTGTATTTAGGGATTAAACGAATTAAAAAACAATAGGGGCGCTGTATCTAATTTGTAATCAGTGACGAATTTTAATTTTATAGTTTCAAAATAACTGTAGATTAGCTTGATCTTCATATATTATTATTAACTTTTGTGTAATGACATCCGCATAGCCTCTGTCCAGGTAAACTACCCCTCGCCGCGAACTGAATGGCGTATGCCGTTCTTCATTAACCGGGTTTTAGTACAGAAAATTAGGCTTGATCTAAAATCCATTTCATTTCACATTCTGACCCCGACCCTAACCCTAGTCGATCGACTGGAACACATACCCAGTGATGATATGGTTTTAAGTGCCATGCTGTATTAAGAGGATTACTCAAAGGTTAAATGGTTGGTACCGAGCTCCAGGCATGGTTCACTGAAACTCGAGATTAACCAGTGACTGGATCGTATTGGTCTGCCTGTACTCTAATCGACGGATTCTATTTTTCCCTCTAGAATGTTTATCGACTAATTTGGTCTTTACTTAAAGATATAGATCAATGTTGTTACGTTGACCGATAGACTCAACTGACCATCCCACGTTGACCGATAGACTGCTCTAACCAATCCACGTGTTTAGCTCTAGTTGACTTGAATGTCTACGGGTCACGTGAAGAGCAATACCCTATTAGTATAAGTATATAATCGTCTTTATACAGCAGTTCTGATTTGGAATGAATCAACGATATTGAATTCTCGGACAACACCGGGACCTTCATGTTAGTAGGCCAACGTCCTATTTACTGAGCCACCGCTGCTCCCGACCCGATTCACATCATTTCCTTTCTGTGAGTTATCTCCTGTGATAATTTGTCAAATGAAGGAATGCACATCAAAAAGCCCCAAGTACTTGGACTTTGATTTAGATTAGATGGAAACCTTTAGTTGACGTGGTAAACTTTACCTTCATAACACAGTGAATGTATGGCGTGTGCTCGTCTGTCTGCATTACTGTATCATAAGGTCGGTCATTGAGTCAACTGGCATGGTTTCGATTCCCCACATGCACGTAATAAGGAGTAAGGTCGCCTGTCCAGCCTCGTGGGATTTCTCCTGGTCCCCCGGTTTCCCCCCGACTGCTAAAGACCCCTACGCGCTATCCAATTATTGAAATAAAATTGAACCATATGTTAGTTGAGTTTGTGTCGACTATACCTTAAAATTTCCCTCATAGAAACTATATGCCGGTATTCATTATCCATGTCTAGTCAGAACAGTAGGACGTTGACCTCCATTTTATTCAGTTATACCTTGCCTTTAAGGAATAGTACAGAAAGGCTAGACGCTGGACACCCTTTCATTTCGTTTATCTCCAGAGCAAGGCAGTCTTTTGTGATAATTTAAATGGCTGTTGTATGGCATGGCTGCATTCTCGCACTAATTAATTGTATAAGGATAGAAAGGACAGCTGTTTATTTAATTATCACCTACAGAACCGTTATAAATACAGATTTCGCTTTATTTAAAACACGTCCTCTGTAGTTCATATCGTTGGCCCTGTGCACCATACATCCGAACAGGTACATGTTTAAGATCGGATCAAAATACTGTTGCAGTAAATATCAGAAAACGGCATCATCGGCCAGTTTATCCAAGCTACTTGATTTGTTATTCTTCAAGATCCTGTTTCCAATAGAAACCCAGATGCTGAGTTAGGGTTTCTGTCTTTCTACGTCAAGATCAGTGGTTCACAATTTATCTGTAAAGTTGTTATTCCTCAGAGTGCATGGTGTTATAGAGGTGCTATAACTTCCGTTAAATAGATTAAAAGGAGGCAAGTCGCAAACTCACTGTTATCTAAAGTCTTCAACTTTGCAAACACGACTTATTGGTCAATTTAAATCAATACTGATGTTGTTATCTCACCATAAAAAGATATGCTTCTCCTATACAATATTTAAAATAAAATAAAAAATAAAACCAGCGGCTTCCAGGCAGGATACGCTCACATTTTACAATTTGATATGCGCAAATATCGAAAAGTATCAAGATATTTAGGTTATAAACACGCAATTTAAGTTTCATCAAAATCGAAATTAAAATTGTGACCTCTACAGGGTCCACAACCTTGAAATACCATTTTTTAACAGTATTCGCTTACAAACAGCAGCCATTTTGTATTGTAATTTTGGTCCTATTTTCCCGAAATTTGAACTCAACCTTCCTTAGCCTGTAACGGTGATATAATCAAACGATTTTTTAAATCGGATAATAATTGTGACCTCTGGAGGAACCACAAGCTAAACAAAGGCGATTTTGCGTATAATCAGGGGCCATAATTCAGGAAGTTACAATCTACAGGGTCCACAACATTGATATACCATTTTAAACAGTATTCGCGTACGATCGGCGGCCATTTTGTATGGCAATTTTGGTCCGATTTTTCCGAAATTCAAACTCAACCTTCTTTAGGGTGTACGGTGATATTATCAAACAATTTTATAAATCAGATAATAATTGTGACCTCCAGAGGGACTCGACCTCTCTTAGGGTGTAACGGTGATATATTCGAACGGTTTTTTAAATCGGATAATAATTGTGACCTCCAGAGGTACCACAAGCTAAAATAGGTGATTTTTCGGACAATCAGGGGCAATAATTCAGGAAATTACGTTCCGTTAGGCGCAAAAATCAAAAGGAGCCAAGATCCTAGGGTTATAAACATGAATGTAAAGTTTCATCAAAATAGGTTCAAAATTGTGACCTCTATAGGGTCCACAAGCTAAAAACATGATTTTTCGTACAATCAGGGGCCATAATCCATGAAGTTTCGATCCGATACTGCCAATATCGAAAGCAGCCGAGATATTTGGGGGATAAACCTATATTTCAAGTTTCGTCAAAATCAGGTAAGAATTGTGACCTGTAGAGAGTCCACAAACAATTGTGGACGGACGGACGGACGGACAGGGGCGACGACATAATACGTCCAGATGAAAATGTGGGCGTATAAAAATGACACACGAATCGTATGCCATATTTGTAATGAAGCGAAAATGATGAACGAGGCTAAATATATCCCACAGGAGAATACCAATGACGTCATTGGAGAATACTACCATAACAATTAATGTAACTGGAATAACCAGACCCCAAAGACTGTAATTCACTTTGGACTCTTCGAGTATTTGACCGAAATTACAGTGAAACAGAAACTATTGAATGCCAAAGAGTAGTGATTATTTCCTTTAAGACTATTTAAGATAACTCAAGATTGTGCATAACTAGAGATTGTGCATAACTAGAGCGTGCTTTAAAATCCATGAAAATTGCAAAGGATTATGTACGATTCGAGACGAGGTTAACGTGTGAGCGTTGCATCATGAGGTCTTTCATTGACCTTCACTGCAAGCAAATTATTGAATACAATTGAACCAAATGTTAGTACTCACCGATGCATACCCTAATTTACAGGGATATTTACCCGATGATGTTGATTATCGGCGAAGGTACTTCCGGGCGTTCTCGAGTATTCCCCCCCCCCCAATGATTCAAGGCAGTTGTTCAGGGGAACATTCCCAGAAGCTCTGTGATAGTCGAGGCATCAGCGAACGTTTATCGAACCATTTCCGATGCCTATTAAGTGCAATGTCTCATGACAATACTCCGTGTTTGGGAAAAAATATTAGTGTACATCGGGAGAAAATATGTTTATTTCCACATCGCCGATGATTTTTCCGCCAATGGGACTTAGGTATAATGGACTGGAAAATATAATAATATTTTCCTCAGCTCAGATGGGATTTCAAAATGCTGCAATATTATTAAATTACAAAAACAAGATAAGTGCAGTAAAAATGCAGCAGATGTTACTAGTCTCCAGAGAAAATATATAACAGTTTTACACGAAACGCAACGACGATATCGACATGAGGATTCTGATTTTTTAATAATAGAAACAATCCAAGTCGAGCTAATCAAATCTGACATGGTTGTCAAGAACCTTTTTTTTATTTTTTTGGTTGCCGGTCTCAGTTTGATTTATAATTGTAGAGGGAGGGGCGGTATTTTTATTTCTTGTTCATTTTTTTTATCAATAAGTAAGGGTATTAAAACCACTTCAACTACCAAATATTATATCTTGCCCTTCAATCTGCGCCACAGATACAGGAACATCCCTGGGAGCTTCCTCAGTCAACACCGAAATCGTATCCTCCCTCCCTCCGCCACGTCCACCGAATTGGCGGCGTCTCAAACTCCTTTAGATTACGGAAGTCTTGGAATTTTAAGTAAGTGATTTCGAAATAATATCATGGATTCCAAATTGGGTGAAGAAATTGTTTATACGGGATTTAATAAACCTGGAATTCTCAAGTTGTTTTTCGTCTAGAAAAGAATCGAATTGGGCAGCCTATTCACCAGTAACTGGCAGCTCAGAGATACGTAATTAACCAATCGTGAATTTATTCCCAATTAAACCCAATAGCCCGCAAACTCACTGGTCTGGGGCGCTGAAACACACAATTTGACAGCATTCATGCAAAGAGACAGCCGTCATGTCGCGATAACAATCCTGTTAAGAAGCTTTTAATTGAATTTTTAAAGATATATAGCCAGACCAGAGAAACACTTGTCGACCTTTTATCAAAGGGGTGTAGCACCCGTTTCGGTATTTTTGTTATTCAATTAAAATTATGGGGAACTATTAACTGTGGTTTCATGTTTGTCAGACGAGAAACGTTGTTGATTATATTCAAAAGTGGAATAATTTTGTCATTTGATTGATGTTTTACAGAAACTATGTTATATATGAAATAAAAGCGCACCTTAATTATTAACGGGATCAGCCAATGGAACGGTCTGTAACTGCAAATTCTAGGCGTGTCAAGCACGTAAACCACTAGAATCATTAACGTTGATTGATTAATCAATATCTGACGTCATAGGGTCAATTTTGCAAGAGAAAGGCATAAAACAAGCTAAAAATGCGATTTTCGTAAAATATGGGGGCAGGAACTTACAGTCCGACATGCGCCAATATAAAAAGAAACCGAAATGTGTGGGTTACAATGTTTTGTCAAAACTGGATTACAATTGTAATCTAAAGTGTCCACAATTGTAATAATCGTGTTCCGAGTTTTAAAAAAAAATGTCTCGTGTATTTGACACCATCGTGCTTGCAGGTAATAAATTTATCTATTGATTCTTGTTCGTCTTAAACCAATAAACTGTATAGAATATAATAATTATAGATTAAAATAATTTATTCTTAATAACTTCCCATAAAAGCTCACCGAAAAAAATTGTTTTAAGGAATAAATCTAAGGATACGAATCTTCCGCCAAGTTCAGTATTAATGCAAATAGGTTTCTTTAATACGGATATTGACTATGAATATTTATAAGGAAACATATTAACTTGCGACTAGTAAGTGTGAATACGTCCCGTAGTTACACACATTATATGCTTTTTTCTTGTAAATGTTGTGTTAATTTGACAAAACGATCTAAGTTATGTTTTTTGTTCCAAATAATTTGATAATCTGTCCTGATAGCAAAGATCCTCACAGCTGAACTTCTAACTAGGTGCAGTGGGTTCGTGATGTGTGTGTGTGTTGGGGATGGGGGACGAACGATTTACTGTGTACATGCTAGGTCACAAGTCCTGTTAATGAGTCACGTATACCCCCGTCAGGCGTCCTTACTCCGACCTTACGACGATGGACAATGAGTTTAGAGCGCATTAAGATCGCCATAAGCGTGATGGAAACGCCAGCTATCGTGTTGTGGTCAGCATGGTCGCCAATGATCGCCGAGTCACGGCGTTTATTTTGAGCATGTTCAAAACAAACGCCAAGGTTCTTCGATCTAATACCCTTGTCAGACTGTGGAGGCGCCCTTACTACGACGCTACGGCAACGGAAAATGGCCGCAGAGCCCGCCCGTCAAGATCGCAAAAAGCGCGATAAAATCGTGGTGGAAACGCCAGATACCGCGCTGTGGACTCCATGGTCGTGAATGATCGCCTAGTCACCGTCAGATCGGGTGCCGTCCTTACTGCGCTGCAGATACCGTACGGCGATCAGAAAATGCACAAACGTGAATACAACGTACGAAAATGTCCCAAAATATCACAAACTTGAAAAAAACAGAATCGTGTTCCCACATTAAGGACAGATCGCAGAACCTTGGCGTTTGTTTTGAGCATGTTCTCGGCCATCATTTGCGACCATCGAGACCACAGCGCGATATCTGGCGTTTCCACCACGCTTTCCCGCGAGTATAGCGATCTTATCGGGCTCTGGGATCATATTCCGTCGTTGTAGCAGCGCAGTAAAGACGTCATCCCGGTCTGACGGGGTAAAGAACGCGACTTCTTTCAAGTTTGTACATTTTATGGACATTTTCACGCGTTGTGTTTACGTTTACCGGCGACCGTGTAAATTGTCTAGTTGCAGCAGCGCAGTAAGAACGCCAATCGGTCTGACGGGGGCAGTAGCGTGGTTTAGATTTTTACAAGGAGTGAAATAGCCTGTCAAACCAGTTTATCCCCCCCCTTCCTCTGGTTCCCCCACTGCTAGTGGCTCCTACGCGCAAACGAATTATTGAAATAATATTGAACCATGTAAGTCTAAAAAAAACATAGGTTGTGTCGAGTGGACGTTAAACCCTATTTCTCCCCCCTCTCTCTCCCCTCTCTCTCTCTCTCTCTCTCTCGCTCCGGATATGTCGAATTTAGTCTGCTAAACATCGTGAACATATTATTCAAAGATTTGTAAGACACCGTGTTAATGTGTTCTCGTGATATATGCGAGCCACAAACTTAGAAGGACGAAAAGCCCATCAAGGTGCCAAAGTATGCTAGATTTAAAACCTACACGCTTAAAATATCATCTATTTCTCTCTCTCTCTCTCTCTCTCTCTCTCTCTCTAAGCTAGAAGTGACCATGAAATACAGTAATAGTCATAAATATATTTGTTGATCACGTTGCATGTCAGACCGACTTGAAGAAAATTTCTTCCCGACCAGGAAAGTCATAATTACCACGTACACCATATAGTTAAGCGTGGCCCTAGACAATGTAAATATGGTTATTATACCCTTATAAATATAACTGGCGGTTAATAAAATGCGCGTCTTGAATATAAATATTAGAATTCCTGAGACAGGGGGTTTGCAAAAGGACAACCAAGTTATAGAGCTATTAAAAGAACGCGCAACATTCATATACATCAATGTCATTGATAATCGCGACGAATTTTGTCGCGATTATTTAGTAAAATATGATTAATCTTGAGAAGGATGAGACTAGGAGACGCCAATGATATGAATACAAATTCATTGAGTTTGTACATTTTCAACAATATAATCTGGAATTTATGAAAGATTAAATTGATATATGCAATATGCACAATAAAATTAATGTAAGCCATCTCAATTACCTAGCTTGATGAAAAGTGGGTATATGGTGTACGTAAAAGACACCCTTCGGTGCTTCCAGGCGAACTATCATTTGGAATTTAAGATATTAGATATTAGATGAAATAGATATGGACTCTTGCCTTGGTTTTCTTTTTTGATTTCATAAATAAAATACACTTTATTAACACCATAGCAATAAACATCATTGATGCCATCAACATCATTAATACCACAAGAACAGAAATCATTAACACCATGATAATATACATCATTGATACCATAAACATCCTTAATACCACAAAAATAGCACTGATGCCTTGAACACCATTAATACCACAATAAATGGTATCGTTAATACAATGAACAGTAAGAACACCGTTCATAGCCAAAGAAAAATTCATCACTGATGCCCGTCTTAATTAGCCCGGTTAAACCCTATTTGATTTCATTTCATTTTGTGGGAAATTAAACAAGACATATTGACTAGTTCACACAAACACAATCATGTTAGTGTGATGAATTCGGAGTTATTGCTAAACGTGCGAAATGTTGATGCACGCTGACTGTTTTCCAGCATGATTGAGGCTTTACGGAAACTCGCAAAACTTTTAATATTTGTCTCTCTACAAATTAAGCTTGTTTCACGCATCCTGTGATTCAGAGTTTTGTTACATGTCTATCCTGCAATTATTTTATTTTTAGCCGCAGGTGGCAGCTATTAATCTAAGTAGAAATTTTTTTGTCGAATGTGAAAAAAGAATCATTTCGTCACATTTACAGTGAACTGCTAAATTACCATGATCGTAAGTTTTTATGTATATGTAGCGGTCTATTAATACAAACTTGAGGGCTTTGAAAGGGTGAAGAAGTAATCTGGTCCATAATTATGTTATATTATGTTCAAATATTACACAGTCCTAGAACACTTGGTAATTTTTTTCTACTCTTCCCGTTTCAAATCGTGATTAAACCCTTTTGAAAATTAATCAAGATTCCTTTAAAAACAGAAAAACTCCCACCAAAAACGCAAATTTTTAATTAAAGAACTCTGTCTTCAAGTTTAAAAAAAGCGAACCATTTTTCAATCAATGTTATTAGAAGGCTTTTCACTCCCCGCTAGTATTCAATGTTTTTGACAAAAAAGATCGTGAAAGGATTCCCCCATTATCTAATTAGACCACTCTTCAGATTTTTAGTCTCTCTGTGTATGGATTGGGAAATCCGTTAAAAAGTTAAGAGACTTAAAATGATTTAGGTCATCGTACAATTTACCAGCAAATTTTGTAAACGGACCGCACTCTTCTTGAGAATTCTGTTTTTTATTAAGGATACGAGATTAAGGTCAATCTCGTGTATGATAAACAAGATGTACCTGCTACATGGTGTAAAAATATCTGTTTTCAAGAATATTTAATAAAATATCTATATCAGGAAACTTACAATTCCGCGAAAAGAAACCCATCAAAGTCTATTTTGGTTCATTTTTAATGGAAACCGAATACTAATATAAGCTTCTTATTGAAGTCTAATCGAAATGCCAGAGAACTAACTATTTGATCTCAGCTTTCTTTTTACCGTTGTCATTTTTTAAACCTCACATCCAAGTATTCATTGAAAAACTATTTCAGTAAGATTCTGATATAATAACATTCGCACACATCGACTCCAGGTCCTCCTAGCATTAAACAGAAATGTACCCCCAACCTCAACTACTTCCATTTGGTTTTGAACTTTACTACTACCAATAATAATAATAATACTAATCGCGTCATTTTACAAGGGTAGCAAATTAGGCCGACTAAGCAATCCTTATGCCTTCAATATCAACGTAAATTGTTAGTTGACAACAATCGACTCTTGGGTAACGGTGCTTGGTTTTTTAACGATGTTGCGCGCTGGGTTGCAGGGTTCGTTCGTTCGTTCCCCAAATTTGCACCGGGGGTGATGTCGTAGACAAAGGGTGCAGGGGAAGTAGGTTTCACTATAAATGAATCTGATTAAGATATAAATCAATATTTCGTTTAGGTTTTTTTATACTTTCGATGGTTTGTATACTGAATGACGATCTGATCAGTTGTAGCGATAAGGTCACGCCAGAAGTAATACGAGCGGCTTTTGACCCTATGACGTCCCACATTTGATGAACCATTGATGTTTCTAGTGGATTACTCACTGTTCCGTGCAAAACACACCTAAAGCTCGCCGTAACGGACTGCCTCATTTGCTAATTCCCCACATTATCCAGAACACGTCAAAATAACAACTTTTCCAGATCCTAGTACATGTATAGAAACGACCAGTAAAAAGAAATTTTGAACTATAAAAAACGAAACGAAATAGGGTTTGTGTTTTAATCAGATTGATTATAAATCTAAAAAAAATATGTAACTTAGAGACTTGTGAATGTAACATCGATGCCACTTATTCTCATGGCATGAACAAACACACTAGGTATGTCGACGGATTTTTCTCTTTTACATGTAGTTTGTGAAATAATAACGAAGGTTTATTTTTACCTATTTATAAAAACAAGCAACAACCTCGATAACAATACTTTAAGTATAATCTAATTTCATTTCAATTCATTTTTTATATCAGAAAACAAATAGGACAGTCTACATTAGGCTTTTCTGGCGTTTGCATGACTAGAGCAAATTATCATTAGTTTCGTTATTCCCTCACCATGGGGCTGTACAATAAATTGCTTCCATATTACCAATTTAATGATAATCAAATAGAATCCGTTTAATACACCTGCAGCAGTAAACAATAAAGCATACATAACATAATCATGTTTATTGGATGAACATAAAATACCAAAAAACAAAAACAACCGATGCGATTGATTTAAATTAAGTGCAGAAACTTCCTAAAGAGATATCGGTAATAAAAAGACGCGATTAATTCAGTTTAGGTGCCCCAAATGTCATCCGTACAAAAAAACAACCCAGAAAGGCGATGTTATTGATTATAACACATGTTATTGTACATGGTGAAAGAGAGGGTGATTAACAATTATATAAACCATGCTTAGCACACGATAATCCCATTACGACCACCATTTCAACGCAGCGTACAGTCAAACTGATACTTCATTAGCCAAAATCCTCAGGGGACTCGTACATAACAACTTCAATATATAAAAAACCTGTGTACAAAAAACCACAAAGGCCTATAAAAGTTACACAACTGCACCTGGTGGCTTCTGGGTTAAAGGCAATAATATGGTACGATAGTGAAAGCCTCGTATATATGGTTATAGCAGAATTATTTCATTACGTCAAAAGTGTTTTTTTCTAAATCTCGACAGGAAGCTATATTTTCCCAGATAAATACATATTTGAGAACACAATCGCAACAACAGTGCTATATTATAGGCAAGCTCGTTTTCACAAAATGAAATGAGGTTTAACGTCCTACTGTTTTGCTCCGACTGAGCTGCTTATGACAGGCAGCAGGCGCTACGACCTGCTGTTATGTCGAATTCTAACAGCCAAGGGATCTTTTACATGCACCCCAATGTGGAGGTATTATTAGTCCCATCCAAACGACTATAGGTTTTCCTTTGCCAGGTCTGCATTACTGACAAGGGGGGGGGGGCACAGCGGAAAATCCCGACCCACTCTCTTGGTCCCTGCAGGGATCGGACACACGTCCTCTAGGTTATTCACTTTTCATACACTGGAATAAATAATGCAGTCGGCCGGCCAAATTAAATAGGGTGAAATGGATCTAACTCTCTTCGCTTCAACTTCATCAAATGTCAAGTGTATACTAGGGGAAATATAAATATGTCTGTAACTCACTGTCTACATAAATGTCAACAATATTCTACTACTTTATATTTTAGAGATAACTTATTAATATAGTCCCACCCAGTTTATTGCATACGATTGTTTTCAAACTAGTGCCAATGGTTCCTTTATGTGCTCATCTAATACACGGATGGGTGCCGTTCCATTCCTAGACCTGACCTACTTGTTCGCTAACCAGTGCTATACTATATTCACTGATCACCTGTCCTGGTAAGCTAACCAGTGCTATATTCACTGAACACCTGGGTCCTTGCAAGTAAACAAGTGCTTTACTGACCTGGCGTCCTTACAAGTAAACATGTGCTTTACTGACCGAGCACCTGGCCCCTTGTTAGCGAAGAAGTACTATACCCACTGATGATCTGAGCCTCTTGTGGGCGAACCATTGTTGTACTCACTCAGCACCATGGCCCTCGTTAGCAAGCCAGTGCTATACTCACTGATGACCTTCGCTCTTTGTTAGCGACACAGTGCTATACTAACTGAGAACTTCGCTCCGTGTTAGCGATACAGTGCTCCACTGACTGGGTAACTTCCTTGTTAGCGACCCAATGCTATACTGGCGGAGCAACATGACCCCTTTTTATGGATTCAATGCTATGCTCACCGAGCACAATGACTCTTGTTAGCGAACCATGGCTCTCCTCCGAGGGGTCGTCCGGTCCTAGTTAGCGAACCAGTGCTATACAATACCACCTGAGCATCTGGCCTCCTTGGAAGCGAACCAGGGTCACTGTGGACCTTGACTCCTTGTTTACTAAGATGTTTAAATGAACCATCTAGGATCATTCATTGATCAGTGTAATAAATTCTGGTGGTCATCTATTGTCTGAAATGACTTGACCAACAACATTACAGATAGTGATTTTACGAGTACGATACATTATTGATATCAAGAACGCATGACTGAAGATTGGGAGACGTTTATTATTGCCAGATATGGCTTTGGATTGACCATTATAACAGATTACTGGTAATTAATTTAAGTCATGCTGGCGAAAGTACGTTATACCAGGATAATGGAGGTTATGGACACGTGTTATAGACTCTTCACAAACCTTTACTAACGTGCCAACGGTTCTATTATACTTAGTTAGATGTTCATATATTTATAATAAATACTTAATTATTTCAGTGATATGTATATTTAACAATAACTTATTTCAGTGATATGTATATTAAACAATAACTTATTTCAGTGATATGTATATTAAACAATAACTTATTTCAGTGATATGTATATTAAACAATAACTTATTTCAGTGATATGTATATTAAACAATAACTTATTTCAGTGATAGATATTTATTTTAAACAATAATTTATGAAATCCCTGTAAATATTGATATGGGTTTACAAGATGGTTGGGGGGGGGGGCAAGAATGAAACTCCAACACTGAACCTAATCTAAGAACAGTAAACGCACTGTTAATAAACAAAAAAACAAAACTAATACAATTATTGATTACATTGATTCATGTGCTGCTGTGGTTACAGACTCTTTAGGTTTAAAATTACACATCCGTAGAGATTACCCATGTTTAAATATAACGTGGTCAGGTGTCGACCCACAAAGAAAAAGAAATGAAAAGTGCAATATGTTTCTTATGGCATATGTAATGGTGTCCTTTGGATAGAACAAAAACCGAGGTCCTGTATACAAATTGATGATCACGTAAAAGAATACATGCCAGTTAAAAATTCGAACTAAGAGTGGGCCGTAGTGTCGCTATTGTGGGGTCAAATGTTCTTCACTAGTCCAATTGGGGCAGAACAGTAGGAAGTTAAACCCAACTTCATATCATTACCCGGTGTAGCTCAGCGAACAAGACGCTGATTCGCTAACTAGCAGAAGATGTTGGGTTCGTTCCCGGTGTTAGTGGAGAATTGATCTTCTTTCACCATGAGAAATTTTGATAAAATACCTGGCTCGTCGTCCCTTAATATTAAAAAAAATAACCGTGATTTACATACAGAGCTTTCTGAAAATCGACCAGATGAATTTAATACGATTATCGAAAAACCAAATTTCTTCTTCAAAGGGAAAACTAAGATGAATTAGGAGCCTTGAAGACAGTGAAGAGAAGTGGACTATACTTGATTCAAATCTTCCCAATCTCACAGCCATAAAGTGGTTTATCCTCTTATCAAACTGTATTTCCTTCCCCATTATCTTCCCTAATCTGACTTAAGTATCTTATGCGTTAACCAGGGTATAATGGAGAATCCTGACCTTCTAGTCCCCGCTATTCTGTAATTCCAGGGATATGAACCATGAATACATACTCAAGGATGATATTTAAAGCGAGTAGGTTTTAAATCTAGCATACTTTGGCACGTTGATGAGCTTTTCGTCCTTCTAAGTATGTGTCTCGCATATATCACGAACACACAGCGACACGGTGTCTTACAAATCTTTGAATAATATGTTCACAACGTTTAGCAGACTAAATTCGACATATCCCAAGCGAGTAAGAGAATGGGGTTAAACGTCATTCGGGACTTACATGGTTTATTTGTATTTCAATAATTCGCTTGCGCGTAGGAATCTTTAGCAGTTGGAGGAAACCGAAGGACCCGGACTTCCCGAAGAAAAACCCACGAGGTTGGACAGGCGACAATACTCATTGTCACGTACAACCGGGGATTCAATACCACGCAAGTTGACTCCATGACAGGCTTCATGATACCGAGCGCACGTGCTAATCATTCGGTCATCCCCCCACCCCCCGATATATCCGGAGCAATATCCCATACGTAAACAGAATATGTAGTGACGTTCTTTATTATTGCCTCCAACCAAACAATTCGATCCATTTATTCTTAATAAATCCATTGCCTGATAATTCTGAACGAGAAACCCGGTCACTTTCTATAGGAATATCTCACGATACGACAGAGAACCGAACGAACCCATGCCTCTTGTTTTAAGAAAATCAAATGAAATGAAATAGAGTTTAACGGTCTATTTTTCTGCACTGACCGGGATAATGAATTGCAATGGGGTTTAACGTCCCACTGTTATGTACCGACTGGGCTAATAAAGATGGGCATATGCCATGTAGTGTGCTGTGCTATGGGGCATTACGGCCTACTGTTATATCGGGATCTCGGACTTTTGTCCCATCCAAACGACTACAAGTTGTTCCTTGTCAGCCCCCATTCTACAGCACTGCCAACGCAGAGAGATCGGCGGAATATTGAAATGCTATTTCTCGGCCAACACCAGAATCCAACGTCGTACTCACCGAGACACCACGGTTCCAAACATTTCGATCAAACAAAGATTGGCTATAGGCATTTACAAATAAATAAATGTTTTAGACAAATCATAATTTGAAAGTTTTAAATTGAAAAACAATCCAATTTGACGAAAAAGGATATCCTTTTATTTATTTGGGTTGATGAAGACCGGCATTCTTCGTGAATTTTTATGTGACGGTAATTCTGCCCGAACAGCGGTGCATGGACTTTCGATTTCCAACTGTCAGGGGGAGTCTTTAACGTTCTTCAAGTGGTATACATACACGGTACCACGACAAGAAGCAACCAAGCTACGTATTCACATATATATGTATATTAGGACCGAATTCAATTTTCTGTTAGATCCACGATTAGTGACAAAATATATTCCAAGAACCGCAGTTTCGTTGTCTTGATAATAATCAATTCAAAAAAGTGTTCCGACGATGTGTAAAAGCTATTGAATCAAAAGCGTCTAATGTAAACCGTAAAAGCCAACAGGAAGTTGATTGGATAGACGAAAGGTAACATAACGAGGGAGAAACAAACGGCTGTAATGTCTACAACTGTCGACAAGTTGTGAACGGACTCGAGGAGAAGAAAGCAAGTTGTAAGCGGACCAAAGAAGGAGAAAGCAAGTCTATTCTGTATTACAATTATAACGAGATATTGATTCAGTGTGAATCCTGTACTAATATAAAGACGTCTTCGACCAACAGGAATTGGACTCGTTTAGTGAAAGAATGGACCACAATAAATGAAGGGATAACGTTTTCCTGTTCTTAATGGGATGGCTGTAGATAGATTGGTGACTATTTGCGATAAGAATGGATGGTATGTGACCATTATGGTATAATGGGATGTGGGCTTGGGGGAAGCTCGTCCAACGGTCATAGCCTGACGTGGTTTTGATCGGTAGGCTTGTACGTTGCTAAGAATATGATGTAATGCCTAACCTCGTGGATTTTTACGTGTTCTCAAGATTCACCCCATTAGCAATTCAAAAAATATACAGTCGAACTGTTTAAATGCAGTCCCGGGATATACAATATAGCGATTTTTGTTTTTCAATTCAAGAATCGGGGCGCATGCCTAACCTTGTCGGTTCCTACGGGTCGTGCGATTTCCGCCAAATACTAATGAAAGACCCTATAGGTTCGTGAATGAATGAAACGAAAATCTAATTATGCTAGTCTCTGGAGATCTTAGTTGGTGATGAATGGACGTTAAACATTAAATTAAATAGAAATGTACTTTTTGCATTCGTCTATAATATTTTAATATTGAACCCCAGTTTAGGAGCGATAAGCAGGACCGTCTGTCCGGTTTCATCCCACTTATACAGACTCCTGCGAGCAAGAAAATTATTGAAATAAAATTGAACGATGTGTTAGTCCTGAAATGAACTAGTTTGTGCCGAGTAGACGCTAAACTCTCACCCTCTCTCTCAATCTCTCTCTTTCTGACCTGTGATATGTACAGATTGATTCAGAAAACATGTAGTTAGTCTAGCAAGCGCACGGGATACCATTTACAAAAGCTCTAACAACCATGAGACAGTTTCGGTATTATGTTTTACTTAATGAATCGATATTATGGCTCTATTTTCGTAAACTGTTCTTACTTGTTCTTCTCACACAAACTGATGGCACTGGTTCATTATTTGTTCCATGTTGGCCAATATTTTACTGTCAAAGATCCATCTGATAGTGGTGCAGAGTGGAGGTTCTGAAAGTTGTCTGGTCTTGTTGATATTGCCACAAACAGAGTTTCAGTGTATGTCATTTGTAGTAACGACTCATTGACCGTAGAACATCGTTTTAAATGGTATTGTTATTCTTGTGTTCAAGAGAAGTTAATGTCAAAAAATATTAAATGAATCATTCAGATAGTCCAATGGCCACCAGCAGTACAACAACCATATGCAATTGCCAAACGATAGTTTAATTATTTTTTTATGAGTTCACAAGAGATTGCATATTCAAGGTGATGATTTTTTGCCTTGTAAAATATCCCTAAAATCACAATATAATCTAGAGGAAGTGGGTCTTCGATCAGTGAGTACTCTTTTGAGCTCGACAAAGAATTTTCTCTTGATAATTAAATAACATGATATCGAGTCTAAGACTGGAAGTACCAAATATCTAAAAACCATAGCAACAAATGGTTCTTAAAACATTTCCGTTCAGTGGGAATAGTGGTATCCTTTAGTAGAGAGAGTAATAAGACTATAAGATTCTGATAATCCAATATCTGTCATATTATAAGTCTGTAAAGAACGATGGTATACTGTATAATATGTAGGTTGTGTCTACACTGATCAAGACTATCTAGGTCACGTAAGATTTATTGGTGTACCAATAAGAGACCGGATGTTCATGATTACTGGTCAATGGGTGACCCGTGGCCACAATGTAATGGAGTTTTAACGAGACGCTGGTTCGAGTCAGTGCTCTGATTTATAATTTGATAAGATGAGTAGAACTGCAATCATCATTAGTAAAATTAACAATGTCTAATGAATAACTTCTAACTGGACCAAGATGACCACCTTCTTTGATTTACTGATACCGCTGAAGAGAGGGATGAGAAACGGAGCTGAGGTGGGGGTAGGGCCTACTCAGTTATAATCGTTACTAAGATAAGCCAACATACTGTCTCCAGTCTTGTTTTTCTCCGGGGCAAATACAAATTAATAGAATGTAGCTTACAGTATTAGTTTACCGAATTCTACCCGTGTCAAATCGTGCTTTAGAACTCGGGACTTGTAGGACGAGTGGACGAGACAGTTGCGTCAAGTATGCTCAGGTGCCATTATATGCACAATGTGAGTCAGCATTATATACGTTTAGTTTCAACAGCACCTTGTGAAAACAGACCATCATTGGGTTGGAATCTAGAGTAAAACCATCCCAGAGGTATTCACTGTTTTAGTTTAATATTCACCGCGAATATCAGTTCAATTATTTGATACAGCTTAATGTTCTATTTTATTACGCTTTAATATATTAGTTTGGGGATCCACAAACATTATTTATGAACATGGATACGATGTTATGAAACGCGGTTGTGGGGGATGGGATGGCCTAGTGGTCTAGAGTGCCGCGCTTCGATCTCTAGCTGGCCGGCCACCTCTGGCTCGCGGCTGTGGTTTCGAGCCCTAGTGTGAGGGTATGTGGCATGGAGATAGGGGCGCCTTCTCAACCTCGTGGTTTCCTCCCACTGCTAAAGACCCCTACGCGCAAGCGAATTATTGAAATAAAATTAAACCATTTGTTAGTCCCGAAATGACCTAGTTGTGTTGAGTGGACGTTAAACCCAATTTCTCTCTCTCTTTACACGGTTGTCAACTTCAAATATCTTTAGCCGAGATCCATGTCAGTCCGTACTAGCGAAAAGCCATCATGATGCACCGCATTGTCAGCTCCAATATTGAAAGCTATCACATTGGGAAGTTTTTCAGATTAAGTAATTTCTATTAACGGTGATATGATCATTTCCCTGAGCAATGTCTTGATTTTCATTATAAACACATCGTTAAAACCCTTATATTATCCAAATGATTAGCCACGGAACATGGAAAATGAATCAGATTCAACCAAGATCACGAATAGTTGTTTTTTTATTTGTTAAATGTACGAGATAGAAGACGTGCTATCTTCAACATTAAACTACCTAAGGGAATATCTAGAATGTGCACCGATGATTTTTATTACATTAAATAATTTATTTTACAGCTTGAACGTGCCTAGTATCAATCTAAACACTAACTTGATAACATTTAGTTTACAAAAAAACAACAAAACAACACCATTATTTTATCAAATAAATGCATATCCACCCCTTTAACGAGTGCTTTAAGGTTTACGCCATCTTCAAATGACAAGGAACGGGTAATGCTCGTTTATTTATGTTTCAAACTCCGGGTTAATCCTCGCGCATATATCATTGTTTATTTGTATTTTCAAATACACGCCAGTCTGTAAACTCTCGCTCGGTGCATAACTCTAAGTACTTCTGGTTGTCGTATTTACTCTGGGTTTTCACTTACTAGGAATCCCGTATCCAAACTATCGCTGCATATTATATAACTATGAGTACTTCTGGTTCTCGTGCATACTCGTTCTACAAATGGAGCCACGTGACGCTGGTTTATTAGGGCTTTCCCGCCTCGTTTCCCCATGTCAATCGTACAGCGTCTAGTCAACCGGGTAGTACGACAAACCACATTTTAACCATTGTTGTTCTAGAAGACCCATGTACACATTGACGTGACGTGGGCTTTTAAAAAATAACGCTCGAGTTAGAATTAAGACTAGTTCAGAGCGCTGTCGCCCATGCCAAACTAACCCTATATGGCGTATGCCCCATTGGGTGCAGAAAAGTAGAACGTTAAACTTTATTACATTTTAACGTTCGCTTATTGTACGTATTGATTGGTATTTCTATACAATAATACATATAATCACACCTACATATTTATATATCTATAATACCCATTCAAATATAATAATGCCCTAATTATTATTTATAAGTGACCTCGGGGAATTCCAAACAGACAAATTATGAAGAAATATAACCGCATAACCTGAATACACGTGAAAACAGAAGTTCCTGATGTAACTTAAATATAACGTTACATATTTACATGACGGGAACCCTAACATTATTAAGTGAATAACCGGATTAGAAAGATGATTAAGATAACAATCTATTTGAGTAAAACTGGGGAAATAAAAAAAATATTTTGTTGGTAATAAAAAAAATCCAAACCTTGTTCAATTGATGAAATATAAAACTAATGGCGCTTGTTAATGGGTTAAGATAGATATTGTCATCAGATAATTAACTTCTTTTCTCTGGTGCTGTGGGGATATCGGAATTCATAGAATAATATTTATTGTGAGAAATATAACATAAATAGGTGTGCTGTAGATCATAAGTTATGTTACCCAGAGCCACCGATAGCAGCTGTGGGCCCAGTCACAAACAGCGGCCGCTGACAAATGTAAGTAATTTTGAGAATCAATATTATTTTATTTATTGACCCATGTCGTGGGCCCTCTAGGAGGTCCTAGCTTTACTAATGTGTCAGGTGCTTGATACCACACGTTTGCAAGCCTACCCTTGTCGGTTTTCACTTGATTATACGGTTTACTTATGGAAATGGCCTAGTTAGTAGTAAGATAACTTAATTCCAGATTTAAGGAAACAATCTATGAACTCCAATAGAAAAAAAAACTCCTATTTTATTAAAAAGGGCATTGTCGGACATGAGGTAGAGAATGCTTACCCTGGTTGATCCATCAAGAAAGCAAGTCTTATTAATATATGAAAGTCACGATTCGATTCCAGTATTTTAAGTGACAAGGAGCCATCTCTTCCGAATACCTGTTACCACTGCTTGTCGTGTATTTTGTGCGCGGTGAACAGACCATATGCTGATTGTACTCTTTTACCTGATTACACTATTTTGCCTATACGGTTTGTTTTGGGAACACAACCGGTGTGGGCGGTCAGTGATAGTTCATGGGCCAATCACACTAGTTTACCAGACGTCTGTCGTGTATTTTGTACACGGTGAACAGTCCATATGTTGATTACACTATTTTGCCCGATTACACTATTTTGTCTATACCGTTTTTTTAGGACTTCGAATTTTGTCTAATGGTTTGGATAGTTTGTACTTGGTTTTATTTCATCACACTCTCCAGCTATAAACAGTTTCTGATTTATGCGAGGGCACCAGTCGTTACACGAATTTGCGGAATTAAACCACGGGGGGTTGTATTTCGACTACTATTGGGGATACCTCTACCTCGCATTAATTAACAATAATTCCACACCCTCCTGTACTTTTTTTTTTTTAAAAAAAACACCAACATCTTCTGAGAGTGCCATAATATTTCTCGCGATATTCTCGAAGGAAATTCTACAAGGCCGAGTCGACATACTGCTAAATTATTCAAGAGGCTGATGAATGGGTTTAAAATGAGACACAATTGTTCTCTATTCCTTTTAAAAATGCAAGACATTCACAAGGCAAATTGACATATCGGTTCTTAGGGGTCTTAGTAAAACTCATTGAGATAAGGTTAGCTAAGAAGCAATGTCTACCCAAGTGTTCTAATTCATTCAAAAAGTCAATTGACATGTCTGGTTCCCATTTAAAACTGTGAATATTAATATATGTTTACTAATCTGAATTCTTTCAGTGAGTAATTCTAATGAACAAAAAGGACTTATATCTTCTTATGCCTTCAGACGGTTTTTATCTGAACAGAACGAGGCACACAATACAAGTCGAATGAAAGATTTAAGACATCAACAACGCCGTTCGACTTCCAAATTTTGTTTCCTAATTAGCTGCATTCCCAGACATATAAAGATGGAAGCGAGTAAAGCTGACCTTTCTGTGGAACAGAATCAGAACTAGATCAGGATAATTAAATGACCGTAAAGTTCATGGTCTTGTCGTATTTCAATATGTTATTCACATGATTTTCAAAACAACAAAAAATTAAAATAAAATAGGGCTTAACATCCTTATTTTCTGGACCATCCGATGTAATGAAGACTAGAAACTCTATGCAGTGTACTATTATATGTACTATGAGGTTAATTTCTACTACTTTTCAATAAGTTGTTTACGTGCTTTTCAGCGAGAATACGGGACCCTGGTCTTTCGTCCCATCCGAACGACTTTACGCCCTTACCCTGTCCTTGCCCCTGCAGCCTGCACCACTGGCAAATCTATATAAACGTTATGACCCCCAATCGGTACATGGACTGGTGATTTATATGATGGAAAAAATTCTGGTGTAATGATGGTAGGTGAACATTGGCTTGATTCTGTCCCGTGCGCCTGTCTCACATAATCACACACAGCTTTATTAAGGTGACTTATCATATAAACCCCCATGTCCCTGAATAAACGACTGCAAGTTTTACAACATCTGGTGGTTGCTGGTTTACGTTATCTGCAGACACGTAATGAACAGTAGCACCCCATCAGAGATTGTGACATAGCGAACACCACGAAAACTTTGACATGAGACGAACCTTCAACTTTGCAACTCAATTATCACAGGTAGACAATTTAAGCTTGAAAGCGGGAGACTTGGCCTTTGCGATGACCAAACAATCTGATAGGTCACAAGCTGGGCTTGTACCCAATCAACCCTAGTGCCGAAATATTATTTGATAAGATGTATGTAGTTTAAGCGAGATCAAGCCTTCTATTTAAGATGATAAATCACATGTTTACTCCGTCCGAAATAACTATACGTTTTCAATCCCCCGCCCATAAAACATTTTATTGTGTAATTATCTATCTTTCCCCCAACTCCTACTACTGTCTTGACATTTTTTTAAAAGATCCTACATGTACTTCAATCTTAGTAACTTCAACAATATCAACAATAATTTACTATTAGGTGAACTGATTTTTAATATTAAATATTTAATCTTGGTAAAGACCATCAACTGTTGATTGTTGTGAATACAATGAATATATAAAGAGAATTGTATGATAATCAATGTATATCTAGAATAATATCCAACATAACTTGTATAATTGAATTCTTATTCATAAGAGATGATGCATCATTGTGTCTTCTTGGGCTATAATTTACAGATTTAGAGATAGAAACCATTACAATTTCACTTCATGTCGAAAGTGGTAGCAGTTTGGTCAAACAATTAACCTTATTCTCAATCCTAATCTACGCTGTGGACGTTTGTTATTGTTTTCACAACATCTGATAATTTGAATGCTTTCGGTTCTGATTAAATAGAGAGAAACGGGGTTTCACGTCCACTCGACACCAACTAGGTCATTTCGGTTAAATTGTATTTCAAAAATTCGCTAGTGAGAAGTCGTCTTCAGCAGTGGGATAAAACCGAAAGACCTCACGAGGTAGGACATACGACCATGCCCTTTGTTTCCTACAACCGTAGAATTGAAACCGCTCCACTTACTTACAGACCTTACCATTCAATGCGCACTAGTTAATCTTTTGGCCACCCAACTACCAGTTCTGCTTAAGGGTGTTAAAATACCACAATATAGTTTAAAGATGATGTCAATTTGGCCATGTTTAAGATGATGTCATGTTTTGGTATGTTTTAAGATGATGTCATGTTTTAAGATGATGTCATGTTTAAATATAATATTATGTTTTAAGATGATGTCATGTTTAAAGATAATATTATGTTTCGAGATATATCATATTTTGGTATGTTTTAAGATGATTTTTATATGGTGTCTTGTTTTAAGATGATGTGATGTTTTGGCATGTTTTAAGATGATTTCGTGTTTTAATATAGTGTCATGTTTTAGTTTTAAGATGATGTAATGTTTTGGCATGTTTTAAGACGATGTAATGTATCTGGTACGATCTCAAATTTTAGAAGGCGATGTCCTGTTTCATAAGATGGTGTCATGTTATGAGTTGAAATGTTTTAAGATAGTCATGTTTTAAGATGATGTCATGTTTGCCAGGTTTTAAATTGATGTCATGTCGTATAGCATGGTGTTATATTTTATCATATTTTAAGATGATGTCGTGTATAGTTTAAGCATTTTTTTTTAAAAATGATGTCATGTTTTTGATATCTTTTAGTATGAAGTTATGTTTCGTCATATTTGAAGATGGTGTCGTTTATAGTTGTAACATGCATTAAGGTGTAAAAGTAAATAAGCGGTTATATCTGTTTCATTTGTGAACCCCTACCCTCTCTTTGATACAAAAATGCCCTACCTTAGATAAGTCAATAACAGCGACAGAATTGTTGTTGTGGCCAACATTGTTATTTGTAATATTCGTCAACTCACAATGTCTTCTCAGTAGATAAACAACTTGTTACTGAAAATAACAAAAACAAATTTTGTTAAAGAAACCGACAAAATAGAGAAAGAATTCATAAATAACACACCCCACTACATAGCCATGGTCTAATGTTCAATCTTTCGTTTCAGTTTTTATACTTTGCGATTGATCTGATTATCATAAAGCAAAACGCCTCTAGGTCTAAGCGGTCATAAAACAAAATAGCTTCGTCATAGATGAATTCAAAATAAAAATCAAGCAAGCACAATTTTGTAAGATTACCCTCCAGCTCCAAAGTATAATAACATTATGTTAGAAATAGTTTCAACACGTATAAGCATCCATTACGTCGAATCCTACTTATCGCCTAATACAGCGATAGTTTCGAATTCGTCTTCCGAAGTCCAGGGTACTGGCTAGAATTTAATTTTGGGACTGAAAACACCAGCAGTCATATTTCCAGAGGTTTTAATAGATTTATTTAACAATCTAATTTTCGCATGGAAGTTAGGGACGACAACGGATTCCAAGATACAACTGAAGATAAACCAAATACATAAATTATATACAAAAATATGTTTCGAGTAGCGTTGATCTAAGCTGAAATAATAAACGACTACGGATACCCAGATACAACTAAAGATACACCACATACATAAATGATATACAAAAATATGTGTAGAGATGCTTTGATTTAATCTGAGATAATGCACGACAACGGATACACAGATACAACAAAAGATACGCCACATACATAAATGATATACAAAAGATAATTTCGAGTTGCGTTGATCTATTCTGAGATAAACACAACGGATACCCATATACAACAAAAGATACGCCTTATACATAAATGATATACAAAAATATGTGTTCATGTTGCGTTGATCTAAACTGGAATAATGCACGACAACGGATACCCAGACTTATAATACATCACATACATATAAGATATACAAAAATATGTTTTCGAGTTGCGTTGATCAAATCTGATATAATGGTTTGTACTATTATAAACCAGCAGCTTAAGGCGGACACGGATTTAATGCTGTGCATAGAAATATATGGTGGCTACCATGTTAAGGTCAAAAGATACATTAATACCATTATCTATCATCATTACAAAACTATTTGGGATGATACGGTTTCCAACATCAATACATTTACCCATTATTCTGGCCGCAACTTATCGACATCAGAATACAGAGAATACGATTTCCATCCAAAACACGAAATTTTATGTAATGTCCACCTTTTTTCTTTGGAATGTGTTAAAAGAATATTGAAGTCCCATAGAAGATGATATTTGTAATCCTTTAGTGTGACGTCCTACTTTTTGGCACCGACTTGTTTAACGAAGACGGACATACGCTATATTCGGCCCGAACAGCGGCTGAATTGAAACTGACAATGGTTCTTTTACGTGCACGCCGAAGTATTTCGGATGGTACGAAAACCAATCGCCTTCACATCACCCTTCATTATTCAAGTCGGGGCAGAACAATATGACGTTAAACCCACTTCATCTCAATAGCCATGTTGGTGTAGAACATTAAACCCGATTAACATCTTTCCACTCGCCACTGGCAAAACACGAGGGCCCAGGGTCGCGTGTTAAACTCGGTAGTGTGGGTTAACGTCGGCTTCCACCTTGGTTGATATTGCAGACTTGTCTGCTCCAAGATATTTGCAAGAAGAGCTAGCCGTGATAGAGAAGCAAGCCAAGCATATTGTAGAGTCTGTCGGAGTCTGCTACCATTCCATAGTATGTTAAAGCCCCAATACCACTCTTGTTGTAACTGAATAATATGTTCCAATCTTTATGCTGGTCAACAATTTGTACTATTTTACAATATTTCAATTAAAAAATGATACAAATTTCATCTTAACACACCTAATTTTAAAAATAGGAAAAATTCAACTACATGCCGTAACATGGATTGAAAAGCCTTACGTAAGCACTTTCAAATGCAACTTGGATTTAAACATATTTTCGAACCCTCTGGACAAGTAAGATAGAATGTAATGGATAATTTACACAACAGGTAGGACACTTAAACATTTTGTAGTTAGAATAAGGCTATTTTTTTTCTGAACCTGTCAAGCCAGCAAGAGTGTTATTGTCCCTTTAATCCCACATATTGTGTTAAAATTTTTTATGACCTTTCACAAAATCTGTGCCATTATTTACAAGTTATAATTACATTTATGCCTGTTGCGTAGTCTCGCTTTATAAAGTACTGAATTTAAAATCAAACTAATAAATAAATAACTAGTTGTGTAGTCGTGTTTTATAAGTACGCCTTCTCTTAGTAAAATCCAACAAATAAATAACTACATGTCGTGCAGTCTCGATCTATAAGTACACCAACTCTTATTAAAATCCAACAAAAAAATAACTACTTGTCGTGCAGTCTCGATTTATAAGTACACCCACTCTTATTAAAATTCAACAAATAAATAACTACTTATGGTGTCGTTTTATAAGTAGACCTACCCCTTTTTAAATCCAATGAATAAATAACTACTTGTCGTGCAGTCTCGATTTATAAGTACATCTACACGCACTCTTATTAAAATCCAATGAATAAATAACTATAACACATGCTATATTTAAAGTTAATTCCCTAATAATCCATGTATCTACCAGACGAACAAAAAAACTCTTAAGTAAGTAATAGCCATGTAAGCACACTTGTTCACAATTTATATACGTGACGAAGAAAGAATGATCTTAGGTTTTCTCATAGACATCTCTAATATTCCGCTTACGCTTCACCTCAACCAATATCAGATGAAAATGTCAAATCCCTCCAAAAACTCTGTTCATCAACTTAGACTAGACGAAACTTTTATTTGTACTTTAAAAAGACTTTCGTATGGAAAACTTATCATAGAAAAAATAAATTATTTGTCATTGTGTAATTTCATTGTAAAGTACTTTTTGTGCCTGGGATACGATGAGAATAAACCCCCGGGTACACTTGTTGTCAAATGTTTGGTAGTTATTACCACAAATGATAAAAATCTATTTTCAATTTTTCAGATGTAGATTTGGAGATTACAATATTCTGGCGTTGGTCGACAAAGTTCAACGGAATTTTCCAGGGTGGTTTCCCCTTGAGCAGGGCGAGGGAGGGGTCTGATAAGGACATATTTACTCGTTCTAATGAGACGAAAGCCCGTGGTTCCATGGGCACGCTGGCGTGCACGTAAAAAAACCTTTGATGGTTGGAATCAGAAATATATCGCCGCAGTTTGGGCAAAATTTCTCTCATAGAACGTTATATGGCGTACATAGGTCTTCACAGCCCTGTCGATGTATAACAGCAGACTGTTAAACCCAATTTCTTTTCATTTCATGTCATTCAAAGCGGTTGCTAAAATCCGCTACCAGATCAAATACAGAAAATGTACGCAGTGTTGGTGGTAATAACAATCTTAATTGTCCAGTTCTATGTTAGAGATCACATCAAACTTTAACACGGTTGATCAAACTTTAGATTCATGAATTCTCGACCAATCGTGTATCGTTCATGAATACCGGGTGTCATTACTGCATTATTAATTAAAATTTAATCTGATTAAAACACAGATCCTACTTCGTTTCGTATTTTATAGTTAAAAATTTCGTTTAACTTGTCTTTACAACACTAGGATCTGGAAGAGGGGTTATATAACTGGCGTTCTAGTTTATGTGAGGAATTAGCCAATGAAGACGAGTTCTTGACGTGCTCTGCACGGAACTGTGGGTACACCCCAAAAAACGTCAGTCGCTCGTATGAACCTTGACGCGATCTCCAGTATACTACTGGTCAGATATTCATGGAGTGTAGGTCATCCAAAGTATAACAAAACCGAAACGAAATATAGATCTGTATTTTAATCAGATTGATTACAATGGGGATGATATTTAAATAACGTCTTGTCACTTTTGAAATATGAACATTCGAAAAAGGACATTCAAATAAAAATCAAATTTAAGAATTGTTTAGTGAATCATGTACTGTGCACGCCATTTACTACTACAATTATGAGATGGTTAAAACAGTCTTCAATATATAAGGTTATATTATGAATACCACATAAACTGTGCAAAGTAAATTTCAATATGGTTGCTAAAAAATCTTATGCAGACTAATGCTGTATGTTGGTCTACACTACACGACGATCTAAATTCTTCCTGATCAGTTATCTGTTTTGTTTTATGCCCTATTTATGCTAATATTGATCACACTTCATATGTCATACAATGTGCCCGGATATCGAATGTCAACTGCCAATGCATCTATTACGTGCACTCCAATGTGTACACTGGATCTCGGTTTTCCGTCTCATCCAAACGACTATACATTTCCCTTAGCAGGCCTTCTGTCCTGCACCACTGACAAGGGAGAACCACGCCAGAAAATCCCGATAATCTATCACACCAACCAAACGCACGCATATCTTGAATAAAATGGATCATGTAAAGCTATAATGGTACGTGTGGAACTAGACCACATTCTGGGAAACCTTAAAGGGGCTATACCGATTTGAACAGAGTCTCAAAAATAAAATTTCGAGTACGAATGGCATTTAAGCGTCAAAATATAGAGGACGGGTGTATTTACCCTGCGTCAAAATTGCAGTTCGAAATATTGAGTTGTTTGGACGTGAACGTGAAAACTGCTTATCCGGACACGTAACACGTAAAATTTCAGGTCAATTTTGTCGCTGGGTGATCTGATAATCGTCTCTCGTTCCTTTAGAGGTCTCTACAGTGAAGCACCCATAATGCTGAACTTGATAACGAAGGATACATTTCACCTAAACATTATTGTTAAAGAATAAAGTCTAGTTTTATACAGACACTGCATAATATAGCTTAGGACACCGGTCTCCATTTCGACATGAAGACTGACGGGTTTAAGTTGTTTGAAAACGTATCACATATTGAGTTAGTTAGTCGGTCCTGAGGTAGAGGATTTTAAGGGATTTTAACACAAAATTGAGCAGTTTTATTCTCTAAAAATATTATCGGGATTTACCCTTTAAATCAGTGCAGATTAAGTTGTACAAGTTAGATAACTGTCATATGGGTGCTATACAACTCGTTGACATTTTGTCGTATATAATCTGCCATATGGAAATCTTTTGCCATTTCTTTACAAAAAGCCGATCAGTATGACTAACTTTATCATCTTTATGACGTATCCAAACATGAAGCCGACGCCCACACATTTCACATTTCATTGGCAAGATTTACAATTACGTAATTGGAAAGTTGACAATGCTATGACGAGAGAGCTTCTCAGCCTATTTATATGTGGTTCAGTTGATGGGAATATTCTGACATAATTGTCATCACAAGTATGCTCTCAATGGTGATTATCAACAGACACACAAAGCCTGACATTAATAATAATAATAATAATAATCACGTCATTTTACAAGGGTAGCAAATTAGGCCTGAGGCCTTTTTCAAATTTGGCCCTTGGCACAGATCGTGCGAATGACATTGACAATGTCTATTCGTTTGGATTCGTTTGTAGGGCTGTCCCGAGGCTGAAATCGGGTGCATAGGGGTGGCTCGGACCGAGAGGTAACACCGGCAATCGGCATGGTGGCGATGAAATATCACTTCAGGTTTAGGAGTTATGCTACTTCCCCTGCATGGCTATATCCGTTCTGCGCCGAATCAACCACTGAAGTGACGTCCTTCTAGTAGTTTTTTTTCGGGATACAACCTAGCAGAAAATGAATATGCACCACAACCTAGCAGAAAATGAATATGCAAACACTCGTCTTCGATCCAAGCCCAAAAAAGTCAACAAACATTAACATGAAAAAGGACAGAGAGAGTAATACTCCCATGACATTGAAATGTATGACCGCCTTCATTAGGACGTTAAACCCAATTTCATTTCAAATGCGTTAGGCATATAAAGTGACGCTGTGGTGGGCTCAGAGAAACATTAGGGAAAGTACCTCTCTGATGCCACGTGCAAAAGAGAGAGATGGAAATGGGGTTTAACGTCCACTTAACGCAACTAGGTCATTTCGGTACTAGCCACGTGCAAACTTAGTTCTAGGTTATTAATACATAAATCCGTTGAAAAAATTATCTCATAGCCCATTGTATGGGGTACGTACGTATTCACATTATGCCAGTCGATGCAGAAAAGTAGGATTTTAAACCCCATTTTATTTGATTTCTGTAGATGGTAAACACATTTTTGACAATACCATCAGGACCGATACTAACGATGCCATTTAACAATAGAACAGGACCAATACATACTGTGCGATTGATTAATAAAATCAGGACCAAAACAAAATGTATTGCATTATTAAATAATAGAATCAAGACCAATGAGAACGAGGCCGTTTAATAATAGAATCAGGACCAATGCAAACGGGGTCATTTTCATTAAACTAAAATAACATAATATAAAGTTTAAAAACATTTTAACAGTTATAGTTACCTTGTGGAATCTCCACACCTTATATTACCCTACATCCGAATTTATTATACGTTTTATCTTTAGAACTTTTCCTCCGTTTCGTTATACTAACTTGAGAGATTCTGACGTCTAAAGTTAACATCAGTCCGTTGGTACTACGACTGTTCATTAATCTTATGAGTTTATAAGCTAGCTGAACTTACCATTAGAAGTCTGGCATTTCTACTCAGAGCCTAAAGATGAGATTAGGTCTTTCTTCTATCAAGCATTTTGTACTTCCATCAATACGCGTCCTCGAATCAGTCATTGAATATCGGGAGAGTTATTCCCCACACACGTGCTAACAACAGTAGGCTATACATATATACATGTATATATATATAAAAAATTAATGATTGGTTCCTGTGACTGGTATTCTCATCACGTGATATATACGGAAGTTAAATGGTGATATATATACTGGAGAGTGAGAGTGTTATCCACAGTGACGTGATGGTGTCTTGATGAGCGGCCTCTTAGCCTCGACTTCCAGTATCGATATATGAATCTTAGTGATTATAGCAAATACCCATGGCTCAACTAACCGCTTCTTCTGTCTTCGTCCTGCACTCGTCAATATACATGTATTCTGTCTTAGTTCTATCATGTTGATTAATAACAAACGGTCCGTCCTCGTTCACAGCTATTATTATGGAAACTCTAACAAACGTAAACAAGCTCCCTCGAACACTGCCAAACACCATAAATATATATACACCATTGTTCTTCCATATTTGGATTCCATTTAAATTAAATATAATACCCCCGATTTCTAAATCAAGTACGGTACACGCAAAACACTTAAAATAATTACTTCAATTTTCCAACAAACTCGAATCAATTATAGTTGAGAACTTCTCCATTTCCTATAGCATTTTTTTTGCCTTCTGATTGGGACTTTAAATATCTGCTATCGATATTTGTCACTGCATTGGGCAGTTAGCAGAATAAAATAGTTCAAATTACGGTTTATTAGCAACAGGAGTGTACTAAAAATATGCCCGTGATGTTTTTTTTTTAACGGAAACTTTGATCTACACTTGCGGGATTGAGCTAATCTTGCAATCTACAATACAATATTGTGAAAGTTAAATTTTTTAACGGATTGTCGATCTGAAAAAGAGATTGACGTGTTCTCAACCGAGACTACATCATTTGGAATTATCAGAGAAGACTTTAAAGTTCACTGGACACAAACTAGGCCATTTCAGAACTAGCATATGGTTCATTTTTATTGCATTAATTCGCTTGAGCGTAGGAATCTTTAGCAGTGGTGGGAAAGCGGAGGTTCTGGAGATAATCCATGAGGTTGGACATTTGACCCTTCTCCCTGCTTGCATTTATGGTTTCCATTCCTGATGTGAGCGTATCTAGCTTGGAAATAGAGGCGCCTTTCAAACACCCCACAGGGCAGGCCACTAAGCGAGCGCTAAGCATAATGAAATATGGCCGCTTGTCTGTGATATAGCCCTCAGTGGAAGTGGATGTTAAACTCAACTATAAAAAGGAAACAAGCCGCCGCCAACACCTTTAATCTTTGTTACAATCTTTCAATGGATATCGTGTTAATCTGATTAAACCCAAGCCGGGACATACTGATTTTTATCCGAACAACTAGACATTGGCCTTGCCAGGTCCTCCGACATGCACCACAGACAAGGGGAAACCATACTAAACTTAGGCTGTCTGTTTACAGTTCGCTTCTCTTTAGGACAAAAACTAAAGCTAGCTTGCCGCCATTTTAGTCTAAAACACCAAGTATGCTTCCATTTAATTTGTGTTTATGACAGATGTAAAACGGCGTAAAACCGCATTGCAAAAAAGTATACTCGTTTTTGGATATGGCGGTCATCAAGGGCAGAAATCTATTCTGGAAGTATGAAGAAGATGGATATATATATATGTGTGCAGAATGGGGAAAACCATGTGCTGAAAATCCCGAGGAACTTTCTCGGCCAACACCGGGAGCGAATCCGAGACCTCCAGGCTAGCAAACCAGTGACATGTTGAGCCTAGACTTCTGATAACAATGAGGACAAGATAACCGACATAAAGATGTCCTCATTAATCTACCAACAATAAAGGGTTATTAAATTTTATGGATCAAAGCATAAACCCAAGATAATGTCACAAATTAACTGAACATCAAAGATGTCGGTTGAACAAAGATTCAATGACGCACTCCTACAAATTATTATCGCTTTGATGTATTCCTGTTCTATTCCTAGTCATACAATTACCGGCAGGACAACTACACAAAAAACCGGATGACACTGACATTGTAAGTAATGGGTAATAAAAGTAGTACCGAATCAATTTAATGACTCCGACAACGCGGACCGTAGGCGGAATTTCACAGTGCTGTACAGTCCAGGGCCTTCGTTATTACAGGCTTCAATCAAAATAACACCAAGGGAGGTAACCAAAAGAATAAAAACTTCCACAAAGGCCACAGGTCACTAATTATTTCCCATTGACTTTGATGTTAATTCTCGTCTATTAAACCGACTCTCACCTTTTCCCAACTTTCCATTGGGTAGAACGCTTTTTGCCACAAATGGAGCAACATGTGGCAAACTCTTGCCCAAAAGCATGTATGAGGTTCACCATGAAAAAATTGAGATACACAAGGTGGAAGTAGAGACAAATAAACATGCAATTTTCGGCCCAACATTTTAATGTAACCAACCTCACAACTCCTGTACCCTTCCACCTCAAAATCATGAATATTCACCAAAACCTGGCAGAAAATGTATTTTTCAAACCCTTGTTTCGATTCTACACCAAAAAGTCAACAAAAATCGCCATATAAAAGGGGAAAAAGGGGAAGGGAGAAAGAGACTAAAAATAACTTTCCGGGTGACGGCCCAGGAATATTTGGTGACAACAAATTAAGCACTTCGCTAACAAAGTTTTATTCTAGGGCGTGTCATGGTCGGTTGTATGTTGCAATAAATTTAATTTAAAGGTTTCTTACATCAAGTATTAAGTTCCGGGGTTAAATACAGTAACCATGACGTTCTAATGTCGGACACGCTTATCAAGTTCTAGAGTTAGATAGGATTATCAAGTCTTAGTTACAGTGTTAGACATGATTAGCAAGTTACAGTGTTAGACATGAATATCAAGTTACGGGGTTAGACATGATTATAGGTTTACAGGATTAGACAGGATTATCAAGTATCACGATTGGGTATAATTAGAAAGTTACAGGGGTTAGACATGATTCTCAAGATAAAGGATTAGAGAGGATTATCAAGTTCCACGATTAGGTATTATTATGATTATAAAGTTATAGGATTAGACAGGATAAACAAAACGCGATTGGATATGATTATAAAGTTACAGGGTTAGACAGTATTATCAATTTCCACGGGTATATTAGAGCCACTATTAGATGATCATAAAGTCCCATGGTTAGACACGCCTATCATGTTCCAAGACTAAGGTTAGTTAAGATTATCAAATTCTTACTAATAATGTTCGCACAACCTCCAAGCACCATTTCGCGGTTTGATTTAACGTTTAGACGGCAAATCGATTGTTGCTTTTTTGTTTTCAACTGGCAAGTTGATTTAGAATCCGTGTGGGTATCGCGTATACTATATTCGACTCATGTCAGTAAAGAAGACTGAGAAATCTGATCGTCAACAAGAGAATCTCAACAGAAGGAAACGTGTCAGACAGGATGGACAGGTTACTTTTAAATATTTGGTAAAAAAATAAGCGAGATGATTGAAATATTCCGTACACAACGTTGATCTTAATGACATTGTGACATTGTGTCACCCTTGTTCTATAACTGTGAAATCAAATAACTCGGGTTTATGTCACGTTAACTCCATTAGGCTATATTTGCAACTAAAACTTATGGTAATTTTCTTTCTTTCATTTTACCCAGTTGGGGAAATGGAATGGAATAGATTAATCAATGGAGATAATGAAGACGGACATATGTCATGCAGTGTAGGCTATCTTGAAGGACATTTTGCTCGTACAGTGGCATTTCCGTTAACTCTTAATTGAATTCAACTGTCGAGGTTAATGTTACGTGTTCTGTAACAAGTATAGCGAGAGAGGGAGAGAGAGAGAGAGAGAGAGAGAGAGAAAGAGAGATGGGGTTTAACGTTCACTCGACACAAACTAGGTCATTTTGGGACTAACATATGGTTAATTTTATTTCAATAATTCGCTGTGCGTAGGTGTCTTTAGCAGTGGGAGGAATCCGGAGGTTGAAAGGCGACCCTTTTCCTCGTCACGTACAACCAGGGATTTAAACCACTATATTTGACTCAATGGCAGGCTTTATGATACAGCGCGCGCATGCTAACCATTCAGCTCTCGCCTCCCTAACGATTAGCCTATAGCATATAAAATTTAGAAATAAATATCTTACAGCACTTCTGAGACGAGTCAGATACCTGCCTCTAACATTGTCGTATGGGTATATTATAAAAATATACCACGGTGGATTACTAATCAGGATCGTGCAGGAAGGTTGGACGTTAAACCTCTTTCATTTCACAAAAAACAGCTACGTGAACCGGATAAAGCGAATGTGTACACGCGTGTGTATATTTTTGAATGCTATCAGAAGTATACTATCCCAATCTGTTTCATGGCGGTAACAAGAAAGCCTTCTTTTAACGTGCGGGCGTATTAACACAAAATGATCATGGCATAATTGGTGCTGGCACGATTGGGGCCTACCTTTACTTATTACGCCTTCGCGTAATATTATATGTACCCGTTTACACTATCCAATACATTTCTGTTTTCATTTGTAGAGAAAAAAGGGTTAATATTGAGAGCAAGTTAACGCGTTCAGTCACCTCTCAGTCACATCAAAGGAATCTAACCTTCTATCCTTATATATATATGACTTAATGTATGTCGGAATGAAGTAAAGTGGGGATTTTTTTTACCTGGACGCATTTATATCTACCGTAAACAAAGAAGGACTTGTACTTTATCTACTTTAATATATATGTGTGCATACATCATGTTCGTTGGCAACCTATTCAGAACAAAGACAACAATAGCCCAAACTAATCTATTTTTATCAACTAATAAAATCAACAAACCACACTGAAAGTAGAATATTTATTTTTTTATGAATTCCTTTATTCTGAATAGGTTGCCAACTGAATCTGTCGAATAGGTAGCTAGCCGAATAGGTGCCAATTTGTGTTCGGTGTTTTGTGTGACAACGTCAGGTCATAGAGTCGAAGACAAGCGTTAACGAACGAAAATAATGTTAATATTGGAATCAAATGGCTATGATATCGTTTTGTAGGAGTATTTATGCAAATCAAAACGACTTGATTGAAGAAAAAACATATCTGAGTGAATTGACAGAGATTTGATTGCCTGATATTACGAATTGTTGAAAAAAAACCGAGCCGAACTGAGAGCATGTAATATCACGTCTTCAAAGGCATTGCATTCCTGTTTTTGTTTTTTTATATATTGTCTGGTACGACATGGTGTATGTATATATATATATATACCGATAGAAGGTCAGATGCCTGTGGTTATAGCAGCGGTTAAACGAATATTTACTGCTGATCAGTTCGTTACTATTAATGTACCTCGCACCCGGTATTTTATATAAATATATATAATTCTCACCCAATAACACATTCTACGGTGGATATCGCTTTTAACTTTCATATTAAAGGTTCAATCCCGATAATGCTTTTGAGAATAAAACTCTTTAATTGTGTGTTAAAATCCATTAAGATCCCCTACCTTAGGGCCTAGCAACTAACACAATATATGTGATACGTTTTCAAACAACTTAAACCCACAGTCTTCATCTTAAAATGGATTCCGGTGTCCCAAACTGTATTATGCGGTGATTTGATAAAACCAGATTTTTTTTTTTACAAAAGTAATGTATCGGTGAAATTTACCTTTTGTTATCAAGTACAGCACCTGGACCATTCACCGTGTAGATCTCTAAAGGAACGGGAATCGATTATCGGGTCAACAAACGAAAGAATTGACCCGAAATCTTAAAAGGGTTACGTGTCCGGATAAGCTGTTTTAACGCTCACGTCCAAACGACTCGATGATTTATGCTGAAATTTTGAGTCAGAGTATATACACCAGTCTTCTATATTTTGGCGTTTAAATTTCACACATACTCGGACTTTTATTTTTGAGGCTCTGTTCTATTCGGGACAGTCCCTTTAAGGAAATATCGCTGTACATGAAAAGGCTGCGTGCTTAATAAAATCACCCACTCGTCTTTTTTGATATCTAACCGATAAAGTAAAGAAAAAAAACGGCAGAGCCTCGTTCTTTTTTACATTATCGATTTGTGTTGATATTTTTTGATATAAAAAAAAAGACTCGTAGGAGATTCTTTATTTACCCTTTTTAAACCTAAATTGAACCTTAAAAATCAATTTGAAATTCCTGTCTATTATCTTTACATACTTCATTTATAAGAGTAAGTAATTTCGAAAGACTAAAATTGTGTAGCGATGTCCATATTCTTTTTGTATGATTAAAATCTAAAACCACGCATTTAATGTAAAGCCAACTGACAATAGCAGCAACCTTTCATTGATTTTGAATAACAATCGATTTTACGAAATTTAATTATTAGTGCGATTATTCCCCCCTGTGTATTGAACAGAGAGAATTCATTGTAACGGTTATTATACCCAATTATTTACATGTGCCGCCATCTCCATATACGTTTTTAATTTTCGCGATTTATTCCAATTATATCTGGAAGAAAATTGGAACCATTGCCCTGAACGTAATTTCATTTCAATCTCGTGCATAATGGGTGATGTAATTTTATTTCCTTGGTAGTTTGATGGATGAATAATCTAACTGTCAAGACGTCCACATTGTTAGCTCGCCGCCTTCACAACATGAGATCGGAATCATAGACGAACCGTGATGAGGAGTCTATATCACATAGTTTTGATGTAGCGCGACATAATCTGACATATCATAAAGTCTAAATTGCTTCTCTAACTACATCACCTGTCTGCGGTGATTTCTTCAGAAACTCAGCAATATGTCTGGCGTGACTTTGGGAACCGTCTCCTGGACACGGTTGCTACCCGACGAATATAATAACGGAATTCACACTTCAGACGGTACAATGCTACCAGTCACCCCTCCTCGATGATCTTATCTACTTGAATTTTATTAAATTTAACCCTTTGCTAGACTGAAGAGACTTAATTTATTAGTCTGGGTTATTTTTTTTTCGCTCACTGATCATCAAGGGGTGTTCTGTTTTTAAGCAACCAAAATTAGATTTTGGTATTTATTTAACCCATTACGGGACACTTGAAATTGTCTACGAAAACCTATTACTGCCTTTGCCGTTTTATATCACTCAAGAGCGTCACGCGTCGCCATAACAAACACATAAAGTCAAACTAAAGTCCGACAGCAAGTCATCCCCCTCCACCCCCCTCTCTCCCTCTCTCTCTCTCTCTCTTTTTCTCTGTCTCTTATAAAGCCTTCGGATATTATTTTTTACAATTTCTGATATTGATGTACCTATCAGATAAGGGGTTGAGTGATCGAATTGTTTAACTCGTGCGTATTAGATCATAAGGTATGTCATTGAGTCAAGTGGTGTGATTTCGATACCCCGCTTATCCCCATTGATAGTCCCGAAATGCACTGTTTTGTGTCGAATGGACGTTAAACTTCATTCCAACCACCCTCCCATAGCTATCATCAGCCGCATCCTTTCTGCGTCAGAGTCAATTTTGCACTAAAATTACTTAAATTCAACTTCTCTTAAACACGCCTGGAAAAAAATTATAATTAAACGGAATCAAATTTTATCAGACTATAGTCAAAACAGTTATTGTTGTGGCCAATGAAATTCGGAGATCATATTTGGCGCTTTCGGCACAACTCAAATAAAACAAATATTTTTCAATCGACATTTAGGCGACTTCAGCGCCTCTGTTCCAAAAATAATAAAGCCAACAAAATGTTGCTAAAGAGGTCCCATAGCCCACAACGCTGCTAAAGAGGCCCCATCGCCCACAACGCCACTGCCTAAATAATGGCATTTGATAGTTTCTTTAATAATCATTTAGCAATTGAGCATATTGGCATTAGGCATACTTCTATGGTTACGCAATTTCTTAGTTTATTAGTATGCGACGTTATTAAATATGCGAGAGCGTGTTTCACATTTGGTGAAACAGAAAGTAGAGAATACCAATATTTGGTAAAGAAATGAAATACTGTCATAAGTAAAGCAGTACCTAACGGCAACCCCGTAGTCTTAATAATACGTCATGTCACGTGACGCGTTAAACTAAGCTTCCTGGACATCACATCACATAAATAACAATAAGACAAGGATTTATTCTTAACGGGAATAAAATGACACTCGAATTATTAAACATCCCACTATATTACAGTAACTCGAGTGGATTCCGTGTTGTGTGAGTGATATTATCATTACATTTTTCAGATTATGTTTCTAAATTCATTTTTGTTTTAAAAGGGTCCCACCATCCTCTGTTAATATCATCCTTAGCCAACAAACTTTGCATGATTGTATAAATTGATTCTAGGACGCGTTCTGGCCATTTATATCAAATGTTTTTTTTTCTATTTTCATAATCTGTTTTCCGGTTTCCTTCCACTGCTAAAGACCCCTACGCGCAAGCTAATTATTGAAATAAAATTAAACCACATGTTAGTCCCAAAATAGCATAGTTTGTGTCGAGTGGACGTTAAACCCCATTTCTCTATCTCTCTCATAATCCGTTTGTTAGTTTTATAGAGCGTACTGGACAGTTATCTTTTGGATACACGTCTATGACCGACAAATGATGACTGCGGGGCAGGGGCGTTTTAAGGTTTATCATGGCGGAAGCTATACTATTTTGAGGGCCCTCTTTCGCGGGGGGGGGGGGCGTGTCTGCCCCCGGCCACCGGAGGTCGAGGAACATTTGGGTGCATTCTTACATATCCTCTAGGCCTGTTTATTCTGAGGTCCGGTGCCTAATCCGATACTTGTCTAAAGCCTGAATGCGAAACAAATCTCTTGTTCGTACCGTACCAGGAGCTTAATCAAATAATAATTAATGGAATATGGTGGATTTCAAATAATATTTGACCAAAGTACAAGGACGTTACATCTTCCAGGAGTACCAACCGTCCACCAACTGCTTGAAATGTACGATCTCATATGCAATTCACTTGATAATAAAAAATCTATAGCTTTCATATTTTGTGATATATCGAAAGCTTTTGACAAAGTGTCTCAGGCCTGTTACATAAATTATCTAATTACAGTATCACTGGTAAATTACACGATCTCAATTCTTCTTATCTCTCAAATCGTCATCAGCTTTTAGGTATACAAATTCTTGGGTTCCACAAGGTTCAATCCTCGGACCTTTATTATTTCTTTTTTACATTAACGATATTTCTGATGGTTTATTTGGAATCACGCGTTTATTCGCCGACAATACGTCTTTGTCTTCTTCAAAATGTTATGAAATTATTGAATCTGAATTAAACTTTAATATATCCAAATTATTACAATGGTCTTAAAAATAGTTACTGACTTTGAATCCAGAAGACAAAACTAATGATCTTCAGTTGTCAAAAAATTAATTGAAAATCGATACTGTAATGCTATATCTGTCACTATTTTTTTGAATGCCCTTTTCAGTTAATTGACATGGCTGGGAAATATTCCTTTCATTGAATTACACGAAATATTTCTACATGGTTCGTCGCTACTACCAAAACATTAAATACAATGTTAGTTTTACTTATTCAAAGGTGTATCAAAGACTCGAAACCTTTTTACATATAATTATTAACAAATACTATAATAATGTAACAATAAGTAAACGTATTAGTATTCATTAGCTAATATAATTTACAAGGAAGTTTTGTAAATAGATGTACGTATGTTTATGTTTGTTGAATAAAAAATAAGTTCGCCATACTATTTTTGTTAAAAAATTTGATTGATATGTTCGGAGAAGATTCATAATTTGTTATCCCTTTGTAAAAAATATATTTGAAATAAAATATGTTTTAGTTAAAAAGCCAGGCCACACTGGGCGACCTAGCCATCTCTTTCCTGAATGGCTTATTAGTAGGTTTTCAGAAAAGGTGATTTCTTGACTGATGATTTGCATGCCAATGCATTGAATACATTCTCATTCAGTAGTGGATTCAACAGTAACAGTGTATAAAACGATTGACTCGGACTTGGGGCCCTTTCCCATGGTCAGGGGGCCCTTTTGTCAGACGTGGGGCCCTTTTGTCTGCCTTTAGGGCCCTCCCTAACTAGGGTACATTCATTTTTCTCATCGGTTTTAGCATTTTCTCCCGTTTTATTTTGTTAACTTCTTTGATTTTTTTCGCGAGGAGGCTGGCGCCTCCAGCGCCTCAATGTTGAAACGCTACTGCTGCGGGGGAGTCATGTGGGTCAGTGAGTAGGACGTTGGCTCGCTTACCTGGGGGGCCAATGGTCATCGGGATTTTCCAGCGTGATTCCTCCCTTGTCAGTGGTGCTGGAAAGGGACAACGTAAGTCGTTCGGGTTGGACAAAGAACTGGGGTCGTGTGTATACATTGGCATTCACCTGAAAGGGCGCTTGACAGTTGGAATTCAATATAGGTGTAGGCCTTTGCGTATAGCTTTTTTCATTAATGCAGATGTATCAGAACAGTTGGACGCTAAACTCTGTCATTGCTACTAAGTGCTGTTAGTAACTGGACACGCTGGACTACCAATATAAATCCCAACAATCAATCAATTATAGATATCAGACAAGTTAATTTTCATGTAAACAAGGAATCGAGACAGAGTATAAATAATGCCCTAAATAAAAATAATATCTTCCACTCAATTTTCAGACATAATTGTTTTTCTTTCACTCTACCCTGTTCAACATGACACATCTATTTCACACAAATAGAAAACAATGTTGAATTATGGCATGTTAAGGTTCAATAAAATATATATATTTTTTTTTATAACCGAGGGGTCCATATACAAACAAGCACCGATTACTGGACCTAGATGATTGACTATACATTGACCTAGTCATTTGATTGTCTTCCCAATTCGTGTTATTTTCAACGGTAGACAAATACATTACATACAGTATACGATACTATACAATTACAATGTAATAACTTGACTTACACCAAATATATTACATTAGTGTCGTAATAGCAACTGAAGGCCAGAAATCATCGTGCTCAATCAATCCTATCTGGAGTGTTTATGGTTAATCATAAATTTAAAAAGCTCCTGCAATCACCCGTCGACGTGCTGGTCATTGATATTTTGCTTCGTAAACACCTTAAACCACTTCTCATTTATTTGTAAAGTACACGCAACTAAAAATATATATTTTTGCTGTACTTTTTCATGTCAAGATCGTTCACATTACCCCGTGGTTGTCGTTTATTTTATTAAGTATCAAACATTACCCCATAGTTTTAGTCCGTGGGTGTCGTCAAACAAGTATTAAACATTGCACCCGTGGGCGTCGTCTATTAAATATTGCCACGTTGTGTCAAACATTACCACCTGGGAATCGTGAATCAAGTATCAAACATAACCCCGCGGGTATCGTCTATCAAGTATCACACGTGGTCACCGTCTATCAAGTATCTAACATTATCAAGTACCAAACATTACCACGTCGTTACCGCATATCAAACATTACCTCGTGGTTTCCGTCTCTGAAGCGTCAAACATTGCTCCCACTATTAAAATTATGAGTACGCGATTCATATATATATATAGTGGGCTATGTTTCAAACAACAGTACAAGACCCTTATTTTAGAGGTTCTTCAAGTTTAAGTTAACACCATTTGTATTTTATATCATCGTAACAGTACAAGACCCTTATTTTAGAGGTTCTTCAAGTTTAAGTTAACACCATTTGTATTTTATATCATCGTATTTATCGTTTAAAGTAGATAAAATACAAGTACTTATACGGTCGATCAATACATAGACAAATAACATATTATTCGCCCATCTTATACATGAAATCATAAACGAGCTTTCTCGGGGGTCTTCAGATGTTAAAATGTATATAAATTATTGTACATAAGTCATAGATTAATAGTTTACCATAGATATAAAATGAAGGGAATTGGAATGGGGTTTAACGTCCTACTGTTCTGTTCCTACAGAGCTAATGAAGACGGGCATACGCCATACAGTGTGCTATGAGGGAAATTATGCCCGGATATCGGCGCTATGGCCCACTCTTATATCGATTTCCAATTGTCAAGTGATCTTTTACGTGCACCATAAATCTGACTATCTATCCGCATACTACACAGTATAATAAGGCATCGTGGCTATTACTTTAATTAATAAACTGTTCCTTCGCTAATTTCTTTCTTGACACAAAACGTGAGATAAATACATTCCCAACTCTGTCTAGGCAAACATAAACTACTTTATAACGAGTTGGTCCAAGACATTATTTTATAAAATTGAAAAGGGGAGAGAATGTGTTGTAGTTGTTTTCTCAAGCAGTAAATTACCTTCGTTGTGAAGAGCACCGCCATTAAAACACTAGAATGAACTGTTGTGGACCTCGAGCATGAAGAGGTCGGCCTGTGTTCATCATTGACTCATCATTTGAATAATTGCCGACGTACAGCCGTTAGTTTCGCGGTCATCAAGTGATTGTAAGTGATGATAATGTAGATGGGGTGTTTGCTCGGATAACCAGGCAATTAAAAGATCTTTCTATCACAAAATGGTTCTGACCATTCTGACGAGATGAAAGACAGTTTAATTTGAGTAAGAGTCTGGAGTTATTCGTCCTGTAATCCCCTTCTGTCTATTTTATATCGGCAGATCCCATCTCGCCGATGATTAGCTTCATCCTTTTCTTTTGGCTATGTGATTTAGAGAATTGTTTACAAATGAATTAACACCTTGGGAAAGTGCGATGGCTTATACTTATTATGTTGGCCATGATAAGTATGTCTAATGCATGTGCGACCTTGTAGTTCGATCAGACAACTATCAACCTACTTTCATCTAGTGTGTATTGGGATAGGTTGGTGTTCGCTGGTCAGCACACGGGGAGTTTTAAGTCTAGTGTGTATTTGAAATCAGATGAAATTCACGCTCATGTTTCTTATAGTCCAATATCTTCTGCGAGGCTCATCCTCGTGGTGTTGCAGGTTTTATTTTAAGCGCATGTAGAATGGCGTGTCTGTGGGAAATGATACACTTCACACAACGCGATACTATTAGACTAACAAACATGTTAATAGAAATAAGGGGCTTTGGGTGGCCGAATGCTTTAAAGTACGTCAATGAGCCAATTCGCGTCGTCGATTTGCCTGTCCACAAGGCTTCTCGGACCATACGTTAATTTATAGGATTTCGATTTCGAGTGTTAGGATTCCTTTTGTTGTTATCTGTCAATCTGAGCATAGTCACTGATGGAGACGGGCATACTTCATAGAGTGTGCAATGAGGGAAATTGTCCTTTTAAGTGCACCGCGATGTGTACACGAACCTCGGTTTGTAGTCCCATTCCAAAGACCTTTTGTCTCTTGACAGACCCACTGTCCTGCACCACTGACATGTGGAACAACGCCAGCTAATACAGGGCACAAACATTGGACCTCTGGGTTAGTGAACGAACGACCTAATCACTGAGCTACCGCGGCTTGCAAAGCGTTTATAAAGTAGGTTCAAAAATCAGATGTATATTTAGTTAAAATAAATGTATTCCTCCAACGTGGTTTATTGATATTTAAGTAGAAGAAGATATGATTGGACCCGACACGTCTAGTCATAATCCAATGAATAATCAGAATAACAATTTGAACTTTATGGCAACAAAACCAAAGATGTGATCACAGATGTCAAACTGATAACCACACTGAATCAAAGTGAGGGGATATGCCATGCCATGGCAACCGGTGTCATTAACCCCCACGATCTCCTTTATGGACTTTGAGTTCTGTCATTAAGTCATGTGACTTGGATTCGATTTTCCGCGTGTACGTGGCAAGGAATACGGTCGTCTGTACATCCTCGCAAGACACATACACGCAAGTGAAGTAATGAAACATAAATTGGACCATATGGTAGTCCTTAAACCTAATGTTAAACCCCTTCTCTCTCACCTGGAGTGTTATCATAAAATATGGTAACCAAAACAAAACTTTAAAAAAATATATACTTATGTGATAATATTATAGTAAGGTTTTATAGCTAGATTTTCTTTGTATATCAAGGTATTTTAATATGAACACATGTTTCAACGACTTGCAGAGTTGGCCAATCACAGTACTCGTTCCAAATGTGCTTTGTTGCGTGCTTATAGACAACATGAACTTTAACAAATATATATATAATATTAAAACCAGATTTGTTTTAGGTCGTTATAATCAGAGCATACCGCTAAGTTAAACACGTTTCTTTAGCTGTCTTAGCATCTATGATAACGCTTAGAAACATTTTTTCGTAGTTCAATTGTGGAAAAGTTTTTGAACCCAGATGTTCACATTGGCGCGAACGTATGAAAGTAATCTTGACAGTAATTTGGTATGGCTTATGCTCGTTTTCATTATAACAGTAAGAAGCACATTAAACCCCATTTTCTTTCCTGGAAAGGTTTGACGCCGTTCGATTTTGTCTTTTTGTTGAAATGGTATATATTGGTCCTAGTTTAAAACATACAACCGACTCTTCATCAACCAGTTTATGTCGGATTTTGCTGGAAGCGTTTCTAATGGCTAACATATTGTGATAGGATATTGGTATATAGAATATTTCACAGTTAAAGAAAATACTACGGTAATATGACGTCAGTACTTACGGGAAATACTGATTTTCTATACACGATACTTTTACAAGAAACTTTAAGGGTATATTCCCGCGTATAAACTGGATGAATTGGTTATGTATTTGGATTAAAAACATATTTAAACAAATTATTATTATATCGAACATGTGTTTCAAATTCATCTCAAAACATTGTAGTCACGAGGAAATACCCCACGGTATAAAAAAATCTCTATTTTTAGAAGCCATGTCTGTCATGAAACTTGATTGAGGGAGGGCCCATTTTCAGAATGTATTTGGCGTTACTTACTGGCCATTTGTATTGACGCCTAAGTAAAATCTTTGATTATCTTCTGACAATTTTTCCCCGATGTTTTTAAACAATTAAAATTGCAGGGTCTTTAGTACGTTCACAAAATCGCCCAATTATTCGACCAATAATTAACAAACGCTCCCTAAGTCAAGCTGGTAGACAATACGCTTTCTGGTTGTCAGTTAGTGATAGCCTGGCAATTTTGCCCAGGGTTTAACGTCCTACTGTTCTGCTCCCACGGGGCTAATAAAGGCGCGCGCAAGAAACAGGGGAGAGAGAGGGGGAGAGAGAGGGAGAGAGAGAGAGATATATCCTTGCTAAGTGCTGTATATTATGTTTTTAAACATAATATACAGCACTTAGCAAGGATATATCTCTAATGCTAAAAACTACAAAAATGTTTTAAAAAACATTTTTGTAGTTTTTAGCATTAGAGTCGTGTAATTTCCCCATTATATTCCTCGATAGGTTTTTATTTGGTAATACTGTGTCGTGTATTGTTTACTCCCCCGTCGGCCTGTTAGATAAATCCTAACAGCCAACACTATAGATCGTGGCACAGTAACGTCAGTCATCCCTAATATATAAATAGAAACAAGCAATCAAAAATATCATCAGAGAGCATCCGACTATATTAACTTCTCTCCATGACGAGGGGTCCAACAATAACAGTGAAACAGCAGATGTCGGAAATCCGTCCGACTTGCGATTTCTGGGTCTTCCATAATGAGCTAATTATTCTATACGGTTGCTGGTAATTGTATATTTAAATTGTAATTATCTACGGGACTAAGTAATACATAGACTATAGAATAATCGTCAATGTATCAGGATTGGTTTTAAAAACGGGAACAAGTTTTGATTTTTACTAATTGTTTTAAAGGCTCATTCATACATACCTCGCTTGTTGTAACTGAATAATATGTCCCAATCTTTATTTTTGTGCTTTTTTACAATAATCCAATTACATGTAATTGGTGATACAAATTTAATCTTAACACACCTAATGAACAAAATTGGAAAAATTCAACAAAATGATTTGAAAAGCCTAACGTGAACCTTTTCAAATGTGACTTGGATTTGAAAATATTTTCGAACCCTCTGGACAAGTAAAATAGGATGTAATTGATAATTGACACAAAATGTAGGGCACTTAAACGTCTAGTACTTAGAATAATGCTATTATTTATTTTCAAGCCAGCAAGAGTGTCATTGTCCCTTTAAACAACAATTTATTCAGATAAGATTCAAGTTAAATGCACACATTGTCAAAAAGCCCGGATCCAAAAATAATTTCAAAATGCTTATATTAATTATTCGTCTTCTTTTACTAATTGACTGTTTACTCTAAATGGTAAATTTTCGGTACGCTTAGTTCTAATACGTATCAATCTGTTGGACTGAGTGAAACCCAAACTTGACCTTATTTTACGTTAAAGTTTAGTTTTACGAAAAGAACTACTAGGCTATCATAACAACCCGATGTTGTTTTGTAATGCTGGGTCAATCCGAATAATATCTTGGAGAATAAAACTGCTGAATTTTGTGTTAAAGTCCCTTAAAATTCTTTACCATAGGACCAGGCAATTACCTCGACATATGTGATACGTTTTCAAACAACTTAAACTCGCCATTTTTCATCTGGAAATAGAGAACGATGTCTTAAGATGCATTATGCGATTTCTGGATAAAACCAGACTTTCATTTTACAAAAAATAATGTAGGTGAATGTGTAGGTCATCCATTGTATATACCTCTAAAGGAACGGGAATCGATTATCAGGTCAGTGCGGAGCAGAGCAGTCGGGCGTTAAACCCCATTTCATTTTATTTAAATATAAACGCCTGAGATGGCAGCCAGTGTCCTTCGTCGCCCCTGGTGACTTCATGTTGCTAAAATATTGACTCAATAACCATATTAAGAGCTAATGTGTTGGAAATTTATACCCATTTAAAATAAAAAAAATAACATTAAAATGGAAACGTCAATAACACCGTGTCAAGACAACTTGTACTCTTATATTTCTAATTCCTATCTGTGTCCGGCTGATTCAAACACACCGCACGCAGACGTGCCAAATTAAAGAAACTGATTTTTAGTGTCAGGGGTTCAGAAGAAACTCGGAAGACTTCTAACGTTTGGTGATCTGGGTTGATTTGAAGATGAGAACTTTTCTACGGGTTCCTGTTTAAATTACGCTGCCTGCTCTCAGTACGTAGGACAATTATGGAAATCCGAGCGAGTAAATTTGTTTAGACACCATAAATAACCAAATTCCCTGCTATTTGAGTGGCTTCAAAGACTTGATTTACATGTGATTAGCGGGCAGGAAATAAAGGTCTGCGGGAAGGAGATAAGCTTTTCTTGTCTTCACAAATATACATCTTTACTCACTCTATAAGCTCTCAACAGCAAGTCGTTCACGAGAGAAGTTAATAGAAGAGCGGCTTTAATGTACATTATTAAAGGTACTTCTTTTTCTGGATATCCGTTTTTATTTGAACCTTAAGCCACACGGTAAAATAAAATGAAATGAAAGCGGTTAACGGCCCACTTTTCAGTACACGTCAGACCAATGGAGACTAGCGCATGTCATTTAGTGTGCTATGAATGGAATCTTGCCCTGACAAAAGTTTGTTAGGTATGCGAAGACCAAGGAATACCCGGTGACATGTTAAGAGTAATTCTAAGGATAGTTTTGAAACATGAATTAATGGCTCCATACACATGGTATTCCTCTTGGTTCATACATTAACACCATGGTTCCAACAAGGCACCGGTATGTTATGTACAAGGGACAGTAATTCATCCTCGACATGTTAAAACTTCAATTGTCAAAGGTTTTTTCGAATGACGTACAGGCATAAAACATGAATAGTGGCATAAACCCCTTTAAGATTAAATGGAGTTAGTGACAGAAACCCCTTCAAGGTAAAATGGTGTTAGTGACAGACACTCCTTTAAAATAAAAGGATGTCAGTGACAGATATTCCTTTAAGTTAAAATGATGTAAGTGACAGAAACCACTTTAAGATAGATGGTGTTAGTGACAAAAACCCATTTAAGATCAAATGGTGTAAGTGACAGAAATCCCTTTTAAGATCAAATGGTGTTAGTGACAGAAACCCCTTTAAGATAAAATAGTTGGTGACAGAACAACCTTTAGGATGAGATGGTGTTAGTAACAGAACTCCCTTTAAGATAAAATGGTGTTAGTGACAGAATCCCTTTAAGATAAAATGGTGTTTAAGTGACAGAAAGCTCTTTAAGATAAAATGGTGTTTAAGTGACAGAAAGCTCTTTAACATAAAATCGTAAAGTGACATAATTCCCTTTAAAATAAAATGGTGTTAGTGATAAAATAAAACAAATAACATAGTTGATGTGATGTTATGATTTTTTTTATTTAAACATCAAACTTCCTGGAACTAACTAACCACACATTTGACGCTCGTCTTAATCTATAACTGCCGACCACCGGATTCAGTCCAATCACATCTACTTCATTAGATCTCTCTTTCGTAATGAACTGCAGTATAATTAACTGGTACGGCATAAACTCACGAAAGGAACCGTGGACGAGTAGTTATTCAGTTATAGGGACGGCGACATATAAGCAAAACTATCCGTGTTGTCCGAATCACTGTTAGGGTTCTTTTTCGTGCACACCAATGTGTAAACTAGATCTCGTTTATTTTCATTCCACATACAACACAGGAAAATCTCGAGTATCGACTTTAGTTTTCACCTTTTTTAAGTCTCTGGATGCCATTTAAGGGTTAAGAAAGAGAGAGGGGAGGGGCCGAGACAGAGAGACAGAAAGGGAGGGATTACCGTTCACTCTAAAAAAAAAAACAAGGACATTTCGGGACTAACATTTTATTTCAATATTTTGCTTGCGTGTAAGGACTATACCAGTGGGAGGAAATCGGAGGAACCAGAGGAATACCCACGAGGTTGGACAGGCGGCCCGACTCGTTTTATTAAATTGGTATGATAAAATCAGTACTAGCAGTTAGGTGTATTATTTCATAGTTTGTACTACTGTCTGTTCCAAACGACACTACGACTCGAAATTTGGTTACTATTTCTTCAATTTTTAATTAAAATGGTTAAAACTTAACGACCTACCTGGAATTGTCATCCCTTAACTTTCTACCTCACGTTAACTAATTTCAGATCAAGCTATATATCATTTCTCTCGTGAAAAATCGTGTTTTGTTTACTTCGCGGTGTTGAAGACAGCCATGCTTGACCTAGTTATTAAGAATATACCAAATCTAACAGGGGCGATAATTTGGCTTGGGGTCGTTTCGTCCTAATTGCATGTTTAAACAGTTGTTTCGACACAAACAGACACGCACGTACAAACTGACATATACAGACGCACGCACGGCCAAAAATCAAACAGGCGAATCCTCCCGCACAAAGCATTATTAACCGAATGCACCCGATTTGTGGAATACCCTTATACCCCTATATGATATAGAGTGACCCAACTTGCACCGGCGCAGTGGAATTGTTGATGTTCTGTGTAACTGGCCGGTGTCGAAAAATGTGAAATTTACAAGAGGATAAGGGTTTTTATCATACTAATAGGCGTTAATGCTAGACGCAGAAAGTAATGGGGTGACAATTCCAGGTAGGTCGTTAAGTTTTAACCATTTTAATTAAAAATTGAAGAAATAGTAAGCAAATTTCGAGTCGTAGTGTCGTTTGGAACAGACAGTAGGTGTTATATTTGTTATATTATACATGTGTAGTTTACATAATAAAATGACTACTAGGGGTTAGTTTTATTATGTTATAGTTTACATGCTAAAATGACTACTAGGTGTTTTTTTTATTATTATGGGGTTTTTTTGTAAACAATATTTTATTTCAGAACTTTTGAAAAGGGATAAGGGAACAAGCAATGCCTATATCACCCCTCTCCCCATACAATGAAAATAAAACATATAATATACAGATCATCTATGTACATATTATAATATTAAATGGTGAAAGTCAAAAAAATTTAATAATTCATATTATACAATCTACTAGTATTTAAAACTAATGAAAAAAAAAGGAAGTATTATGTTTAAAACATTATAAATGATTCTATAAATATAATTAGATTTTGAAACGTCTGATAACATCGAAGTAATCGTGTACTATTTTAATGATGGTATTGGATGTAGCCTGATTTTCTATGCCAAAAAGAAGTGGTTGAATTGATTGATGGTGTAATGGTAAAAGGTGTACGGGTATTGTATTTTTTCTGAATACCGTGGGCACCAGCGGAGAAAATGTTCAGAATCTTCAAATCGATTATATTTATTATGTTATACTTTACATGCTAAAATGACTACTTTTTATATTATAGTTTATATGATGAAATGACTACTAGGTGTTCTATTTAGTATGTTATAGTTTACATGATAAAATGACTAAGGTGTTATAACTTGTTATATTATTATAGTTTACATGAGAAAATGACTACTAGGTGTTATATTTATTATATCATAGTTTATATGATAAAATGACTTCTAAGTGTTATATTTATTATATCATAGTTTGCATAATAAAATGACTACTGAGTGTTAGATTTATTATTTTATAGTTTATATGATGAAATGAATACTAGGTGTTATTTTTTTTATTATAGTTTATATGATAAAAAAACTACTAGGTGTTAGATTTATTATATTAAAATTTATATGATAAAATGACTACTAGATGTTATATTTATTATTTAATAGTTTATATGATAAAATGACTACTAGGTGTTAGATTTATTATATTAAAGTTTATATGATAAAATGACTACTAGGTGTTAGATTTATTATTTTATAGTTTATATGATAAAATGACTACTAGGTGTTAGATTTAGTATATTAAAGTTTATATGATAAAATGACTACTAGGTGTTAGATTTATTATATTATAGTTTATATGATAAAATGACTACTAGGTGTTATTTATTTATTTTTTTTACCTTTCACTTTATACTACTAGTCATAAAATTTTGAATTTTTGCCAACTGGGTTACAAATTATTTGAAAAAAGTTTAGATAATGAATATATAATTCATGATCTAAATAATATTTAATTATTCTATAAGTTTAAAATTGTACATTCTTCGTCCAAAAAAAAAATGCGCTCATAGACTTTAATTCCGAAAAGTCAAAGAACAGTACTGTGGTACCAATTGTAGCCTTTCGATTGAGAATAAAAGCTAGTTTCAACTGATGAGGGCTGGTTGAGGGGCTCAATTGGGTCGAAACAAAAATCTGCCACCTACAAGTACAATTATTGAATAAATACTAAGGGTATTAATTGTCTTCGTACCTGACCATCTTGCGACCCTAACCATTAAAATCACCAGAATTGGACAAAACCGGCTATAGGGCAGTCATCAAGTACCTGCAACTGAAATGACGACTATCCCCAATACAGATACATGCCGACATGGTCTCCACTTTAGGAGATGATGCCCTGTCCTTTTCCAGAGTAACAATTCTGGCTGCGGAATTTAATTGTGACAGAGAGAGCCTTGACGAAGACCCACGTCCTAGAAGACCATCAACAACAACCGCTCAAGAAACCATTACCCGGGTGCATGACATGGTGATGGCCGATTCACGATTGACCATTCGATAAATTGCCGGTGTTCAGAGTATCTCTCATGAGAGGGTGGTGTACATTATCGCTAACAAGTTAAGAACGGGAAAAGTTTCTGCAAGATGGGTGCCAAAGCTCTTGACAGCGGATCAGAAACGTGCCAGATTCCTGACGTTCTGTGACGATGTCTTTGCAAGATGTGTAACCATGAGACCCGTATCCTAAAATGAAAAGGAACTATAGCCGGTCATCATTGCCCTGGTAATGATGACGTCATGTAAGCTGTGAACGATTTGTTTTTAGTTTGCGAACATCGTTGGCAAAAGTGTGTACACCGTGAAAGGGAATATGTAGTCATATAAATGGAAACCATCAACTTTGTACAGGTCTTTCATAGATAGGCTGAGAACTTTTCAGCCAGCCCTCGTATCATCAACCCAAGTACGGGCGGTTACTGCGTTATGTCAGATAAGTATTTAAATATCCGCAATCAAAGATGTGAATATACATGAAATGGGGTTTAGCCTCATACTGTTCAATCTATAGATGTTTACAGTTTAAGGTCGTACACATTAATTAGCCTTTAGTGGTTTTTGGGGTGTTCAACGGACATCCTTAAAGGTGCACCAATGGTTAGATCTTTTTAAAAGAGTATCCCTAGTGTTTTGAAATCAAGTTTCAAAATCATTAAAGATGTCATTCAATATACTTGTCGATTCCAATACAAGTTGGGCTAAAACTGTAAACTGGAATCAATTCCTCCATTTCATTATTGATAAAGAAAGCAATATTATTATGAAAAGATGGCCACAGGAGATGTCACAGACTCACGTGTATTACCTTTGCAGAGATGCACAAATTTGTATTTCAACTATCACTGCAAGCACACTCAATCGGTGATGATGCAGAAAACGACATAATATCGACAATAAAAATTACACTTTATTTCTCTCAAAATCTTTGGCTCCCCTCCCCTCATCCAAAACGCCCCCCATCCCCCTATTAAATGGGCCCTAGAAAGAGAAACGCCTTTTAATTTGCACAATCCGGTTCTGTCGATATGAAAAATATATAATAATACACAGTTTATTACATGGGTGTCTTTACTTGTGAATCTAGAGGTGACATCAGACGACGCCCACTCTCACAGCTAACCGCAGAACACCCTTTTCTACGAAATCAAATGATGTTGAACGTCCTATATTTCTGAACTGACTGGGCTAATGAAGCGGGACCTTTTTTTACGGATTAATCACTTGATTAGTAAATGTTAATTTCAAAGGATATAAATTAATTTGATTTGTCATAAAGCAGGAATGAAATATTATGTTCACTAATCGGATAGTGCATGAACATCGTAAAAAACAAAAATGTAATTTGTTTACAGAGATTGTCACACAGAACCTGTAGTTATTCACAACTCATTTAAAAAAGATCAAATTAATAATAATAAAAATAATACCTAAAACTTGTCTATAATTCGATTTGCCTGTTTTGTTATGTGGTTATTAGATTCTATTGTGTTTGGAATCAGCGCATATTATATTTTTTCCACGACTCTGCTCAATCCAATAATACTACAAAATGGTTGACCGATGAGGCAGAAAACGATGCAGTGACTCTTATTAATCGAAATATAATTACAAGATAAAACACATAAAACGCATTACTAGATAAACAAATCAAATAATTCGCGCAAAAATCACAAAATAAATTGCGAAAAAATCTTATTAACTTCGATCCCGTAAAAAGCAGAAAAAAATCGTTATTAGATGATCTTTGTGAAAAATCTTTAAAGCAGAAAGAGAAATACCGTTTCTGAGTCATATGGAGTTGACAGAAACAATTCTTGGAAAATTAAAATGATATACTCAAGAGAGAACAAATACAAAACTTACCTTATTCGCTGCTGAAAAACTCCTCTAACTTGGCTATTCTAACTATCAGGAAGAAACAAGCAAGCAAGGGGAGATAACTCGTACTAACTTGTCAAAGCGGTGATATCGTTAGTTCCAATTTACAGGATCACTATCGTTGATTTGATTGGTTCTGTTCTATTGAAATGATCGTAGCTCCTCCCCTCGCTGATCGACAAGTTGAAGTAGAGAATATTGGGTGTATATTAAACAGCACGCATAAACGACATTACATTTACCAAAGAAAAAAACATCTACATTCACGATCCGATGGCCTTAACGTTTATTTCAATAAACCTTTAGCAACTTTAACTCAATTCTATTTACTTATGTCCAAACCAGAAATCTTACTGTCCCATCAATGGTTATAAATAACTACAAGATGAAATATAAAATATCCACGATACGAAAAAAAATAAAACTGTCCTATCCTAACGTAATTCAATTTTCTACAGAGGTAATGAATTAAACTGTGGTAGAACTACTGTTGACTGAAGACTTTTACACACTATGCATTATTAGGTTGTGGGAGTGGTTCTACCGCTTGCAGTTGTTTCAATTTCCAAATTCCAGGGAATCTTCAACATGTTGTTAAAGGTATTGGAGCCAGGATGGCTCAGTTGGTCAGGCGCTTGCTCGCTAAGATGGAGTTCCCGCTTTTGATCCCTGCTTTGACTGAGAAAGTTCACCGGTGCTGGACACAGAGCCTGAAAAGGATCAGATGTGACAAAAACTCGAGGCATATACATGATAGCTCGGTTTATCGTCACGTTCGAACCATTTCATTTCAGATAAACTACTTACAAGGACGCCAATTAGGTAAAAAACCAGACCGGCGGAAAGTGCTGAAGGGAACATTGTCTGCGACATCATTCGATACCATTATTGTGGAAGCCGACGGTAAAATACTACTACTACTACTACTTTCGGCCAGGATCAAATCCCGGACCAATCGTAAGTGTGATAGGGTCATACTTAATGACTCCATCCACCAATTTCAGCCTAATCGAAACCTAAATATACACGACATTATGGATCAGCAACTATTAAATTATAGTGTTTCATAGCGCTTATATGAGTAAATAAAGGTAAGCGCCCGATAAGGCAGTGGCATACATTAATCCACGCTAATCTGTATTCGGATTAATTAGAACAAAATCAAAATACCAACCCTAACTAATTTCCCGCTAATAAATTGTTGCGGACAACTTACTTATTGCATAGCGATGGATGGAATTTCAATTCCACATATCTATGTAAATACTGAACAGTTTCACAATATTTTAGTATGTAAGCGATTATATAGCATCCTTATAAACATAACGTATGCGTATGAAATAAAACAACCTGACACAAAACCCATGGCAAATGTAATATGAAGCTAGGGGTGCCGGAAATCCCTCTTTACGGTCAAAATTGGAATTCGTTTTATTGCACACTTATCATGTTTAGTAACCACAGCCGAATGATAATATGTAACGTCAACATTTTTTCTAAAACTAGAATAGAGAAAGAGAAAAATGGGATGTAACGTCCACTCGACAGAAACTAGCTCATTACGGACTAAAACATCGGGTTAAATTTAATTTCAATAATTTGCTTGTGTGTGGAAAAATTAGCAGTCGGATTAAACCGGGGGACCCCGGACAACTCTCAAGGTTGGCCAGATGAACCTCCGCTTTGTCATGTTCAAGCCGTGAATCGCTAGACTACCCAACCGCCCAAAATTCAGAATAGAAATTATGGGGAATTGTGAAACTTGTTTCAATAGAAAAAGGTAATCATCGACCTCCGCATATTCTATAACTTGGAAAAATATATATACAATTACAAGCTTACTAACAAATATACAATTATAAATTTACAAAGCAAATATATTAAACAGCTACACACTTACAAAACAAATAAAATAAACAATTTCACATTTATAAAACAAATTTTGTAAACAATTACAAAATACAAACAATTACAAAATATAGAAGACATAACGAAATCTATAAAAGAAAGCACTTCGTGTATTCCATGTCTTAGAGAAGAAATATACAAATTTAAACTTATTTAATAATATAATATTGATTTTACTATTTTCAATAAGTAACGTAGATCCCTGAAACCAACTGAAACTATTAAATTGTAAAAAACAAACATGGAATATAAACAATATAAACAATGAAAGTAAGAGTTTATGTGTTCAATCACCAATATAAAATGTTTTATACAAGATGAACCCAGACGAAATCAATGATCAAACAAAAGGCTATCTTTTGCACAGATGGATTCCTTAAAATAACTTTATATAAAACCAAATATTAAATGGCCAACCAAACCACTTAACACGACGAAGGATTATCTCCTTACTACGAATACCGAATGTTGATAATAACCCACTCCGGTTAATTACGCATTTTCGTTTCAGAATTGAATAAAAGATTATTTGGAAGCCCCCACCCCCACCAGAGTATTTAATGTTCGATGATTATCAATGTAGGACGTTGTGACCACAAACGTTTCCGTCAAAGAGGTTTAATGCGTGCGCGTTAGTTCATAAGATTTGTCAGTTAGTTAAGTGGTTTGGTTATTTATATTCCTCGCTTGTACGTGACAAGGAATAGGGTCGTCTGTCCAATCCGTGGGTTTTCTCTCAGTCCCCGGTATCGTGATATTCACTGACGTGTTTGTATCACATTAAGGTTCATACAATCTTTGGACACAATCAAAAGAATATCGTATTTCTGTAACAACTGAAAATATCAATCAATCTCACTATCAAATAAAATATCGGTTGCGTTTCATTTTGTTTTTGATGTTGCACTCCATCAATAATGTCGTTAAAAAAATAAGGAAAATAATCGAAAGGATATTGTAATGTCATTTTGAATAGATCGGCCAATCTAAGTATGCTAGATTGTCACGAATGTTACATAACCAGTGACAAGGGCAAACCAGACTGGAAAATCCCGACAAACGTACTCTGACAGAATTATTACCTTATTACATTGATTTGATTTCTTCTTTTGAATGTTTGTGACATGGAATGGAATTATCTCGAACTGTCAAAGATTCCTTTACATGTTGTGATCACGGTGGCTATGTGGGTAAGGCGCTGGCTCGCCAGCCTGAAGGTCGGGTATTGGCCGCGAAAGTTCATCCAGATTTTCCGGCTTAGTTTCTCCTTGTCAGGATAGCTGTCTAGTCCTTCAGATAGGACGAAAAAACCATGGTCACACGTACACATTGGCGTGCACGTAAAAAAATCCCTTGACGAAAAACCGAGGCCTAACGCACACATTGGCGTGCACGTAAAATATCCCCTGACAGTTGGAATTGGATATAAGAGTAGGCCGATGCGCCGCTTCCCGGACAAAATGTCCCTCATAGGACGTTAACCCCCATTTCATTTAATTTACATGTACTTTAACGGTACGCGCGACCTCGGTTTATCCGCCCATCCCAACGACTAGACACTGTTCCCTGTCCTGCACCACTGATAAGGGGAAACCGAACTCGAAAGTTAAAGTGAAAAAGTGACCTCCAGAGTGGATCCATTTGTAATTGATCACACGTTATGTTCAATATTTTTTATCTTAATCTTTTTAGTCAGCCCTGTCGTAAACATCTATGTGTTTTTATATTATTTATTTTATTTGCAATAATTACAAGCTATTGGGTAATCAAAGAGAAAATTCCTGGAACTCTGTACCTTTTTCTTCTGATTATTTATCATGATTGAATCCATGACACGAATAATAATTCAATTATTTTTACTTTTCTTAAACCTACTCTAATAAATATAACTACTTTTAGAGTCAAGTTCTGATAGATGTTACATCCCTTGCTTATATAATTAATTGTTACATCGAAAAGAACTTTAAATGAAATGAAATGAAATGGGGTTCAACGTCCCACTGTTCAGCTCCGAGATCTTTAAAGGAGCTAAACCTGAAATTCAGTATGTTTCAATATATTCAAAATTAAAAATGCGAATTAAGCCTTCATTATTTGTCCATTTTAATCAATATTTATGTTATTATCCTTCCAATAAAATATAGGATATCAATATTCAATTTTTAAGACACAGTGAACATATTAAAATCGACACAAACTAGGTGATTAGTGACTAACATAATAATATGGTTTAAAATTTGTCAGTGAAATAATTAAACAACAAGTGATACAAGATGCAGCACATAAGTATATATATAAGTAAGTTTGGAAATGATATGAAATGGAATGGGGTTTAACGTTCTACTTTTTATGCACCGACGGGGCTAATGGCCAATTTCCATCTTCATTAACCCAGTCGGTGCATAGAAGTGGAACGTTAAATCTCATTTTATTTTCCTCCACAGTTACAATTAATAAAACAAAAATATATTTTTGGACAGAACTATGGTTGTATCATAAATACAATTATATGTTTTCTTTCACAAAAGAAACCACAACAAAAGCAAAAACCGCACTATTAACTTTTAATAATACCTCGTAACGTCACACAAGTGAATATAAATTCTTGTGTGTTACAATTTTTTTTCAGTAATTTGAATTGTTAATGGTGCCAAGGGCGAATAAAGCTAGGGAGATTTTCTCGAAGTTTATGTTAGAATTGAAACGATAATTTCGTGTTGCGGATGACATCAAGTGATAAACTACCTTGGAAATGCTGATTATAATCTAATTTTATTAATGTTATTGACAATGCTCGCAAATATTAATTGATTTACAAAGGTAAATTATTGTGCATGAGACGTAAACGAAATCGCCAATGACAACATCGAGGGTAGAGAGTTAAAGTGAGTAGCACAATATATTTTTCAAAATTGTTCGTATACTATAGAACACTAGATATGGCGTCACAAAACTAGCAGATTCTTTTTTGTCGTTGTTCTATTTCTAGCTGATATATTTGATTATGCAGAACAGCAGACTTCCGGTGCCAGTTGGTGCTGCGAAGGAAGTGTGTATGGTAGTTCATTGTCTATTCGCGTAAACGACCCTTAAGTCTTCGGTGTTTAGTTCTTTCCCTACCTCGCTCAATCATGGGGTATATCGACGTAAAGGTAACCGAGGTTAAGACCGTAGCGTTTAAGACCGTAGCTGTTAAGGCCGTAGAAGGAAAGATCGTAGATGTTAAAACCGTAGATGTTAAGGCCGTAGAAGGTATAAGACCGTAGATGTTAAGGGCGTAGAGGAAAATACCGTAGAGCTTAAGGCCACAGGGGGCACACAGGAGTCAGCCGCTTAGGTTTAAGAATTTGGGGGAGAGGTTAAGCAATGACCTAAGATGAAGGCAATTTTGTTCCGCGTAATTTATATAAAAAATACATCATATACATTAAATTTATATACAAAGTTGACTTGTGTTATTGGTCGCTATTTTGGGTGTCAGCGGCTCTTATGGTAATCCTGTTGGCCGGTTAAGTTTAGGGTTAAATATCTATGAGGCCAAAACGTTCCGCTTCTGAGGTTTTAAACTAAAGCGAGAGTAGCAACTACCGGTCGCGAATCTAAGCGCGAAACTGTCTGTGGTCGTTTGAATGAAAGAAAGCGAGGGGCTATGTAGACTGGGAAATTGGAGGTGCAACTTACCGATTCATAATCAAGCATTATCCTACATCGAACACATTACCTGGGAAAGAATTGGGTGGACGTGACGTTGACCTTTATTCATATACGACTTTTCGAAGCGTGATAATGTGCACAAGGAGTTTTCATAAGCAACACAATGGTAGGTGGGCGTAAAGATTTGACAAAATTTGTTTGCATCCTTGACGCAGAACGTTCAATGTCATCTTGGGGAGGGGGGGGGGGGGGGGGGGTCGGTCAACCGCGTGAGCTTAAGATCCCACACTTGTAAGTAACGAGGATTAGGGCTGCCTGTCTAACCTCGTGGGTTTTCTCCAAACCCTCCGGTTTTCTCCAACTACTAAAGACCTTCAAGGAGTCGAAACATTCTCTGGTTGCTTGAATAAATCAACTTTAATTGTATTTATTATGTAAATGATTATATATTATATAAAGCTAATCAAGTTGGTGATCATCTAGGGGTAACGAGAGGACTGTCTGGGGTCGGGACTCGTAAAGATTTGTATTATAAATAAACTTGATAATGGTTCCTCCCTGTCTCTGTGGTAATGAGTCTGGTCTATCAACAAAAGCATCATTATCACTTCAGTTCCCAATAAAACAACTTGTTCCTTAATTTTAGGAAATAATTTCCTTGAACGATTACCGCCGATATTCCCCAAGATTGACTCTAGCTATGGGCCAATGAAAAGGCTGTAATTTTCAAATGCTTTAGTTTAAGGTTTTATATGAGTCCCAAAAACACAAGTGGGATACGGGAGAGGGAGGGGGGCTATAAAAAAAACATAGTTAGATTTAATAATGACAAATATAATGTAATAACATGTTTTCGTTACGGATCATTTGAAATGACGCATATTCTGTATTCACAGACACAACCAATTCACTGGTCACAGACAATTCTGTGTTCACAGACAATAATTCTGTGTTCACAGACAATAATTCTGTGTTCACAGACAATAATTCTGTGTTCACACAATTCTGTGTTCACAGACAATTTTGACGTGTTTACGAGATAATCTGAGAAAATATAACTGGTTAATTCAAAGACCAATACCATAGCATGATACTTACACTCGAGAACATTCAGATCCATTCTCAGGGGTCTAATACGAACGACAGAGTCAAAAGCACAAACAGTCTTTGATAAAGCTTTTAATAATATCCAAACATAAAAAAAAATCTTCGAGAAGAATCGTTTTAAAGCAGACAAAAAATTGCAAGCCGGTTTCGTGACTAATTTTCCTCTCGGCGGATATTTTGAGACCACCGATGTTAATTAAACCAATACCATGTGAATTGTGACGTGCGTTAAGGGCACCTGCTACGATTTTAAATTTGCGCATCATTGAAAGCCGCAGTAGGAAATGTTTCTGTTCATTGATTTCTCTTTTTTTTAAGAAAAAAAAACTTTTATATGTTTTTATTTTATTTGTATTAAAGATGCATTATGTAAGATTTAGATAAAGAGCTGACAGCTCTCTCTTTATCGAGAGTTGATTATTTTCTTGAAGGGTTTTATACTAAATGTCTCTTTAATAATGTATATAACATTTAAGGTCTAAAGAAAGACCTGGAATGGACGAAAGAATTAGCTCTTGCATAGTGGAGATCACGTGGCTAAGTGGGTAAGGCGCTGGCTCGCTAGCCTGGAGGTCGGGTGTTCTATCCCTGCTTTGACCGAGGAAGTTCATCTCGATTTTCCGGCGTGGTTTCCCCTTGTCAGCGATGCAGAACGGAGGGCTTGACAAGGACAGCTGCCTAGTCGTTCGGGTTTTATGAAAACCCGAGATCCCATGTACATATTGGCGTGCACGTAAAAGATCCCTTGGCAAAAATTTCCCTCATAGCACACCGCTTTCGATTAGCCCAGGTTATGTGCAGAAGAGTAGGACGTTGATTTCATTTGTTGCATAGTGCATCTTTAATCCAACGATGACGATATCCACTGTGTGACTACTACGCTAACGTTGTGTAATAGACGGTTGTGAATTATAAAATTGGCCTCGGTCTTTTTGTCTCAAACAAAGCGCGGCTCGCAGTTTGACAACAATTTGGTATATTTGGACGGTTGTTGTGCGCTAGGTACCGCCACTTGTGACTGCAGTCCGCTATGTATCGCCGATTGTGGTTGTGGTCCGCTAGTTAACGTATGTTCTGGTTGCAGTCCGCTAGGTAACGACAGTTGTGGTTGTAGTCCGCTAGGTAACGACAGTTATGGTTGTAATTGTGGTTGTAGTCCGCTAGGTAACGCCAGTTCTGGTTGTAGTCCGCTAGGTATCCCCGATTGTGGTTGCAGTCCACTGGGTAACGCCAGTTGTGACTCAGTCCGCTAGGATTCGCCGATTGTGGTTGTAGCGCGCTAGGTATCGCCGATTGCGGTTGTAGTTAGCAAGGTAACGCCACTTGTGACTGTAGTCCGCTAAGTATCGCCGATTGTGGTTGTAATCCGCTAGGTAACGCCGGCAGTTGTGGCTAGGTAACGCCAGTTGTGGCTGTAGTTCACTGGGTATCGCCGATTGTGGTGGTAGTGTGCTAGGTATCACCGATTGAGGTTGTAGTCCGCTAGGTGTCACCGATTGGGGTTGTAGTCCGCTAGGTGTCACCGATTGGGCTTGTAGTGCGCTAGGTATCACCGATTGGGTCTGTAGTGCGCTAGGTATCACCAATTGGGGTTGTAGACCGCTATAGGTATCGCAGATTGAGCTTGTAGTCCACTAGGGTCCTCGACTAGGGTTGTAGTCCGCTAGGTATCGCCGATTGCGGTTGCAGTCTGCTAGGTGTCACGGATTGGGGTTTCAGGCCACTAAGTATCGCCGATTGAGGTTGTAGTCCGCTAGGTAGAGGTTGCGAAATTGTTTTAATCAAATAGGATTTGTTATCTTCTTTTCTCCCCTAACTAGGCTAAAACAAACAGGCATAGTTGAAGTGAGCACTGACTATTTGACCCGCTCCAGGACTACAATCTATCTAGGTCGTGTGGATTTCATGACCGATAATAAATAGTTAACATGGTACATTATTTCCTATACTAATTTCTAGTTGTCCATTCTCTGTATGTCTTCACTTGGTTTGTTAACGTGTAATTATTGTGACGATGTCAATGGCGAAGATTTGGATTATTGTGTGATATGTGACGTGGGGCGAACTAAAATTGAAATTAGAACATTTACAAATGAATGTAATCCAAAATTTGACCTCTATGATTAAGTACATTGTAAAACACCATTGTGAATAAATCCCAACAATAGACATATATAGCAGTTAGATAATGCATCTTTAAGTTTATTTGAAAATTTAAACCTGTTGTTCGCCCATATATCAGCTGTAATCAAAACGAGGACATAACGGAACTCAAATCTACGGGGGTCTGCATACACACACACAGACATTAGAGTTATCCCCCGACTTTGCGACTGTACACCGTTAATGTTCCCATTGACTCTAATGTCAATTCCGTCTTTTTGACCGACTCTAACTTTTTTTCCGATACAGACCAGGGCGCAATATGTGGCATCCTCTTGCTCAAGCGCGTGTATGGGGTAACCGCAACCTCTTAGCTCTAGAATCCGCCCGCGTCAAAATCATGAATATTTCATCAAAGGGCTTCATATGATGGTCAACTAACCCGAGGGTCACTAGTGTGATCACATGCTCTAGCCAAGAAAGCTTGGTGCAGAACGACGAACCTGAAAAGGAACAGCGGCTACTCAATCGTATGGGACGAGAAACCATCCTCTGGTGTATACATAGCCATATACGTTTAAGAACTTGTGGTAGTTTGAATTTGGAGAATAGAAGTCGAAAACCCCGATGTCCGTTAAAATTTTCATGAAAGCACACTGCCCTAATTCGAAAGTAAAAATAGGGCGTTAAACCTCACTTTAATTTCATTTCTGCCTTAAGTTAAAATATACGTAATTAACAAAACAATAAATTGACTTGAATATAGGTTACTCTGGTGAACTATATTGACGATACATCGACCTAAATATACGTTAATTTAGTTGGCTATACTGAAATTAGATCGACTTGAATATATGTTACTGATGGAGCATATGTTATCGTGAAATATTAAGGTGTCAGAGCGGTAGATATCTTCCGATCATTACTGGCGATCATTGTGATAGATAATGATCATATGGCTATACAATCAATCATGGATTGGAAATACAAATTAAATGCCATTACATATAATTTATTTGTTCGCTTAATAATATATATTAATGTACATCATATACTTTATTGATACAACACCCCACAGATTTTCAACTTGTCCCTACAATTCAGTTAAAGCGTCGTCATTCGCGTGGAAAACACGCTAACGGTCTCTAGTCATTTTTCATCCTGTTGCAAATCTTATAGCTAGGGAGTAGGTATGGTATAGGGTCGATACGCCACCGTCCACTCGTGTGTATTGATCTTGGGGAATGGCTGGTTATTTCATGCAGCGATTCCAATACACTCACGACATCTAGTGGCGATAGAACGACAGTAGAAACAAGCGTTTGGACTTAGAGCATGCGCGTTCTCGTCAGCTAGTATATGGAGTATGGTCTGTCTATCAGGACTTTAGTGAGGTAGAGACAAGTTACACCTCGTTTCATATGTAAACACCACCAACATGTGGTATATTTGGAATGTGTATTGTTTTGTGTCAGTGGTTTATCTAGCGAGGTAAGTACCTATCTCTATTCCACCAGACAATAGAAGTTACCACGTTGGCATTGGTCTTTACGGAATTGCCAATCTTCGTGTATCTCATGTCTCTAATTAATTCATCGTTTTGTCAGCGATTTCTGTTAAACAGATTAGCTCAGATGTATGTTGTTTTGGAAACGCCGATCTGTCCAATAATGTCGTACATCGATTAGTATTATAGTGATTGCTTTCGGCCATCACAAGGTGAAGAGAGATGGGGAAAGGTATGTTCTTCTACACATTGGTATTGTTATTTATTAAGGAAAGCAGGCTTAACAGATTAGCTCAGATATTCGTTGTTTTGTACATTGATAAGTATTATATAGTGATTGCTTTCGGCCATCACAGGCTGTAGTGACAAGGAGTGGAACCTCGACTCTACTACACATACGTTGTTATTTTTAAGGGAACCAGGTATCACAGATTAGCTCAGATATGTGTTGCTTTGGATCTCGTGATCTGCCCAGTAATAAACATAACCCGTACGCTGATCAGTACATTAATTGCTTTCGATCACAAGAAGGTGTAAAAACATGCCGAGCTGTCTTACTTCATACAATCATTGTTATTGTTACACTACTGATCAGATTAATCTTTCTGTCAGGATGATTCGCCTCCGAGTAACATGTGTAACCCAAACAATAATCAGCAACTCCTCAAAGATCGTACAGAATAGATATGCTGTAAGGTCAAAAACATGTTTACTATCTTATGTGTCACTCACAGACTATCTCTTCTCTTGTTATCCTTAATCCTAAATATATGTTGGCAACCTTAAGTGTGACTGCTGAGATAGTCAGTCCTTAATTGCGGCGGTATGTTTATTAAGGGTTGATAAAAACGAAAGTCGTATCGCGTGTTTGTAACACAGTGGACGAGGCACTATAATTAGGATTTCGGTCGCCGACTTGACATACCATAACAGTATTTCTACACGGCTCTGCTTTCGCTACTTGCGATTTAACAGTAGCCAACAACAAGTGGATTGGGAATTAAAATGTTCTTGTACATATAATTTTAATCAAATTTACATTTCTGGAACATTACCAAATTGCTATTTTGCAAATTAATTTCCCGGTGGGCTTTGATTTTCCATCGTGGTGATTTTATTTGTTCATTGTACGACATGACTTGTTGTTGCTTGTTTTTTTTTTAAATTCGTCCATTATAATTTGTATTTTAACAACTTGTCGGTATTGATTGTGCTTGAAATGTGGTTTAATACCTTAATTTGCTCCACAATGTAGCAGAATTAAGACTGACACACGACTCGCGCCCAGTTACAGACGCTATGGCCTACACTTATCTTTAACATGCCGAACGATTAGGTGTTTGTTCTAGCAGGACCATTCATTCTGCATCACTGATAAGTGACAATCAGATTGTGTTTGATGTGTAAGCTATCTGCATGTATATACATCTATCGTGTAATGTTGACCATATTATATTGTGAATTATTTATAACATACCGACCATCAACAGTAAACGCGTGATATTTATTAACTCCCGATAAAGTCCCGGAAGAATTACACTATACTGTCTTATAGATCGTTATACCAAGGTTGGTCGCCATTGTTTTTCTAGCCATGGCTTTTTGGCATGTCACAGAAGACATGTCTGGAAGATTAATATAGTTATCAGTAGAAACAGATTTAATGTCATGCCTTTCTGCATCTTTTGCCTAATGAAGAGCCAATCGAAAAGCACTAAACAATGGTTGAAATCGTGCCTCTTTAATGTCCGTATAAATATAGATATTTGTTTTACATGTTTAATGGTTTGAGTTTTCACTTTACAAACAATTCAAGGATTTTTATTTTTGTTGTTTCAAAGTTATTGTTCTCTAAATCATTTGTCGCATTGTTTTCAAAGTATAAAGGGAAATCCACGTGCCTACAATTTCGTATTTCGGATTATATTTCTCCCTTTTGTTTTTCCGTTATTCGTATCCATGTCTTTAGATTGCTACTGATGATCCAAGCCTCTTTGCGGTGTGGATGGGGTCAGTGCCGGATTAACTATTAAGCAAACAAGGCACGTGCCTTAGAGCCAGCCAAAAATCCAGGCGACAAAAAATTTGTTTTGAATGTTTTTGGCATTAAACTTTCTGTTGCTAAATTTAACCTTCTGCTTTTATCGTCGAACCCAAAATATCTGTATTTTCAGGTAGTATGGTGGGCGAATGGTAAGCACGGCGCTGTATCATGAAGCCTGTCATTAACTCAACTGGCGTGGTTTCGAATCCTCGGTTGTGCGTGGGTTTTCTCGGGGACCTCCGATTTCCCCCATTTTTAAAGACTACTACGCGCGAGCAAACTATAGAAATAAAAATTAAAACCACATGTTAGTCCCGAAATGACCTAGTTTGTGTCGAGTGGACGTTACACCCCATCTCTCTCTCTCTCTCCCTCTCTCTCTCTGTAGGATTGGTGGCACTGGTTAGTTTTGGGTGATACTGGATAGTATTTGGTGGTACTGGGTAAAATGTGACGGTAATGTTGTAGTATTGGTACTGGCAAATATAGGGTAAATCGTTCTACCGGGTCGGGATCAAGAGAACGTAGTAGACCCTCATCAATTTAGAGTTATTGGTATTCAGTCGATGTAAATCTCATCCTGGTAATGTAAATCAAATTAACCATGACTTAATGTTGTATCGATGAGCTAGAACAAACCACTAGACGCGAATAGCAGGAGATATTGAATTGGATTAGCAACGGTAATAGCGGACTCTTGTTATAATTGCTGAAGATCAGTATATAGTATATAATTGATGTAATGTTATTGTCAATATTCCATCACATGGAAGATCCCCTGGTTGATATGAATATGATTAATTCAATATTAGGTTATAGTATAGCTCATACTACATCGGTCATTATGCAGTGTTATTAACGTTATTATCAGTAGCCTTGGTCATCTTTAGTGTTCAATCAAGTCGTTCCTAAAATAGCCTCGGTTATCCATCGTGTTCTATACTTTCCATACATAACATACATGGGGTTACTCACCGAGTTCTTTATTATATAATAATTCCGGTTGTGTGTGCGTGGTGGTGGTGGTGGTAGTGTGTGTGGGTGGGGGGGGGCAAACATACGGTAAAGTTTCCCGTATTAATACCAACAACGGCTTTCAAAGGCGTTACAGATACATTCTTACGAAAAGAATTAGTTATGCCCAATAAAAGTATGACACATGTGGTATAAATGGATCGTAGAGCCGCCAAAACTTACTAGAAAAACACACATGGGACAAACACTGTGCAAAAAAGTGAGGGTATCACTTACTGGCAACCCCTTCGGCTAATTGTCTGTCAGCTTGACATAGGGAGCGATTGTTATTTCTTGATCGAATGGTTAGGCGCTGTGGGAAACATTGAGGGGTGTAAAACATATAACAGACTCTGCAATGAAACAATTGAAAAAGAAATTGGCAGAAGATAATCCAAGAATTTACTTAGTCTTCAATGCGAATGGTAAATTGACAGTAACTAGCGACAAATACATTCTGCAAATGGGCCCACCCTTAATCAAGTTAGGTGACAAACATTGCTTCTAAAAATAGATTTTTGAAATCCCTGGGGTATATTTGCTTGCGAATACATTGTTTCGAGCGGAATTTTAAGCAAATTTTTGATATATTATTTAGTTTGTACATGGGAAGGCATCTATAAAAAAAGACATAAAAACTGAAGTATATATAAGATCAAATTGTTTGTGTTGCTTATTCTTGGACATGGAATTGGTATTAAAAGCCAGCCATTCTCGCTTCCAACCAAAGCTCACGAATCCACACTTACACAAGTGTCGTTACGGATCACGACAAAACAAAATTATATTTATAATAAGTGGTCTTTGTCCAGGTTTAATTAAATTTACAAATGTTGTACGGGGTGCCAAAGTGTTTAAGGAGCCTTGTCCTCATATCACAGTGCATTGCACATGTGCGTCTTCATCAGTCCGATTGACGAAAAACAAAGTAGTATATTGAAGCCATTTCGTTTTATTTCTCAAAGAAAATCCAAATTGTCGAATAATTACAGGTTTAAATACTCCTCACAACCTCTATATATGCAATTATTTTTCAATCACGTCCATGATTCCGAAGAAATATGCCAGACTGACGAAAAACAGACGTGTATAAATCCAATATAATTTATCTATAAAATTGTATTTATCTAAATGATACATTGATATTAACCAGATTCCACCCTAGGACCTACACAGTGTAAGCAATATACAAACGCGTCTCTAAACCAGGGCTCGTGAGAGGGCGGTGGGGGACATTTTACCACGGGTCCGGGGCCTAGAGGAACTCGCGGGTATGCCGATTAATGTTTTGTTTTAAAAATGTGATGGTAAAAGTTAATAGAAAACATACACCGTCGCTTGATCGTAAATTCAAAGCAATCGGCGACCTTTCTGAATGTGGTTACCTTATGGCGTGTGTAGGATTGTTTTGGGTAAATTTCGTGAATTAAAAACTGTAAGTCATCTATTTGACCGGTACTTCGCGCCGTGGGGTCCCAGTCCGTACTCGTTACATTTGGGGTTATCTCCCCATGAGGGTATCCGTGTCACCTTCCGTTTAAATCTGATTCAACATAACTTTGGTCAGTCGTGCAGGATGTCGAGTCTGCCAAGGAACAACGTCTATTTGTGCGGATAGCTGGAGCCTCCCTGTCCGGGAGAAACACATCTCATATCACACTGTAAGGTGAGTGCCCGCCTTCACGAGCTTTGTTTATGCAGATCAGCATGACCAAAAGCCAAATTTCATTTCATCATTAGTACACATTTTGGTTTCAACAAACATATCGTTATTAAACGTTGACCGCCGTCGTTGAGTTTGTCTGAGCACGGCTTTAGTAACGAAATTGTATTTACTTTGTCTGTCTAATCGGTAATCGAAAACGTTAAAACTCTAACCCTTCTTCAGTTTGTTCTGTTCATGTAATAGCTTCCTTGTAGGGTATATTTGCTCCCGGCGTCATAACTTTGTAACGTCTACACATATTACCAGGGTATTAATACCAGGTTATTACACATAGATAAATACTAGCCATCTAAATTACCTGATCAACTATACATACCACCATTTGTATTATTTACTCTTCAAAGAACATTTGATATCACTTCACGTTTCCAGACTGGGCGAATAAGGACGGGCTTAGATCATACAGTGTGCTATGAGGGAAATTATGCCAGGACAGCTGCACTATGGCCTACTCTTAAAGGGCATACAATGTGCTATGAGGGACATTGTGCCTGGACAGCGGCAATTTGGTCTACTCTTAATTCGAATTCTAATTGTCAATGTTATGTTTTTCATACATACACACCCATGTGCACGCGGTACCTCGATTTGTAGCGTGCCAGGCCGACAACCCTCCACTGAACAGGTGAAACCTCGACCGAAAATCTCGATAAAATTTCGCGGCTATCACCGGGATATGAGACCTCCAGGCATAAACCAAGGACCTTCTGGTATGTCATGCATAGTCTTACTCGCTGAGCCACCACGGCCCTTTGCCATCATATGAACACAAAACATGCATGTGCTTCTTGTGCAAAGCGTTATACACAAGACATGTACTACATTATGTGAAAAAATCTCAGATATTAAATGCTAATATTAAATAGTTTATCAACTCTGTTTTGATGAACACTGATTAATATAATAATATTATACTTGCTGAATGGTTTTCCGAAGGTAAGGTGGGGGACGATTGGCTGAAGTTACACGGCAAATATATTAAAACGCATACAAACATACAAATCGTTGTTTGGAACAGGGCAAACCATTCTTCGGCCAATTGATGGTTGATATAATCATAAATGAACTCCATTATCGTATTGGAGTATTTCACAAACTTTAATTAGCCCCTCCAGCTCTATCGAGGACACTTGAACTGAGGTAGCAGGTGGGTCTATTTTGTCCATGGCTGTGTAGCAGTGCTTGCTATTCCCGGTCGCATCCCGACTGGCCACATTGAAGAGGACGGATCGTCATCTATATATGAGTGACAGAACTATGCTATTAGGTTATAACACTGTAATTACAGTATGTGGTTCATAGGGATATCATTTGATTGTCAGATTTGCACTTTTCTGCCAAGAGTACCACCATTAGAGTTGTATGATTTAGATTTCCTAAGCTTTAATGCTCTAATATCATCAATACTAAATTGCCAATACTCTACTGCCTGAAATACTTAGCCGGGATGTCGGCTCGGTAACTCGTTTTTTAATGCCTAAATCTTCCAATATATGTCTCTCAGGATGAAAAACTGTAAATTGCAACTTGTTTTCTCTTTAAATATGTCAATATTTATGTCGGTGACGGGATAATCGTCGTCTTATATTCATGGTTTATCATTTTAACAACTCGAAAGCTGTCACTGGCTGATCCCTTAACTATCATTTTATCATCTTATATCTTGACATATAACAAATCTTCATCAATTCATATCATGAATAACATGAATAATATTCAAATGGTTTACAAGATGATTTTTTTTTTATCAAGACGTTTTAGATGAGTTGAGCATTTACCGTACCTCGTTCAGATAAATATTATTATGATCCGTCTATTATGGTTTATCAACTAGTATCCATATGTTTGTCATTATGGACTAGATTTATTACACCGGTGTTAGTTGAAAAAGTTCCTCTGGATTTCTCCGTCGTAGTTTGCCGCTTGTCTATTATGGTTTATCAACTGTCATCATGGAAAAGATTTATTACATCAGTGTTAGTTGAAAAGGTTTCTCTTGATTTCTCCGTCGTGGTGCAGGACGAGTGCCTGGTGGGGAATGGCGTTTAGGCTTTTGGGTGGGCCAGGTAAAATATCTCTTGGCAGTTGGAATTCTATGACGGGAGACAGAAACGCCGTTGTCTGAGCACACTTTCCGTCGTATCCCCAGCATCATTAGCCATGTTGATGCAGCAACACATTAAATCCGTTTCATTCCGCTATACCAGATTCTTAATAATGTCGTTTGGTGAATGTATAATATACAAAATCAGATTTTTAGCCTCAGTAAATTATAATGCCATTTGCAATGAATCAAAATGTACATGTCATTTGCAATGAATTACAATGTACATGCCATTTGCAACGAATTACATTACAACATTATGTCATTTGCAATGAATTACAATGCACATGAGATCATGCTGTCATGCATTACAATGCACATGGGGTCATTCATACACATGTGTTATTTTCAATGAATGACAATACACGTAATTTGTAATGAATTACATTACAATGTATAATCGGATCATTTGTAATGCATTATAGTGCACGTGATATCAAATACAATAGATTACAAAACACATGTTATTTGTAATGAACTGCAATATATTTTACAGGCCATTTGCAATGAATTACAATGCATACACGATCATTTCTAGTGCATTACAATGTACACGAGATCAGTTGTAATGCATTGCACTGCACGTGCGATCATTTGTAGTGAATTACAATGTCATTTGCCATATAAAAACCCAATACATGTTGGTATTTACAGTGAATGACAATACTAACAGGTGTTTTTTATCATTCAATATATACCTAGATTGTCTTTTAATATATCTGGCATCTATACAATCAGAGCAAGTACTTCCAAGTTCTCATATCATTGTCTTAGCTGCCATATCGGAAATTAGATTCCGAGTTAATTCAGTAAAACACGGGACATTGGCATTTTCTCGTATAATGTTAACTTCTTTCTGGGTGATTAACTGCATGGTTTCAAACAAAACGTGAACTTGTAACAATCTCTTGTAATAATCATGGTTTAAAAAGGTAACAGCAGTCACGTAACAATATATTTTACATCTTCTATTTCTTTTCTTCTTTATTTTATCACCTGACTTTAAATCAACTGTCGCTAAGCCGGTTAAAATTGTTGTGCTAGAAGACTTTTCATGTTGCCACTCCCATCAATACCTTTAACCGAGTTTCTACCATTCTTTACGAAACTAGGGTACCATTTTCAGTTATTTGAACATTATCGATACCAATTTCACCAACATCCATGTTAACGAACTTTTATGCAACGCCTCCAAGATAACTGGAACTTTGAGGAACTCAAAAAAAAATGGTTTATCTTTTTTGGGGGTGGTGGTGGGGGTCACTCTGGTACACGATTGAAATAAAATGGGGTTTAACGTCCTACGTTTCTGTATCGACTAGGCCAATGACGACGGGCATGCTATACATGTATTTAAAGTGGTGCACAGATTCTAAAGCCAGACTATGAAATACAGTAGTTACAGTACGATTTTATTATGAAGTTATACTTATTTTTAGCTACAATATGATTTGTATTTATGGTTAATATCAAATTGAACTTATAACTCATCAACTAGCTATCGAGACATGTCCACATGTCCCCTGCTGTTATTTCTAGCGACTAATGAATGCAATCTTCTTAACCACGCATGTCATATACTTAAACCATCTTAAGTTGGATCACAGTCATGTGACGTTATATCTATTTATAGTAACAGCACCAAGCAAAATGACATTTAAAGCCAATCGGTAGTTAACATCATCAGACGATAGCTAAATATGTTTACTGTTTCATCAATTATTCAGTTGATTGTACAGTTTGGGTAAAAGCTTTGAACGTCCACTTACAGCTTTATAGTAGTCATTACTTCAACTGAAGTCTTGATTATTAGGTATTCATAAAACGTTATATTATTATTTATTCTATTCAGCCAAGGGTTAATTAAAAAGTTCAAATCTCTGGTTTCTATTTGTTTTGGTTTTTGTATTGGAACAATTTGAATATGGATTTTGCTTAAGGTCGTTGCCCGATTCTGAAGCCGAACTACCGTCCATAAGTATTGATGAATGTCACAAGCTATCATAGAAAGAAGCTGTTGTGAAAGTATGGGAGAGAAGCTGGAGGGGTTATTGATGCTGTTCTGTTTAAAGTAGCAGCATTTTTTATTAAGCTATAAAAAAAACCACGACCAGCCCTAGAGTGGAGTTTAAAACTATATTATGATCATCTGCAAACCTAAATAATCATTGAAAACTTCATATTTTTTAAACACAACATTTTAAAACTCGAATTCTTAAATTAGGGTCTTGTTCAAGAATATCGCGTGTGTAATATCGTTAGTGCCATGGACGCAGACGTTAAAAGCACAACACGAAGAATTTTGTAATTACCGACCCGGTTAAACTATAAGATTTTCTAAAGTCAAAATCTCGTTCAAACAGTTACTGCGATTTAAGTATAATATGGTGACAAATAATTCTGGTTTTTAAAGACATATCGGAAACACGGCATACTTTAAACGCAGCATTTCACGGGGATATTTCTGATGAACATGGTCTCCAGAGGCCCTTGGCGTTTTGTAAACATGCATAAAAAACGTTTGTAACTATTCACAGAAGCGTTTTATATACATCCATAAAAAGGGATTTGCACCTACTCGTTTACAGGGCGTTATCCAGTCGTTTGGGTCCTACGATCGTAGGAGATTCCTTGTACGAATTGGCGTGCACTTAAAGAACCATTGACAGTTGTAATTCGATATTAGAATAAGCCGTTCCGTTGCGGTTAAGGCAAAATTTACGTCATACACATTGCACATTGTATGGTGTTTTCATAGTCATTACAGAAAAGTAGAACATTGAACCCTATTTCATTGCATCGTATTGGATCAGTGAACATCTTTAAAAAAAAAGAATCCAGAAACAAGTTCCAGATATTCTGTAAGAAAGAGAGTTTTATCTTGAATGGCAAGACGTTATTTATTCTCAACGCCTACTATTGGCTTAAACTGACATCAAGACAAATCCGTCTCAAGCACGTGTTCTGTACATGACACTCGATCTACAAGATCATTCCGTCAGCAAACAAACCTCCGTGGTTTAATATAGCAAGAGTTTTAATAGACGGACTCTCTTGGTCATTAAGTGAAGACTTTCAAGACGGAAATGAAACTGATTTACATTATTTCTCAATATTAGTCTTGACACATTGACCGTAATTTAAGCATAAAAAACACAGCAACTCCGGATTCCCATAATAAACCTTTGTTTGATTGACGCGATGTTTCTCGGAAACAAGAAGCCAAAAAATCCATATTTAAAAAAAGGTATTTGACTGCTGTAAAGTCGGAGCGAATTGGGTTGGGTATTGTTTAAACGTGCAGCTCCGATAATCTTAATGCCAATTGTTTCTGGTAATTTGCATGACTCTCTCTACTAATCTATCACACATTTGAAACAAACAAATAGAGGTTTCCGCCTCTGTTGTAAAACCGAAGCGAATTGGGTTGGACATTATTTAAAAGTGCAGCTCCGAGACTCTTTAAAATGCCCATTGCTTCTGTTAATTTACATACTCTTACTACTAATGTCTCACACAAACCTACCACTAGCATTGTTAAAAACATTAAATTGAAAGAGGTTTTCTCGATTTAAGAAAAATACATTTAAATTGAAACCGTTTATAAGGAAGCACTTAGTGACCATCAAGGTGATACAACTGTTTCTTAATGTGTGTTTATATCTCAATTAAAGAAAATGGCAGATCACATTTTTTAGCAGTAATTTGCATGCCTTAACCTTTAGAGCTAACGTCATTGGTGAGATCAATAAACAAAGACATAATACCAATACGAAACGATACGATAAAACTTTTCAGTGCAAGACAGTAAACATGTCTTTAGAGACGCAACAGAACGCTTCTGATTTTTGTAGTTAACAAAGACGGATCGTTGTTACGTAGGCAAATTAATTTATTTTTTGGAACCCAGTTCTAAAAGCACAAATTAATGTACATGAAAATGAATGTATATAAAGTTATTCATATCCAATGTTAAAAATACTTTTTGTTATTTCTAATGAAATCTGTTCGGTGAGATACGCGAACAGTCTAAATTGAACGGCTGTCGTTTTTAGGCCTGCTTACTCCCTTACAATTTTTTTCCGTATTGTCTTGTAGAATATAGTTTTATTTCTTTGTTTATTACGAGTGTACCGACTATAAAATGTTCACAATTATGTCTCAAATATTGGTTATTAGGATTCAATATTTTCACGGCAAGATTTCAACATCAACATTTATTGAAATGGACGAATATTGAGTTCTAATTGTATTAGGCCAGGGGCCTGTTTCACGAAATTTTAACTTAAGATAAAATCCAAATTTTAGTACATACTTAAATCTGATTGGCTAAGCGCTAAAATCAATCTAATACTATCCAATCGAATTACTAAAATCGGATTTTATCTTAGTTAAAATTTCGTGAAACAGGCCCCAGGTCTTTTTGTAGTAGTAATATATATTACGTATTGTTTTTATTAACTATAAATTTCGGGTCAGTTATCTTCATTTGTGTTGGGAATAGCTAAAACCTCAGCAAAACAGGTACCAACTCACGAAGAAACCATCTGTTTTCCATTTAAAGCACAACTGACAATCGACTGAAGGATTCAATGTATCATTTAACGCATTTGGTCTTTTTATGAAAACCATCTCGCTAAATTATCGATTAACCGTCTCCAACAATAATTTTATATGCCAGAACACATTATGATGCTGGTATATATATATATTAATATCCTGGTTATGCTACTAGGCAAGGGAGCTGTGAGGAAGACGTTGGCTTGAAAACATGGGGGCCGCTGTTCGATCCCGGGGTTGTCCAAGAACGTTCATCGGAATTACCACCGTGGTTTCCATTGTCAGTGGTGTAGGGCGTTGGGCTGGTAAGGGGCAACATATATTCGTTCGGACGAAAACCGAGGTCATATTTATGTAAACATTGGCATGTACATATAAACACCCTTGGCATTAGAATACGAAGTAATAGTAGGCCATATTCTGGGCAAACCTGACAGCATACTGTATTGTGTAAGTCCGTTGTCATTAGCCCAATCGGGACACCACGGTAGAATGTCAAACTCCATTTAATTGAATTTCTAAATAATAAGTGAACACGTTCGGGTTTATATATTATTATTAAACCGATTCTTGTTCATGATTTTGTTTTTATGGACTTAAAAACTTTTGATCCCCTTTAATATTGAGACAATTTAATTAAAATAATTGCATGGTTGGTCACTCCATTGACAGGTAAAAGATATGTTTCAGAAAAAGCATTTTATGGTTCGTTAAATACAGCATCTTTATACCATTGGCGTTAATTAATCTTATGTCTCTCGGTAATCAAAACACATGAAAAGTGGTAGTGGAATTTTCTGTATCACGGGTTTTGATTGGTAGGGTGATATGTAGTCGATCAATCACAATATGCTACTGAACGCACCATATAAAGAACTGATCTTAGATCAAGATGAAATGAATGGCGTTTAATGTCCCACTGTTCTGCCCTGACTCATCTTCAATGGAAGGTTTGATCTCACCTGAACTACATACAGCTTATCAAGCCCTTCGTGTATCACTCTGCATTTTTCGGCACTAAGTTTGATTGGGCATAGGCCCAAACTATGATCCAATCAGATTCCGTCGTTAAATGGGTTACTACAAATAGACTACTTTCAATTCATTTTATGTATCGAAGGCTCGGATTAGACCATGCCGATCATGTGATTTGACTGATGTCATGGCAATCCAGCGAATTCCTTATTGCATGCTGAGTTGATTGTCCCTTATTGTGTGGTGAGTTGTCTTATTGCGTGGTAGCTATTGCATGCCAGTTTGACCTTGGCGACAGTACAGTGTGAGTGTGTTATGTGCAACGACCTCTGATTAGACAATGGTAATTAGTCACGTGTTAACACAACAAGCGTAACAGTTCGGCAGTGTTGAAGCAACGGTTAGATGTTGTAAAACTCGCCGTTGCTTCAGGAACATTGCCCTGAATTAACAGTTGGAATATGACAAATTGAAGATGGAAAAGTTGTTCTCCAGGAAATTTTTTCGTATGCTCATTTTCGTTAACACAGTTAGTGCAAAAACGTCTGACTTTAAACTCTATTCAGGGGTTTGGGATGGCCTAGTGGTCTAGAGTGCCGGCTTCGACCTCTAGCTGGTCAACTCTGGCTTGCGGCTGTGGTTTCGAGCCCTGATGTGAGCGTATGTGGCATGGAGATAGGGCACCTTCTCAACTTCGTGGGTTTCCTCCGGGCACTCCGGTTTCCTCGCACAAGCGAATAATTAAAATAAATTTAAACCACATGTTAGTCCCGAAATGACCTAGTTGTATTGAGTGGACCTTAAACCCCATTTCGCTCTCTTTAAACTCTATTTAGCCAGTATATATGATTCGGGTTGTATTCTAAAGTTGGAACCGCGTAAATGCACAGCTTTAGCCACGAGATAAACAAATGGAGTTGATATCCTAGCTCTCAAATAACACTCTCAGGCCACCTTCTAGCAATAATCATCAAAAATGAATTAATTACATATTATATAGCTCTGGGCGAGAATCTTAGATGGGTTTAAACAAATATTGATTGAGCAACAGTACCGATATTACTTTAAAAATACAGCTATTCAATTTAATTAGCAAATCAAAAACGATGTAATAGAAGTAATATCACATGAAGCATCAGCGAATCTCGTGTCGAAAGAAATTACAAGTGCTTCTCATCAAATTCGCTTGGTTCTGGAAACCATTAAAATCAAAATGAGATAGTTTTTTGTTTAGAGTTTCTGATACAGATGGTGTTAATTTCTTATTACACAATACGCTTTTAACTAAACGAGGAGTGGTGTGGTGGATATCCAGGGACATTTGATCAACATGATCAACCATCCTCCCTGAAAATTCATTTTGAAAAGTAACCTAATGATATTGGTTGATGTTGTAACAGTCCCCTGTCGCATTTTTTCTATTACGTCTTTCTCTAGTACATTTTTAGTAAAGCCTGTACCAGAAAAGTCCTCTGAATTGATTTTGATATATTTATTGTTTATTTCTTGGGGTATATGTGTGGTTGTTTTGTCCACGGGTTTTTTGGCTAGGTTCTGCATGTAATATGTGTGTAATGCACTTACTATTAAATGTCTCTTCAACACAATATATATTTGTCAATTTGAGACTAACATGTAGTATTACTTGCCCGATCCATGCGGGATTATTGATCCACCAGGATTCACCACATAATTTCTTTGCGGACAGTTGCGTTTCCTATCTACCGTTTACCTACTTTTAACTGAAAAATATTATTGAGTACATAAGATATCTGTTTTTCACCCCCTTGATAAGTAGGAATCGGGCATCTTTTATGGTTGAAGACATCCTCTGTGCTATACTTACTCCACCATATAGCGCTAAATCATTTTTTTTTTATACGCCCACATTGAAATGTGGTCGTATATTTGCGTCGCCCGGTCCGTACGTACGTCTGTGAACGCTCTAGAGGCTAAAGTTGAAATTAGATTGACTTTAAAATTATACACAGTATTTAAGGTCATGAGACGAAGAAGCTTATTGATTTTCAGCGACATCCGATAATTACTGTCAAAGTTATGGACCTTGATCACTTTGAAATATCTTGTGAACGCTCTAGAGGCTAAAGTTAATAGCCGATTGACTTTAAATTAATACACAGTGTTTAAGGTCATGAGACAAAAAAGCCTATCGATTTTCAGCGATATCCGATAATTACCGCCAGAGGTATGGCCCTTGATCACTTTGAAATATCTTGTGAACGCTCTAGAGGCTAAACTCAACATCTGATTGACTTTAAATTGATACACAGTGTTTAAGGTCATGAGACGAGGAAGCCTATTGATTTTTAGCGATATCCGATAATTACCGCTAGAGTTATGGCCCTTGATCACTTTGAAATATCTTGTGAACGCTTTAGAGGCTAAAGTTAATATCCGATTGACTTTAAATTAATACACAGTGTTTAAGGTCATAAGACGAAGAAGTCTATTGATTTTCAGCAATATCCGATAATTACTGCCGGAGTTATGGCCCTTGAACACTTCAAAAAATCTTGCGGATGCTCTAGAGGCCAAAGTTATTATCCGATTGACTTTAAATTTATACACGGTGTTTAAGGTCATAAGCAGAAGAACCCTATATATTTTCAGTGATTTCCGATAATTACTGCCAGAGTTATGGCCCTTGAACACTTCAAAAAATCTGGCGGATGCTATAGAGGCCAAAGTTAATATCCGATTGACTTTTAATTTATACACAGTGTTTAAGGTCATGAGAAGATTAATCCTATTGATTTTCAGCAATTTCCGATAATTACTGCCAGAGTTATGGCCCTTGATCACTTAAAAAATCGTATGGATGCTCTTGAGGCCAAAGTTAATATCCGGTTGACTTTAAATTTATACACAGTTTTTAATGTCATAAGAAGAAGAGCCCTATTGATTTTCAGCGATTTCCGATAATTACTGTCAGAGTTATGGCCCTACATCCGATTCACTTTAGATTGAAACACAGAGTTTAGGGTCTTGAGATGAACAATGAATTCTGATAACTTGAATAGCTACATCCATGATATTAAATGTTTCGTATACTAAAGGTTCGCATGGAGGAGAACTTTATCAAAGCCAAACAAATTCTAATGATTTTCTGATAATTACTTTTTAAGTATTAAAATGAGTTGTTACTCTTAATCAGATTTTAGTGTATTATAAATGTTTCATTATCGAAAGAATTAAAAATATGCGACAACTCTTGTTGACTGCCCGGACGATTTTGCTGCTGTGGGCGTATGTTTCGTTGCATGGCAACCTATCTTTAAATATAAAGGTGCATAGCCTACGTCTCAAAAATGTTCATCCCAAGATGGCAGAAGTACAAAAACTTCACAAGTGGATATCGTTAGCCGAATAAATACTTTCCAGAAACAGGGCCCATCAGCGATTTGTTAAGCTATGATGTACATGTTTCGTGTCCTATTAGGAAAGAACAAGAGATGTTGGTCGGAATTCAAACTAGATAGATCAAAGTAAATAAAAGTCTATTATTGCTACTTGATATCGTATTGATAATGCTCACTGCCATTGTCGTTTTATACATGTTAGAGTGTAGTAATAATATGTGTATTGGTAGATATGTAAGTAAGAATGTGTATTGGTAGATATGATAGTGAAAATGTGTATTGGAAGATAATAAATAAAACCAAGTACGAACAATCCAAACCATTAGACAAAATTCGAAGTTCTGAAAAAGGGGTATAGGCAAAATAGTGTAATCAGGCAAGAAAGTGTTATCAGCATAATATGGACTATTTAAGATAATTTAGTATTAGCGTGTATTGCTATAGAGTGTAGAACGAATGTGTATTGGTAGATAATGTAGTATGAATGTGAATTGGTAGGTAATGTAGAGACAATGTTTGTAGTGGTACTGGTAGATAATGTGGTATGCATGTGTATTGGTAGATAATGTAATATGAATATGTATCGGTAGATTATGTAGAGACAATGTTTGTAGTAGTACTTGTAGATAATGTAGAAAGAATGTGAATTGGTAGGTAATGTAGTATGAATGTGAATTGGTAGATATGCTATAGTAATAATGTATGTAGTGATCATCTACTCTATCTCACTTTAGCAGTGATCTGTATCTTCATGTTTCAACATGATCTAATTTATCACTCGACATGCTATGCTGTCAAATCGTATTAACGTTAAATAATTGATAAATGTTATATTTAACGACATATAGTAGTATATTACACAAGTTTCTCACAAATCGTCATATCGGCATGTAAAATTTCGTAGTGTCATTAATTCTTGATTGTGAAAGATAATAATAATAAGGATAATAATAATTCAGAGTAGCATGTTAAGCCCCACCCCTCTCCTCTATCACGCTTCCTAAAAAAAGAAATACGGTATTAGTCTCATTTCACTGCATTAAACTTCAGGATTAAACATGAACCACTGTAGCGAAGCGAGTTAGAGTTAGGTGCTTGAAATCCAAGGTTCATTCAAAAAATTTCTTAGAATAAAACTATATCTGATTTAAACATATATATATCCTAGTAAATTGAACTATATGTCAGTAAATAGAACTATATCTCAGTACATAGAACTATTTAGAGCTATATTTTATTTCATAAAACTTTGTCTCGTTAAATAGAAATGTATCCCAGTAAACAGAACTATATCTAAAAAAAATAGAACTATATCTCTGTAAACAGAACTATATCTCAGTAAATAGAACTGTATCTCAGTAAACAGAACTATTTCTCAATAAGTAGAACAGTATCTCAGTAAATAGAACTGTATCTCAGTAAACAGAACTATATCTCAATAAATAGAACTATATCTCAGTAAAGATGACTAAATCCCAGTAAATAGAACTATATCTCGGTAAACAGAACTATATCTTAGTAAAGATGACTACATCCGAGTAAATAGAACTATATTTCGGTAAACAGAACTATATCTTAGTAAAGATGACTACATCCCAGTAAATAGAACTATATCTCGGTGAACAGAACTATATCTTAGTAAATAAAACTATATCTCAGTAAATATGACTATTTCTTAGTAAAGTTGAACATAACTATCTCAGTAAATATAACTATATCGCAGTAAACAGAACCATATATCAATAAATAGAACTATATCTCAGTAAATAAGAACTATATCTCAGTAAATAAGAACTATATCTCAGTAAACAAAACTATATCTCAATAAACAAAACTATATCACAGTAAACATAACTATCTCAGTAAATAGAAATATATTTCAGTAAATAGAACTCCAGCTCTGATTAAATATAACTATATTTGATTGAATTTAACTAGGGGCTATCTTATTATACAGAATTAAACATAACTGGATCTGATTAAAAATCTCATTACAAGATCAATAGTAAGAATTGACACGTGATATTATAATTCATCTTTTAAACAATTTCTATGTACCATACAACTGGTAATCAGATTATCCCGGCTTGGTTTCAATCTGTAAATTATATTACTATGTTACATAATCAGTGAAGTGGAATATCATCAATATCTATATGTAAATCATACAATCAAACATCTAGACATGAAGTGAGCTGGGGGTACTTTACAATGTGATTGATGAGATATCATTGTTAACAATCAACAGATATTAGATAACTGATTAGATAATTCATATTGGCAACACGGCGGCTTTCATCTAGATTAAATTAACAGATAATGCGTGAATTAAAAGGAAAAAGAGTCGTAGGGAGTAATTATTATATTATCGAATCACTTTTATTATTCATAAAGTCGATCATGAATTTTCATTTCGATTAACTTCAAATAATTGTTCGCGGCATATTTCGTTCAATGTATTTATTTTGGTTGTAAATATCTTGTGCTGTGCGATTGTTGCGATGTTGTCATTCGACGGACCAGAAACTCGAAGAAAAGATGTAAAAAAAAGAAGAATTTCCACACCGGAAGTTCATTCCGGAGCATAATGTAAGACGTGAACTAATAAGAGTGGCATATGACTTAGAAGTGATTGGGTGATATGGCTCGTTATTGATTAATATACACGTCCATTAATGCCCAATCCGTCACCGGATATGACTGTTATGATCGAGCATACATCTTCACCTCAATACTCCTTTCATTAAAATCGTATGAATAAACCATCTTGACTTGAACAAGATCAACATCTGATTAATGTACAGCCATTTTTTTATCATCTGAATTGACAAAATAAAGGGATTACTTTCGGTTCTTAGCACGCCATTTTCTATATTTAATTTCACGCTCGACGAACTAATATTCCATTCTGTATACAAGAAGTCGTTTTGGGTTAATAGTAAGATCTTCTTTAATTGACAATCATGTCATAGATAATGCAAAAACCTGCCGAGTTTAAATTACTTCGTTAAAACAAATGAAAAAAAATATGTGTAGAGCTGTATTATATTATTACTTAGGTTATATCTCAGAAAAGCATGACGTCGGAAGGGATATTTTAATTGACGTGTGCTTTTTGTTTTTCCTGGGGATTAATTTATAAGATTTAAACATGGAACCTCCAAGGATGTGATATATCATATCAAATCAATTGATGACCGGGGTTGATTACTGAACCCAATCATTCATAATAAACATCTTTACAAGAAAAAATTGAGAATACAATTATTGTTGAAAATATCAAAACGAAATGGGGTTTAATGTCCTACCTTTCTGCACCAAATGGGATATATTGAATTCCATCTGATAACGGTTCTTAACAATTGCCGGGCCACGTTTTTTGTCTAATCTGACTTACTTGACGATGTCCTCCTTCTGCAAAATTCCCCGACTGATACCGGAATCGAACTGGGTAGTGAGTCAGCGCAAGTTCCACAGAGCTATCCGAAATATCAGTACACATTACTGTAATAATCAGAAAACTGACATGTCAATTTTCGATTTAAAGTCTCTCATCTTGCTTCGATCCCTGCATTGGCCGAGAAAGTTCATCTCGATTTTCCGACGTGATTTCCCCTTGTCAGTGATACAGAAGGAGACAGCTGCCTAGTCGTTTGGATGGGACGAAAAACCGAGGTCCCGTGTACACATTGGAGTGCACGTAAAAGATCCCTTGGCAGTTGGAATTCGATATAAGAGTAGGCCGTAGCGCCGCTGCCCGGGCAGAATTTCCCTCATAGCACACTGTATGGCGTATGTCCGTCTTCAATTAGCTCAGGTTGAGTGCATAACAGTATGACGTTAAACCCCATTTCATTGATTCACTCTCGTCTTGCGAACTGAGATATTGTGATAGTTAAATCCCTAAAAGGAATATCAGTCCAAACAAGATTGAATGTTGCAATCTCGAACCAGAAAAATTTTGGAGAAAGAAATTTTTCTGGTGACACTGGGTAGCCATTTTCCCGGAAGGGACGAATCACACGACTGTCACATGACATGTATTTATATTACGTTTCCAGATGACCGAATCACTTAAAAATATACACACGCGTAGAAATAGATCTTTACTAAAACTTAATTTTTTACATTTAGGATCCACTTTTGTTTATGTCAGCGAGTTGGCTTTGTCTCAAGAATCATTTCACGACAAACAAAACGACGATCCGACATCTTGTTTTCGAGAAAAAGACCCCAAAAAGATTGTCCAATCAGAGGTCAGCATGGGCGGGGCTTACGCGTTAAAAAATCAGAAGATAATGGACGGTCTTTGGCCCCAGAGGCCTCCGGCCACGCGGCTGACTCTTGGAACGAGATTGTGAATTCTGTTCAGTATTTACACAGACAGACATTTCCTTGCAAATGTTAGAAACGTGATATGGTCATAACAAGCCTGCACCACCTATAATCACCGTGAAAATAGTTTGATAGGCCTATTTTGAATCCGACCGAATCCAAGCCAGTAGATTATCCACCCTTAATATTTGATATTTTCCTGACCTAATAACAAATTCGGACCCCAATCACACCCACTACCCTAACTTCCCCGACAATGGGATATTTTTGGTTGTAAGTAATTATATGTAAGCGTGTTTCTATTTTCAGAGGTCAAGATACGGTAGAAAGATTTAGAAATGTAACCGATACAATTGACGGATTATTAAAAGGATATGACATCAGATTGAGGCCAAGTTTTGGAGGTAAGATAAAGCTTTGTAAATACGTATCCATTGTCCAGAATCTGGGAAAACGATACACATCGGTTAATGCTTCAAACATATAGTCCGATAAAACAATAAACACTGGTCCATATTTCACAGACAGTGTCAGATAAAACAAAAATAAACACCGGTCAGCATTTCCGATAAACAATAAACACAGATCTCCGCTTAACAACGTCATATGAAACAGTCAACACTGATCCTCATTTACAGATGGATCCGATAAAACAATAAACACTGGTCACCATTTCACACAGTCAGATAAAACAATAAAAAAGTGTCAACGTTTCACAGATAAATTATAATTTACACGCACCAATTGCTTTTAATAACCGCGCTAATTACGCCATTTTACAATTGAAATCTGATTGAGTAATTGGATCGTAAAATTGTTGAAATGGATAATTCCATTAGTTTCTATTGATTTCATGACGTCAGTTAAATGGCGATAATGTAAGGAACTGGTCAAGATGTACCCAAAGAGGATATGTGATGTAAACAGAGAAAAACATCTAAAAAAAAAGCATCTAAAGAATAAATAAAAGATAAACCAAAAAGCATATAGTACCCTGTGTCTGTACTTTCACGAGATAGGACAAATAAAGAATATTGAAAGCTAGAATCTACTTGTATTTCAAACACTGGATAAATTGCTCGTCGTCCCTTTATTAAACCAAGTCGTGGCTAGCAGACAGTAAATTATTACAGAAACCTAATATTGTTGATAGGCAAGCTTCATTTGTCTGATAGAGTTAGAGACATGTTATGGGAGAGATGGTCTGGGGGTCAGGCAGGGTTAATGATCCCTCCGTGGTTCGGTGCCGTTAAGAGTTTAAAACCCCAGGAAGGGAACGGAGAGTCTGGTAGATGGTCTGACCTGATAGACGTCTATCAAAATAGTTGCTGCGTCCCCTGCTTATTATATCGAGATGTAGAATGGCAGAACTGATTTCATTATAAATATTTGTAAACCAAAGTGGGAGGTTTGGGTTATTTTAACCTGGTGCACTCTTCGTTTTATTTAATGGAGATTTGTCAGTCACAAATTTAATAATAGTTAATTTCAATATGGGGAGCACAGTGTGACGTCTGATCATTAGACAGGAGCTCCAAGGTTCAATCCTGGTACTCGCCGAAAAGGTTTCTCGGATATATCGAATCTAGATTTTCCTTCTCTGTGATTAGCCTGGAAGGGAGAAGCTATAGCCATTCCAGTGGGACAAAAATCGTTAAAGCGCACCTAAAAGGACCTTTGTCAGTTGGAATTCCCAGATTGGCTTCGGATAGGAAGTACTACAGAAGATTTTATGGCAAGTTTCTTGATCTACATCCTTTCAGATCCATGGTGGCGAAACAGGGCTGTATGTAGGATTTTAAAAGTGGGGGCGCCCTTAAAACAGACCGTCTGATCAGTGCCTTAATCGCATTACTGTGTGATCATAATCAACTGTATTATTATATAATTGAAATATTGTCAAATTATTTTGGGGGGATAGTGGGGGGGGGGTGCCATTTCTCGGCGCGCCTTATTTTTCTAAGGGCACAATGTACCCCCTGCATCCTCGCTAAATACGGCCATGTGGCGAAATACAACACGAAATTGTACATAGGACACTGTCGCTTGTTCAAAGTCATTTCAGATCAATCTGACCATCAATTATTAATCACATTTCGGCGAAATACAGCACGAAATAGGACATTAACATCCATGATGCCTGTTGTCATACCAGTGACGCAAATTGTATATGACCTTAAAAACTGTCCATAATCGTAAATAGATCTTCTAAATCACAGAAATCGTCATGTATGGGTTCCTTGTTTATTATAAAAGCAAACACAACGAAACCCTATCACCAGTACTCCACTGATTCAACAAAAGACGACATTATTGGGTATTTAGACCACGTCATTCACCTACGTAGATAAAATGTTCAACGTAAGACCCAGTGGGGATCGAATGACAGGCGCATTTGTAGGCGTTTTGCTACGTCACATGACTTGATCTACTTATAATGGCAATACGACTACGTAAGCCAAATATGACCATATTTATCACGTCACTCAAGTACGCAGTTGAAATTTTCACACCCACGGGTCGAATGACAGACCTACATTTGTCGCAGTTGTAAGCATTTGTCTACATCACGGAGATGAATTTGTGGATCTAATTATAATGACGATACCACTACGTAAGCCAAATATGACCATATTTATCACGTCACTCACGTACGCAGTTGAAATTTTCGCAGCCTCGGGTCGAATGACAAACCTACATAAAGTGCAGTTGTAAGTCTTTGTCTACATCACAATGCTGGATTTGTGGATCTAATTATAATGGCAATACCATTACGTAAGAAGCCATGTATGACCATTTATCAGTCTTTTATCATACCAACTATTACATATGCATATTACGTCTAAAGTCTAACGGTTTGAGATATATTATCAAAAAGTTTTGTAACATCTCAAAAAAAATTTGTGTACCTAATTTTTTAATGTTACAAAAGAAATGAAAGTTGTTTGATGAGGGGCTATACTTACACAATAATTTGTACTTATCTGATTTCTAAACTTGAGATTTATTAAACTTGGCGAATGTAACATTGGCGAAATTGTTTTTGACATGTAACAAAACTTTTTTGAGATGTAACAAAACTTCTTTGACATCAAATTATTGATCATAGAGAGCTTGCATTATTCCCGAACACTGTTCATCTCTCGATAACGTAACTTTCCAAGAACTAATATGTCTAAAATCTAAATGGGAAAAGTCTCAAAAAGCCACATAACCTTTTGTTCAACAGATTTTGAATTTGAACAAACATAACAAAATAGAGTTTAGCATTCTACGCTGCTCCGCCTTGTGTGATCGTTTAACATTTCACGATAACGTCTGTAAGAGGTAACAATGAAACTCTGTAATTCATCCCATCGAAACGACTAGAGTTAAGGTCGTGCTCTGTCAAATCCGCCCCACCCCCTCATGCACCGCTGACAAGGGGAAACCCCCTCGAAATCTCCCGTCGAAATTTCCCAGTTAGTGAGCAGGGATCTTACTGAACGAGTCACCGCGGCACGCTACACTATAGGTATTCAGATGTCTAATTACTGTCATGTTATATAATTAGAGAGTCCTATCCATATTTATGTATAATCAGCTTCTCGTCGATCAGCCGTGATCAGCCTGAATAAAAGAACATGGTTACCCCTGAGATATGGCTTAACAAGCCAATTACAGTATTAGAGTTGATCCAGTCCTAGGAGACTCGTCTGCAAATTAACCAATTTAAGCATGGTATTCGAGTTTTAACAATAAACCCAATTTTAAGTGAAAGTGAAATTTCTACATGGATAATTGTAATGTTCGAACCAATTAGCAATTGGCAGATGCGATCGTCCTGCTGTTCCTCGGGCATTAAATTAGATTGAAAAGTAATTTTAATCTGTGTGGTACTTTTACAAAACTATTGTTTACGCCAAATAAAAAGGTACAACGTATACAACACCATTGGGTGTTTTATAGATCAATATGCTGTGCACATGGTTGATGGTTCTATAGACCTGGGGCCGGTTGCTCAAAGCTCCGTTATCTTTTAACAATCCGTTAACTTTAACGGAGAGAAAGATTGTTGCTGGAAATAAAGGCTTTAAACATTTGGTGGGACAAATTTTTCCTACAGATTTATGCTAATATTTCTAAAGGAAAAAATAAAGTATTCTAATTGGTGTTTTCTGTAGTAAATTGAACAAACAACATGTTACCAAGATATAGGTCCGTTAGAGTTTAACGCATCGTTAAAATTACTTGGTTTTGAGCAACCGACCCCTGAGAGATAAAACAGGATAGACAGACAACCCTAATACTTTAGACGGTATAGCCTGGGATTGAAAGCAGGACCCATGACAATCGGTCTATCCATTAAAGGGTAGGGCGGCCGAATGGCCTAAGGAGTGCGTTTGGTCATTAAATCTGACATTTGGTCACGGTAAAGGTTAGGATCGCCTGTCCAAGTCTGTGGGTTATTTCCGAATTGAACAATGTGTTTGATCCGATATGACCTAGTTTGTGTCGGTTGGATGTTAAACCCCATTCTCTCTATCCAATACACTTGTCCTTGTTTGACTGTTCTAACCAAACAGAGCAATAGTTTGGGCCTGGTTTTATGACGCTAGGGTAGAGGGCGATACTCGGCCAATCACCACGGCCATGCCCCCGTCAGACCGGGGTGGCATCCTCACTGCGCTGCTGCGACTGTACGGCGACCAAACAATGCACAAAGTCGCCGGAAAACGTGAACACAACGCGCGAAAATGTCCCAAACAATTACAAACTTGAAAAAAAACCAGTTGTATTCGCGTAGCTTTCAAGTTTAGATCGAAGAATCTTGCCGTTTGTTTTGAACATGCCCAAAAAAACGCCGTGATGCATTATCCCGGCGCCTTTTAAACCTCGTGGGTTTCCTCTGGGCACCCCGGTTTCCTCCCACTGCTAAACCCCCAACGCGCAAACGAATTATTGAAATAAAATTAAACCATATGTTAGTCCCGAAATGACCTAGTTGCGTTAAGTGGACGTTAAACCCCATTTCTCTCTCTCTCTCTCTCTCCCTCTCTCACTCTCGCATTTTCCCGGTTGGGATAGGCAGTAGAAATTTAAACCCTATTTCATTTGAGTTATATAACTGACGCAATCAACAGCGATTATTTACCAATATATCTCTCAATTCTGTCATTATAGGTCAAGAACAAATTCTAATGGAGGCAGGAACCTTGTTAATTTGAGATTGAATATATTAGAACGGATGATTAGCAGTTAGTAATTAGTTTATGTAAATGTGGAAGAATCGAATTGACGTGCGTCATGTAATCCTAGTTCCAGGTTTTTATCACTTCAATGAATCAGAAAAAAACAAAAAGGAAGCGACTTTAGAATTTAGCCACTAAATTATTCTATTAAGCTGCCCCTAACCCTAACACTTATTTAGTATGGTGTGTGAAATGAAATAAAATGGGGTTTAATGCCGTGCCTGTTCTGCTCCTTCTCCATTGACGAGGTGTGTAGGGGGAAGAGAGAGAGAGAGAGAGAGAGAGAGAGAGAGAGAGGGGGGGAGAGGTGGGCGTGTTAACGTCCACTTGACACAAACTAGGTCATTCGGGTCTAACAATATGATTCAATTTTATTTCATTGAATTAGTTGCTAACACAGGGGATTCGGAGAAAACAAACCCACGATGTGTGTAATATAACGATTTAGATGATGGAAGTTTATATTTGTAACTAAGAGCGATATGTGGGGATTATTTCGGCTATAGACATTAATTAGGTCTATGGTTATTAAAACGAACACATCCTTATTTTAAACCTTTTTACTACGGGGTGTAATAGAACTTGTTAGATAATGGAATTTTATACCAGTAACTACAAGAGCAATATGGGGATCATTTCAGTCATAGACAATGGTTCTTAAAATTAAACATACAGATCTTTACGTCAGCTGTGTTCATCTTAAGACCACCGCTACTTTGTACAGATTACACGACGCCATTAGTACAGCGAGTGCCTTGTGTTATCAGACCACAACGCACCCCATACACACTTTTGATCAAAGCATTCCACATGTTGCTTCATACGTTATAACCTGTCAAGTTAGGGTAATTTAATGGTTATCAATGGGTCACACATCTTCAGAGAGATAGAGAGAGAGAGAGACAGACAGAGAGAGATGGAGTTTAACGTCCACTCGACACAAACTAGGTCATTTTGGGACTAGCATATGGTTTTCAATTTTTATATCAATAATTCACTTCCGTAGTGGGCTTTAGCAGTGGGAGAAAACCGGAGTGCCCAGAGGAAACCCACGAGGTTGAGAAGGCGCTCCTATCTCCATGTCACATACGCTCACGCTAGGGCTCGAAACCACAGCCACAAGCCATAGGTGACCGGCCAGCTAGAGGTCGAAGCGCGGCACTCTAGACCACTAGGCTATCCCAACCCCCCTAACACATCTTCAATAGAAGGCTTGATCTCGCCTTAACTACGTACATTTTATCAAGCCCTTCATGTAATACTCTGTATATTTCGGCACTATGTTTGATTGGGTATAAGTCAAGCTTGTTATCCAACCAAATTCCTTCGTTAAAAATATCGTTACGATTATCAAGTCTCGCGCTTCTAGCTAAAATATATACATGTGACAATCGAGTTGCAAAGTTCAAGGTTCAATCAATATGGCTGGTCAACAAAGAGTTTCCTTCTGCTTCAATAGCCTAATTTTTTTATAGTTTTTCTTGAGTGTCTCGATTGGAAAACGAATTTCAATGGCTGTAAAATTTCCTTTTTCTGTGGAAGGTTCCATATTTGTTTACAGTGTGTTTTGTGCCAAGACCTCTGATTGCTCAATGCTAATAAGTCACGTGTAAACACAACGAGCGCAAAAGTTCGGGAATTGTCCAGCATTGAAGTAACTATTAGATGATGCTTCAGGAACACGTGGGGCACGTGGCATTTTACCCTAGGTTTTTGCTTTTATCGTCCGTATTATTACCTTAAACAACACTTTCAACCCTTATAAATATTATAATTTAATAAGAGAAGGAATTAATATTCTGCAGGTGAATTACGTCTTTTAACATCTGAAGACACGAAATATTTCTTTTTATCCAATCTGATTTAACTCACATAATCTAGTTTCGTATTTCCTTTTAGTACATCTTCAAGATTCCAGTTTTTATATTCCACCGATCTCGGATCAGGAATTCTTCGATTATGAACAAACTATTTAACTTTGGTTATAATAAAATTACCTGTGCGTTTGAAATCAACTCCGGTTAAATAAAATCCAATGCACAATTAAATTCCACAACAAATTAACTAGGTTCTCTCGTGAAAAATTGAACTCGAACAGAACTTTGACAGAGAGGGGAATACAAAATGGAGGTTGTTTTACTTCACTCTTCCGAAAATACCATTTCCTATAAAGGGGGGCAGCTTATGTATTGCAATTGGTGGTATTAGCCTCGGCTTGGTGTTGAGTTTGGGGGAACGGACCATATCTCTTTATTTTATTACCATCTTTTTTTACATTCTATTAAAACCCGTTTTGAAATAATATGATTTTGTTTTCATAGAAACGCGTGGTTTTGACACTTCCTGTCAAAACTAAACACCCCTACAACAACTTTAATGGTTTGGTCCAACACGTGACGGAAGCCATGTTGTTTTGGACTTGGTAGAAAACATAAGTAAACATGTCAAGTTTTTCACGAGAGAAACTAGTTAATTAGTTGAATTCAAACACACAGGTAAGTTTATAATAACCAAAGTGAAAAAATGTGTTCATTATCGAAGAAATCCGTTTATAATTTACCTTAGATCAGACCGTAAGCTTAATTAGATTGTGTCTATCAATAACTGTTTTTTAGATCGAATCACAGTGTCAGATGTTCTCGCATTAAAAGAAAATATAAACACATTAGAATTCATTTCTTAAAAGTGAATCTATTTCTGTCCCAATTTCCTTATTAAATTTCTTTGGTTTTAGATGTTAACGTTTTAGATGTTAAAAAGATACAAAACATTGGTAGAAGATATATTTGGTAATTTAACATCATTTTAATAATATAAATATTATTGCAGACCAGCATGATCTATATCACATACCACTCAAAATACAACGTGTAGGAAATATGTTTAAAATTTTATCAAGTGATAACATTAATGATTTGATTTCGGTTGGATATTACGTTAAACAATTGAGATGGGGTTTATTAACGTCCTACCGTTATTTTCTGGCTGGCATAATTTTGCTGGACTAATTTTGGCCTCCTCTTGTATAACTACCAAGTGATATTTTACGTGCACGCCAATGTTTAAACAAGGACCCGTCCCATCCAAACGAGTAGACAGCTGTCTTGGTCTGGGCCCTGTGCCTTGCACCTCTGCACCACTGACGAGCCGGGGGGGGGGGGGCACGCCGGAAAATCCTGATGAACTTTCTCACCAAATACCGGGAACAAACCAGGGGCCTACTTACTAAGCCATCGTGACTCCTGTTCGTAAAAAAAAACCGTGACACTTGGCATCCCATGAAGAGAAGACACTACCCGCCTCTGGCACACTACTAAAAAGGAAGTTAAACCCCATTAAAAATATGATCGGATCAGAGGCATAGACTCCCCCAGCTCGTCCCGTTTTTTTGGTTGTTGTTATGTAGACCGAATAACGCAATTGTAGCTAACTCTATTGGGTTTCAATTCTAGACAGTGACCCAGTTCTACCACTACTATCGGATCGATAACTTATTACGCTGGAGGAGTCGACATAGAATATAGTAAGCTGGACGTCGGTCAATATGGTCATTGGAAAAGCTGGGAAAAAGTCAGTTCGCACTTTAGTCACGCAAAAAATAAACTCTGAAATGCCAATTGCCCATTAGTGTCAGCTGAGAGGTAATAGGCTCTACGGGAAATGACTAACAAGATTTATCAACACTACGAAACTCGATTTTTTTTTGCTTCAGATTACGGAAATTGGTTCGAAAATATAACCTGATACGATACTACGTCACCATTACGTTTTGTTATCATGATAATGTCCCATTTAGGAGAGAGAGAGAGAGAGAGAGAGAAATGGGGTTGAGCATCCACTCGACACAAACTAGGCCATTTCGGGTCTAACATATGGTTTAATTTTATTTCAATAATTCGCTTGCGCGTTGGGGTCTATAGTAGTCGGAGAAAACCCACGAGGTTGGAGATGCGACCCTACTCCTTGCCACGTTCAACCGGGGACTCGAAACCATGCCAGTTGACTCAATGAAACGCTTTTATGATACAGCGGGCATGTGCTTTACCATTCTGCCATCCAACCCCAGTCCCATTTAGGAACATTGTTACTATTAACTCTATCTGGTCTCTTTTTTATGGACTTTGTCTTTGGGACCTTTAAATATATATTACGTGCTTAACTTTATTAAATAAACCCACTGAATTGCACCGCACATACTTTCTTATTAAACCTAGTTTTTTAATGAATGTGATTTTCTGCGATATAAACACGCAGCTATAACAAATAAAACATACGTCTCTGACTCTTGAAGATGCATTATGTAAAATTTGGACTAAAGGCTGATCACGGTTATCGTTATAATAAATCTAAAAATAGATAATGAAAAGGCGATATATTGAAAATTTCAGTAAAAATAGATAATGAAAAGGCGATATGTTGAAAATTTCAAGTTACAATTATTCATTTTTAAATTTAATTGTTAAATGGCGATGAAATTTCCATCCGTTTAAAATCACAACCATCGGACGATCTGAAGAGTTGATTTTAGACAAAAACAAAGATCTGGAATAGGCAGATTTAGCTCTTACACAATACAACTACCAGAATAAGTTTCAACAGTATTGATAAAGAAAATGGTCTTTTCGCGAAGGTGGATCTCGTATAATATTCCAGTGGAGTTTAGGTATTTGCCAGTGGGTATATCAAATTGTATTTATGTATTATTCATGTAGGATATAGTATTATTGAGACGGTAATTGCCTGTTCTTATAATAAACTCTATGGTGAACATTGTGAAGACCCGTGATTGAGTTCATCAGCCTGAAAGCTTCTTTTACGCTGACCGTCATATCTTGACATTTCTAATACAAACGATTAGTGTACAGAATTTTGTATTGACTTGACCGAATTGATCCGTGGTTTGACAGGACATGTTGACCGTCACTACCGTGGACCTTAGAATCATATTGACCCCGTTGTCCATGTGAATATTATCCAATCAGTATCTTATAATAGTGAATAACGTTCTACATACTGAGGATATACTGCACTGGACACATATACAGACACAAAAGTAAAAATATATACACAAGTAAAAATATATACTAAAAAATACACGCAAGTAAAATATATACAACAGAATACACACAAGTAAAAATATATACAACAAAATACAAACAAGTAAAAATATATTCAACAAAATATGCTAAAACAACAATACATATAGACTGGTGGCCAGTCTTCTCCACACACCAAAAATTGGCCAGTCCTCTCCAAAAAAAACCCCGTAATCTCTAGAGACTGGGCAAATAGAGCTTCAATCTAGTAGATCAATCTGCATTATGTAGGTCGTGTGACGTCGTGCACGTGATCACGACATATCTAACAACAACGTGACATCAACCCTCAGACGGTCTCAGCATGACTGCTTTGCACTCCAGCCAAGACGCATGATTCATGTCACGTGACTCGGGGCGTGCTTGATAACTGTCACTCATTCCAAATAAGGTAGGACGAAAAACATGGCAAGAACGCCCATTTTATTGTGAAGTTCGCAAATTGTTCAGTCTCTGGTGCTGGTAACAGGTTTACTCAAAGTTTTTTTTATACAAATGGAAACGAAAGTTTTGGTTTACTAAAAATTAATACATTTATATAAATCGAAATGTAAAATAAATAGAAGAGACTGGATCAGTCTACAATACATACACAAAAGCAAAAATATATCCAACAATAAAATAAACAAAAGTAAAAATATATACAACAAAATACACAAATGTAAATATATATATACGCAAAATACACAAATCTAAAAATATATATACACCAAGTAAAAATATGTATAACAAAATACACAAATCTAAAAAATATATACAACAAAATACACTAAAGTTTAAATTTATACATCAAATTACAGAAAAGTAAAAAAAAAATAATACAACAACATAAAGTAAAGTAAAAATATATACAATACAATACACTACAGTAACAATATATACAACAAAATACACAAAAGCAAAAATATATACAATAATACAATACACACAAGCAAAAATATGTACAATTTTAGGTACAATAAAGTAAAAGTATATACAACAAAATACACAAAGTAAAAATATATCCAAATTTAGAAACAATAAAGTAAAAATATATACGACAAAATACACAAAAACAAAATAAAATACACACAGAATGTAGAAAACAAAATTTCCATATAACATAATTATATCAAAGATTTCCAGCAAATTATATTGACACATGGCATAGCGAATCCATGTTTATCAGCTACGACAACAAAAACGTTTTGATGGCAAAAGGTATGTGTATTCACGGGACTGAGGGTTGATCTACATCCAATATACGTTACTACATATATAATGTGACGATGACAAAGTGTTGAAAAGTCGTTCGGATTAAGCAAATGTCCGAGGTCCTATCGTATACCCATTGGCTTGCACGTAAAACCATCCCCGACAGTTAAGACCTTCTTTCATAGCATGAATTATGCGATAACGTACCGATATCAAATATCGGGCCCGTTATACTATTACTAATAATATTACCACCGGGCTATAACTGCACTCTTCTTTTCCCAGGGAAACAAGATATACGTCTAATAAACACCAAACAGCTAGCTTATGATTTGATTTATGTCAGAATTAAGAAGTTAGAGTGGACGTACTTTTCTCTTTTTTCATGTATTTACCGTAAACGTAAAAGTACTTGCACTCTATCTACTTTAATATAAATATACCCCCTCCTGAAGCAATCTCCTACACTGAACTTCCCTACTCATTCATTACTACTTCATGGGATCAGATATCAAATTTATCAGATGTCATCAAGAAAATTGTCAACACATACTGAAAATTTATAGAGTTAAAGGAGTCATCGTTCTCTTACAGGTTTTCGTATTTGATTTTAAGTTATCATTGCATGTTTGGTATTACATATGCCTTTAGTAATTAAAAAGTATGTTATATTATGTTATCTTCATATACCATGCAGGTGTTATTTAATGGAGGTAGGCACTATTTGGTAATGCCGAACTATTTGGTAGTTACGTTTAAAGACAATAAAATAAAAACCAAGTACGAACAATCCAAACCATAAGACAGAATTCGAAGTCCTAAAAACGTTATAGGCAAAATAGTGTATTCAAGCAAAATAGTGTAATCAGCAGAACGACACAGTCATACATACTGAACGCTCATGGAAATTTGAGTACAATCATCCCGTATATTCCAATGTGTCGGCATTTTGATTATCAGTAATACGATGCAACTTTTCCATCGAAAATAAACTTATCTTGTTTCGTGCACGACCACAATCTAAGCAAATCCCCCCCCCCCCCAATGTAAAAGAAGCCGATGATTGTTTATGCATCGTTCTCAACTTCAAGACGGAAATGGGATCATTAAAAACCCCTTTAAAACTGTCCAGTCGTACTAAGGTCGGCGACTGAAATCAATTCGAAAATGAATCCGGAACGGGAAAGACGTGTTTAAGAAACCGGAGTTAATTGTAGCTCCATTGATTGTAAATAACACTAATTAGTTTCTGTAAAAGTCAGGATTAAGTTAAATAATCAGTCAGTGATTGGGACCTAAACCATGAACGTCTGTCCTGGAAGGAAGTCGGACATTGCCATGCAATTAGATGTCATTCAAAATATGTTGAAAGAATCACTAACGTGAACAAGTTTGTACAAATCTATCCCCTCTCTCGCCAAAAATATAACCGTAAGTTAGTCGTAGAATGACATTACGATGATCACAATAGGCGTTTACTTTTAAAGATACATTTGCACGTTTATGGTTACACTGTAGCCTACCAGAGAAAGAGAGAACAGAGAGGGGGTGGTCATTATGTCCATCTTTTTTTCAATAATTCACTTGTGCATAAAGTAGCTTTGGAAGAAAACCGGTGAAAACGGGCGATCCCACTCGTTTACAACTCTGACAGGCCACTCGACCAGTATAATAGATGTATAGGCCAATCTATTCAAAATTAAATTACAATTTCCTTTCGATTATTTTCCGGATTTATAAACGACATTTTTGATGGAGTGCAACATAAAAAACAAAATGAATTTTATTTTCTTGTAAGATTGATGGATTTTCCAGTTCTTACAGAAATATAATATTTTTGTATCGTTCCCTAAGATTGTATGAACATGAACCCCAGGAGCGGATCCATGATTTTTTACAGGGTCTTCCACGCTCTTACACGTGTACGCCAATGTGTACACGGTATCTCAGTTCTTAGATCCGTACCGACGACTTTACGTTGTCCCTTGTCAGGCCCTGTGTCCTGTACCACTAATAGAAGTGAACCACGCCGGAAAACCCCGTAGAACTTTCTCGGCCAACATCGGGATCGAACACAAGATCTACGGATTAGCGAGCCACCGCCTAGCTCACCGAGCCAACGTGGATCCTACGTGAAGTATGAAATTTAAGAGCCAAAATATGAAGGAATGATATATTTCAGCTCAAAATATTGAATCGTTGGGACGTGAACGTCAAAACCGATTTTCCGGACAAGTAACTCTTTTCAGATTGCGGCTCAATTTATTTCGGTTGGTGACCTTATAATCTATTGCTGTTCCCTCAGAGCTCTATACATTGCATAGCCCACGTGCGGTACTTTTGTTTTATAAAATGAAAGTCGGATTTTATCCAGACGCCGTATAATACAGCTTGGGACACACGATCTCTATTTCAAGACGGATTTAATTTGTTTGAAAACGCATCACGTATATTGAGTTAGTAGCTCGACCCTAACATAAAGGATTTCACGGGCTTTTCACACAAAATAAAGCAGTTGTATTCTCCAAATTATGAACAAGATTATGCCCTTTAAGTGTGTACAACGGTAATGGAGAACTGCAAAGTATATCTTTCATGCAAAACCAATCTTGACTAGGTACCCTATCCTGGTTAGCTTCACAGGAAATGAAAGTTGAAAGAGAAACTAGTGGGTTCAGCCAAACACTGTGAAGGCATGTCGTACACGGCCTTCCCTCGACCTAAATTCCGAATAATTTTATAAGGAAGTACCCCAGGGGATTTCTAGATCTAATTTCATCCGTATATCAAAGAAGTGGAACCTTTCAAACTATTGGTTATTTGTTGTATAGTAAAATTGCAAGGATAATCACCTACTTGGGCGAGACGAACCCACAATTAAATTAGATTTAGTATGTGCTCTGCCAAAGACCACGCTAGCTCTTAACAAAGAACGGCCAATCGGTTCTATTTGTTTGTCAACGTAATTACGTAAAGCTATATTAGGAAATTAGTCGATCCACACCGAAGTTTGGAGTTTGATTTGGATGTAGAGTTTGTGTACCCAGACAGTGAAGCAATCTTTGAGAACGATTGACCACGCAATCCGTATGTAAGCTAACATGCTCAACAATCTTATCCCCGTCCTAACCAGCGACTCCGTACAAACGTAATCTATTGTTATATGTTACATTATTAGACTAAACTTAAATCTTGGAACTGAGTTCGAACGTATGTATGGCTAAACACGTTCATCTTTTTGCGGACTAGTTTTAAGGAAACAGTCATTTGTCTTACGAGTAGATGTGATACCACTTTAAAATTTAATAATCCTGTGTATGTATCTCCCAAAGAATAGAAACAGTTTCTTGTCAGACCACCAATTCTGCATCACTGACATAAGGAGCCATATTGAAAACCCCCAAGGGTCCCGAGACCTCCTTGGTTTTGAGCCAGCTCCTTACTCGCTGGGTAACATCTGCACCCCACCGTAGTTTCCCGGATATAGAGGGCGAGTCTATGTTGTAATGCCATATGCAACATCCACGTTTCACACGTAGCGAATTACTGTTAGGAACGCTGGTACATTCTGTTTCATATACGGACAAACATTTACTCCATGGCTTACATTTACTAGTATTTTGACATAATATTTGTGTCCTTTTCACGGACAAACGATTTACCATTGCGTTTGACCTCACTAATGTAATGTGTAAGATACTACGGCAACACAATCAAATACCGGGCTGCCTACATAGTCAAGGCCAGTGGTTTTGTGTTATAAGCAGTTAAACTGGCTGGAAAGAAATCCAGCTAAGTAGATGGGAATCTAATCAATGGTTGGACCGCCTTTCCGTATTCTTTAACAACCAGATTGGTAGTTTTTAGCTTCCAGCGGTTACGAGTATGAACAGTAGGTATGAAGAGCTTAGAAAACATCCGTTGATTACTTCTTCTAACGGCGAACGGTGTCATCTGAATCTGATCCCAAAGGGCGGTGATTGGAAAATAAAGGAGGGTAATAAATAAATGGTATTAACTAGGCTAGATCTAATAATAACTGATGAGGTCGTCATGGATTAACACTTTTTCTCGACCTGGTCAACACTTCCAATAATTTAAGTGATCTGTTGACAGACTGTGGTCAGGGGTTGAGTTTATATCCGAGTTTGTCCGCAATACCCACAAACCTACTGGGATAAATTCATCACATGATGTGGGGATTTTAATCAACAGATTTATAAACCGAGTTGTGATCTTGATGGACGTGACTGTTTTCGCCTATAGTCAGTTTCAATTTAAACATTAGTACAGGAATCGATGGCCTACATTGTGTATTTGATAAACAAAGTCGAATTCGTATGATCATGCATTTTTCGAGCTAAACTTTATTAGTAAAACGAAAGTCTCGGAGTAAAAAAGAGGATGCATATTTTAATCGAACAGTTCCATCGAGTGTTGTTCACGGTGCTGCCAATTCTTCATCACTTGGATTTCAGAAGTTTTGCCTACGCTGCTGGGTAAATGAATTAGTCCGGTCAAGGCCAACAAGACGTAATGCGTTGTACCATAGAAATATCTATGGTTGTACATACCCGTATGTGAATGAGATATAATAAATATGTTGGATTTAATTCTAATATTTAAAATTAGATTTTTAGGATGGCGAATGATTAGATAACGAAACAATGTAACTTTTGAAGTCAGACTAAATCCAGAATCTCCGCACTTGACATTAGTGGTAATTTGACTTCTTCTGTTTAATACTTTGTTGTATTTTTTGACGTAATTCGTCCTTTGGTTGGATGGTATTTGCTGTAATATTAATGCTGCATTCGCTATTAATATGTTTCGCATTCAGGCGTGGGTTGAATTACCATCCCTTTGTGTCTACTTTGTTTCATTTGTATTTCATGTTCATCACATTCCTTCACGATATGAGAAAATCGAATTCGTCTTTACTGCTGATTTATATGTCAGGTGTCAAACTCGAGGTGATGTCCTGATTTTAAAGTCAATATCCATGATTTTATCAATGAAATCTTTAATTGTACCCGTGAATGAAATTTAAAAGTATATGTATACCATTTATAATAACACAGCTGCATGAATTTATTACTCCTGATTTTATTACATAGCCTACCATGTTTCGATACTCTAACTGGTACCTCGTGGGTTTTCTCCGGGTCCTCCGGTTTCCTCCCACCGCTAAAGACCCCTACCCGCAAACGAATTATTGAAATAAAATTCAAGGGTGAAGTATGACAGGTGCGATCATAGTGACGATAAGACAAATCTAGGTTAATTTATACTCATGGTAACCAACTATCACATCAACGAACCCTCGTGCCTGGGTCAGGTTAATTGAAAGACTGACTGGGATGCAGCCTAGGGTCGCAAATTATTTCTTTAAAGGAATGTGCCATACGACATTAATAATTGATGATTTTATTTATTATGTTGTATATAATCTGTCTATTATACTGAGACGGAAATCCCATTGGTGTGGGAGTGACGGACAATAATAATAATAATGCGGAGAATATATTCCATTGTTAGCCAGGGGCCCAATGAAAGCTTAATCCGGCTGTATTCAGTGCCACCCTAGATTCCTTCGGGTCACCTAGTATCGTATAACCAATAATTTTTAAAGGGCATTGGGTATCATTTTATAATTTACTGTTGATATTAATGTTACTTTTGGAATGTGTTATACGCGTCTCTCCAAACCAACAGATTGCATTCCAACTCACACTAGGTGCCTATTTGATTGTGATCATAGGTTTCCCAATAACTTTCGCGTCGCACATATATTTTAACACACTATTTATACATTGAATGGTAATAATGGCGTTCATGTAATGAAATGAAATGGGGTTTAACGTCCTACTGTTCTGCCCCGTCTGGACTTATGAAGACAGACATCGCCATATGCCTAGTCTCATATCGAATTCAAACTGCCAAGGGATCTTTTATGCGCACTCCAAAGTGTACACGGGACGTCGGTTGTCCGTAATATCCCAAAACTATACAACCGTCATGGTCAGGCCATCAATCCTGCACCACTGATAGGGGGAAACCACACCGGAAAATATCGATGAACTTTCTCAGCCAACACGGGGAGCGAATCCGGGACCTCCAGGCCATCAAACCAGCGTCTTACACACATAGCCCGTGGCTCCCCGTTAAAGTAATAATGACATACAAACGAATGGGTAATAGGTAGAACATCAAAAAGAGAGACTTACCTACTTGACTTAAGGTCCGCTTCTACCTAGGGTAATATCGCAGACCAAACAGTATAATCACCCATCCATGGTGTTATTGTGGGTAGTGTAAATTAGAGCAAATTCTTGTGTAGTTTCATCATTCAACCAACATATTGCCCTTTTGCTTCCACAGTATTTCACAGTTTCGGTCATTCGACTGGAGGCAATAATTCTAAAGGTACCCACTTCATCGAATCAAAGCCAGATTCAACCAAGTGCCGGATGTCGTGCACGGGACACTGTATCTACTACTTATGCACTTGGCGAGTTCACATAGGTCACAATAAATTTAAATCTAAAGCCGAGTTTTATGAAGATAAGTAAGTGCCACTGACTGTCAATTGATTTACGTAGTTCATCAGTAGATCTTATATACCTATAGCCCGATCTAGAAAATATCCAACAATGGCAGTTACGCTATTAAAACGGTAGACATGACCTTTAGATAAATCGGTTTTAAAACGTCTGGCTCTAATTCCTTTAATCCACTAACACACAATCTACTTCAACAAACCACTTTCTTTCCGCCATTATCGCCAGATAACTGCAGTTTAATCGTCTCTCAAAGAGTATACAACGTCCACTGATTTCCAGTTACTTATTGCTAAACGTTTCCTCAATAGTCTTAAAATAATATTGTTAGGTTCGGTAGATGGTGATGACGGGATCAAATGAAGAATTTAATTTGAGCCATGTTGTCTGTGAAGATCACCGTACTTATATACCTGCTACTTGTCTTATTAGATTCAAGTTGATCCGACATATTGGGGTTGAATTTGACTTGTAATTGAGCTCCAACTAGGGTTAATTCCACCCGGGAAAGCAAGTAATTATTCGCCGTTATTGTATTAGTGTATGTAACAATGACCCACAGAAACTTTGTTAGCTGTGGTATAGTCACTCAAAGGGATGCGCATATCAAGGCTCGTGTACAAAGCCTGTTATTATCCAAATGCTTTGCATTACAAAAGCTACTTGGTATGCGATACTGATAGCCTTGTTTTCAAAACTGAGCACACGAACTTCGCCAATTTGGGGACATAGTTCAGCAAGTGATTGGTATTCCTATGGGTACTCGTTGCGCTCCTTTAATCGCCTATCTAGTTCGTGTTTCGGACTTCATTCAAGAATTTATGAAAATTGCAATTCCAAAACAACAAAAAGGCTTAATTTCACTCAAAGATATATATAGACGATGCAGTTTCAACGGTTCGGTGGTTATATAGATTTTATATATCCTCCCAAGTTAGAGATTCAAGAGATAACTGAACATAAATTCTCGGCATCATATTTGTTATATATTACACAAATTCCTGAAAGGTGTTCTAGGAAGGAGATTATTACCATGGACTGTATTATTACTGACAACCAGACTAAAAGCTACATTGAAAGAATTCTATGGTCGTCATTAGGAAATTGTAGATCAATATAAAAATTTTCGTATCTTATTTATCATCTCTGATCGATCCATTTCAATAAAAAATGTAACCTTTTCTGTATTAACCCAATGATGTGACAGTAATTATTGGTGAATATAAAGTATCCGTGTTCCTTTTATCCTGCACGCAGCATGTTCTGTTTACTTGATTCAAATTCCTCGGTTCTAATATGTCAGCACAGCGCCATTTCTGATGAAAACTACCCACAATAACATTATTTTTTTTCCATTCTACAGTCTGTTAGCTGATCCATACTAATATTTGTGTGACTGTCGTTTTTTGGGGGCTGTTTCTCTGTTTAAGGTTGGTGGCTTCACTAGGGGTGTATTGGGGTAGCTCGGACTGATGGACTACCACTTCCGGTTTCGGGGTTATACTACTTCCGGTTCATGGCAATACCCGTGCTTGCTAAATCAGATCAACCGCTAATTTCAAAATACTCACAGCACTAGCCTAATGTCAAACTTCTCAGAAACCAGTAAAAAATATAATCATGAATTGAAATATGAGTTCTATGTGTTTCGTGTGCAGCGATAGGTTGGACGATTGATCTCTCTGTTTAACTTCAGTTGTATCACTTTAAATTGAACATTACTGTTTTACTTACCGAAAGCTACAGTCGATTTTAAAGATATTATTCTTGGACAACTGCCATCTTAAATACATAACACTGATTACACGCGTTACCGGGTAATGCGTGGTTAATGCATACAGCGATACACCAGCACCAGACTAAATTGTTTCCGGGCATGAGCCAATTAGGGTATAAAAGTTATAGTAAATGCTTATGTCTGTCAGATATAACTTTATTTGGTCGAATAGAGATATCTCAATTATACTCAATGAAAAATGACATGGACTGAAATTAAGATAGACATCCTACTTGCTTGCAAGGATGAGTGTGGGAGAGGGGTCTAGTGGTTTAATGCGTACGCGTGAAATCATAAGGACTGTAAAATGGCGTGCTTTTGATTTCCCGCTTGTACATGTATGTGACAATGGGTAGGCTCGTCTGTCCAACCCCCCGGTTTACACCCAATGCTAAAAACCCCTACACAAAGTAAAATTGAAAAATGTATGAGTCGCAAAATGTTACACTCTCTCTCTATCTCTCTCCTGTCGTCCCATCCGATTAGCATACTTCATGGCGCGTGCCCGTATTAATTTCATTATACTTTATAGCTAGACTGTTGTGCTTGTAAGTTATTTACATGGACTGTTTGTAAACTGGGTCAAAACCACAGAACCGTTTGATTGCTCTGTTTTCGGTAAGTCGTTCGTGGATAGTTGGGGACGCCACTTTTCATCTAACCAAGAAACAATAGTAGATAAAATCATAGACGATTTGCCGGGCAATATTTCTTTTAATTCCACTAAACATGTCTCTCGCGATAGACATGGTATTGTGTTTGGATTTTGTCTCTAGGCCTCACCACCTAGACCAAATAAGAAACGTTCCCTACAGAGATTACTGTCTTTCCTTTTTACAAGCCCGACTATCAAATTAGAAGTGACATGGCTTCAGGGAAATCTTATTATCGGAATAGACCATAATGGCTCACGTGACGTAACCCTTCTTACGGGAAAGGTGATGTTATTAATGTTTCATGGCTTGTTATGTGTTAACTTCCGTCTCAATTATCAGCCAATCATATATTGCCTTACATCGACTATCCTACTGAGCACGCAACAACCTTTGATTAGACAATCGACTGTTATTAATATTGAAGGGAAGTAAACGAAATAATGATAATAATGATATAAGATATATTGCTGTCTACAAATATAAATCTGACTGGTGATCAAGAGAAACTCCAGACTCTTTATTAGTTGAATTATAACAGCCACAACGACAACATAGAATTTAAACGTCTTATTACTTTTCCTGGCTAATAAAGACAGGTCTACAGTCTACACCTTGCCGTGTAGAAAATTGTGCCGGGACAGCGGGGTTCCAGTCAATTTCTCCATCGAATTCCAACTGTCAACTGGGGTTCTTTTACGTGCACAGCATTGTGCACAAGGGACCTGGTTTTGTCTTCCAGGCTAGATGCTGTTCATGGTCAGGCAATCCACTGGTTAATACGCCAACGTCTTACTCACTGGCGGGGGTGGGGCGTGCGCGACGCATCATAAGATATGTCATTATTTCGATTACCCGCTTGCACTTGACAAGGAGTGTGGTTGCCTCTTTAACCTCTTCGGTTTTCTTCAGGCTATCCGAATTCTCCTTGCAGCTAAAGACCACAACGCGCAACATTACTGGAACAGAATGGAACATAATGTTAGTCCTACAGTGAACTCGTTTGTTCGAGGGAACGTTAACGCCCCCTTGCCCCCCCCCTCCCCTGTCTCTATCTCTCTCTATCTCTGTTTTACTCACTGAGCCAAAGTACTTCCAAAGACATTTTGGCTAACAAATTTGGTATCTGATGAGGCTCAAAACCAAGAATAAATTATAGAAAGGTGGAATATTTAACCTCATTTTGGTTTACGTCTATAATTACTTATTAAATATTCTAATAAAAGAAGTTACATAATTAATTAGTCACAAACGAGATATTTCAGAAAGGATATATTATGAAAAGAGAAATACCAAATTAGATTTCAATAACCCGTCTATTAGATGACATTTCTTGAGTTCACCTTTCTCGTAATTACGTGTCCGGATAATCATTGGGTTATTTGATTTTTCTGCACTGAATAAACTTAAATTTAGATCTTAAGCAAAAGTATTCCAAATTCTGCTTCAAACATTACAATTACATAAATCATTCATTTTTTCTCCAGCTATAAATAATTACAATTATACTATTAAAGGACAATGTTAGTGTCAGCCAATATTACATAATATTATGTGAGAGACGACCTGATTATCTAAACATATTTACAAAAATGTAAAAATACAAGGTATCCTTCTATGGAGAAGTAGAGAGCTATAACAGATACACAGTTGATTTTCAGCTCACTGATGCCAACATTGTCCTTTAACGTCTTCGTTAACGTATATTTGTTTAATTTCGGTTAAAAGTCGGATGTTTACACAATGGTATTGGTTGTAAAAATATAAGATGCTGCTACTTCACATCCACTCTAAAGCCTGTGTCTGCCTAATATAGTCATTTTCTTCCGTTATCACTCTAATCATCATCTCAAGTGCGTTCCAGTAACGATGCATATAGATTTTGTTTTCTATTCATGTCGATATCATTGCTCGTTTTGTGTCCAATCAGCATTGTAAATAATAGGCATGTTCTTTAAATTGAATAGAAATTTGAAATTAAAGATATGATGATGTAATCTGGAAGATTAGTTGTCATTCATGCCCAAATAAATGTCTGTTTTAACGATATTTTTTGCCATTTCAAATGCAATGAAAATATCGATTGAAACATTGGAAAGCTAGAAGGAGGGCAAACTTATAGTTGGTGTGTGTTTTATAACAGATGATTTAATAGCCAAATTCATCGTGATACGGGGAGACATTCTACATTGAATTGGAGTAAAATCGATGAATAAAAGAGAAACGTGACCTATACTACAATAATGATGATAAGTCATGTAAGACCAAACTTGTCACAGTATATTTCTAATAACTTCCAAGGTTATTGATACATGTATATGATAATAGACCTTTAAAAAGTTGGACGATAGAGAAGATTTCTGTAGCAATGATTAGCGTATTTCCTGAAATTCATCATTGGTACGATTTGACATTATTGTGGATGAGTAATAATATACGGGGGGGGGGGGGGGGGTATGATGGTTCGGTGATACTGGTAAGCACACAGTCTATAGATAGACCGAAAGTGACTATAACGACTTTACGACGTGGTCAATAAGTAGTCCCTGTGTCAGACCCTGTCCCTGTACCACTGACAAGGGAAAACTACACCAGAAATTATTGTTTTGGACAACACATTTTAAATTGTATACAATCTATAATCACAGGTTGTGTAATTTGAATGCAGAATATCGAAACAGTTTATCTTTAATTCACTATTAATATATATTATTCACAATTAATATAAACTACCCAGACGTTCTTTTTCATGGTTTAAACATCATAAATGTACCACACAGTTCCAGCCATATGATCTTCTGGAATATATTGTCCAGTCTTTCTAGTCACTATAAATTAAGGCACCACATATATTTTAGTCCGTCATCTTCTAAAATAAATTAACATAGATTACCCAGCCTCTTTAGTCACTATAAAGCATGTCTGCGAAATCACTTGCGAAATCACTTCTGTGGAAGCAGACGTTAAGCACAAAGATACTACTACTACTCCTGAAATAAATTAACATGGATTATCCAAACTTTCAAGTCACTTTTCTAGAAGTACGTATTTAGATATACTATCTTAAAATATAGCACCTGATATTTCTTGCGGCTTATGCTTTCCTGGCATTTATTATAATGTACTCCCCCCCCCCCTTTCCTAGATCTCATGATTTTATATTTTTTACTTTCAGAGGAACCGTTAAATATTGGTATAGAGGTTATACTGGCAAGTTTTGATAGTATATCTGAAGTCAACATGGTGAGTATAATATTATGATAGATAATAATCGAAACATCATGGTTGTTCTAAATACCGATCGTTGACTCCACGTTAAGCATTAAAAAGAGGGGGTTTGGGATGTGATCAAGATCAGAAGGTCTGTCTTGTACACGAACAGAAGTGTTGTAGTCTGTACAACCCCGTGGGTTTTCTCTGGGTCCACCGGTCTGCTTGCTCCAACAGCTAAAGACCCCTACACGCAAGTGAATTGTTAAAATAAGAACTGGACCATATGTTAGTCCCGAAATGACCTAGTTTTGTCAAGTGGAAGGTATTGCCAGCGGGTAGTATACATGTATTTTAAACTCAAACATTGAATGAAGAGTTATTTCACCGGAGTGTAAGGGTCTTGAGCTGGACAGACGACCCTACTCCTTGCGACGTACGAGCGGAGAATTCAAACTTTACCTATTGTTTCAATGACAGACCTTCTATTCTGATGCACATGCGTTAAACCACACGAACACCCAACATCAAGTGATTCAAAAGGTGATTTTAAAGGAACGGTTATGAATGTGATCCAGGTGAAAAGGGTGATGTTTTCAATAGTACAGGCAAGGAGTTGGGTGTGTCATTATTATCAGAGCCATTATTACCCAAATTCTCACTCGCCGTATTATCATAATTTGATTATAATTATTATTATGGAGTTATTTGCACTGACGCATTTGCTGTGGATGGTTGCTCTCAGTCCTTCCCCGGATTCATCTACTTGGTATTTATTACTTATATATGTCTTGTAATTATTTGTGTTGTGTGTGTTGACCATGGGTTTGTCGTTTTGGGTTTTTTGTGTGGTAAAATATGGTTTTCTTGCACATAGTATTAGAAGGTTGTAAAGTTCGTGGGGTCGTATGGTATTAGACATGCACTTTTTAGTGGTGTCAGGGCGGAGAGCCTGACAATGACAGCTGTCTAGTTGTTCGGATTGGACGCAAAACCGAGATTCGATACTGGCTTTTACGTAAAATATCCCATATCACCTGAAATGTAATAGCTCGTCTTCATTAGCTCATTCGATGTAGAACAGCAGAACGTTAAACCCCATTTCATTTTATTTCTTCATTTCAATGTTTAGTAAGTTAATTGTTTGTTGAAAACGGTTAAAATCATACAGTGTTTAGAGAGATTGGGCTTAATGTATCTTTAACTCTTGCGAAATATAATGTGTACACAGAAACCCGGTTTCTCTTCCCATCACTACGACTAGACACTCTTCCTTATCAGACCACCCGTCCTACACACTGACATGTGGAAACCACACCGGAAAATCCGAAGCGAATCCGAGACCTCCAGGTTAGTGAGCCAGTGCCTTAACCACTGAGTCTCCACGGCTCCCTCGTGACATATAAATGTAACCTATTGTACCACGTCTTGTCATGGGGCCGTATGAGGTTTTAATTCGAGAAACTTACAAAACAGTTCCCCATAATTATGGACGATTGTTGCGTGTTATCAAAAATGAAGTTCTCTTCATCCAACTCTTGGGAAATGATACGTCATCGACTCGTCTGGCGAACAAAGGGTCTGATATAATGCTGCTTTAATATCGGTCGGATTTTAGACATTTCCCAGATTAAAACGGTAAATAATCTAGTCTACAATTTCACGTGACCAGAAACTATTCAATACTTACAATGCATGGGCGGGTCCCTGGATGAAAGGGTGTTAGAAGTCGGATTCCTCTTTGACCCAGGTTTAATGTCCTACTGTTCTGAACTGGGCTATGAGGGGAAATTTTGCCCGGACAACGGCATTACGGTACGGCCTACTTTTATATCGAATGTCAACTGTGAAGGTATATGTTACATTCACGCCAAGGTGTACACGAGACCTCGGTTTTTCGTCCCATCCAAACGACTAGACAGCTGTCCTTGTCAGGCCCTCTATCCTGCATCACTGACAAGGGGGGGGGGGGGCAACTGGAAAATCTGGATAAACCGTCTCGGACAATGTAAGGACCGAACTCCGACTTCCAGGCTAGCGAGCCAGCGTCTTACCCACTTATGAAGTTCGCTATTTTTACTTATGTCAGGAAAAAGAATGATATTATCTCAGGTCTTTAAAACTTGGATTTAAAGGACACTTTTTTCTTGTTGTGAGGTATCTGTACTGTGCAGCTGATTTGTCAACCTTATATTGTATTTTAGTTTGACTTTCGAATATATTACATCGACGTTTAAAGCCTAGCTTATGTCGCCCTACGACGCGATAAAACTGTCGGCGACTAGCGGGAACTGACAGCCTATGTCGCTACGACTGAATTATCCACGACTAGCAGCAACCACGAGAAACCAGTTGATCGCAGTCGTAAGAGCGCTTATGTCGCCCGGCATCAGTTGAAGATTTAGAGCCACAACTGACCTCATGACTGACACATTGATGACCTTCAAAATGGCCTCATTGCATGGTTGTCACCGCCCCATGGGTACCACGTGACTGAATAACCGAATCCTGTTGGCTACGTCGGCTTGGAGCCAGTCGTAAGTCGCTTATATTGCTTGCGACTAGAGACAACTAGTTGTATCAAGTCGTAGGAGTAGAACATGTGCGAATCGGAGAAACTTGAGACTGGCTTGCGTCCGACACCAGTCGTAAGAGCGCTTATGTCGCCCAAGTAGATACGACTGATTGTATCCACTTGATCGTAGCCGATAGTTTTATCGCGTCGTAAGGGCGACATAAGCTGGGCTTAAGATAAGACGTGGATAAGGAAAATATAAAGTGTACTTGATTTGACATTGTATTATAGCGCACACGGAAAGATTAACAACGATTAGTAGAATCCCAGAGTAATGTCAATAATTATAGACATGGGTATGGACTATGTGACGACTCTTGAATAAAACGCAGCTGGAACATTTTGTGTCTAGCATTACTGAGATAATTGTATGTCTGCTATTCGGGGGGTTGAGTCAACTGGCGTGGTTTCGAATCGCCGGTTGTACGTGACAAGAAGAAGTAGTGCCTGTCCAACATCGTGGGTTTTCTCCGGGTCCAACGGTTACCTCCCACTGCTAAAGACCCTACGCGCAAGCGATTTACTGATATAAAATTAAACCATATGTTAGTCCCAAAATGTCCTACTTTGTGTCGAGTGGGCGTTAACTCATGTCTGATAGTCTTCAACTGCCAAGTGATCGTGCAGGTATGCTGGTAGTACGCGGATATAAGCTAATATACATCACAGATCAAATAGAAACCAAAGTTGAAACACACCGATGATTATTCTCCGGACCAGACCGATCGCGACATTCTAATGGCGAATTCGCCGCCTTTAACATGTTACTTTAAATGTCACCCCAGATTCACGACTTGGGAGTTTGAAATATCTATAAATTAACGGTTGGTGGTTCTGAGACACGGAAGCCAGAAACATTGCCCAGTAATTAGAAAACTATTTGATTCGTTAATAGCTATCACCATGGATGAAAGTTAAAAGACTGGTCGAGTGATTGTATCAAGTCACGGATCGACAAGGACAGGGTCACCTCAGTGATAATAATATAAAAATTCCCAATTTATATAGAACAAAATACTTTATAATTATCAAATTTGAACAAATTCATTCTTTGATGACAAGAATAGACCTGGTTGACAAGATATGATTTTGAATTTTATTCGATCAGTAACTGGGGGCCGGTTGTTATCGAATTGTGAAATAAAATAGCAAGCATTCGCTGAAGGGGACCCTAGTGTGGCGTATATCGTGTATTAGGCGTGTTTTACTGAACAAATAAAAATATATCCTACAACACTATGTGGAAGTAATTAGTAAAGGCTGGTTCACAAACAACAAAATAACAATTTAATTAACGTGTAGTAGAATGCATTACATTTATATGTGCTTATAGAACCATTTTGTTCCATTTCAAGGTTCCAAAGATAGATCCATACGCCATTTAAACTACGTGTTGATATACTTGAGATAGTTGATATACATCTAGAACATGTTCAATATGTGTCGACTTTCAATTTGCAATAAAAAAAAATATCTTGAATAATTTAACATTTCTTGTTATTTCACATTTATGAGCTGCTATATACACGTATTGATGTTGTCGGCGATAACAGCGACAATCGAGAGACACAGAATTCTTACCATTAATGGTCTTCGTTTTTCACAAATAGTGTAAAAGTAGGCATAGATGTAAGAAAACAACTACTGCAAGACGCGTTGACAGAGAAATGTGCCTCGATTTGATTTGATAGCTCCATGTTACCTTTCACGCTGATCAGCAGTGAATATTCGCTAGGCCGCTACAGTCACTGATACAGATGACACGATGACATGAACTTTTTTCCTCCGACAAATTAAATTCTAAAACATTTTTTTTATGTATTGGAAAAATAAATAAAGACGTTTGAAGTATTTGTAGGTTAAAAATGTTTCCTATTAAGTCTAAATGGGTATTAAAATGAGTAAAAGACAACATTCAGCCCGAACCAGTTACGTTTTATGTAAACAATGTAGGTGTCGTTGAGCCAATGAATGACGCCACGTGATGTGATTGCACGTGTTGAAGACAGCCATCCTTAACAGAGATATTAGAAGACTTTCGTCATTCTCTGTGACACAGATTGGTTATTATCAAGTAACCTACTCATCTTTTATTGAATAGAGATCCCGGTTCCCTATATCTGTAATAATCAATGGTAGTTTAAGTCACTATGCACCATTTGTATTTCCGTAAAATATTCAAACTATCCAAAATGTTCTCAAATTGATTATTAAAAGGGGCTAAATCGCCAATATTTGTGACCTAGAAATTGACACAAATATTGTAATATGAACGTATATAAATTGATTTACATTCAATCGTTTCCGTTTTTACTCATATTAGTTATGTTCGACGAAATGTGCCAGACGTCTCAATCGAATAGCAAGCTCTAGCGACTTGTTATTCAAATCTACAGCAATAAAATGTATTGCGCATGTTCTCCAGATAAGAATATGACGTCACAGTTTGACATGACATGTAGAATATGTCTAGTCTCGTTCTTCGAGTCCCTTGTTACAAAAGGCGCCGAAACTCATTATGGTACACGCTTCGTTATCGTTTGACATAACTTTTGGAATATATCTAGTCTTGTTCTTCGAGTCCCTTGTTACAAATGCACTGAGACGCATTATCGTACACGATTCGTGTAGCAATGGTAAATATGTTTTTTTTGTCTTAAATATCAAATCCAATTACCAAGGGGTCATTGATGTGTACGCCAATGTGTACCTCGGTTTTTCTTCCAATCCATCGACTAGATAGCTGTCCTTACTTATTTTATGACACATTATGCGTTTAGGTTGACTGGAACGAAGTTGTAAATGTTGGGTTGTCGCCAACAACCGAGCGGTCAACAAAACTCGCAAGATTTTACTAAAGGGGGCCGCGGTGGCTCAGTGGATAAGGTGCTCACTAGTAAGTTTTATGGTCTCGGTCCCCCCCCCATCGGTTTTGCGGCGTGATTTCCCCTAGTTGATCGGATAGGACGAATAATCGAGATCCCGTGTACACAACGCGTACACGTAAACGAAGCCTTGGCAGCTAGAATTCGATAAACGTTGGCTGCAGCGCCTCTCTCAGACAAAAATATACTTCATAGAACACTTAATTATCCCAGTCGGTGCCGAAAAAGTAGGACGTTAAATCGCACTCAATTTCCTTTCGATATTACTAAATTTATACTTTGTTTACTCTCAATACAAGCACAACTCTTCAATTTTCCTTTTTAAAATGTTGTCATGATGAGATGAAATCCATCTAAAATAGCACAGGCGATAATATCAAACTAACAAAAAACAGAAGCGAAAGAAATACCGGCTCTTTAAAAAGTTTTGTTCCATTCATCACTGTCTCCTCTTAACCCTGATATGCAGCCGTGTGACAGCCCAAGCGATGCACTTCACAGAAATAGTTTAACGAAAAAGGCAGGCAAGAAAGATTAAAAAAGTTGCATTTCAATTGAAGAAGATAAAGATTCAAAGAAAAGTTATTTCCTTGCGATAATTGAATTCGTGTTTGTCTGAAGACTTTATGTTGTGAAAAGGAAGCGATTGAGCAATCAAATCGATGGTGAGAAATTGGTATAGATTTGACCCAATATGTTGCTAGAAGTATTTACTAACAATTTTATCTTACGTTTCATTTAACTCTCACTTTATTTGTATGTGCAACTTTTATTGAAACGGACTATGGTTAAAAAGATATTACGTATGAATAATTGCTTTATTAAATTTTATTTGGTAATAATATCGTTGTTCAAATATTGAGATTGGTAATAAAGCGATCTTTATAGACACACAGATTCTTCAATATTTATAAGCAGATGAAGTAGTCAATCCTTCAATTAATAATTAATCTGATCAATGTGGGAGGGCTGGGGAGGTTTTCTGAAACTGGATAGTGGTCGTGGGGATTGTGGTGTTTTAAACGTTGGTATGAGGGCGTGGAGATGACAGTTGTGGGGTAGGGGCTGGGGGGGGGGGGTACTATGTGAAGACATTGGAGTGGGTTTTGCAAAAGTTGGTGCCTGGGGTGGGGCAGTGTGCAATTTGGGTGGGTGGGGTTCTATGGAAGTGGTTGAACATATAATCTGTGAAAGGGGATGGGGGGTTAAAGGATATTAGTTTTTTTGCTTCTGACTTTTCATAATTTTTGATTTTTAAAAATATTTGATTAACAATTCATCGGGCTGTTTATTCTTGTACCGTGATCACGGAACTCAACCTCAGTGATATAAATGTTGATAATAATAATATGCCCAATCTTTAGTATTCACCGCTCAAGTAATAATAATAACTCTTCACGTGCCTTAGATCTTTAACATTTGAATTTGAATAATATTAACGTTATCTAACTCCTTCACATCCACTTCTCTTGTCGGGAGATCGTAGCATATATTTTACTCTTGACCAAAGCAGTGGAACGGAATGGAATTAAAAATATTATCAAGCAGACATCATGGCCGTTTTGAGACCACTTTACGATTATGTATTTTCACCATACTCATATGATCAATGGGATGTTCAACCCTTTCTTCTTTGAGGCGAAACTGTTATGGTTCCTGCACTGTGGGTTTTTAATCTCTTACTAAATCGAAAAAGTAGAGTTCTTATTACCCCTTTTCAACAACGTAGAGTAATTCTTACTTATGGGCAACTAGGTCGATGTCTTATTACCCCTTCTCAATAAGTAGAGTTTTTATTACTCTTTATGAACAAAGGAGGGCCCTTATCACCCCTTGTCAACAAGAAGGAACTGTATTACTCCTTATGTAACGTTCTTATTACTCCTTATCTAGAAGGCAGAGAGAGTGCCTGTGACTCCTTATCTACAAGGCCGGGTCCTTATTACTCCTTATCTACAAGGTAGCGTCCCTAGCACTATTAAGGTAGCCTCAACAATTAGGGTAGACCCCATATAAATCCCTATCTACAAAGGTAGATTCTCTGTAGAGTCTCTATTTCTCCTTATCAACCAAGTATATGTCTTATTACTGCTTATCGGGATCACGGTGGCTAAGTGGATAAGGCGCTGGTTCGCTAGCCTGGAGGTTGAATGTTCGATCCCTGCATTGGCCGAGAAAGTTCATCTCGATTTTCCGGCGTGATTTCCCCTTGTCAGTGATACAGAAGGAGGGCCTGACAAGGACAGCTGCCTAGTCGTTGGGATGGGACGAAAAACCGAGGTCCCGTGTACAAATTGGAGTGCACGTAAAAGATCCCTTGGCAGTTGGAATTCGATATAAGAGTAGGCCGTAGCGCCGCTGCCCGGGCAAAATTTCCCTCATTGCACACTGTGGCGTATGCCCGTCTTCAATTAGCCCAGGTACGGTGCTTAAGCGTAGGACGTTAAACCCCATTTCATTCATTCATTCATATTACTGCTTATCAACAATGCAAATAACCTTGTTATAGATCGAGTTCCCATTACACCCACAAAATACATTTCTTATTAGGCGATTAACCACGCCATTAAATTATTAATGAGAAAGTGTACATCAAATTGATTCAAATTCACATTGACATGGGGAGAAGAGTCGCAATTGTTTATAAATTAGGTATTCCTTTGTAGTGATTTTTGTGCCAGAAACCCAGCTGTAATTACGTTATCATTTACATGTACAATTACTAAATTCAGTTCAAATCACTACAGCTTGATAAAATTTAAATTCATCACCCAATAATACATGCTACTATAATATCGCTTGTGTGATTAATTTCATAATCTACTGCGATATCTCCTTCGCTTTACATGAATTTGATTGGTCAATCAAAAAGGTACTCCCTTTTTTCATTTTTACAGAACAGTTCATTTTATATTCAAAGTAACTTCTTTCTTATTAAAAAGGAACTATTTTTATTTAATTGACCTTGATTGAAACACTGGGTCAATATAAAGGACATTGCAATGGTTGAATGTCTGTCAACAAATTGTGGTATCACTACGCCTTGGTGTATTCGGATTCAGGAAAAGTAAAATCTATAGCAAAGGATTATACATGTACTTATTTATTTATGCATGTAAGAAGGGATTGGGTAATAAATACAATCTCCTACTCGTCTTTTTGATATCAAAAAATATCAACACTCGTTTATAAAGTAAAAAAAAATCGACAGAGACTGTTTTTTTACATTATCAACATGTGTTGATGCTAGTATTTTTTGTACTTTACCAACGAGTGTTGATATTTTTTGATATAAAAAAAGTCTCGTAGGAGATTCTCTATGTCCTTAGATCAATATTTCTTCAAAGAAAAGAAAAGAAACAAGTTGTTTGAGCTATCATTTATTATCCGAGGTAACCGTTGACATTTGTGTACATAAATAGCACACGCAGGAGTATTATTGACTTTATGTTTCACAGACAGCTGTAAGCATGGTAAATAATCATATCTAAATGGTGGAAATGTCTTTCCAACCAATTCATCTTTTACCGTTTAAAGACTGCTGTGATATCAGATAGTAACATCTTAGGATAAGAGTATATATCCGTATATTTGATTCATTTATTTATAGGGATATATCTCTATGATAGTTAATATTTTAATGGGATGTACGCGCACAATATTTTCAAGAGGTGTTTGTGTATATTATGTAATGGGATGTATATGTAAAACTTAAAAGAGGTATATGTGAAAGGTTTAACGTCTTCTTACTGGAGGTATATGTGTTTAATATTTAAAATGTAATGTTGTATATTTGTATGAGGTATATGTTTATATTATGTAATATTTTAAAGGGGTATATCTATAAAATATATATAAGCAGGGTAAGCTTACTCTTCTGGACACCTGTTTCCACTGTTTGTCGTGTATGTTGTACACGGTGAACAGTCCATATGCTAATTACACCATTTGCCTGATTACACTATTTTGCCTATACCGTGTTTTAGGACTTAGGACCAATTCTAACAATACGGGTCTATATTTCGTTTCGTTTTTTTTTATATACATGTACTTTCGGTGGGCTATACTAGATGAAGATTGAACGGTTTTAGCGATAGGTCACGTCAGAGGTCATGCGAGCGGCTTTGGCCCTATGACGTCAGACATTTGATTAACCAATCAGCATTAATGATACTGGTGGATTACCTACAGTTCCCTGCCAATCACGCCTAAAGCTCGCCGTAAAAGACCGTTTCATTGGCTAATCCCTCGCATTTTTCAGAACACGTCATTGGTAATACGAAATTTTGAACTATAAAAACAAAACGAAATAGGATCTGTGTTTTAATCAGATTGGGAATGCACAGTCATGTTTATTTTGATTTCAACTGTCTGGTCAAATGAAATGTTTACTATAACACTGTTCAATATATTATATTTCCAGGACTACACTATCACCATGTACTTAAACCAATACTGGCGAGACGATCGTCTAGAGTTCTCTAAAAATAGCAACGAAAGTATGACCTTGACCGGAGAGTTCGCCGAGAGAATTTGGGTTCCTGATACTTTCTTGGCAAATGACAAGAACTCTTATCTTCATGACGTCACAGAGAAAAATCAGATGATTCGGATCTATGGTAATGGATCCATAGTATATGGAATGAGGCAAGTTTTAGCGATATTTACGGGGTATTCTCACCAGTTTGCGAAGCTGATCGTCCTATACTTTTTCTTAGACACACAAGTAACGGCGAGCTGGACACACATGAGTATAGACTCGTATTTTGGCACGACGGGGGCACTGGCTCGCTAACCAGACGTTCATGGGCTCGAACCCTGTGTTGGCTGAGAATGTTCCTCGGGATTTTCCAGACCGGTATCCTAATGTCCGATCTTAATATTGTCTAGTTGTTCGAATGGAACGGAAACATGGGTCCGATCATCTTATGATCATTGTCAGTTGGGATCAGATGAAGAGTAGTGCAATGTCGCCATCAACGTAAAATACCCCTTATAGCAAACGGCATATTTAGGATGTGTAACCCTATTACATCTATGTTATACTTGCATGAACTGGAAGTGGTAGTCCATCGACACGGGCCTTTGTTACTCCTAGGTCCGAGCTTACAAATGTCATCAAATTTCAGCTTCGGAACAGCCCTATTGTAGATCTACCATGCCATGTTCCCCCATATGCTATACCAATCTGCACAGAGCTCGCTATTTACTTTGATAATAGATTTCTGACATGAATGACAGCCTGTTTTGTAATGCAGTTCTACTCCTTTTCAAATCTGTCATACACACAAAGACTAATGAAACCTTTTAAACGACTATTAAAAGTAAGCGAAATAAATACTTCTTTTAATCTGGAAGTCGACTTATTGCAGTTTTCGAATAGAATCGTCGATTTAGAAATTAGCTTAGTGTGTCCGTTCGAAAGCGGTGCCGATTTTAGATAGACAGCGTAAGTTTTGTATGATGCTACACGTTTCCATAGCAACAGATATGTAACAGTGATTATTGTTTGTTTTTAGGTTTACTACAACGTTAGCGTGTATGATGGATCTACATAATTACCCTTTAGATGAACAAGAATGTACAGTGGAAATAGAAAGTTGTGAGTGTTTAATTTTATTTTAAAATACGCATGTACATCTTGGGTTACTGAAAATCGGTATTTAGTTAACATTCCAGACGGAAATTCTGAACAGAACAATGGAAGTATTGAATGTTATAGAAATCGCCTTGATTGGTTGCAATTCTGAGCTGTCATTCTGAAAATCCTTAATTTAGTAGATCAAAGCGTTAGGAGCACTGCTCTTTGATTTGCATGACAAATAAGACTGCGGATTTACTTGTGTTTATTAGTCCACCCGCCAATCAGCTTAATTGGCCCACGCTGCCAAACCTGTTCGTCCTGCCTGTATCTATCCGGCGAAATATTTTCGACTTGGTCATCACAACCGTTCATAAAATTTCAGCGACTTCTTTATGTACCTATTACAGATGGATTGTTCATATTCAGCATGGTCTTACCCATATTTGTATTAGTCTACAAATTTCTGAATTTTCTACAAATAAGATATAACATATATTTAGTTCGACTGTTTGTTGGTGTCTGAAACAGCTATGTGTTCGTAGCTGTTTACTGTAGACACCTAAGGAAACTACACACATAAAATTTGTTAGAATTGTTAGTTTAAAGGTAAAAATGGGTCTGGTGAACTATGAAATACGAAAAATAAATGAATTGAAAACACCTGAATATAATCACAGTTGTATGGATAAACTCATTCAAAATTAAGTAACCACTGTCGATAAACCTAATTTAAACTAAGTAACTACTGTGGGTAAACTGACTTTTAAATAAGTAACCACGGTGAATAAACTTTTAACTAATTAACTACTGTGGGTAAACTGACTTTTAACTTAAAAACCACGGTGAATAAACTGAGGATAAACTGACTTAAAACTAAGTAACCACTGTGGATAAACTGACTTTTAACTAAGTAGCCACGGTGGATAAAGTGACTTTTAACTAAGTAACCACTGTGCATAAATTTACTTTTAACTAAGGAGCCACTGTGTATAAACTGAGTCAAAACTAAGTAACCACAGTGGATAAAATTACTTACAGCTAAGTAACCACTGTGGATAAACTGTCTTCTAACTAAGAAACCACGGTGGATAAACGACTTAAAACTAAGTAACAATTGTGGATAAACTGACATTAAACTAAGTAACCAGTGTGGATAAACTGACTTAAAACTAAGTAACCACCGATTGCAGCTATGATCTATTTGTAATTACATCATAGTAGAATTATTTAGATGCACTGGTTTCCTTTCTTCAGTCGGACGCCTGCCGAAAAAACCCCAAAAAGAATTACTTCAATATATTCCTGAGTTGACCCTATTTGGTAATTCTGTAGGTTCTGTGTTATTAATGTGTCTGATTTCACGGGCTGATACAAATTCCCGCATAAAAAATCCTATTAAAGACTCCATAAAGAATGGATTTCTTTGTCTTTTGTGGTTGAAAAGTGACAAAACTTAATCGATACTTCAATGAAAGGTTTCTGAAAAGTAATTCTACATAAAGAATGTAAAAGACTGGTGATATAAATAGATTGAAAGCCTGATAGATCGTCCTTAAATTGATGAACAAAACGTCCTTCAAATAAATCAACGTGTAGGCGGTAACACTCTCGGTAGAAAACACAATAGTTAATTACAGGTTTGATGGTGTTTTTCTTTGTTTGGGGGGGGGGGGTATAAACATTAATTTTATTTGAACTTACCGTGTTGGATTCACATGCACATGGGTAGCTTTCTTGGTGCTTTAACGTCTGCTTCCGTGTTATATCGCAGATAAGATATAGAAGAGCCGAAGCTGCTTCCTGTTTTTAGAATAAGATTTTGCAATCTTTCCATTTTCGGCCTTAGGCCATGGATTGGGTTTAGTGGGAAGTTCTTCCCTTTATTTAATAATAAAAATGTTGTTTTGTGGTTGTTCTCTCCCGTTTCTGGATTGGAAGATGTCATCGATTTGGGATTAGTGTTTAGGTGCCAGACCCGTCTTATCGTGGCCTCCCTTATTCCACTATCTCACTCTATTGGTTTGCACATGGAGTTTGAGGTTCCGCTTTAATTAAAAAGAAAGTGTGAAATGGGGTGTAAAATCTACTCGACACAAACTAAGTAATTTCAGGACTATGGTTCAATTTTATTTCATTAATTCGCTTGCGCTCAAGGGTCTTTAGCAGTGGGAGGAAACCGGAGGCTCCAGAAAAGCCCCACAAGGTTGGACAGGCGACCCTTCTCCTTGCCACGTACAAGTGAGGAATAAAGACAAGGCCATTGACTCAATGGTAGTTGCAACACGTACGCGTACCCTCCCCCCCCCCCAATAACAAAGAAACACAGCAGAGGTGGCAGCCTTAAGCAAAGGGTAATTCATGAGGGGTTTTACTTATATATGGTATTGCGCAATCCATATCAAAATAAAAGTCTTTTAGTGGTATTTTACTCCCCACCTCCCCGCGCGTAATACAATATTTGTTACAGATATATTTCTTATTTAAATGGCAAGATTGATGCAGTGTGAATAGACTGGCACGACCCATCCAGGGTTAATAGAATGACAAGACCTATCTTGATTTAGTAGAATGACAATACTATTCTAGAGTGGATAGAATGACAAGTTAAGAATTGCGAAACTGTTCTGAAGTGAATAGACCGTCAAGAGTTGGATAAATAGAATGGCAAGACCGATCTTGAGTTAATACAATGACACGGCTATTCTAGAGTAAATATAATTCCAGAGTGAATAATATGACCGATCCAGAGTTAATATAAGAGAGAGAGAGAGAGAGAGAGAGAGGAGAGAGAGAGAGGGAGATGGGGTTTAACGTCCACTCAACACGACTAGGTCATTTCGGGACTAACATATGGTTTTGCTTGCACGTAGGGGTCTTTAGCAGTGGGAGGAAACCGGAGTGCCCCTATCTCCATGCCACATACGCTCACACCAAGGCTCGAAACCACAGCCGCAAGCAAGAGGTGGCTGTGCAGCTAGAGGTCGAAGCGCGGCACTCTAGCCCACTAGGCCATCCCAACCCCCGTTAATATAATATCAAGACTGTTCGACGGTAAATATGCTTTTTAGAGTTAATGACTGATATAAAAGACAAGCGCGATTAGACTGAATAGAATGACAGTAAAAAAGGTTACATCTAAAGATTGATGATCAATAACTAAGAATAAGATTTCGCTCCGTTCAACAAACTACAATAAATACGAGAGCCAATATCAACATCAAAGGCCAGCTAAAACGGATCACATTTTCATTGATGAAAGAAATGTTTAATCCGACACAATAATTGAATAATGATTTAGCCGATCACGACTGGAGGAAATGAAATGAAATGAAATGGGGTTTAACGTCCTACTGTTCTGCTCCTTACCTGGTCTAATGAAGACGGGCATACGCCATACAGTGTGCCCGGGCAGCGGCGCTATGGCCTACACGTATATCGAATACCAACTGCCAAGGGATTTTTTACGTGCACGCCAATTTGTACACAGGACCTCCGTTTTTCGTCTCATCCGAACGACTAGACCACTGTCCTTGTCAGGCCCTCCATCCTGCAACACTGACAAGGGGAAACCACGCCGGAAAATCTAGATGAACTTTCTCGGCCAATGTAGTAGGGATCGAACACCCGACCTTCAGGCTACCCTAGCATCTTACCCACTCTAGACGGAATACATCTGTGTTACCACAACGGCACAGCCGTACTATATATAGCAACGCTTGGTCCTACTATAATCATATTGTAATTTCGAATGTCTTTGATTTTCAGTAATACCTTCAGATAATAACTGATGCATGGATTGTATTTTTTTGGGGAAAAGTATCAAATTCTTTACTTCCTAATCTATGTTAATATTTACTTAAATTGAGTTGTTAACAACTTTAATTAAATATTAATCAAAATACCAACGCTAGGCTTGGATTCAATCCCATCAATTTGGTTCACGACAAAAAAATATGACAGCCGTCTGTATCTGTAAATAAAAAAGTCTTCAGTATTATGTCTAAAACATAAGAAATTCGTTTTTAAGCAGTCTATCAAATAAATGACATGGGAAAAAGAATCGTCCGTTAAATGTCCCTGGGGTAGGGAATTCTGCGACACAAAGAATTTGTCTTAACGCTGTATTTGGTCATAGATTAATGCTTGACATAGCGATATTAACTTTCTATGAATGTCGGTCTTTGACCAGGATGTGTTGAGATCCAAGCAGGTGTCTTTGACTTGTATTCATCGTCAATTATTCATTATTTATCAATCTATGTTACATTTATAGAATTGAATCAAGTTACTCTAATACTCCTAGAAACACTTTCATTTCCACTAATCAACTTCCAAATTAAATTTATTCTATAGATTCATTTTAGGATAATGTTGATATTGTTTCGTTTTCTCTGTTGAAACGTGACAGGAAGTAGAAAACAAGAATAATTTAAATGTAGAACTGAAGATCACTATATCATATAGCTATATATTAAATTGGGGTTATCGTTCTACTGTTCTGCCCCAACTGGGATAATGAAAACGGGATATACCGATATAAGGTTCAAATCCTACTAGAAAACATCTCGTAATACCATCTTTCCGATTTGATATTATATGCATGTCAGTGACGGTAGAACACTAGGAAATAATAATAATAATAATAATAATTTATTCTTGATATAGCGCATTCTACAAACATAACATAAATATATATGATAAAAATGCATGGCAAAGTCTCAAAGCGCTTTACAGAGACATGGGTAATAAAAAAATAAATTATAATTTAAAAATTCAACAATGAAATAACTTATATGGGCTTTGTCTGTTGTTCAGTCCTTTTAAAATAAATAAAATATTGTTTAGACTAAACCGAGAAGAGCATTACTGACAGTAAAACACCGTCACTGACATAAGAATACCGTTATTTACAGTAGAACACCATCACAGCAAAATACAACAGGGTATTTATTTTTTTCAGTAAATTAAAGATGTAATAAGTATTGATTTCATTCATAAATATACAACCAACAACACGGAATTTCCTGTCTACATCATCGCACCAAAAACATAATAAATGTTGAATAGCACTGATTATAAATGACATACATTTTGTATGGATCAACCTTTCAGGGTACAAAAAAGCAATAGCCAGCTCCCCCTTGATGTTGTAACAGAGTACAATTATGTTACACCCAATCAATCAAAGCCTTGACTTTTTGTGACATTTGATGCCCGGAACGTGCTCATAACTCTACCGGGAGAGATTCAGAGATTTGGGGGAATATACTGTTTCTATGAAACGTTTCAAATCTAACAATCAACGATGTTAAACAAGCGATAACGTTGAAAGGAAAGGAGTAAAATCTAGGCTTCTGTAAAACCGGTATCCAATACATAGAGCTTAAAGCGAACATAAATGGTTTTGTGTCAAGTACCAATGATCTGTCTGTAAGCTTACTCATCGCCGGCAACTATTTTTAAAGTACGTTTCTCAGATTTCAATTCTTATCTGAGGCTCATGAAATATGTGTACGGTCTTAATTCGGTGGAGACTAAAAACACATATGACCGAGCGTAATTTTGTGGTTTTCAATTTTAATAAAATAAGTAAACCCCGTTGTGACAAACTATATACACAACCATGCTATGTTGATGTTTCAAAATTCTAAATCGTGTGTGAGTTAGTTACGTAACAAAGAACAAAGAGTTTAAACCAATTTCAGGTCATAGATCAAGTCCTAACTCACACACAGCTTGGAATTTTAAAACATCAACCTAGCAAGGCGGTGTATATATACACAAAGAAAAAGGTTAAGCACCCCCTAACATTTGTGATTATTTCTCTCGGATTATTTGAATAGTTAAACAAGGTACAATTATGGGAAGTGTGGTGTTTGCGCGATACTTTTGAACTAGTGACTCGTGACAGTCGCACCTGCACCCCGTGTGTGGCATGCATGTGCAACATGTTACCCTCGAGGATCAGAAAAAGCAGTATAATCTAACTGTATTTGTGAGTATTTAACGTTGCCTGAAACGGCCATTCAAGCATAATTATTGAACATGGCACGTTGACGATTGTCAGTGAATATCAGGAATCAGATTATTGTTATACATTCTGCAGGAATGTCATTTAAGGCGATAGGACAAAATCCAGGCTATCATTACACTGTTGATAGCCGTTTAGTCCGGAAGAATGTGCAGATCGGAGGTGCTATGGACCGTCCAATGTCTGGAAGACCTCCTTTTACTACACCTCAGAGAAGACAGGCAACTGATACGACATACACACCGAGATCCTTTCCTTACAAGTCCTCAGCTGAAAAGACTGTGGTTACCAAATCGACCCATCAGAACCAGAACTGTCAAAAATTGCATCAAAGCAGCAGGACTGAAGGCAAGAAGAGTAATTAAACGTCCCTTGATGAAAGGCCACCATAAACGTGCACGTTTGGCATGGTGTTTGGCCAGACGACACTGGAATCTAAGGACCTGGAGGAAAGTTCATTGGTCAGACGAAAGTCGCTTCTTGTTTCATGTTACTGATGGACGTACGCGTGTTTGAAGACAGAAAAACACAGCTTATACGCCTAGGAACATCCTGTCAACCGTTGTATATGGCGGTGGCTCTGTTATGGTGTGGGAATGCCTGTCTCATGACTGCAAGCTGGATTTTGTCACCACAAGGGGCAACTTAACGGGAGCTCAATGCATCAGGGACGCCCATTTGTTGTCTCTCATTTCGATTGCCATACTCTTGCTATACGACCTCAGTATATGGACGGCAAAGCCAGGCCTCATCGATCACGTGCCGTAGCGGATTACATGAGGGCCAACGCAGTAACAACTCTACCCTGGTCAGCATTAAGCGTAGATCTGAACCCTCCGGAGCATGTGTGGGACATTATAGGGCGTCGAATCCAGGCAAGGATCCCCCCCCGCCCCAGTACAGAACTTACATCAGTTGGAGGCAGTTCTGCACGCTGAGTGGATGTTGTTGACCCGAGAACAGATCCGAAATCTGACTGGAGTATGAGACGTAGAGTGGAGTGTGTCATCCAGGTACCTGGCGGGTCCACCAGGTACTGATTGTTCTTATTGAACATGTACACTAGTGTCTCCAAAGAAACATTTGTATATGACAATGCCTGTATTTGATTTGCAGCTCGATACTTTTGAGGGTTTTGTTTGATTGTGAAAACAGTACCTGTATTAACATGACGTTATCGATATTAAATTTTAATCACAGCTAGCCATTGCTGCGTTTTTGTCTTGCCAGATGGTTGTTTTATCAGATGACATTTGAATGTCAGAGTAGTTTCGCGTCAATTCGGACCCAACATGTTTTTGCCTTTCGGCGAATATTGACTGCTAATCATCAGTTTAGAACAGTCGGAGTTGTTAAAATCATAGCTATATCTCGATCGTATGTGTTCAAAGTAAACTGTAAACCTGGATAGAAATTAATTTCACAAGCCATTGCTGAGATTTAACAGTTTTCTGAGTCGATTCACGAATCAAACAGTTATTTGATGGTTTCTTATGAATTTAACAAAATTTGATTGATTTTTTGCAATTATGACTTTGAAGTTATTTTCGATATGATATTTCATATTTCATCATATTATGTCAACTTAATTATTTTGTCAGTGGGAGTGAACTTTATACTTCTTGTTTCGATCAGAAAAATCTTACAAAGTGAGATGTCGTTTATCTGTGCATATATATTTCCATTTGCATATATATTTCCTTTTTTAAAGGGACAATAACACTCTTGCTGGCTTGACAGGTTCCGAAAAAATAAATTAGCCTTAATCCAACTACTAGATGTTTAAGTGTCCTCCCTGTTGTGTAAATTATCCATTATAACCTATCTTACTTGTCCAGAGGGTTCGAAAATATGTTTAATTGAAAGTGGTTACGTAAGGCTTTTCAAACTATGTTACGGCATGTAGTTGAATTTTTTCAATTTTTAAAATTAGGTGTGTTAAGATGAAATTTGTATCATTTATTAATTGGAATATTGTAAAATAGTACAATTTTATGACCAGAATAAAGATTGGGACATATTTTTTCAGTTACAACAAGAGTGGTATTTGGGCTTTAATATAAAATAATTTATTTTAGATTTATGAGTTCTATGTTTTAATGAACAAGGAAAAATATAAATGAAAATAAGGTTGATAGAGCTTAAAGACAAATTATGTAAAAAGAGCTGTCTGATCTGGCTATAACTATAATAGTTCAAAAATAGATATCACTGTTTGTAGTTTTTTCAAGACATGTGTATTGGTTGTGTATTATCGTTACCACGTTACTGGTATATTCGTGACTTAGCCTCGCTTTACCAGATTTAAATTAATTCATTAAAATGGCCAAAAAGTTATAATGTACTTAAAATCGGAACCACCCGATGACCCAGAGAGGTGGTTGGGGTCTTGTCATGTTAATAAATGATTTATATGGCAGTGAAGGCCTAAAGAAAGATCTCCAATAGGCACATTTAGCTCTTGAATATTGTATCCGTAATACCTGTTCTGTCATATTTGTAGTGGTATATTCTCATATTCTCGTGTTATTGTACACGTAGCATTGTGTTTTTTTAAAAGATATATTTTATTCGCCATAAATGAATAAGAGATCGGGGAAGAAGGATAATGTCTATGTCAGGCCCCCTATTGGTTATCTATCCGTTGCTGGCCATTAAATCATTTTTTTTAAATGGAAAGGAAATTGGATTAATGGTATACTTTTCTGCACAAATCGAGATGGTGTATACGGGCATGCTCCATACAGTCTACTGCTTTCTGGTATGGTTTTCCTTGTCACTGGTGCAGGATTTAGGGCCCGATAAGGGACAACGTGTATATATTCGCGTCAAGTTACAGATCTATTAACTATTTGGATTCGAAATATGGATAGTGTTGCTGACCGGGCAAAATTCCCCATATAACAGACTATGTGATGGATGCCAATCTTCATTAGCTCAATAGGAGCAGAAAATTAGGGCGTTAAACCCCGTTTCATTTCATGTAAACCTCATTTGATATGCACATACATTATACATCCTCTTTAATATTTCAGATGGTTACACAACAGATGACTTGGTACTACAGTGGCTACAGGATAAAGCTGTATCGGGTGTTGATCAGTTAGAATTACCACAGTTTTCTATTGTTAATTATCATGCAGGACATTGGATAGAGAAATTATTAACAGGTAAGACTTCACACAGCCTTTAGTAGAAGAATCCGCGGTGGGTCATTAAGTAAGATCGGCGGTTCGAGAAAGTTCCTTTGGTAGTTATATGTAAGAGTAAGTTGGAATGTCCAGTAGAACGTTAGAACGTTAATTCCTATTTTATTTCATATAGAGTGCTCTTCGGGAACGTTTATCTGGATACGTTAATTCCATGGGCTCTTTAATGATATACTGTATAGAGCGAACGTTTTTTTTTGTCCCATACATAGCACTAAAATCGTTGGGGTTTGGATGGCCGAATGGTTAGCACGTGCCTGTCAATTGGCGTGGTTTCGAATCTCCGCATGTCCAACCTCGTGGGTTTTCTTCGGGTCCTCCGGTTTCCTCCCACTGCTAAAGATCGATACGCGCAAGCAAATTATTGAAATAAAATTAAACGATATGTTAGTCCCGAAATGACCTAGTTTATGTCGAGTGGACGTTAAACCCCACCTCTCTCTCTCCCCCTCTCCCCCCCCCTTTCTTTAAGGGAAAAACATGCAATCTTCAACGTTCCCAAGCCGCGCCATACCCACGAGTCACTGTGATTCCTGTGAAGATGTGAAGATTCATTCAAATCCGACATTGAGCAATCAAAATCATGTTATTTCTTGTTGGCTTTATCTTATGAACCTTTGACGGGATGATTGATGCTGATCACTTTAAAATGGTTTCCACGCAACCATGTCTGTTTCCATAGAAATTGATATTGACAATAAAATTACAAGAAATTCATAAAACAACGAAAATTAATATTTCAACAAACGACATTTTGTTGACATGGAGTGGCCCTAAACATGCAATTTTAATGGCAGACGAACGAAATTTTTATGAGTCGCGCTCGGGTATTTTTTGATATAAACATTGGTTTTTATCAATTTCTTTTATTTAAATTGTCTGTCGTAATAATATTGGCTTATTTATGCATGGTAAAAATTGAAAAGGAAGCTAATTTGAAGAAGCGTGAGTTTGGAATTCTGGTATCGTCTTACAGGACCTTTCTGTCTAACGCTTACAGAATTCCCGGATGTGTCTCACCCCCTGGCCTTTTAATATATGCCTACATCATAGAACCATTACTGTATATCCATGGTAATGTGGTGATCTGAAGCGCATGTTCATAGCCCGATCCGCGTCCTCAGTTTAGACGATCTCATTACGCAGGTCTAAGGTATATTACGTTGGTCACTGGGCGAGGAAGGCCGTTTCCCTCACGGTTAGTAATTACTAATTATTAAACTTGATTGTACATATTGTTAAGAACTCTGATAATGTTATTTTGTAGCTATGTTTCATTCTTATGTATATTGTAAATGTATTTTTATAAATCCGTCCTAACACGCGCTGTCGTCAGCCCGCTATCTATTTGCTGCACGTGTTTATGATTGACAGGAGTAGTAGGTGTGTCCTGTACCACGTGCTTACGTCACGTGATTTAGGGGTATATTTTACCTTGTCCTTGCCCAATTCAGTAGGTGAGAGTTGAATAGTGATTAGCGGTGGTAAGAGAGACCTTTTCACTAACGAGTCTGACCCCGACTTATAGGGAGCGATTTATGGAGCCCTTTTAGGAGCGATACCGAGAGTCTGACCCCGACGTATAGGGAGCGAATTATAGAGCCCGTTAAGGAGCGTTTGAGAGAGCCCGATAAGGAGCGTTGAAGAGAGCCCGATTAAGAACAGGTTTAGAGCTGACGAGTGTTAGACGGAAATTATTATTTGTGTATTGAGGAACAATAAAGAGAGTTGCTGATTGATCCGGTGTTAGTCTTTCTGAGCCAGCTGCTTGGTTGGCTACTCCCACGTTTCTTCAGTAGTGAGCCCTCGACAGAATTGACGGATAGAGCCGGGCCCACTCTACCACAGTAATCCGCTCTATCCGGAGGTCCGGTTCACTACAGAAGTTTTCTGGTGGCTGGAGTGGGATACAGACAGACGACCCCGGATTCAGATTGGCAAACCCTGAGACGGCGCCAGATACAGATAGTCAGATCGGTTGGAGCCAGATAGCCAGACCTCTCCGAGTTGTTTCAGAGCTGAAGATCAACTTGTCTTTCCTGAGGAAGGAGCTGCTCATATTGGTGTTAACTCAACTGTAGAATCCACAGAAAAGCCAAGGAGGCAGAATGCACTTGAAAGGCTTCGCGATACGATCTCAAGACAAAGAGCAAAACCGATTAGTTCTGATGCGCAGAGCTTAATAAAGAATTTGTCGGGACCCAGAGCCAAAACTGAAGAATCATTTGTTGCTGGTTTAAGCGAACAGAAGAAAGAGCCAGTATATCAACAGTCGGATATGTTGACTCCGAGGAACAGCTCTGAAGCTCCAGTGTGTGATAACTGGCGACTAGCAAGTAATTTTAGACCTTCCGTCAGAGCTGCGACTCCTGATGTCATGGGAAGTCCTGAGTTAATGAGAAGTGAGAACCAATATTCTGAAATGGCGAATCTCAGTAAGAACGAGCGCAATTTTATTTCTGGACCGAGCCACAGTATAAGAGAATTTAATAACACCAAATGGAACGAACAAGATCAGAGAAAGCCTAATATGCCCAGAAGGAACATGATTACTCCTCAGCCATTTGATGGAACGAGCTCTATTATGGACTATCAGATTCATTTCGAGACCTGTGCTGAATTGAATGGATGGGATGAAACGGAAAAGGCATTGTACTTGGCTGGAGTTTTAAAGGGAAGTGCACAATCTGTGTTGCCATCGATGCCGACGGAAGAACGAAGAAATTATAAAAGACTAATGGAAGCTCTCAGAAATAGATTTCTACCTCCAAACCAAACCCAGATGTACAGAGCAGAGCTTAGAGCTACACGCAGGAAAGTGGGAGAGACTCTTCCAGAACTTGGACAGACGGTTAGAAGAAAAGTGAGCCTAGCGTATCCTACCGCTACTTTAGAGTTACAAGATGTGCTTGCACGAGATGCATTCTTTGATGCTCTCCAGGAGAATAGAGAATTGGTCTGGAGAATTCAGCAATCAAGACCATCGAACTTAGAGCAAGCTATACAGGTTGCAGTGGAATTTGAAGCTTTTATGTATGCCAATAATCAAGTTCAACAACCAGGCCGTGCAAGAGCTGTTGAGAGTGAACCAGATACTGAGAGACTCCGAAAGGAGATTTGCGAGCTGAAGAGTACTATAGAGCAAATGAAGACTTTGAATGATAAGTCGGTACCTAAAGCTCATCACACAGACGCAGGCAGACACCAATTTAACGCAACAAGGAGAGACGGGGCAAGTTTTGGTAATCAGCGAGCATGCTTTCGATGTGGAGGAAAAGGACACATTGCTCGTCGGTGTGGTACCCCGAGAGCTGAATTTAGAGGAATTTCGAAGAGGCGTAGGAGAAAGAGCCGAATCTCTTCAGCCGTGTTCCATGAACCAAGCGAGTCTGGTCTTCATATAGCTGCCAAAGTTTGCGGTAATCTTGCTTATTGTCTCCTGGATACCGGTGCAACGTTGACAATCGTTTCATTGAGATTGTATGAGAGCATCTCGAATCGACCAGAGTTATCACCAGTTGGACACGTCCTAAAAGCTGCCAATGGTGAATCACTGAAATCATATGGGAAGTCCATTTTCATTTTCAATCTTGATGGAGCTGAATATAGACAGGAAGCGGTAGTTGCTGAGATTGGATCCCAATGTATCATTGGACTTGATTTCATGCAAGCTCACAGATGTACTTTGGATATTACTGGGAAATCATTGACAGTCGAGGATGTAGAGCACCCCGCTCAGATGCAAGGCTCTATTGGTATTTGCAGAATACAACTAGCTGAAACAGTTACAGTACCCCCGAAACATGAACAATTGGTTAAAGCTTATTTGAAGGGAAACCAGTCAAAGCTCTTTATGTCTACCCCTGGAATAATTGAACCCGTTGAAGATTTCGTGAATAGAAATAATGTAATACCTGCCCGTACTTTAGTTGAGGCGAAGGAAGACAGACACGAATTTGCTATTAGAGTCATGAATCCCTCAGATAGTGCAAAGACGTTGCATAGAGATGTGACCATTGGAAGTTTCGCCCCCGTGGAAATTGTGGAGAGACCTGAAGATGCCATTATTAGTGGAACCGAGCAGAAACGCAATAATCTCCCAGGGCATCTACTAGACTTATATAGCCGATCAATTGAAGGATTAACGACAGAGCAAACGCATGATATTGGAAAACTTTTGATGCGTCATCAGACTTTATTCGCTGCTTCATCTGATGATTTGGGACGAGCCAATAAAGTGAAACATGAGATAAAGACAGGCTCTGCGAAACCAATAAAACAGAAGATACGACGAGTTCCTATCCACCAACGAAAAGATATTGAAACTCTGCTTCAAGACATGCTCAAGAGAGATGTGATCGAGCCTTCAGTAAGTCCTTGGGCGAGCCCGATCGTATTGGTGAGGAAGAAGGACGGATCCCTTAGATTCTGTGTGGATTATAGAGAACTAAATATGGTTACTGAAAAAGACGCATACCCATTGCCACGGATTGACCAGACTCTGGACTGTCTTGGAGGCGTCAAGTGGTTTTCAACTGTAGATTTGTTATCGGGATACTGGCAAGTGGAGCTGAAGCCAGAGGATAAGCCTAAAACAGCGTTTACCACGATGCACGGTCTGTTCCAGTTCAGAGTCATGCCATTCGGATTGTGCAACGCCCCCAGTACTTTCGAAAGACTTATGGAGTCAGTGCTTGCTGGACTCCAGTGGGACATCTGCTTAGTATATCTAGACGATGTGATTATTTTCTCGAAGACGTTTGCTAATTTTATATAATGCGAGACGCATTAGGCGGAGGCGTGGGTTATGTGGTGATCTGAAGCGCATGTTCATAGCCCGATCCGCGTCCTCAGTTTAGACGATCTCATTACGCAGGTCTAAGGTATATTACGTTGGTCACTGGGCGAGGAAGGCCGTTTCCCTCACGGTTAGTAATTACTAATTATTAAACTTGATTGTACATATTGTTAAGAACTCTGATAATGTTATTTTGTAGCTATGTTTCATTCTTATGTATATTGTAAATGTATTTTTATAAATCCGTCCTAACACGCGCTGTCGTCAGCCCGCTATCTATTTGCTGCACGTGTTTATGATTGACAGGAGTAGTAGGTGTGTCCTGTACCACGTGCTTACGTCACGTGATTTAGGGGTATATTTTACCTTGTCCTTGCCCAATTCAGTAGGTGAGAGTTGAATAGTGATTAGCGGTGGTAAGAGAGACCTTTTCACTAACGAGTCTGACCCCGACTTATAGGGAGCGATTTATGGAGCCCTTTTAGGAGCGATACCGAGAGTCTGACCCCGACGTATAGGGAGCGAATTATAGAGCCCGTTAAGGAGCGTTTGAGAGAGCCCGATAAGGAGCGTTGAAGAGAGCCCGATTAAGAACAGGTTTAGAGCTGACGAGTGTTAGACGGAAATTATTATTTGTGTATTGAGGAACAATAAAGAGAGTTGCTGATTGATCCGGTGTTAGTCTTTCTGAGCCAGCTGCTTGGTTGGCTACTCCCACGTTTCTTCAGTAGTGAGCCCTCGACAGAATTGACGGATAGAGCCGGGCCCACTCTACCACAGTAATCCGCTCTATCCGGAGGTCCGGTTCACTACAGTAACACGGATTCCATGAAATTTCTTTCTGGATTCCATCGCTATCAGCAAATGTTTATTGCCTTCATTTTTTTCCATGCTGATTAAAGTCATTGAACTTCGTCTGCGGGATTGTTAATCCCTTTACAGTCTAAAATGGTCGAATTTCGTTCAGAGTTAACCTGCATCCCCGACAAGAGGAAACCACGCCGGAAAATCTGGATGAACTTTCTCGGCCAGTGCAGGGATCGAACACCCGACCTCCAGGCTAGCAAGCCAGCGTCTTACTCACTTAGCCACCTTGATACCCCTTGTTAATTTCTACTGAAGCGTTATGTTGGCGAGACATTAAATCTCATTTCATCCCATACTAGTATAAAATGTCACGTATCCCGGATAGTTGTTGTTTATTACGAATTTAACGTATAATAAATTGCGCGTGATATTATGTTATGGTTATTTACATATAAATGTATAATAAAAATTGGTAAATATTAAAAAAAAGTTCTTACGGCTTTTTCCAATTAAAATCTGTAGTCCTTAAAAACTGTTCACAATTATAACCTTCAAACAGTCTGTTGTCCATTGAAAGATCCCTTGGCAGTTGGACCATAGTGACGCTGCCCGGGCAAAACTTCTCTCATAGCACACGCCCGTTTGGATTAGCCCAGTAGGACGTTAAACTCCATTTCATTTCGTTTTATAGTGAGAAAATACCTGGAACTTAATTTTCGTTATTTTTGAATAACATTATTCGGTGTTTTAATTTAAATAGGATATACCGTTCAGTCATCCCTTGCCGGATTGTATCACTATATCTGGCCGACAACTCTAGCAATTACTATCAACTCTATAAAATCATTGGAGAAAATGAAATATAGCACGATCGCCTGAACTTATTCATTCGTTTTTATTTGAAAAAAAAGATTTTATGAAAAGACGCCGGAATGATTAAAATTCTTACTATGATTATTACCCGTTTGCGTGACCTAAAACGCACTTTGATAATAAATCTTTTCTTCCGTCCAATATTATCTCCTTTATTTGATGTGCTTTGAGGTTGCATTTAAAATAACTTGCTTCTTTCAAACATAGATATGTCTTGGTACACGACATTCTGAGAAATGGGTTAATATGTGATTATATTGGTATTCTGTGGGGTTTTATTTGAAGTAATGGATTTAGCCCACATATTAATATTTCCATTTATAGTCAGTCCTTAGGTGTCAAAGCCGCGTGTTTCTCTCATAGCCTCGATCGTCACACAAAAAGTGCTATTAGGCTTGTAGTTGAAATTTGTAACTTGCTCGCAGAATGGAATGTGTCTAGAGCAATCACGATTTCTGCTGGTTTCGAATCATTTCGTATACCAGGTTCGAGCTCTGCTATACTCGAAACCCAGCAAGTTATTTTGTTAAACCGGCATTATGTTAGAGCTAAATAATCTGTCTTTATCCGGGCCTTTAATGTTATACAAATTACTAATTAGATATTTATTAACATGACAAGACCATAATTAGTTCTCCATGTGATTGGATGCCTACGATTTTAAATAGATTAGAACGGTCCGGCCATTTAATGATTTAGTTTAAAATTGAGAAAACGTGCTAAGACTCAAATGACCAGTACGGTAGTTACGATCTTGTCAAAACTACAACCATTGATAACTTCACTCAAAATATCTGTCTTTCCTAGGGCCTTAAATATTATATAAATTACTAATTATACATTTATTAAATATCCGCTTTAGATGCCATCGGATCCCTATGATTTTAAATATATAAGAATGGTTCGACCATTAATGATCGACCATAAAAGAGGTTACGAGCTTGTCAAAAATACACTATTGATAACTTTGCTCAAAATAATGTAATTTAAATGATATTTTCAAAATATTCATTTTTCATTATCTATTTTTGAAACAGTAGCCTACATAATGCCCCTTTAATTTGTGATATCCGTATATACCACATTGGAACGAAATTATCCGGATTTCCGATACAGCTAATTACAAAGAATTTCTATCACAGTTGCCTAAAAATCGAACTGTGTTGCAAATCTGAAAATGTGAGCGCTTCTTGTGAATTCGGTCGTGGCTAAAAATTAAATCTCAAAGGTGAAACTGGTTTAATCAAAATCACAAAAGATTTATCAGAGGTGACCAGCTCCATAAGCCAACAATTTGGTGTAAAATTTCGTTTCATTTAAAGGGCAGTTTGTACCAAACCATTATCTCAATTTTAACTTGTTAAGAAAAAACAACACCGCAAAGAAACCCCGTAAAGTTATTTATATATTAGAGTAGGTAAAGTACAAGTACCTCTTTGTTTACGGTAGATGCGGATAAATGCATAAAAAAATTAAAAAATACGTCAAGGTAAAAATTCTCCGCTTTACTTCATTCTGACATACATTAAGTCATATAAGCTATAACTGCGGTAAGTTTAAGTTCATTTTGACTACAGTGTTATCACTCTTGATCATTATATTATCAGATCGAGGTCACCGTACTTCAACATTTCACATTCTCTTTGGCTGAAAACGCATTAACTTATCAAGACAATCATCAGCTCCTTTGACTTTTATCAGGAATATTGTCTGTGACAATTAACAGGAACCATTGCTTAGACTCGGCTACTGACAGGAACCTTCTCTTGGACTATTCACTGAAATCTTTTCTGAACTAATCAACGGGAACCTGAAACCGCCTGCTTTACTTTGACGTGCGCAGGAAATGACTTTTTATATTTGGACTATCTGATTGTACCACGCTTAATGAGTCGTTTTATATACATTGATTAGTAATAGATTGGAAATGACTTTCTTAAGGTGAGCTGTGGACCTTTTGTTTAAAGTAGCAGGGGTTTCTTACTATGATTAAAACATTAATGGTATCATAACCCACTAAAACTTAAAGTGGTCATAACAAGTCAATGCTATCCCAAAAAAATATATCTTTGTTAATCAGCTTCAGATTATACAAATCATAAAATATGTACATTATTGTGCTCCAAGAGCTTACCCTTTATTTCCCCATTCTCCCCACTATCAATGGAAGATTCCAGTGCAGTAAGGTGGGCGAGTACCGTCGTTTTTAGATAAGACTTATTTAATATTCCCCCCAAAAATCCATTTTAACATATTATTTTCGCAACAATGTGTTCATTTTTATCACAATAATCAATATAATATGTCAATTTGTAGTGTTCCTGTCTGAAAATATGCAAGGATACTATTTTTGACAGATTGCTTCAAATGCAGCTTGTCCACTTTATTTCACTAGCGTCCTCAATTACAACCTAAGAAAAAATTGATTACTGCATGGTTTTCTTTAGGATGCATGAAGAAGTTCTTGCGGGATTTTGAATACAATTTGAAGGATTCAAGAGAACATCCGCTAAAGTACATGTGACATTCTTGAATAACGTCCATAATGTATCTCTCTATTACATCGCCTTTAAAAAGGGGTTTATTTTGTTTGGAGATTCAACCTCTATTCATTCAATAATGTCCATCTTGTATCTCTCTTCTGTCAAAAGGGGGGTTAGTGGTCTAATAGTTAGCGCATGAGTGTTGCATCATAAGGTTTGTCATTGAGCCAAGTGGCGCGATATCGATTCCCTAATTGTACTTGATAAGGAGTAGGGTCGCCTCTCCAGCCTCGTGGGTTTTCTCCAGGGCCACCGGTTTCCTCTCACTGTTAAAGACCCCTACTCGCAAGCGAATAACTGAAATAAAATTGAACCATGGGTCAGTCCCAAAATGACCTAGTTTTTCTCCAAAAGTTTGTAGATAAATTGTTTCAATGGCATTTAGTAATTGAGCTGGAATAGATAGGTCACATATCTATCGAATTCAATTACACTGCATAGGCCTATCACTGCGCGACGTTTCGACTAGACTTCTCTAGTCTTTATCAAGCTTGATAAGACTAATGGAAACGTTGCTCGGTATTCAATTGTAATTGTATTCCATAGAATTGTCTAGGATTGTAGATGACCCTAATGGACAGACTCCCTTATGACTCCCGTATATATAAACAGGGCTATTAGTTCTTTGTGCACGTGCATTATTCTAAACTGACCACTACACTCACCACGATATGAATATCAGATCAATTCGAACTGACCAGAATTGAAAATTAACTACTCTCTCGATTTGAATAGAGATAACGGAGATTTCGTTACTGGGAGATAAATTCGTTTCATATTTGGAGACTGAAAGGAGGTGGTTTGCCTTTATGATCTGTCGACAGAACTCAGGCTTATTGAATGCAAACACGACTCTTTGGTTATATTGAACAATTTCCTTAGGGAAATAAACCGTCATTTATGAGATTATACAGTGATTGCCCAATGGGCTACAAATGGTCATTTAATTGTCTTTTGCTATCATACAATCTAGGTCCTGATAGTCCAGTAATTCTGCTCTCATCAAATATTCCCAGATTATCAATAAATACGTTATGTATTTATTATATATAAGCCTATTAAACTATCCGTACTTGTATATATATATATTATATTCAGTACAAACTTTGATTGCATAATATATTCATAATAACAGGATTAACACATATCTCTCGGGATACTTCAAAGGAAGTTTTTATTGTGAGAATCTACTGTTAAAAATGGGTATAATTAAAAAAACTATAAGCAGTGTTAATTAAGTGTAAAATGTACATCCCAGCGAGCATTTTTTAAATGTAATACCTTTCCAAGGGTAACCACGCAACTAAAAGAACTACACCCAACAAGTGTAACCGATATTCATGTTAAATGCTCTAGTAACACAACCACAACTCATTTTAGAATGTTTACTCATAACGTGTAAAGTATAGATTGTTTTAGCTTGTATACACTTAAAGACGTGTAAATGTACCAAAATATTACCAAGTATTATCTTAATTAATTATTAATTCAGGTGAGATGCCCAAATGAATAAACCACATTATTAAGCTAAGTTGTAAGGATTTTTCCTCATGATTTATATTTATTATAAATTGATACATATTGTCTAATTGTCCAACAGCAGTTGAATTTGACTCAGTCTGATGGGTGTTTGTCAATTCAATGTCGTTGTAAAATGACGCGAAGTAGCCGACGGTCTATAATATGTAATCTGGGAAAGCCCTATATAAATTATCATAGTGACCGCTAGCCAATTTCAAGTTTTCTGAACTTAGAAGTCGTTGACTTGAAATAAATATCCAGCCAAACAAATTACACCCACTTTGGTGTAATAATTAAAATGGAAGTGTACATGTAAATTACAAAACATCCTTAATGGGTAATTCTTAATCTACACCCACGGGTGTAACATTGCACCGTCTGAGAGCATCAGGCAGGTTACACTACCGGAAGTGGCAACTAGTTTTCACCTGAATTGGTGTAATGTTCTACACGAGCTGGGTGTTATCGGCTTACACCACTAAAGGCTAGGAGTTACCCCTGAATTGGTGTAAACTACCTTATTATTTAACTGTGTAGACCACAATCTCGTCAACAATCACAAACCCTAACCCTATTTACACCTCGCGACCATGACGAAATCTGCAGTTGGCTTTAATTTTTCAGGCTTTACCCTGTCTCTTTAATCTTTGGTATCTTCCACGACATCAGTTTCTCTAACGTCAGGACACAGTTATATGGAATACAAGTTACTTTAAGGGTTTATTTCAGCGACGCTTCGTCCCGTTCGAACGACTATACATTGTTCGTTGTAAGGTTCTCCGTCGAACAACACTCACAAAGTGGAACCACACCGGACAATCCCGATGAACTTTCTCAGCCAACGCAGTTATCTAACACAAGACGTCCGGTTAAGCGGGTCAACGTCCTACTCACTAAGCCATCTTGGCCCCCATATCGCTCTTAGACACATAAACTATTTTAACGTGCATAATAGCATCAGTCCTTATATTAAAATTCTCAAGTATTTTTGTATCTTGTTTTTTTTTTACACACCCACCCAATCTTTCTGAATTTCTTTTGTCTTTTTATACCTAATTGCATATAATAACACCGGCGTATTTATAGATGAAAAAAAGATATGGCTTGCTGTTTCGTTAAAAAGAGTAACATGCTAAACAGCAATCTTATCACGGGGCGAAAGACTTTGCTTTGCGACTGATTTTAAACCATCATATCACAACCCAAAGATGGCTCTTTTCCTGGTATATATAATATGCTTATGTATATTTATAGAATATATTATGAAATTTGATAAACTTTAACAGTCATTTTAACAAGGGCTTAAAGAGGTTCGTATCCTTATTTCAAAATTATCTTGACAAGGAGTGGGGTCGCCTGTCCAACCTCGTTGGTTTTCTCCGGGTCCTCCGGTTCCTCCCACTGCTAAAGACCCCTATGCGCAATTATTGAAATAGAATTAATATGTTAGTGCCGAAATGACTTAGTTTGTGTCGAGTGGGCGTTAAACCCTATTTCTCTCTCTCTCTCTCTCTCTGTATCTCAAAATTATATTTGCATATCCATCCTTTGGGAATACAAAATACATTCCAAATAATTGTCGTATGTACTATTCCACACATTATGTTTTATTCTATTACAGGTGATTACAAGAGGTTATCATTGTACTTTTCATTGAGGAGGAATATAGGATACTTTATCTTCCAGACGTATTTACCATCTATACTAATAGTCATGTTATCATGGGTGTCTTTTTGGATAAACCACGAGGCTACTTCCGCTCGGGTAGCTTTAGGTGAGTATCCAGTGATTTAACCTGATCAACGCCGGACACATCTCCATGGAATGTTATTACTGGGCGACTAGGGGAATCTAGTTGAGCGGCTAGAGAGGTCTAGTTGTTTATTTTGAATAAGCGACGTTTGAACTTAATAAAGACTAGAGGAGTCTAGTTATGTATACCGTAGCGACGTTTGGACTACATAAGTCTAGCCTGTTTATGACTAAGCGACGTTTCGATTTGATAAAGACTAAATAAGTCTAGCTGTTTATGACTAAGCGACGTTTCGATTTGATAAAGACTAGAGAGGTCTAGTTGAAACGCTGCTCCATAATAAACACTATTCAATAGAATTGTCTTCTAGGTGCAGGTAAGTTTTGTTTGCATGCATTTGGAAATTTGGTCTATCATCAGAGGTAGAATATCCACTAGTAGCGCATGCGTAGCAATCTATCAGGACCAGGTACTATAATGTACTGCCGTCATCGATGCACCATTATTCTTTTTGTAAAGTTTTCAATTTATTGGAAATACTTTATCCACCGTGATATATTGGATGGTTCAGAACAAACGAGTACACGATTTAAAGTGGAATAATTCAAAAAGCATTGTACCTATCACATTTACGTTTTACATGTTGTCAATATGGCCCCGGTTTTACAAAGCATTCTCAGACTTCAATTAAGAATTCCCTCACCTTTCAATCACTGTTTATGAGAACTATCTTTACTCCAAAAATACAAAACTTTGCACATAGTTTCTTATCGATGTATTTGATTCATTAATACATTTAAAGTTTTATAGAGAACTACATTTTAGTTTTAAAAAAGGGGAACAATTTGAGTAAATTCTTAACTTTTAAAACTCTGATAATGTTTTGTGATCTCGGGGCATGTATATTTGACAACTCCCCTCCAAATTGCCAAATTGTAAGTTTGTCGCTCAAGTAGTATTAAGACAGTACAAGTCAAATTTCCACCCCTTTGTATCTGTTAATAATAAAAACTCATTTGGAAAAATAACAAATTATTTTAAGGTTTACTATTGGTTATATTTTGAACTACATGGGGGTGGGGGCACCAACATCATTTAAATGCTTAGGACCTCTGTGGGTCTAATGTCATGACACCACTGAAGTACGGTATATTGGACGATTCGAACACATAATTTAAGACATTAGAGGTTAATTAGGAACTAACTGGCGATCATAGTATAGTCTGCGATATCACGCATTGTGGAAGCAGGGGTTAAACACAAGCAAGCACCTATTAAGGGTTAACTGGTTAGGGTTACAACCTTTGTGACCATGAAATGAAACGAAATGACATTGAACGTCCTGATGTTCTTTACCAAGCTTGCTGTTGAAGATGGACATGTTCTACGAATTGTGTTAAGAGGGAAATGGTCATCGCAATCCGACCTGCAAAATAAAAAGGAAACCACACAGGAAACTCCTGAGCCAATGTCTTTCTCATTGAACCGTCCTTGCTCCCCGTTCTTCCCATAACATTGGACATCCAACTAGTGGTTGAATTGGTGTAACACGGATAGAGCTATAACCCGGAAGTAACATAATTCCAAAACCGGATGTGGTTCCGAGCTACCCCTATACACCCAATTTCAGCCCCGGGACAGCCCTAGTGTAGCCGCCAATCCTAAACAGACAGACAAACAAACAAACAAACAAACACACGACAGTCACAAATGTTATATTGTTTTTATTTTTATTCAATCTTCAGGTATAACAACTGTATTAACGATGACAACTATCAGTAATGGTGTGAGGTCATCCCTACCCAGAATATCTTATGTAAAGGCTATAGATATCTACCTTGTCATGTGTTTTGTTTTTGTGTTCGCTGCCTTGTTAGAGTACGCCGCCGTTAATTACACCTACTGGGGAGCTCGAGCTAAACGAAAAGCTAAACGATTAAGAGAACGAGCTAATTCAGTTCGTAAAGCAAGAGATGATGGAGAAACTGTGGTAAGATAATTTTTATCAAATGATATTTTCGCCATACGTGTATTTGTTTTATTTTTATATTTCGCTTACATTTCAATCGTGTGCTGTTGGTACTCACAATAAAAAAAATATCATTTGAAGGCTTGGTGCGTTATTTGCACGCTAAATATGTACTTTATTTGATTATTGAATATTTAATTAAGAAACAAAACCAAGCTCCCGACTTGGGTCGAGTCGAATTTAAACTGGGACCACAAGGATTTTCTCCGCTACCAATAAAAGTTTTGTGGCGTCTTCTTAGGTTTGACCAGCATAAATGAGTGAAGTTTCAATTTATCATAACTTTGTAAATATTGAACGGAATTGAACCTTGTTTGGACTGAAATTCGTTTTATACTGTCAAATTAGTCGAGTTTGTACTATAAGAATTCCATTTCATTAATCATGTCGGCGCTAAACCACATTTCATTTCTAAATGACGTGAACCGAGCCTTTAAAGTAGTATCATTACAAAGTCACCCATTTAAGTACGAGTTGTAGTTTTTACCCCGGGCCCGGGGTCTAATAGCTGGTCGCGTTCAGTCCCTCTTCTTTCTCTTCTTGCGAACAGTTAGGCTATAGTACCACCAGATTCAGCTGTCCATGACCAGAAACACCCGTCCATGATTGGAATCAACTGTTTATGACCAAAACCAGTCATTCACGACCGCAATTTTAAAAAGATCGCTCGAAACCACGGAGTTGTCTAGACGTTCTCTCCCTTCTTCCCTTCTTCCCTTCTCTTCTTGCGAATAGTTCGGTTGTCACCGTAATCAATCGTCCATGGCTGACGAACCTTTTATAAGGATATCTTATGGAAATTGATTAAAAGTAATCAATCTAACTAGTGTAGTAATACCGACAAATTAACAGTTTTATATGGTTACATTACAAAATACAATCCGACAAACTGGTTTTATATCGTGGGCTTACAATAAATTGTTAATTGTAATTCTAGAGTAAATCTATTAACTCAAGATGGTCTAGTTCAATATTACCATACCGGAACCATGGCCTTGATCAATACACTATACAATGCATACCAATACCACAAGCTTACTTCTCGACTATCGAATCCCCGAATCGAGAAATATATACTAAATAGAACGGTTGGAACTTACTTCCAGAGTACCACCAATATCTCCTATTAACAGCCTGTCATTACCTGGTATATAGAAAAAAAAGGAGTCAAAAATCGATTCCGGATCGAAGATTTCTTTTCTTATTAAGCGATGTCCTCATAATTTCTCATTACGCATTGGGTCTTCTGTCTGGTCCATGACAATGGGAAGAGCTTGCGATAATAGACGAGGTAGGAGGAAGGTTCAACGTATGATATTTACTCTACCCACTCGGCATATCGAGTACGTTTTCTACGGTTGGAAATCAATCGGGATCTGAAAAGCGTGATATATTGTCCACCGTCGCCATTGTTTAAAAGTAGGGGGAAGTAACTGTTTCGATTACTTGATTTTAATGAACTTAAAATTGCACTTTCTATTCTGTAGAGTGTCTTCTTATCCTTCTTCAAATAATATAGTGTGTCGTGTCCCAAACACGGGCGTGTGTTACATATATCATGATCGTTATCCATTTGGAACACAATTTTGCAATCACGATGTATTTCGAGACGTTTGGGGGGGGGGGGGGGGGGGGTCTGTAGATTTATGAAAATGGTCCACGTTTATTTGGCGGTTAATCTTGCTTACTTGATTTAAAGAACGTGGTTCCCGTGTGGTTCTCACGCCAGTTTACCTTGGCAGAGTTGTCCACTCCTAGATATTAAATAAATATATTTGTCACAAAGAGATCGCGCGTTCGCATGGTTTTCTTGTGTGCTATTACAAAAAAAAACATTTGACAAGGGTCTTTACATTCACGATTGATATTCGGTTCAACTCATCCACGTTCCTTAACAGGAATCTAGATGCTGATTAACTCGGTCTACTTGCTGTCAAACCAGTAATGTCATTCCTTGTGGCTGATAACTCAGCACAGTTATACATAGCTAGTGACTTTAATCTGCAAAACGTTTTTGCACAATCCCCTGACGATATTTTTTTATTCTAGCGAACAGGAACGTTATATACTTAAGCGAAATTAGGCAAGGAACCGGCATGTCAACTGATGTGTCGAAGGTACTTGGATTGTCGGAGCCTTATTCCCTTTCAAAAAAACGTAGCCCCTATACGAAAAACAACTAAATGAGTAGATCTCGAGAAACTTTCTCTTTCAAAAAATAGTCCAACACTCCCTTGATTTAATATCAGAGAATAATGTGTTTAAATAAAACCTTCACCGAACAATAAAGGTATTGTATATCATATATCAAAAGAGAAGACAACCAATGCATAGAGAATCTCCTACCAGTCTTTTTTGATATCAAAACAGACCAGTAGGAAATTTTATTTATCACCCAATCCCTTCTTACATGCAGAAATAAATAAATATAAATTCTTTGCTATAGATTTCAAGTTCAAGTTCATATCGCTCAGTAGATTATGTAATTTATCATACACGCGATATCTACTGTAGAATGTATTATTGGGTGAAAAACAACATTATTCCATTCTCAGTATAATATACATAATGTAATATACTTTAGATTAGGAGTGGACAGTTCTCGCTATAGCAATTTAAAAATCGATGATGAAAACGGAATATGTTAAACATTTCAGTCAAATTACATTATTCTGAGCGAATTTGCTGCCGTTGTGACGATAATATACAAATGTTTGAAAGCCGATTGTGTTTCAATCCATTCAAAATCACGATCATTCTATGTGCTAGAGTGTTAATTATGGGCTTATCGTGTATGTGGGAATACATATTTAATTAATAAACAGAAGCGAAAATAATGATCTATACAATAAACAGATTTAACTCTTACATGATGCATCTATAAAGAGGGCATTTCTTACAGTTAACTTTGGAATAATACTAAACTTGGGCTGTCTGTCTACACTTAGCCCCGCTTTAGAACATACACTTAACTAGTTGACCGTCATTGTAGGCCTAAATCGGCGATTTTAGTCCAAACCCCTAAGTATACTTCGAAAATTTTGTTAAGTAGTTGTTTTAAATCTGCTTCCATTTAATAAAATTGAAAAAGGTTTATTTAGTCTTTTTTTGCATGACATATGTGTATCGGAGTAGAACCTCATTACAAAACAGTATAATATTTTCGAGAGATGGCGGCTATATAGGGGAGGGATGTATTCTCGAAGTGTGAAGTAGATGGATCTCTGTGTGCAGAATGCTAAAAATATTTTGAATTTAAAATACAATCCACATAGATCTATATATTTAAATTCGTATTATTTACAAAATCAATCAAGGTGATATTGGTCAGTGAGAGTTTGCCACACGAAATTATCTCTAAATTGTGTTGAATATGGTTATATTAGACGGGTCGGTAATCAAGATATTAATCTATTCAACTTTATAGATTCTTAGAGTTTAAAAACCCATTGACAAACATAAAAACTATTACGACGTGTCTGAATATGTTCTACTAAAGATTCTCGATATTTTGATACACATCTTGACGCGATGAAATGAGTTTATTAAGTTTCCTTAATCGAATCTAAATCTATATTTGATCAGGTAATGTTTGATTAGAGAATAAGAGTTTAATGTTGCGCTACTCACTCATGATATTCCCATTCACTGTCGTCTCTTAAAACGATAAACTGAAGATTTGTATACAAACTCGTCTCATCTTGTCAAATGCGTTCGAGGTGGGGTTTTTTTTGTAAACTTGATATCGAATTGACTTCATCTGAAACACTCCCTTCTTGGCCGTCTCAAATAACCCATCAAGTATGATGCAGTGTCCTTGGTTTATTCTTGAGATGTCGAAATAAGAATGTTAAATCAATGTTTTATAAGAAGATTGGCGTCTTAGTTAAACGTGAAATGAACCGTTTTGGTTTGACAAAAATTGTTTAGTTAGACTCGCTTAACTTTTAATTTTTACGGCTCGAACATTATCAAGTTTATTTGGCAGAACATTAAGCGAGTGAGCTGGCATTGTGTCCTGATAGAACTTAAGTCTAAAAGGTTTATCAAATATAAAGACGGTAAGATTAAACCACATTCATGCTAAAAAAAATCTCAGTCTGAGTTGTCTACGTCAGTTTCAAAAGGTTAAGTCAACAAATAATCAGTTATCCGAATGCGATTTAAAAAAAATAATCTTGGATTTGGAGACGGATGAGTTTTCTACCTCTTGAAAGCGACTTTGATTATACTCAACAGACAAAACTATCGTGCCAGGTTCAGCGTTCTGTAATAAATGGCAATGTCGTATTACTGTACTGTCCAGACAGCACTAAAAGAAAAGCCTTTCTTTTTTGAACTGTTAGTGGTGTGAATATTTTCAGAATTAACAACAATGGTTTAAATGGTTCGCAAAGCGATTACACTTGTTAAGCCTTGGTACCGGTACTCTCGTCTCTTAAGGGGTGATAATTGCTCTTTTTACATAAAAATGTCTAAATTAAAGTGGAGTTTGAATCGGTACCTTGAAGAAATAAGCTTTGTATGGTATTATTTTCTCAAGTGTAATGCCCCACTAATTCCGGATACATTAATCTGTAACAAGTCTGGACATGGTTTCGATCCCTGGCCTTTTTTAGACAAAGAGTATGGTTGTATCTCATTGGTTTTCACTGGGTCCTCCAAAGTTTTTCCCATGGCTAAATAGCCCTACTCGAAAACGAATTATTGAAATAAAATTGAAGCATTTATGTTTTATTGGGGGGGGGGGGGGGGGGCAGATAACTGAATTGATCTTATTTGTCAACAGAACCGTCTTATAGAAAAATATCAGACACCGGCCAGATGAATATTGTAGACTTGGAAATAGTTTTGGCTCTAACGCATAGTAGTACCCGAAACGCTCAAAGTAACCCGAATGGTTAAACATCTGGTTCCTGTATAATTAAATTACGTTATTTATTTTCTTGTATATTTGTAGCAAAACAACGCCTATGATACGATGGAAATGCGAGAAGTGCGCATGTCACCAATGCTGGGTATACGAAATAGTCAAAGTTTTAACATGGAGTTAGACGAAGGAAACCCAGAACCCCCTAATATCAGAATGGCGCCTGTGTTACCTAGGACATACGTTTCCCATGGTTACCTGCCTAGTAATATGTTGCGGCGTAGAAATAGCAATGGGATACCTAAGCGTAAAAAACTTTTCTCAAATTTTAAGCAAAAAGCAAAATCTATTCGAGTGAAAATCCCGCGTGTGCAGGACGTCAACACTATTGATAAATATGCTAGACTGGTTTTCCCACTTTTATTTTTACTTTTTAATGGTGCCTATTGGGCGGTATATCTCATGCAGTCATAGGATATTGTTGTTGTTGATATAGATTGTTGTCAGCGTGAGAACAACCGGAAGGACCAACTTGTTAAGATGGCTGTTAGTGACGTGTAAAACACAGTTATATCATTGGGAACAACATGGCGTCGATGATGATAACATTTTACATCTCTGATTCAAGTGAAGACAATAATGGCAACTAATATATTATACAATGTATGACATTGCGAGATCCTTTCAAGATTGAACCGATCGAACCACAAACTTGTGTTTTGGTCGTATCAGACGTTGCTATAGTATCCGGGCTACGCTACAACAGTTAGTGTCGTCATATAACCAGTAATCGGATGTTGTATCGATAGTGTAAAATGATAGTGAAAGAAGCCTAAGTGCAGAATCGTGACCTACTGTCTCATAAAACTCACACGATTGATTACAAGATGTTGTTACCACGGTGACTGTGTGTTGTTACTATGGTTACAGTGCTGTATTACCATGGTTACAGTGTGTTGTTACCGTGGTTACAGTATGTTGTTACTAAGGTTACAGTGTGTTGCTATCATGGGGACAATGCCTCGTTATCAAGGAGACAATATTTTGTGACTATGGAAACAATGTGTTGTTGCCAATGTGCTATACTAGGTCATCATTTATACATCAGTGCTACCATACCGACAGTACATTGCAGTAAAAATGACACCACGGTTTGATCGCAGTGACAATAGCAGTTATCAATAGATCGTGATGATAAGGGGTTACCAAGGCAACAGTGATTAGTATATTGTTACTATGACAATTGATAATTATTCAATTTTCTATGTCATTGTATTTTATCTATTTCTCTGAGTAAAATTCCAGACTTATCAATTAGAAAATGAAAGTAGAACAGTCCCTTCCGGACATTAGATATCTTTTAATAATTATAATGGGTAGATTATTTTTGCTATTATTAAGGTGTATAATAATTATAATATAATGTCAAATGTATATTTTACTTTTAAAATCATGTTTCTATTAAAATAATCAACCGGACATTAAAGTTATTGAAGGCGAAGGGGTACGGGGTGGAAAAGGGACTCACATTTTCCTCTTGGCTTTTGATTGCAATACCAATTCTCAAACGTAACCTTACACTATTAAAGCCCCAATAACACTCTTGTTGTTACTGAAAAATATGTCCCAATCTTTATTCTGGTCAACAAATTGTACTATTTTACAATATTCCAATTAATAAATAATACAAATTTCATCTTAACACACCTAATTTTAAAAATTGAAATTTTTTAACTACATGCCGTTACATGGTTTGAAAACACTTACGTAAGCACTTTCAAATGCAACCTGGATTTAAACATATTTTCAAACCCTCTGGACAAGTAGGATAGATTGTAATGGATAATTTACACAACAGGTAGGACACTTAAACATCTAGTAGTTAGAATAAGGCTAATTTATTTTTTCAGAACCCGTCAAGCCAGCAAGAGTGTTATTGTCCCTTTAATATATATTTGAAATTATCTAAATATTGTTGTAATCGTTTGTTTTATGCAATTATTTAAAATGAACTTGTAAAATAGGCCGAAAGTATGGCTGTACACCATGCCGAGAACGCCTGCTGTGCGACTATTTGCGTTTTGAATGTCGCATAAGCCAAATGGATTTTTAGCATATTTAATGCTTTTTTTTTCAATTTTGTTTATAATTCCACACCACTTCGGATGGAATGGCACCACTTTACGGTTAAGTGTTTTAGAGATTACTTGACGGATTTTACATTCAAGGTGTCGATTGAATTTGTACAGGAAGTGACATAGATAGTACTTCCTGAAAATTTAAAAGATAACCGTACTCTCTGTCAAATCGTCTGACGTCTTTAAAACAATTTAGATTTTGAAAAATCAAATTTTACTCTACGAGGAACAATATTTTTTTGTTCTTTAGAAGACAACTATTTTTGTTTTGTTTTAAATTTTTTTAAATTCACTATAATTTTAACCTTTGTGTCGGAAGAACTAAAATTTCAAATTGTGTGACCTTGCAATATTGTTTTCTTTGCGTGGAGACTTTCTAAAAAATACATATATCCGGATATATGGACTACATGTAGGATACAGTGAATACAATTAGGTAAAATGTTTTCATAGGTTGTTGTTCTTGGTAACTTTTTAGTGTCTTGCAAACAAAATACGTTATCTACATTGTGTTCGGATGTGGACGTGCAGTGTGTTTCGTCGCATGGAAACCTATCGCTAGCTACTACTTGAGTTTGGGCATGTGACTCGTTGTCCTGGAAACTTATCGTCCGTTACATGTAATGCTCGGATGTGGGTGTGTGTTTCCTTGCCTGGAAACTTATCGTTTATATTGGGGTAAGCTCCTCTGGACAACAACATGGCAACTAGATTTTTTTATCTGACGGCCATATTTGTTTTACATGTAAATATTGAAGTCGTTATCCTTTCGTTTTCGATGTATTGTGAATGAAGATTAAGGGTGGAATCTGCCTGAAATATTTCTCATTAAATTTAGATCTAGCTTTTACCAATTTAGGACAAGTTCGCCTTGATGCGGGTTAGTATTGTCTATTGTAGCCATTATTTAAACCGATCATTCGATCAAAGCGACTGTACATAACAGCCCAGAAAATGTTAACGTTTTGAGTTATATTCGTGCACTGGAAGGTCATAATATGTACCCTTTTCTTTTCTTTTATTGTAGTTAATTTCATCATTATATAACATATCAAAATACAAAATCAATAGCAGCACTTATTTTCTTGTAAATCTAAACTGGTCATTATGAAGTAGTATTAAAAGTTCTACCAGTTGGTTTCCTATAGCGAACAAACAAACAAACAAAATGTGTCTCTTTTATTTGATTGTATTCCATATAAATAGTCTTTGTGTTTCTAATCAGGGCCGTCTAGTCTTTCGGGAGGAACGAGGTCCCGTGTACAAATTTGCATGCACGTTAAATATCTCTTGAAATTCGATATAAGAATAAACCACTGCCCGGGCATAATTCTCTGCATCACATGTGTCCGCCTTAATTAGCCCCATTGGTGCAGAACAGAAGTCCGTCAAATCCCATTTCATTTCATTTTAAACTCTTATGCTTGAGTGGCCCCGTGCAAATGCTCAATGCTCCATGCCACCTTTAAGGCTTATCTTCTATAAAACTTTAAAATTTTCTGTTTTAATTAGTTCTCACTGAAATAAAAAAATTGTACTGGGAGTGGATAATTCCGCTGGGAGACATGTTTAGAAGTTCCATCATTGTATAGACTGCATGCGTCCATTAAAAAGTCTGTATGACCAGGTAACGTTAGATTGATGTACATAAACTTTTAATATAAACAATGCTTATCTTTATGTATATTATGTGTATATATTTATAAATATTGTATATACCATGTGATTATGTTAAGCCAATGTTTAATTCAATCCAATTTTTTATTGATTAAGTGGGGTTTAGTCAGACGATGAGATCCTTAGGATTTGACTGAAAGATAAATCTCAAGACTGTTTACACTGTACCGTCAGACACAAACGTCATTATTATTAACAATGACGTCACGGTGACCACCATGGCTGATCTAATCTAATCGTGGATGTTTTGATTTCCTGTAATTTGATTGGTTATTAAAAGTGGAATGAAATCCAACTTCGGCTTCGTCGGATGACCCAAAGGACAAATTGCATAGTCTCAACCCCTCTTTAGGTTTTTTATTTACTAAAATGCTTTATATGAATACATAAATTAGATAATATGGTTGCTTACCATTATGTTTTGACTACTGCGTTGTATGTTAAATCTAGTTTTGAAGTTCTAGACTAATGTCGTTAAGCTTGGACTTTTTCAAACTAATGTAGCTCTGTTAAACAAGTGCACTGCGTCTAAGAAAAAGTTATGACATAAATAATATTATATTTTGGACTATTTGTTTGTAGGTGAGATATAGTTTGAATTATATGTAATAATAATAATATTCTAAGGATACACCAATTTGATTTTCTGTTGTTCGGGATCACCTGTTAAAATTTAATTTCTTCGGGGAAAAAAAACTAAAACTAAATTAAAAACAAGCGTTAGTGGGTTGCACTGTTTAAAAGCTTCTAGTTCCCAATTTTTAGATTTAAATAAAACATCTTTTGCGTGCTTCGAGTGACATTTTATTTAACAAGAACCCGAAAAACAGAAAATAAAATAATGGTGGCCTAATTTTTTGCTGCCTTGTGGTCGAGTTAATTATAACATTAATTATATACTGACGTGCATCAGAACAAAAGACTGAGAGACGACTGTATCAAAAAGCAAAGCATCAAACTGAATCAGAAATGAAATGAGGTTTAACATCCAGGTTCCGGTTTCAGAAAACATTCTCAGACTTAAGAATTGACTCAAAATTATTCGCCTTATTTTAACTAAAATTTAGCCCCTTTTAAAAAAATTGTTGTATCAAATACATCAATAAGAAGCTATGTGTTTCTGGATGAAAGATATTTCTCATAAAAAGTGATTGAAAGTTGAGTAAATTCTTAACTTCAGTCTGAGAATGCTTTGTGAAACCGGTACCTGTTCTTTGCCATCTGCATGTAGGTAATGTTATCGGTCATACGCCCTATAGTGTGCTATGAGAAAATATCCAACTGCTTTCCTACAAAGCCCGCGTTTTGCACCATTAAACAGGAACACCAGACTGTAAAATCCAGTGGAAAACTTTCTCCGCTAACATCTGGGATCGGTCTGCTTTACGAGCAAGCACCACAGTCACTGGCCTTCGTTCGTTCGCGAAGCTTAACGTCCATTTCCCCGATAAACTAAGCATCTGAACTAGAACAGGTTTCAAGTCATCGGTTGCGACGTTAATGTTTAACCGTCCCCGTATTTTAGTGTAACTTATTTGGTGTCTGGTCTTGCGTACGTCAGTATGATAATTCTGTATATAGATATATATACATAAAGATTGTACAGTTTTATTACTATACACCATGATCACCCATATACTATATATATATATATAAATATATCTACTCCTCTTCATGTACATTATCATTATAATATTAATAAAGATTTTATATCTGTATTGAATTTACTCTCTTTATTTTACTTGTGTGTGTACTTATTTACTGGGATGACGGTCGATCAATGGCTATTGGAAAACTTTAAAGACGCATTATATAAGATTTAGATAAAAAGCTGGTCGTTCTTGCTATAATAGTTCCAAAAAAGACAATGAAAAATAGATATATTGCAAGGTTCAGTTAATTACTTTATGGCTGTTTGAAATCTTGTAGCGTTGCAGCGTTAATTGACATCGTCTCGATTATGCATTTAATTCCTTAAATTTGTCAATCTCGAGAGTGTTCAAATCCATTTAAATACCGGCCATCCGATGCTCTAGGGAGTTGATTATATAGGCTTGACATGTGAATAGACAATAAAGCCAAAATGAAGACACAGATATATTTAAATGTTACACAATGCATCTTTAAATGTTAAATAATCAGTAACATGGTTAAACTTGTGGAAAATTTGATATTTTCCGAAAAATGGAAATGACCTACAGCGTCTTTAAGGTTCCACTTAACCATCCAATTTACTGGTGAAATGAGGTGAATGACTGATCTAGATCTAGAATCTAGAAGAAAACATGTTTTCGGTTTCTTTCCACTGTTAAAGATGTCTTCGGGCGTCCAATGTAATATAATAAAGTACTTACGGCTTCTGCTTCCAATATACATCGAACATTAGTCTAGACACAATATCAGCCATTGCGTTAACTTGATGTTCGCTAGCTAAAATAAGACTTCTTGCCAATCTAATTAAAATATAGATCTATTTTTTGTTTCGTTTTTTTATACTACCGATGGCCTACACCACATATAGATATAGCAGCATTCGGCAAACCTCGACATCTAATCTCGGCTGTATGACCATTTCCGCCATATTCGAACCATTTTAAGGGGTTTCGAGTGGAAAATGGCCGCCCCATGGAGATTTCTGTTGAGAGTGTATTATATCAACAAAGTCATGTTTGGCATTAGGTTTTGGGAATTACAAGGGAATTTTATCAAATCAGCAGCCTTGAGACAATAAACCGGTAGCCGCATCGCAAATGTATTGGCGTAGGTACATATCACTTACTGTCATACATCCGAGAGTAGATGTAGGGTATCGGAATCTGTCGAGATTTGCCGAGTGGATATAACAAGTTATAGCGGGAGCTCACGTTAGACGTCAGGTATCAAGCAGGTGACATTTGACCCGGTAACGGCAGTCATCGGGTTAATTAGCGACCGCTATGCTTTTTAAAATCTGCTTTTGTTTTGTTTTGATTTCTATCCGCTGGTGTTAGAATAGACGTCGTTGGCTGGCAATGTCTACCCACGGTTCCGCGAATGAACAGGTTAACGGTCGATTCGACATACCATTTGATTGGCTGACCCCTCATTTCCAGCAGAACACGAGTTAAATAAAAAGTCTTCCAAATCCAAGAGTAGTAAAGACAAGTAAAAACAAAATTTTGAACTATAAAAAACGAAACGAAACTAGATTTGTGTTTTAATCAGATTGGACTTCTTGCGCAAGTTCAAATAGGATCAAAACGCACAATTGTCAACACATATCATTACAGTTTGGTAATTCTATAACATATAGTGAAGACTGGACAACTGCAAGCAGCCATGACACCTGCCAGTTAAAATTTCGCGTGGCATTTGGGTTTCATCATAACATATAATTGTGCGGTAAGGCTTTTCCCTTTTTTTTTAATCGGAATTGATTTATTATATGTTAGGCTATGTGCAGTACTGTTTTGGGTCAGTCTATGTGTAAATATATGGAGCTATAGATCACTAACCTTTTTGTAGTGATTTGAAATCTGTAGGATGAACCACTATTGTGGCTGGAGTAAGGCGGAAGACGTCAGTAGTAAAACCATTTCTAGATGTTCGCGGTTACAATTCACTTAATGGATTATAATGGAAACTATTGTCCAAAAGCATCGGGCTCTCTCATGTAGTCTTCCTATTTTAAATAAAATGTACATGGATCTCTGTATAACCATTAAAACAATTTGAATCCATAAAACTATTCCTGGATTAACTACTGATCCGGTTTTCCGTATAGTGTAAAATAATGCAACTGAACCAAGGCGCACAGAACAGATGCATCGGGGTCAGTGTCAGATTTACAGTTATACGTTTGGCGGGTTGCAGCCTATGGTCTTAAAAGGGTGAGGTGGGGTTATGGGGCTCTGTCATGACGCTGTCATGAGTCTGTAGTGTATAACGTACACACTGCAGCCTTAAACATCTGCCGTCATATTCGTTACCGAAGGGGAATTGTTGGGGAACATGCCACGAGTCTGCCCTGTACGCACTACAGTCTTAAACATATATCATCACATTCGTTACCGAGGGAATTGGTAGAACCCTGCCACGAGTCTTGAACCCACTGCTGTCTAATTCTAATAATAATAAAAATAATAACGAGTTTTGGTATAGCGCAGCTTATCAATACAAATGCTCATCATATTTGTGAGCAAAGGGGAATTGGAAGGGCCTTAAACGTGAAATAGACCAGGGCACATCGCCATCTGAAACCCGTCATGTCCACAATACATGCATAATATATATTGAGAATCAAATAAATGAAATGAAATGGTGTTTAACGTCCTACTGTTCTTACTCCTAACCTGAGCTAATGAAGACGGGCATACGCCATACAGTGTGCTATTAGGGAAATTTTGCCCGGGCAGCGGCGCTACGGCCTACTCTTATATCGAATTCCAACTGCCAATGGCTATTTTGCGTGAGAGCCAATGTGTACACGGGACCTCGGTTTTTCGCCCCATCCGAACGACTAGACAGCTGTCCTTGTCAGGCCCTCCGTACTGCAGCACTGGTAAGGGGAACCACACCGGATGAGAATTAAACAAAAACGGAATGTTAAGAATTGGTGTAAATATAAATTGTGTTTAATATCATGTCCATTCAGCAAATTTTCATTAAGATACACGCTAACAGGTATATACGGGCGGGACTGTGTTTCGTCCCAAAACAGCAAGTAGGAGTTTAGCTTGTCAGCCCCCATGTCCGACACCACTGACAAGTCTTAGCCAGGCGGGAAACGCTTGAGGATATTCCACTTAGTGAGCTAGCATCACAGTCTTCTTCGTACACCTTGTAATTAAGTTTGTATAGTCAAGGTTTTACGTTGAGTATTAATTGTAGAATCGATGTCATTGTGTGCATAGCATGGGATACAGAATTAATCATAAGAAAACAACACTGAAATCCGACTAAATTATGATTTTTTCTAATATTACACCAAGTAAATCATACTTCCTATCAGTGCACTATAAACAAACTGGCAGTTCCCATCACGACACAAAGTCTCATTTTATTATTAAACGGAATTGTGTAGTGCCGCTAACTTAATATCAGGAACCAGATTCTGAATCGTTATCTTTTCCTCATTAATAAGTTGAGTCGGAGAGTCTTTTATTTCCTTGCATAGGTTTATTTTAAATTTAACTCTCTGAAAAACTACAAATTCTTCTCCACAAAGTCCCCCCATATACACATAAAGTTCGATAACAAATGAAAAATAAACACAAGTTGGGGACCAGGGGTTATAAAAATTGGTACTCGGGGTGACATTTGGTATCAGATGTTCTAAAAGGGTAATTGATGTGGTAATATTTCACACCGAGATAATAAAACCACATTTAGATTTCCGCAAATCAATCATGTACCGGAGACGATGTTTCTAATGCATTGTTGGTTCACGGTTCTACTGCAGATTTTATACAAACATTCAACTGTCTTTTACCAACACCAGACATCAAATTCAACACGAGCAAATGTTTATTTTTAGTATTCGTTTAGATCAAATGATGTTATTCGAGTCTTAATGTCGGCTTATTTCAGATTGTTGTTTAAAGAACTGGAAGGGATATATGTACACGTTATTAAAGTTCATATCCTGCAAATCCTACAATATTAGTTTTACAAATGTATTCTTGGTTGTAGATTAATAGAAGAAAAATACTAATTGCGTGTCACCGTACAAAAAACCTGAAAATAATGTCCGTCTTGGATAGAATTCGATATGAATTTATTACTCAAGCGGGGGTTGCGTGACCGAATGGAATCGAAATGCAATGGGGTTTAAAGAGACAATAACACTCTTGCTGGCTTGACAGGTCCAGAATTTTTTTTTAGCCTTATTCTAACTACAAGATGTTTAAGTGTCCTACCTGTTGTGTAAATTATCCATTACAACCTATCTTACTTGTCCAGAGGGTTCGAAAATACGTTTAAAACCAAGTTGCATTTTAAAGTGCTTACGTAAGGCTTTTGAAACCATGTTACGGCATGTAGTTGAATTTTTCAATTTTTAAAATTAGGTGTGTTAAGAATATTAAGATGAAATTTGTATCATTTTTTAATTGAAATATTGTAAAATAGTACAAATTGTTGACCGGAATAAAGATTGGAACATATTATTCAGTTACAACAAGAGTGGTATTGGGGCTTTAATATTCAACTTTTCTGCACCGACTGGGCTTATGACGAAGGGGTGGACAAATTAATGGTTTAAGGCGTGCACATGAGATGCTAAGGGCTGTCACCGAGTCAAGAGGCGTGGTTTGTTTTCCCCGCTTGTTAGATAAAGAGAGAGAAATAGGGTTTAACGTCCACTCGATACAAACTAGGTCATTTCGGCCAGAATGGTAAGCACGTGCGCGCTGTATCATAAAGCCTGTCATTGAGTCAACTGGCGTCGTTTTGGATCCACGGTTGCAAGTGACAAGGAGTAGGGTTGCTTGTCCAACCTCGTGAAATAAAATTAAACCAAACGTTAGTTCCGAAATGACCTAGGGTGTGTCGAGCGGACGTTAAAGAAAGCACATATCTCTCTCTTTCCTCTCTCTCCCCCTCTCTCTCTCCACCCCTTGTCATGTCCTCCGTCAAAAAGAGATATGCGTGTACAAACTGACATACATGTTTTACTAGTGTGAATCAGACAATTGACAAACAAGTTCACATCACAATTTAAACCCTTGATCTGTCTTGACAGCTATCTTACGACACTATCAAAAAAATCATTTAAGCGAAACCCCAGGAGAGAAATGGAATGATCAATAAAATGGAGAACTCATCATTTTACAACTATTATAGTTAATTTGTGTAAGACTTCTTCAATTATTATAAAAAAAGATCCGTCTAGTCGATTAATCACCTGACAATAACAATTCAATCGTTTTGATTCCAGATCTCGATTGGCGTCTATGTCAATTTTTGCGAACACACCATTTCTTCGCCTAGGATTCATACAAAGCAGTTTAAATTGCAAAATTAAAATGGTACCAATGACTTGGTTTATGGTATGTCGGGGTCACGGTGGCTAAGTAGGTAAGACGTTGGCTAGCTAGCCTGGAGGTCGGGTGTTCGATCCCTGCATTGGCCGAGAAAGTTCATCCAGAGTTTGCGACGTAGTTCCTCCTTGTCTAATTATAATACTATGGGGTCTATTTACTGTAGATGTTACCTAAGTACTGTAGAGGTGTTCTCTTTAATGTCTTGTTGTCGTTAGCTATTACCACTGAAGAGAACACCTTGTATTGGTAATCCCATGTATTAGCATCTTGGTACCCATATAAGTTCACCGTGTTGAAATCTAGGGTAAAAGAAGTTCCTGCTTACACATCTGGTGGACCTTCCAAGAAGCTATTATCTATTGAGAACGAGGAACCTGCAAAGTTAATCCAGCTTACCAAAGTTTTGAAACCATTGATGCTGTAGTGCTATTACGATCACAAAGCAACACAACAATTAAAGAAGTCATATAAAACTACAGGACCAGAACATTGGGACATTGATGTAGGTCTACGCGTACGATCCCGTGACAGTTGGAATTCAAAATACGAAAAGGCCGTTGCACCACTGTCCGGGCAAAACGCCCCTAACAGCACACTACATGCCGTATGTCCATCTTAATTCGCTGGTTGATGCAGAAGACTGGAACTCTTAACCCTATTTCATATCATATTATTATGTTCGTGAACATTAGCATTTGTCTTCTTTAACAGCAAAATACCCACTTTAATATCCCGATTTTCGTTCCTTTAATAAAAATTATTTTTTAGTCGACCTTTGTTATTTAATTCTTTTGTCTCGAAGACTCGGTGCTCGCGGGTCGTCTACTGTCCGCCTTGGGGTTGTTCCATCATTTAGAACTTCAGAAGTAGCTATATACAATTTAATGGATATTATTTGATATACGCGGTTATTAGAATGAAAGATCGAAAATGGTACGGGATGGAATTATTATCTCTCCGTCATTCTTTGATTACCGCTTGTATTAATTGGTATCCCCGGTCGCGCAAAATTTGTTTTATTCAGTTGATAAGACCGAGACGATTAAAAACCGACGAATGATTTTAAACATTTCTTGTAGTTGCATTCGGATTACATAATTAGCATTGATTATTGTTGGTAAAGCAATTTATCTCCATTGGTCGTATTGTAAAGAAAAGTAAATCGTTGGGGGCTAAGTCCCAGGGTAGGTGTTTACTAAAGAAAATAGAGTTGTTGAGGTGGAATCACTTCTCCTCTTCTCCCTGTGGTGGTTTGTCTTCCTACTTGTACAAGCACTTGTATTCGATCCGTTTCCTTTCATTGCCATTCCAAGATTTAGATAAAGAAACAGACCAAGTGAGAGAAAAGCACCGACAATTGAACGTTGATTCGTGGCCTCGGGTACTGGGATTGACCCATTTTTAACTCTTCAATATACACATGAAACGTATCTAGGCCTTTTCCACCTAAACACTTCCATGGATTTTGTGACGAATAATAACCATAAATAGCTTTTAAAAAATGAATTGTCGCTTTTTTTAAAATTTCAGATTTAAGGTGTGACTTTATATCTCTACTGTGATGGGTCGGTGGGTTATTATTCCAATTCGCGCATCTGCTGTCGACCAATCACGATAGAGAACTTACATTCTGGGGTCTTTTACTCATTACTACTACTTTATGTACCCATTCAAATTAAACAGGGAAGATTTTTATCAAGATATACAATATTGATAATTTTTTTTAAAAAAATGTTTAAGAATTTAATTTGCAGAGGAAAAAAATGTTATTAATAGCCAATGAACTGTCCTTGATAGATGAATATTCGAAACCCGGGGCCACAAGTTTTGTGGTCCATTGCCTTGCTCAGTGCTCACTTAACCATCGGGGCTTCCTTTTCAAAAAGAGGGAAATTACCTTATCAGACAAATATAGTTATCTGGATAGGTCTTATATAGAGATGACTAATATACTAATTCCACATATAATAACATACATAGTCAAATCACGTTCTTTATATCATTAATGGTCGACCATCATCAACCCTGACTACCTTATTACTGTCCACGACTTCAGTTAGTCTCCTCTGACCAAAATAACAACCCCATAGGTCAGTTAAGCCACGAAGACCTACAAAAATAACAAAACTAACACGAACCGTCCTCACTTCATTTCTATAATTCCCTTATTGCTTTTTATTCATATCCTAATTTGGACAAAAGTGTCCGAATTGGTTTAGTAATTGGATAGATTTTACTTCCCATATTTCACTTCCTACCGTGTCATAAGGTTTGTCTGAGAAACGGAAATCTTGTTGAAGACATCACGTAGATCAACTCCCCGTCCATGTTAGAGCAATAATAAACTTTGGTTATTTTCAATTAACGAATATCTTATTTAATCAGAGATTTGATTGACTTTGATTAATTTCTATGTGTACCACATTGTATATAATCCAACTCCCGTGTATAGATAGATATAGGTCATTACATTTACCGAAAGAGGTTTTTTCTATCCGCACTGATGGCGCCAAACATCTGTTAGCTAAACCTACTGTCTTTGCATGTTTTTTATTATGACAAAGGGAGAAGATGACACAATATCTCTTCTCGCGACAGCGGTTTTATAAGTTTGTTTTAAATTGACTTTTTAATATAAAAGGACTTTTTTATTGTGTGTTAACCAATTTGAATGAGACTCTAGACATAAACGGACATCTGAATAATATAATGTTTTTACCAGCTTTCAACCCAGAAAGTGTAAATACTTTAATTAAATCAACCTGTCCATAATGTTATATATATTGTATTAGGCGTTAAATCTTTAATGAACAACAACAACAGCCAAAAGACTGTGGATAGATAGGCTGTGGCAAGGTTGGAAAAGTGAGTCGGGCGGTCTGTCGCTCCAGGTGTTAGCAAAAAAGTTCATGGTGTCGGGGGGTATGGGGGGCCTCCACCCAAATTATTTGTTTACTTAGACGGCCCGTGAGTACAGCAATTTGAAAGTGCTCCAAATTAGTGACTGCAACCAAAATCTCACACTATGACCACCTGAATTCCAGTTGAACAGTCGATTGATTAAACAAATAATGATGATGCCCTTAAAAATATCGCGCTTTAAACAACTACTGGGGATCACCTCACAGCATAGCATGAGCGAGCAGGTTAAAGCCTATGACAGAGTTGTAACAGACCTACTAAACGATCATGCAACACTTCTAACCAAAACCATCACTATACGACCCCATAAAAAATGTTACAATGATGAGATCCGTCAATAAAAAAGATTACGTCGTAATGCTGAGAAATTGATCGTCAATAAATATTCAACTCTACTCGAACAAATACCAATAACTTCATCGCAGTGGCGAAAAAAACACACTTCCAACAACAGCTGAAGGACAACAAACGGAATACAAAAGGAATCTTCAAATTACGAATAAACTTTTTCAGTCGACTCACTCATCAAACCAGTCCTCTGAAAATTAACACAGACATTTTCTGATTTCTTCGACAAAAAGGTATCTTCTATTAGAGACCAACTTGACAATGACCAACCAGGCCTAAACCAATCTGATGTCGGTGAAACATTTACTGGGCACTTGCTCAATTACTTTAAACCCGTTTCTGAAGCTAAAATAAAGATACTAGTACTTATTTTTTCTTCGTCACCCAAATCCTGCTCCTTGGATCCTATTCCCACCTGGCTACCCATGACCTGTTTAGATGATTTAATACCTGTGATTACATCGATCGTCAATACATCCCTGTCATCTGAAGTGTCACCATCCTTAAAGTCTGCATTAGTTAACCCACTTCTAAAAAAAAACACTTAAGCCTAACATTTTAAAGAATTATAGACCCGTCTCTAACTATTATTTATTTCAAAATGTTTGAAAAGGTTGTAGCTGAACAGTTTTGTCATCATCTAGTAGAAAATTGTCTGGGGGCGAAATACCAGTCAACCAACTGAAAATGTCATAGCACGGAATCCGCATTAGTACGTGTATACAAGGAATATGATGTTGTCGCCTCTATTGACAACAACAGAACCACTGCCCTAGTCATTTTTGATTAGAGCGCAGCGTTCGACACGATTGATCAGTCGGTCCTACGTAAACGTCTATCTTCCAGGCTCGGTAATAATAGTGCTGCAGTAGATTGGTTCCAGTCCTATCTTACTGGTCGGAAGCAAGAGGTTGTCATTGACAGCATAAGATCTAAGCCAAAATGTCTCGCTACGGCGTCACACAAGGATCAGTATTTGGCCCACTGCTATTTACATCCTACACCACACCAGTTGCCGACATAATGCGACGTCACGATCTTGACCACCACATGTACGCAGATAACACCAAACTTTATGTAGAGGTAGATACTGACAACAAAAACATGGCGAAACTAGAGGCGTGTATAGACGATCTTCGTAACTAGATGAAATCCAACTTCCTCAAGCTCAATGATGACAAAACGGAGGTTATCTTCTTTTCAAAAACGAAACTGTCTTTGCACATTTCTATGCTGTTTGGTGACGTACACATCGAAACTACAAACAGTGACAGTAATCTTGGAGTGCTCTTGAATAAAAATTTGAAAATGAAACGACACGTTTCTACCATCTGCAAGAAAGCGAACTGTCATCTTTATAGGATCGACAGTATCAGAGACTCTCTGGACAGAGACACCACAAAATTGCTCATCAATGCCTACGTTACATCTGCAGTAGACTACTCAAATTTACTTCTTTACGGTTTACCATCATATCTCATCCACCAACTACACTCTATTCAAAATAAAGCAGCCCGAATTATCAAAAGAACTAACATTAGAGAACACATAACTCCAATCCTTGCAGATCTACACTGGCTACCTATAAATTGCCCGAATGTTGAGTGTGTGCGTGTGTAGGAGTGTGTGTGTGTGTGGGGGGCAATCTGGAACGCCTATGCTAATGAAGATGAGAATACGGCTGGCAATGTGCTGTGATAGGACAGCGGCGTTAAAACCTATCCTTCTTCGAATGAATTCCAGCTGACGCCGGTTTTTCATTTCATCCAAAACGCTCATCGCCAGTCCAAAAGTCCTGCATCCCTGACGTGGGAAAATCCCAAAGAATTTTCTCAGTCAAGTTTTAGAACTAGTTGGCCCTAATTGTCATCCTAAGGGTTGTGATCGGGTCAAGTGGCGTGGTTGTTTTCCCCGCTTGTACCTGTCCATCCTCTTGGGGTTTTGTCCGGCACCTCTCCTTCTCCCACAAAGCGAAAGACACTCACGCGCGAACGAATTATTGAATAAAATTGATCCATATGAGGTTATTGAAAATTTTAAATGAAGTACAGATCCTTTGACATTTTTTATAATGCAAATGTCTTTGCAATCATAATTCAAATTTATTATGAGTGATATGCGTGTACAATAAAATGAATGGGGTTTAACGTCATACTGTTTTGCACTGACTGGACCAGTGAAGACTGCCATACGCCATGTAGTGTGCTATGAGGGAATTTGGTCCGGAACTCTTATATCGAATTCCAAACGGGGCCTCTGACTTACTTTACGTCCCATCCGAACGATGATAGCAAACACGCGGAAAATGGTTATTTAGAGGTTATAAGGATCCGGTGAATCTCTAACTTAGATTCAGTCGGAAAACACAAATTCTCTTAACTCATGAAAATTATAAAACAAAAGACTAGAGAGTACTTGTAGAAATATTTTATTATAATTAAATTTGTGAGAAATATAATCAATATAACGTGTAAAATTAATTATAATATGTTCAGTATAACGAGTCATTATGTATAGTATAACGCATCATATTATATATAATATGTTCAACATAATAATATGCAATTCAATGATAACAATAACACAATCATTAATATTGGGCGCGCTGCTTAAAACACTTAATTGGCCGTAAACACCGTTTTAACTTCAATTTGAATTTTATAGTGTTGTACATCATTGAGCGAGAAACAAGCCTTGAAAATACCGAGAGCTTTCTCGGTCAACAATGGAAACAACCCCGGAACGACCATTTTAGTGATCCAGCGCCTTAACTAGTCACCGAGTGGGACCTTACAATGGTTCCAATTGAAAAAATAACACAAATAAATATGCAACATTATTTAAAACTAATGTATAGAGTATTAATGGAATGTCTTAAATTTTAAACTACTGGCATATATTGTGCGATTGTTTAAACATACAATATGCAAGAGCTAAATCTGCATATTGCAGGTCTTTTTAATTATTAAAAAGACATTAATTAACTTATCCAGACCATAATCAACCCTTGATGTCATCGCTAGCTGCCGATATTTACTGGATTGGAATCCGATCTGCTGCTCAGCGCTCATTAATGATTAAATCAAACAATAGATAATCGAGACTATGTTTTTATCGTACCGACTTGAGTAATAACGATCGAGGCTAAGCCTAAATTTCCATCGCTAGAGTGGATCAATTTGACTGACATTTTCAGAAAATCCCCTATACATTATCTAGTTTTTAACTATAATTATCGTGAGAACTGCCAGCTCTTTGTCTTACATCCAATAATGTATCTTTAAAACATAACATTTATTATAGAAAAAAAAAGAAAAGACAAAAAAACAGATCATGTCAGTAACACTAATTTGTGCATGTGAAATATTGCGTCAGTCTTAAATGAGGCCATGCCAATTTTATTTTTTAATTCTTTCTGAACCCCTATTTAATTTTTTAAAAAATATATATTTCTTGGAAACATAATTTTTAAGATAATATTCATATAGGTCTCGATCTTTACTCCATATCCATTGATTGATACTGGAACAAATAATATTAATAAATATTGCAAATAACTGAAAATTAAATTGGTTTGGCCTGAGATATGTGTCAAATTTGTGACCTCATCCACAATATGATTTATTTATAACAATAACTGTAATAACACAATAATTGATGTATGTTTTATAACACAATTGATAGTATCTATAATAATAATAAGACAATTAATAAATGTTTTGTTCCTTACAAAAAAATAGAAGGTAAACATGAGTATTGCCATGCATGACTTACTATATACATGTAATTATTATATAAATTGATAGTATTATAAATATAAGTGAAATGTACAATTTGTAACAAAACATGAACATACTTGGAGTAACAACAAATCACGCCATTTCTGTTTGTCAGAGTTTAGAATAATAATAATAATAACAATTCTGAAATATTTACATACAATTTTTTATGCATTTATTTTTTGGGGTTTTATTCAAATTTAATAAGAAAGGAAAGTAACTTTAATCCCTGCCGTCGGCTGAATATAACAAGGGGGGTAACTCCATACACAAATCACGAATTTTATCAAGATGCATTTTACAAAAAAAAAGTATAAGGACTTTAAATCTCAAAAAAATTATATTCAGACAATATTATCATACAGCTGAAGTGTCCTAATCAAATGCTTTTTTCACATGGACCTTATCACCCAGCTTGATTCTGGTCTCACAGACCATATAAACACATGCCTTGCCTCTAATCAACAACCAGTCCAACCTTGTCTCACAACAGGTGGTATTTTCAACCAATCAGACAACTTCAACCAACTTTCTGGGATAATGGCAGCATTTAATGATCTTGGCCTTATTCTGAACTTTACATTGGTTGAAATTTAAATTATTATTAATTTTTTTCAACCAATCAGACAGCTTCAACCCACTTTCTAAGATAAATGGCAGCATTATGACGATCTGGGCCTTATTCTGAACATTACTGGTTGTTATTTGAGTAATTTTTTTTTTCAACCAATCAAGACAGCATCAACCCAATTTCTGGGATATATGGAAGCATTATGATGATCCAGGCTTTATTCTGAACTTGACAGATGTAGCTGGAAAACAATGAAGACAAATCTAGGCATGACTCTGGATATGTTCACTCTTTCAAGAACACCCAATGTCAATCCTCATTTGGTTCGAAAAAAATTTAAAACAGTTAACAGTTTATGTATTAAGACCTTTCTACATGTAATAGCAGAAATGTTTCTATCGCATGAGACAACAAGATGGTGTACAAGGCGATTCCAAATGATTTGATGAGTATTATATTATGACACACTGTGAGATATAAAACTGTACTTTGTATGCTGGATGTGCGTAAAAACTATAATTAAGTACGTAAAAAATATATGTTCTTTAGGCCACTTGAATTCTTGCTGACTTCTACAGGTAGTTGTTGACTACCCAAAATCAAAACAAAACAATCTGTAAAAACAAAATCATAAACAATTACACAAACAGGTCATCTAATTGGGTGATATATACATCGAAAGCTTATCAGGAGAGATTGGGGGAGGGGTTTAACGTCCACTCAACATAAACTCGGTCATTTCGGGACTAACATATGGTTTAATTTTATTTCAATAATTCGCTTAGTAGTGGGAGGAAACTGGAGGACCAGGAGAAAACCCACGAGGTTGGACCGGCAACCATACTCCTTGTCAAGTATAACTGGGGATTCAAAACCACGCCAGTGGACTCAATGACAGGCTTTATGATACAGTAGGCACATGCTAACCATTCGGCCATCAAACCCCTAGCTCATCAGGAAAGCTTGGTAATTTTTTTGAATAATGCAAGTAGTTATGTCAACATAGCCTTTTCATGTATAACAAATTCCCAAATATCAAAGATAAATTCCCCAGGTAAATATCAACGTTAGCTATTTCTGCCGTTCTCCGTAAATAAAATATCTGTGACATCATTTTAGTCCTTCTGCTCATATTCTTATCTATATTTCTATGAGCAGGAGGACTAGAATGACATCACAGCTATTTTATTCACAGAAAGTTACAACTACTCACAGAGAACGCAGAAATTGTGAAAGTTAAAATTTACCTTTGGCAGGTAACATTGACATTCAAGATGCCATGTGGTAAGTTTTTCGCCGACAGAAGTGCTACGGCCTACTCAAAATCCAATTGTTTTTGTCTCATCCAAATGACTAGACAACTGTCCCACTGACAAGGGGAACCAACCCATAAAAACCTGAAGAACTTTCTCAACCAACACAAGGAGCCAACCCAAGACGTCCAGGCTAGCGAACTTGCATCTTACTCACTGAGCAACCACGGTTTCCTAGAGTTCCATATTGTTGGCACTACCAGATGACTTACCTCAGTACAAATTATCTAATCTCTTTATGATCATAATTCTTCATTTACATCCTCAAAAGTTAATTCTATTGCAAAATTCTCCTTGAAAATCTTCTGTACTTTCTTCTTGTGTGGGTTATCAATCTCATCTCGAGGTAGAATTAATCTAAATATACAAATATACTAAGTATTATACACTGTGAAAATCTAATTACAATACACAGTAAAAAATAACAATTATCAGATGATCTTTGTTTCAAAACATCACTTCAATTGTTAAAAGAACAAACACTTGTTTTAGTATCATGTTGAATTGAGTATTTGAAAAGTGCTTTTTTGAGTATTTTAATTACGTTTTATTGGAGTACTTGACTTGTGTTTTATTGAGTAATTGAATATTGTTTTATTGAGTACATGTATTTGAATCGTGTTTGATTTAGTATTCGAATCCTGTGTTATTAAGAATTTGAAACATGCTTTATTTTAATTTATTTTAAAAGTATTTAAAGGTTTTATTGAGTATTTAAATAAGGTTTTATTGAGTATCAAAATTGTGCTTCATTCGAATTGTGTTTTATAGAGTATTCGGATAGTGTTTTATGAAGTATTTAGATAGTGTTTGATTGATTATTTAAATAATATTTTATTGATATTTAAAATGTGTTTTATCAAATATTCGAATTGTGTTTTGTTGGGTATTTGGATTGTGTTTTGTAGACTATTTGGTTTGTGTTGACTATTTGGTTTGTGTTGACTATTTGGTTTGTGTTTTGTTGACTATTTGGTTTGAGTTTTGTTGACTATTTGGATTGTGTTTTCAAATCATGTCTATTGAGTACTTGAGCCATGTTTGATTGGGAACATCTCACTGTGCCCCCTGCTATTGTTCTCATGGGGGGATTAATCAAGCTAGGGGATTATCGAATACAATGGTGTTAAAGGTATAGTCTATTTTTAAAAACTACTAGCATTAAACTAATTTACAACTTTATTCACAATGAAAGTAACAACAAATAATGTAACAACAAAAACATGTATCAAACATATTTAATAACCCTACTAAATGGGATATGGCGTCGGTGTATTCAATTGCACTTTTTACTCTGTACTTATACCCCAAATTTACTAAATTTTGACCGCCTTGAGTATTAGGAATAAACCGTACGCGAACTTGAGCCATTTTAAAAGATATAATGTAATTGGGGGTGACAACTATCCTTATATATATTGATAGTGAGTTTCTAAAATATATACTTGATTGATTTATGATTACTGTCTGAACAGAAGGTAGGTGAATAATATTTAAGATACTCGTTCACCGATGACACGTGAACTTAACTTATATATTTTAATCATTAAAAAAAATTAAATCTTAACTAGATGAACAGTAATAATAAGGATACAGTCTATAATCCTTTGTTTACTTAAGTTTTCGCACCACTAGCCTATAACACCAGTTGATTAGGGGGCACAGTGAGATTAAACCGTTTGATTGAGTATTTGAATTGTGTTTGTTTGAATATTTGAATCCTTTTTATTGAGTACTTAAATCATGTTTATTGAGTATTTGAATCAGGTCCTAATTGGTATTTTCACTATGTTTTAATTGGTAATTTTTTGCATATTTAACATTTTTATAACAACCTTTGCTTTAGCATTGGATTCATTTTTTAACAATTTTCATCCTTTTGTTATATGGTATCTTATAATAAAATATTATTTTATTTTTTTGATTTTCTAATATTTTTATACGGTTTTATTTTTCATGTGTCCTAAGATTTGATACTTTTAATTAGGTTTTATTATCTTTCATGACTTTTATCTTAAATAATAACAAAGCTTTGATTCGATAATTTCTACAAAAAGAAAACACTATTATGAACTGATGTAATGATTTTCAATTTGAAAATTTCAAACAATTTTGAATGATGTTATGTCTCAATGATTGGACGTTGTTTTCTTTGATATATCTGGTATATAATAATACTTACTTATGATCTTCGATAAACGATGTGTAAAACCAGAAATAGAAAGGACACTTGTCATAACCTAATGGCACCAATTTCTAGAAAACAAATTAAACATAAATTAACAGAGCCTATGAATTGAAATGAGATTTAACGACCTACAGTTCTGCACCAAGGATTCGTTTACGTGCACAAGAAAGACTTAAGGAGTACACAAGTTGACCTTTTTAGTTGCTAGGCTCTGCACTGTGACAAGGGGAAATCAATTTGAAAATTGCTGATGAAATTTCTCTCGGGAATTGACCTCACCATATATAAATTAGTCCTACTATCACCAGAGCAATCATAGTTGCTGTTCATCAAACCTATAACGGTATGCTTTCAGTGTTGAAATCAGTTTCTGTCAGCGTATATTTTCATCATTTACAGTGAAACAAAGCAGTGTCCCTTTACAGCATTGCTACGGTTTTTTTTGAGATATATATCTATATACTTACATTGTTTGATCTGAACATTATTTTAATATCCCCTTCTATAACCGGACTGTTCTGTAATTCTACAACTATACTGTTATTATCAGAATATTTCATTGTCTAAAATAAAACACACAACATTCAGTTTTAACACATACATACATCTAATGATTCTGTCCCATGTACTATAGTAAAATAAATATTCCCAATTACGGAGAAAGCAAGCTGTTTTTTTTATTTCATTATCAAGCATTCACATGTAAAAGCCATTATAGCCATTTTTAATCCTTTTAAAACTACAGAACATGCTTCAATTCCATTCACTATTTACAGAGGTATTATGAATTGAATATTTTGCCAAACTGAACCCCCTCTTGAGACGATATAGGGGGAGGGAGAGAGCAATAGGGTTTAATATCCACCCAACACAACTAGGTCATTTCGGGACTAACATATATTTTTTTTACAAATTTTATTTCAATAATTCGCTTGCGCATAGGGGTTTTTAGTAGTAGGAGGAAACCGAAGTGACGGAGGAAACCCACGAGGTTGAGAAGGCGCCCCTATCTCCATGCCACATACGCTGACACAAGGGCTCGAAACCACAGCCGCAAGACACAGGTGGCCGGCCAGCTAGAGGTCGAAGCTCGGCACTCTAGACCAGTACGCCATTCCACACCCCCCCCCCCCAGACAATATAAGTAACAATATATTCTTTTAATGGACTATTTTTAATCTGATTAAATCCATGATGATAGATAATCTACTTTTGGTATTTTGGTTTTGTTTTCTTAATTAAATGGTAAATAATTAATTTGATTGTGGATTGAGACGTTACAATATAGAGAATAAAAGTAAAAGTTGAAAACAGTAAATGTTTTAACATTACCTGACAGTTGATGTTGGGACCGAATTGACACTCCCATATCAGATTTCCTTCAGGTCTAATCTCCATTCCCAGATCACTTCCGTCTCCATTCCCAACACCTAGAATACAAAGAAGACAAGGCTAAGGAAGACAGACATACCCCATGCAGTGTCCTGCATCACTGACAAAGGAAAACTATGCCGGAAAGTCCAGAAAAAACCTTTTTGGTCAGCTCTAGGCTTGCAAGCCAGTGTTTCACTTTCTGAGCCAATGCTCTCAATCATGAAATCGATCCACCTTGCTAGCAGGTTTTTGAACCAGGAGCTTGGTTCACACAATTGGTAATCTTCTTGGGATGCAGTGCCAAATGTAGATGAAGAGAGATGTGGCTTAATCTCCACTTGACATAAACAAGGCCATTTCATGTCTAATAATGGTTCAATTTTATTTCAATAGTTTGCTTGTGCATCAAGGTCTTAAGCAGTAGAAGGAAATATGAGGACGCAGAGACAATCCACAAGGTTGGAATAGCCGACCCTACTCTGTGTCAGGCGCAACCGGGGAATTGAAACCATGCCACTTGACAGACTTAATTAGGTAAAAAACATGCGTTAAACCATTGGTTGAAACTATACATTTCATTCATAAGTTAAATAAATTCAAAATATCAACCAATCGAGTTGGCTTAACACCAGTCAAATGCTTCTAATTGATAAGGAACATAGTTAAGTGAATGGTTGTATGGAGGGCAGGGTGGGGTGGGGGCACGGCTGCTCAGTATGGTGAGGGGGGGGGAAAGATTGCTCAGTACAGTGGGGAGGGGGTGCTGCATCTGTGCTCAGTATTATGGGGAGAGAGTGGGGCGGGGACAGGGTATGGTTGCGCAGTGAATAAAGTTCAAACATATATAGGACAAGAATGGACTTACCATATAAACCTTCAATCTTTACAGTTTTAATCCGAATTTTTTTATTTGGTGGTAACTCTCGATTGTGTTCATTCTTCATTTTCTCATAATATCCCACATAACGACTCTAAAATAATCAACATATTATATAATATCCCACAAAGCGACTCTAAAACCACATAGGGACTCTAAAATAATCAATATTTTATATAATATCCCACATAGGGACTCTAAAATAATCAATATTTCAAATATTTTAATAATTCCCCACATACCAACTTTAAAACAAATAACATGTGAATTTATTATATAATATCTATCATAACGACTCTAAAATAATCAACATGTTAACATATTATATAATATCCACATAGCGACTCTAAAACAAACGTGTCAACTAGACAAACATTTCATATCACATATGCTTGAAACAAAGCATTAAGATTTTCGATATGGTCACCAGCTTTTTCTACTATCACTACTATCAGCTACTCTAATAGAAACGGTGGCAGCGGACATTGAATAAAGCTATTTCACACACACAATTGAACCTGAATTAGCTGACAAATAGACCAAGATATAAAAAGGGATAAGGGCATAACAATAAAAAATTATGGTTTTCAGACAATCCTTACCAATAAACTGATGCAGGAGGGAGGTTTTTATTATTGTGATTTTATTGTCAAAGAATCACAACTAGGCTAAATGACTTCTCATGAACAATGAGTTACATCATATTTCAAGGCATTACATTTATTATTTTAAATCGAACCCGAACATGCAGCCCTTTTTAAGTGACAAGTGATTCTTCGAGAACCAGAATTTTTTTTAAATATGGTCTGAAGTAAATAGAAACTAGTCAACAAACCTGACTGGGTGTCTCGACTCCTTGAAATGTTGAACCAACACTTAAATCAGTTCTTCTATCTCCAAAATAATTCAGACTCTCCTGTAACAAAGATTCAAAACAATTATAATAATAAATAATAATAATAATTGTCTTATATAGCGCTACATTATGTCCAATGATCATTTCTAAGCGCTGTTCAGCCACATTGTATACAACGTGGAAAGTATCTCTGGAGTATATTTATGATCACACCACTAGTACACCTTATTGAATAGAAAAGTTTTTAAAACAGATCTAAATTCTGTAAATGTAGATAGTTCCCGCATTATTTTTGGAAGATCATTCCAGAGAGTTGCACCATTAACAGGGAAATAATATTTTCCACATACTTCATGGAATCAACGACAAATCTAAACTTGGGCACTCCAACCGTTTTATTTTTGTTTTGTAATGTGTATGGGTCAACATATATACATGTGTATTGAACTGGGGTTGAACGTGGTCTACATTTCAACACCAACCAAGCTAATGAAGAAATGGGGTTGAATGTCCATTTGTCACAAACTAGGTCATTTTGGGACTAACATACAGTTCAATTTTATTTCAATAATTTGCCTGTGTGTATGGGTCTTTAGCAGTGGGAGGAAACCAGAGGACACAGAGAAAACCCATGACATGGGTCATGCGACCCTACTCCTTGTCACGTACCAGCTGAGAATCAAAACAACATCATTTCACTCAATGACAGACCTTTTGGTTTCACATGTAAGCATTAAACGACTAGACCACATAACCTCTCCCCCATATGCAATGGAGTGTGCTGTTAGAGTTATACACAGAACACTGTTTTTGTGTACCATCTGATCAACTAGACATACTATCACCCCTTACACCCATGAAATGTGAAGCCAGGCTTAAAAAATCTTAAAGGTTTATATTGAACCCAGAATATTTTAGTAAAGAATCCAGTGCCATGACTGATCGACTAACATGATCCATTTGTACCAAGGTTTGAATGGATTAAAAATTACCACTAAGAAATTATGACTAACAGTACATGAATCACAGTCCTATACCAGCAGATAATTGCTAGCTGTACGTCTTTACATAACAAAATGTCTTACCTTTGCTTCTTCGAATAAACCTGAATCAACAAGCCAACAACAGATCATGGTTCCTGTTCGTCCCTTCCCACCTTTACAATGTATAGCTATAACGTTTCGTTTATCAGAAGACATCCACAATCTTACACTATCAGCAAACTTGATCATATCACTGAAATATCAGTAAGCCATGATTACACATATTCCAGGAGGTTCAAAATTCTTTACCAAAAACTTTTCAAATCCGAGCTCAGGCATTAGCCTGAGGGGCCTAGGCCCAGGGCCCCGCTGTGTAGGGGCCTCGAGGTTTAAGAAAAAGATAAAAGATTCAAATCCCAGATGAAAGCTTCACAGTAATCGATCTAGCGGCAAGAGGGCAGAGACTAAGCTATCCCTCAACCTTCACTGTGAAGTTCTACTTGGTGATCGGTCTTGGCTTCAAGAGTTGTATGCCATTCAAAACTGAATAGATTTCGTATGTGTTCAGATATGTTATTATTCTTGTATTGCAGCCCGTTTTATTGTGTGTTAGACAGGCGTGCCATTCAAGCTGGGCTTTTGTTTTCTTACTAAATTACTTTGGCTACATATTAGCTATCAAGTATGTTTCCCCAATCCCCTAAAATGCTTATTATAAATAATATTAATGAAATACTCACCGTAATCTAGGTACATTATGATCATCTATAAAAACTCTTTCTACACGATTGTGAAATAACGTTTCATCATAATCTCGTTCACCTAAAGAAAACAAAAATGCAATATTTTTTATACAAAGAAGATTATTTTGTGAAGTTAAATCTCTAAAATAAATTTTAATATCAGTCCAAAAATAGTTCCATTTCCTTTCAGTATTTATAAACTTATACAGAATTGAAATTTCATGATATTCATCATCCTTTGCAGACAATATAAACAAATATCTCCCGAAAGGGTTTTATATTCAGTTGAGCCTTGTCACCTCAAAGAATTCAATTCTGGAAATTTCAATCAATTAGGAAGCTTTAAAAATGGAGTTATCTCCCTTTGATTAGAGTGTAGATGACATTCACTTGATTTGATAATTGTTTACTTTTTGCAATGTCTATTTTCTGTCTTGTCCGCAGGTTTATTTTGTAGATTTTTAGTTTTTGTTTTGCGTGTAGTGCAGTCCTCCTGCATTTACTACTAATGGATCATAAGCAGGTGAAATGACATGAAATGAGATGCACCAACTGAGCTAATGAGGGACATATTGTTTGAACAGCAGTGCTACAACTATGTCTTATACCAATTTACAGGGATCTTTAACATGCGGTACGGTATTAGAAATATAAATGATATACTTACTACATAGGTTATATAGTTTATAGTGATCTTTATGTTTGGCATCAAAAAACCTAGCTACCTCCTGAAAATACAAAATCAAAGGTAAAAAGGAATCAATTGGATTCAATACCCATCAAGTAAATGAAGATTTGTGGAACAGTGTATTGTAACCCTATTCGTACTGGATATATTACGATAAAACTAGGAATACTGGAATACACAATGCAATATACGTATATTGTGAACTCAATTTCCTGAAGAAAAATCGTATTTTGTATTATACAAGTCACCAATGAAAACAATTTTGCACATATTTGGGGATTTAGAATCTTGAATTATGTTTTAATATTTCAAAACAGTAAAAGAAATATCTAGAGTCGCAGAGAAACACATCTATCTGATCAGACCAAGGTTAGGCCAAATAAAAAAAAAATTCCCAGATACATGTACTCTTGCGTCACTTTAGAAAAATGTGGGAGGGGTAGCCGAGTGATTAAGGTCCATAACTGAGTCAAGTGGCGTGGTTTTGTTTGCCCGCTTGTACGTGACAAGGAGTAGGGTCTGTTACGGGTAGTAAATATTCTATGAATCAATGATCATTTAACAACATGTAGACATACATTTTGTGCCATGTACTTGTAATGTAATGTTCAAAAGAAACAAAAACATCCCTTTCGGATCAGATTTTTAGGAATGATAATCTGAGAACCAGACTATTTTTTTGAATGGCCTTAATTCTGATTTCTAGTAATTATAACTCTGGGCATGATGAATATGGAATAAAATGTAAACATACTTACTCGAATAGGGTTTCTATATAACGCCATGACACCTTTTGATGGGAAAGACATAGCAATAACTCGCTCTGTAAAAAAACATACGGCAACACACTTTATATTTAAAACAAATCGTAAAAAAAAAATCAGTTTTTTTCAAATACAATCAAAACATGGATTTATCTGAAATTATTGGACACGAAAAGCCTATCAAATATAAGAGGTTTTCACTGTTCAGTATAAAGGAGAAAGAGAGATGGGGTTTAAGGTGTTCTGTCACAAATGGTCATTTCAGGATTAACATACATATAAGGTTAAATTTTATTTCAATGGGGTCTTAAGAATGTGGGTGGAAGCGGAGACAATACTCCTTGTCACGCACACGCTGGGAATAGAAACAACGCCAATTTAGTCAATAACAGACCTTAACCCTGTCAGACCGTATTCCCGAATTTTAGGGATTTAACTAACAGCCTATATTGACGGATTCCTGAAAAACCGAAAATCGGCCTAGGTAGTTAGAGAATAACGTATTGTGCTAAAAATAGTTAGCCAATGTGCTAAAAATAGTTAGCCAATCATCGAAGTAGGTTTTTTTACAAATGGCAGACCACTGAAGGGAGCGTGAAGCTGTTTGTTTATGGAAATATATCAATCGTTTTCGCCATGAAGCGAGCGCTCAACGGACCTAGCACTTCCACAGGAAAAGAAATAGACATGTGTTGTAATAGAAACTTTGGCATTATCGGCTGATGAAGAGGTCGACTTCGATTAGAACATTTGAAGTATTCTGACCAATTTTCACGAGTGTATGTCCATTACTTTACATGTAATCACAAATTAAAAACCTATATACGCATTTTTAACACTTTTTACTCAGGACGTCAGGTTATGACATCATTTTTGGGCAGGGGAATAGGTCTGACAGGGTTAAGATCTAATGCTCATGCCTAGACCATTGGGCCACCAAATCACCTCATCTAGAAGCAGAGTAAGATACAGTGACATTCATACCTATACTATGTATACATGTAGATACTATAAGAAATGGGGTTTAACGTCCACTCAACACAAACTAGGTCATTTCGAGACTAGCACATAGTTAGGTTTTTTTTTAGCTGTGGGAGGAAACCGGAGAAAATCCACAAGGTTAGACAGGTTACCCTACTCCTTGTCACGTACAACCAGGGATTCGAAAACATGCCAGTTGACTCAATAACAGGCTTTATGATACAGCGCGTGCACGCTAACCATCCAGCCATCCAAACCCCCAATATAGGAAATATAAAAAAAAAAACATATGCTAGTATATATTAAGGGCAAGCCTTTTAAAATTTTGTTATAAAAATAAATTACAATAATGTTACCTGTTATATAACACAGATCAAGATCAAAACCATCTTTTTGATATCTACGTTTATTTTGAGAAACGACATGTCGAGTTGCCTTGGTAACTTGTCGATGTTGAACGACGATGAAATAGATTATTCTGACTATACGTATAATACGGAACACTCGACCTATTACTACTAACCTGAAATAAAACAATGATGTTTCGAAATAAAACTAACGATAATGAAATATTCACTTAAATTTTGAACCTTAGATTACGAAGACATTATGTGCCATTAGTTTGGAGTCAACTGGTATGCATGCTAAACTAGATAAGCCTACTAGTAAACTACACTAAATCATTTTAAATCTGTAGATACATTCTAAAAGTGCTGTCAGTGAGAGAAGCCACAGTCTGGATTATGTTTGTTGAGAGATTTATTATGTGGGTTTATCAGATGTATATTCTATCCCCACATTAAATGTTTAAATCTTTAATTTTAAAGTGAACCTAGGAATAACTTTTAGTCACAATGTAACACTATATATAAAAAAGAAACGGTGTTTACGTCCATTCAACACAAACTATGTAATTTTGGGACTAAGTTAATGGTTCAATTCCATTAATCTGCTTGTGTGTCTGGGTCTATATAGCAGTGAGAAGAAACCAGAGAAAACTCAAAGCTTTGACTGACAACACTATTCATGTCATGTATATGTTCAAGTTGGGAATCGAAACCATGGCAGCTGACTTAATGACAGACCTTATGATCTAAAGCGCATCAAACCATTCGTCCGCCTAACCCTTCTGGCACTAACTTTACAATTGAGAGAATTTAAAATTGATCTAAGTCTAACTGGTTGCTCTGAGTAGTAGTGATAGATATCATGCATGTGGCAGAGTATACATATTATTATTGTAAAATAAAACAGTAACAATCAAACATTAAATATGTTATCATCTTACTTTGCGTAGTTAGCTCCCTGCTCACTACAAGGTTGATTGGCTTCTATACCAATAAACACCATATCCACTATAAATGATACTACTACTATCACCATATCAATTAGATCAAAACAGTTGTAGAAAAACTCCTTACTGAAATATACAAAACAGTCTTACTGTAATATACAATAACAGTCTTACTGAAATGTACAAAATTCCTTACTGAAATATACAATTTAACAGTCTTTTTGAAATATACAAAACAGTTGTAGAAAAAGTCTTTACTGAAATAACATAAAATATGAAATGATAAATATCAAAAAACCTCTTTAATTGGTGACTGTCATATGCTTACGTATATTTGTATCCATATCCATATCCATTGGTGAATAAAGGGAATGAGGTTTTAATAGTTTAAATTATCAATATTTCAGAGAGAGAGAGAGAGAGAGAGAGAGAGAGAGAGAGAGAAATGGGGTTTAACGTCCACTCGACACAAACTAGGTCATTTTGGGCCTAACATATGGTTCAATTTTATTTCAATAATTTGCTTGCGCGTAGGGGTTTTAGCAGTGGGAGAAAACCCACGAGGTTGGAAGGAAACCCTACGCCTTGCCACGTACAACCAGGGATTTGAAACCACGCCAGTTCAAATCAATAACAGGCTTTGTGATACAGTCAGCGTGCACGCTAACTACATGTATTCAGCCATCCAACCACCCATTTCAGAGAGAGAAATGGGGCTTAATGTCCACTCGACACAAACTATATTATTTCAGGAGTAACACAGTGAGAGGAAACCAGAGGACCCGGAAAAAAACCCACAAAAAAGTGCCTTGTAGTTGTAGATCAAAAAGTCACCTCAAAACAAACTTATAAAATCACTATAAATATAAAGTATTAGGGGACCCTTTGGGACTATATCTTATAAAATTGTATAGCCGTTCGTTGCAACGTTCTTAAATCCATTTCGATTAAAAATGAATTCTTATAAAATCACTGTCGCGAGAAGAGAGTGTGGATTAACTGCTCTCTTTTTGTAATAACAAAAAACAAGTTAAAACAGGAGGTCCATCTGACAGATGTTTGGCGTCATCAGTGTGGATAGAAAAAACACAATGGGGAAAAATAATCCACTTGCTTTAATAAACCAGCAATTATTTCCTTATAAATCATTGGTTGTGTTATAATAATCAGCAGAAAATACTTTTATTAGTATCAACAATTTGCATAGCACTATCACTAATTAATGATTAATGATCTTACGGTACTAATCCAATATATTTGTTGATCTAGATACTCACCCCTGGTAGAAAATCCTGGCAGCTATTTCTAATACAAACAATGTAATGATGATGTGTGAGATGATCTCTAGTACGTTATTACTATCGGCACAGTTATCTGATGATAGCACAATGATGACTAGTATAAAATCTAATAATATTAATAGCACTGTCACTGCACGAAATAAAATATGCTCCACAATATTTCTCACTTTATACTGCCAAAACCTGAAAATAAACAAACAAGAGTTTATCACTAATTAATTTAAATATTTTATGCTCAGTATTAAATGCTCAAGACGCTGACAAAAGTTACAGAAAATCATTTTAAACAGGTAGATTTTGAGTTTTTGTTTTTAAAGACGCTGAGAGATGGGGCTGTTTGTAGAGTTGCGGTTCAGAGTTTTATATGTACTGTATATGTGATGCATTATATGTGACCCACCCCGGCGATAACAGGCGCTTGTTGCATAAATTCATTTTGTGCTACGGACACAAAGCATAAACTGTATCTGTATGCCTTCTTGTTACTGTGAATAGGCCAAACTCAACTCCAGATAATACAAAAAATTTAAAAGGAATTGCATTTTTGGAAAGCTTAGGCTGTGGATTATTCAAATATATAGCTGCAAGCTCTATTTTTATAAAAATGACCAAGTGCCTTGTATTGTGGGAGCAGCTCATATCTTCAGGTTATACTTTAAATTCCTCCGGCCATCAGACTTTCACAACTAAAAATTATCTTTTTCTTGCAATTTGGAGTATAAGTATAAAGTTTCGATAACTTACTCGAGAGCTGTTTTAGGTTCAAATGGGTTCCCTGCTGGATCATCAATATAATCCATTCCATTCTGTTTATCCTGAATATCATGGAATGTGATCTGACTCTGACTTTGTTCTGGATCCTGACTGACTTGTATATGAACATCTCCAAGATTTTCCTCCGCTGTTTTTATGGCGACTTCATTTAACACGGCCCTGCTGGGAGCCGAGTCATTATCAAATCTCTCGTAGTTCGACATCATAGAATCTTTAATGTCGACAGGGTCTGAAATAATTATACACCATGCAAATATTGATTTATAAAAATGTTATTATTTTTTAGCAAGCTGAGATAGATAAAGTAAATTTTGTTTGCAAGAGACCATCAGATGTACATGTACATACATGTATGCAACAACATTCTAATGCTTAACTGTACATGAACTTCGAAATTAGTAACAGGTCACATACATGTCACAACAGAAAGAGTTAAATAACATCAATTTGACACAAACTAGGTCATTTCAGGAGTAACATACATGTATGGTTTAATTTTAATTCAATAATTTGCTTGCGTGCAGGGGTCTTTAGCAGTGGGAGGAAACCGGAGGACCCACAGAAAACCCACTAGGTTTGACAGGCAACGGCTTAACCATACAATCTGAGAATCGAAACCACGCCCGTATACAATGCAGACGCTCTAACCCTTCGGCCATCCAACCGCCCAGGTGACCCGAGAAAGGAGACAGGGGAAACAAATGAAAATCTATATGTAGGCAGACCTACACAGTTTTGGATACGCCAATACATGTAATCTCATTAAATTAATAACCTTTATAATTAGATATCCTTATATAAACATTCATGCATGCATGGTTATATTCAATCAAATTTAATTCAAATTTAAAGAGTTCAAAATGATACAGTCACTGAAAGTAATATCAGCCTGTACATGTACATCACAAATTAAGTTGTGTATTTATACACATTGATATCAGCATATTATCACACACTGACTTGTGTATTACACATTGATGTACATGTAAGTCTGTAGATCACAAACCAACTTGTGCATTACACTTGATAAGTCTGTTTGCCACAAATTTACTTGTGTACAGATATAAGTCTACACGTTGCTCTAAATCTGTAGGCCTACATCGCAAATCAAAGCTAAATTATCAAATTCAAATTTTAAATTTAAATATACAGTACTTATACTAATAGGCCTATTTGATATTCTGATCAGCGAGTCCGGTTCCATGGTACATGTATCTGGTGGCTAGCCTACTGGTACTCCAAATTACAATATATACTGTTTTCTAATATTTGCTATATTCTTTAAATGAAACATGTACAGAATAGCTATCTATATACAACCAATTAAAATGCCTGCAGGTTTAATTAGCTGTTTAACCTTTTGTATCAGGTGATCCATCTGATTAAACGTTTAACTTGTAATAAATGTGTAGGGCGGGGCTCTTGCTATGACATTTGTTCTACAGCAGATCTGATTCTTCTTCTCCCTAGACTGCTTGGGTCACAGAGCTACATGTAGAATTTGGTCATGTTATTGTTTCTGACAAACCAATTTGTATTTTTATTTTTTTGGGATGATTTAACAATTTCAATTAATTAACATGAATAGAAAGATGATTTGATTTTTAAACAAACAAGTGAATAACAAAAAATGTTAATTAAACTTAATAATGTGTGTAGTGCAGTCCTCCTGCATTTATTAATAAAGACAGATATTAATATTATACACAGTCAGAATGTCAGATATATATGGTAATTGCATATGTAGCGCTTAATGATATAAATATATGAGATGTTTGATTACAATATCATGAATTACTAAGGTCAAGTAGTCTCTAAGCTAAAAATAGTTGGATTACATAGTTAAATATAACCTTTTAATTACCAGGTCATGATATGCAAGCTTATAATCAGTTTATCAATGAATACCGGTAAAGTCACACTGATATCTACATGTGTACATAAACTGAGTCAGCCCAAACTTTCCAATAAATGACAAGTAAGTGATATCAGATAAAATCTTCTGTCATACTCTGTCATATGTATAACACCCACCCAGAGCAAAAATTATAAAAAAAACTGAAAGTGGAATAATTTTCACCTCACAGCTTGCATGTATATTTACCGTAAGTATTTTTATTATTTATGATAAACAAAGGAACTGTCAACCTGAATCAGTGACCTTAATTTGTGGGTAAAAAAAAACTTGTTGCTGTCAGTCAGACGAGTCAGTGACATTAACTTGTGAAAGGCGCATCCTTGCCAGTGATTTCTTAATTTAAATACTGTACAACCAACTTGTGTAAATCATAAAAATACAAAATGCAATACCGGTACAGTGTTTGTTAGTATAAGTAAGTAAGTAAAGTTATCTCTGTTTATTCAAACATGAAATAAATTTTTAACTTCTAAACATGAAATAAATTTTAACTTCTGAACATAGAATAAATTTTAACTTCTAAACATGAAATAAATTTTAACTTCTAAACATGAAATAAATCTAAACTATTTAACCTGTAGAAATCCTATCATCTTCCATAATCTCAATGATATTGTCCTCTGTAAAATAATATAAGTGGTTTGTTGTTAGAGCAACTGGCTGGATATTAACAATTATTAATAAATAAGGCTCAGTTGCACACAGAACACTTCCCTTACAATATAATTGCTATCTCTGTTGTATTTCTGCACATTGAAATCTGTCCATGTTTTGCAGTACATGAGGTTATTATAATGGGTAACAATTTGTTTTTAAAATTAAATTTTGACAACTGCCAGGGAACAAAATGTAGATCTCCTGTTTATAAACACTTCAATAAACTATTGTAAATTATCATAACGACAAGTAAACACAGTCTAACAATAACATAGCTCAAAATCCCTAACAAATATAAATGAATGTAAACTATGGTACATGTGAATATGTACCAGTAGTCACTTTTTAATAGGCTGATTATGCTTTATAAAATCCACAACAACCTCATTAACATCAAAACAGACAAGCTAATCCCACCAAATAGGACAACTAGACTGCACATCAAACTTTCCAAATTCCATCTGCCAGAAATGACACCAAGAAATTTTCCTTCTTTCCAAGAACTATAAGAGACTGTCGAATAGGCCTACTTTACAACCAGACATTCCCTTTCCGAGTCCGACACTCTCGAGATCTTGAAGTCCAGGGTGTCTGGGGCTCCACGAGCTTCGACACACATCATTTTTACATTTTTATCCCTTTTTAACTTTTCATCCCGTTTTTAATTTTTCATTGTCATGCCGGCCATGCGCATTGCGCAACCCATGGAGTGTCAAAATGATTAACCATGATTGTGGTCAATTTGTGGACACTAGGCTAGGCTACCTGGTAGAAGTATTTGGTTACCGGTATGTCAAAGTATTATTACCACCATGCAGGTAAAAGTTATGCTCTGGCATGCTTCTGAATTTAACAGTGAAAAGATGCAATGGGGTCCATTAAATTTTACGAAGTCACTATTGACACGACCGTCGTGTCTGCAGCGCCATAATCTGTAAGAGCATTACCCGACCGTGACGTCATTTCGCGGCTTTTAAAGAATATCTGAATAAATTCGAGCGGGAAACATTTGCAAAATTTGTTATAGCAGACTCGAGGACAGTTGAGAAGGGTTAGGGTTAGGTTGCACGACGGTCGGTAAACCGTATTCAGGTTGATCCGGTCCATGTTTTATATTCACGCACGGTCGGGTACGCAACACCAAATTTCTTTCTTGTTGGCACGACGTCGTTGTTTCTGCAATGAAGGGAGGCTGCATTGCGGAAACGACGGTCGGGTCCGCAGTGCTAACAATAACCATTCGAGGCACGACAGTCGTGTCAATAACAGCTTCCTAAATTTTATAGCCAATGGTATGTGTGGGTAATGTTTTAAATGTTCGAACTGGATGTAGCCTAACCAGACATTATTTCTATCAAGTCGTTGCCACACATTATTTGATCTGTTGTCAACCACATGCTTTATTTCATAATATATATTCAATGCAATTATACTAAGACTACTTTTTCTTCTTTATTTTTTGTTTTTAACACACGAAAAAGGAAATAAAAAATTTGAACTGTTTTATTATTTATGTGTCTTAAATCAAATTTTTATGAGCACCTGTTAAATATGTATACTTCATAATTACTGAAACTAATGCCACAATTTTTCAATCTTTGAGACGTAAGAGACACAATGATATCAGCTAGAGTGTAACCTGGCCAGGTAAAGTTATTATCAACCACAACAGACTGACATTTAAAAAGGGGTGTATCCTACACAAGTCCTTTTTTGAACTGACAGTAATTTCTTTCTAACTGGCGACAGACGAAATAATCCTCGCAATGGCTTCGTGATTAGCTGTTAATCATCTGCGATTACTTGTCTTAACAACAGTGCTGATGTTTTCTTAGCCAAGTGCCCTAAATCACCAATTATCCTACCTGTTTTAATAAGTTAAAATAACATTCTGCAGAAGTTTATCATCCTCTGCATGGAGATATTCGATGGGGTCATCAGTCGATAAAGGTGAAAGGTCGAGGTCGATTTTTGTGTTCGTCCAATGGCACACCGTTATACATATTTTTAAGGAAGTCATCATTACCGGAAGACGAAATTCACAATATGGCGGTGAAATAGCAAAGGAAAAGTAATGAGTGATAAAAAATATATAATTTTATGAATCATGTTTTGATTAACGCTATATTATTGATTGACACCCCTTCCTAGAACTATGGAGGATATATTACAGCGCGTTAAGCAATGGACAGACCCAGAATTGAGAGAAAACTTCGAGAAATATGGAGAAAAAGTTGGACCACTAACTGCGAGCACTCGCAAGTTATTTCAGAAAAAATTAGCAAAAAAGATATTTTTAGTAGAACACCCTGGGGAAACAGAATCTACCGAAGCGGAGAGTTCGGAAAGCTCACCGACGACAACCAAAACGGTGTTAAAAAGCGATGAATCACAGAATAAAACCGTTTCTGATAAAAATGCAACCCCTTCCATGTTCTTTGCTGTCTGCCTACCAAAGGAAGAAGATCTTTATGAAGGTTAGTACCTGGTATTATTTGTATGGTCAGAAGTCTATGGTACAAGTTTTATGATAATGCAGTCACAATATACATGTAAACCGTGGCACAGTGTCGTAAGCGCTCTTGCTCCCTTACCAGATCACAATGATTGAATGAATGTTGGCAAAGAACGTTTGTCAGGATTTTCCCACATGGTTTCCCTTGTGTAAGTGGCAAGTAGCAGTGCCTAGTCTTTTGGAAGGTAAAAATAAACCAAGGTCCATTGTACACTATTGGGGAATTCCACATTGGCTCTGAGCGGACGATAGCTGCAATAAGAAAATACGGTAAAATACCGCTTTTCCCCACCTATGTTCTCAGGCTGATTTAGAACACTTACCTTCTATTTTTCATGGTGATTCTTTATTTTCCACCAAAAGAAATCATTTATCAATATATTTGACACAAATTTTTAATTATTCAACACAATTTTCAAGTAGAAATTTAGTGAAGAAATAAACATGCAGTTTGCACATGTTTTTGGGTCTCATAATGATGTCTGTCAGATCAAACATATTTTGTGTATGTTTTTAATCGCATATTTCTACTTGAAAATAGTGTTGAATCATTGTAAATGTGTGTCGGTTGTGGCAAGAAATGATTTCTTTAGCGAATAAATTAGAATTAGGGTGAAAAATAAAACAGTAGGTAAGGATTCCAAAAAAGCCTTAGAGAACAGCTCTAGGTGGGGAAGAGCGGTAATTTCATATTGCAGCTATATAGGGCCCGATTGGAACTGTCAGTGGACATCGTCCGCTCAGAAACAGTTTCTAAAGGAACTACACATTTGCTTGCATGAAAAAACAATCCTTGACTGCTGGAATTTGAAAAAAGAATATAGGTTGTAACGCTGTTGTCCAGTCAGAATTTCACACCTAAAAAATTGCTTGGTGCATGCACTTCATCATTATCCCAGCCAGTACAGAACAGTAGTAGTCATCCATCACTATGACAAGCCATAAAAATTGCTACATGTACATATATGTAGACTATTAAAAGTACTGGTGCGGCGGTAAGTGACATGTCACTGGATGACCAGAAGACAATGAACATCCACACCACATCAAACAGAAATGTACATGTATATATAAGCTCCCGAATAATCGTGACCAGAAGTTTAATCAAGTTTTTTTATTCTTTTTTTTCAGGTGACTTGGTATTTGTTGATAAAATGGCTGCCTTGAATCTAGTGAAGAAATACAAGGGTTCAAGATTTAAAGTTTTCAAGAATCGAGACGAGGCACAAGAATTTACTAAACCAGTTAAAGTTGCTTCTCCAGCTCTAGTGCAGGTTACTGTATTTTTATCAAATTATGTAGAAAGTAGAAAATGTTATACCAGTAATGTGCACATTATTTAATATTTTTCTGGAACTACACGACATGTACATGTACATGCCATACACATATTCACCACTTTTGTCATGAGATGTATAGAAAAGGAACTGATTAATGACAACGACTTGTGGATACTGAAGCCTTTTCTGTTTAATTTATACCTGGTCATTCTCCCTATAATTTTTCAAAAATAGATTAGATATTGTAAAATGAATATATTGAAACTGACAAACTTTCTATCTCACGATGTTCTACCAAGATGGGTAATATTTATTTCAGATGATTGAAACTCCTCCTAATTGTTGCTGTGTAGGCCTACTCTTTCTCATATTCCTCCACAATACTCAGCCTTGTTATATATCAATTTGATCTACATGTAAAAGCAAGCCTGAACATAAGGCACATGTCATAATCTTTGTCAGGCACAAATTATTACACAACAATAACATATATATATTGTGTGATGATATACTGGACAAAGTAGGTGAGAGCCGTCTTATCTAAAAGCCGACTTCAAGCAATATATGTCAGATCTTAATCTACTACTACTACTACTACAAATAAAAGTAATATACATGTTGTTTTGTTTTATTGATTTCACTGCTGTTTCATAATATCCCTTTATTTACAGAATTCTGAAACTGGATTTGAAAAAACTTCTACTGGAATAGCTGTAGAGAAGAGTGCTTTCAAGGGACCAAAAACTGGTGAGCTTGTGGCATTACGTCGAACCATTGAGAGAGGAGATTTTGAGACATTTTCGTCAACTGTGTGGGAGAATCCTCGATATCTCATCAGTAGTGCCGATACTCCAGTTATTTTACATGTACGTTTCAATTTTTTTTATTTTTTAAAATTGACTACATGTACATGTAGTTTATATTATGTGCAGAGAATGTTAAACATCGGGAAGTCTTTAATTAATCACATCTTTGGAATTCCACAGTTTTGAACTGATATATTCCTATTAGAGGCTTATCTTTTACAGTATTGTACATACAGTTTCAAAATATATCTAATGGATATGAGTGGCTTTATGATTGCACTTTCTTGAGCTGTGAGGTAAGAGAAACAGCATACATTGATTTCTGTATAATTATTTATTTTGTATTTATATTTTATAGGAAGGTTTACGATACAATGCTCTTCATATGGCCGCCATATCAAACAAACCAGCCATGTGTAAACTGGTTTTAAAGACTGTCTCAAACCCAGAATTTACGGAAAAACTTTATTGTTTCTCACAAGAATCACAAGAGACAAAACAGAGGCGAATAGATTTTGTGTTTGATCTTTATCTCAATATGCCTGATAAAGGTGTAAGTAACAGTTTTATTATTTCATAATAATAACGTAAACAACATCTACACAGGGCTTCATTTTATTTAAAAGTGCGATCGTGAAAAAAATCACTGGCCATAAACTTTGCGAAAGCAGTTTGGCATGCACAAATTTTGCGAGAGCTTTTCATTCATTCAGAGACACCTGATAAAGATATTTGTTATAATAAATAAACTTCATAGCGACATGGCCGTTATCATACGGGTATCGTATTGTGGTGGATTCAGAGTGTATATGACAAGATTGTACATTTGTTTGTTATATTTTATCTTGAAAAATAGCAGATATTTAAATTATATTATGTCTTGAAAATAGCTGATTTTTTATTATTATATTTTGGCCAGTGCTTTTTATTTGGACACGCAAAAATAAAGCCCTGTCTACATCTATATAAGAGTATGTCTGCACTCATTAAGAATACAATCAATATGGCACTGGTCGACTGGTCTCACCAGAAGGAAGTCTAATCAGTGATAATGATTCCTGCATCTGTGTTATACTATTCTCAAGTGTAGAAACAACACAGTGTCAGTAGGTTATGGCTCTAATTTGTAAGTGTGGAAGCGAATTATTGAAATAAATCAGGCTCTGTTACTGTTACAATTCTGTCAGTCCAGATTACTGGGTACGACAAACTTAAATATTTCTGCTGTTCAATTCCATCAATCAGTATGTGATTGTAATCCTACTTTTTTTCTCAAAAATTCTGAATTACCGTATGCTGTTAATATTGTTAAGATGGAATTTGTTTTGTTCATTGATTTATTGTGATGTTATCAAGCAGTTGTACATGTTCATGTAGGTGTCATGTGTCTATCCCTTTCATGAACACTATGCACCACTTGTGATCTCTTGTTAGGATATTACTGGGTTAGAAAATATTGTACAAGCTTATCCGAAAGCACAACTTTGATGGTTACCAAATTTAGTAAGGATTGTTTATAATTTCAAGAAATCTAGAATACTGTATGTAATATATCTCAAGAACAGAAAGTCTAAAATATATGTATATAAATTATATGGAATGTCCCTAGTTGAGCATTGGCTTTATAGAATTTGTACACAGTTTTTAAATCTAATAGTTTATCATTTTATTTTAACAGAATGGTGAATCTCCACTACATTTTGCCTGTAAGTTTGGTTTTGCTGATGTTGTTCGAGCTTTGTTAGAGCATCCTGGGATTGATAGGAACATGTTTAATAAACACGGAGAGACACCACTCAAGGTAAGTGAACATGTATTTTACTTATTTGTTAATTACTGTAACCCATATATAATTTAATCTTGCGTATTTAGTTCTAATTTCTTTCACATTCACTCAATAAAAAATCGGTAAATTTTGTCTAAAATCAACAGACATTATCAAATTTCTACTGGCGTTTAAGTTGGATAACTATCGTCCAAATTTACAAGAGTTTAATTTCCCGACTACTGTTAAAAATAATCCACCCAATTTGTTATTGGTACCAATGTTACATCCATTGAAGTTGTGTACTTTACAACTGTTTACCAGTTTATCAATTGATTGTTAGTATTCATTCCATGTTTATTATAGAATTATTTATATCATACATCCATTGACAGTTATTGTACAGTATATCATAGAAAACATCTGTTAATAGTTAGTATACAGTCGTACTATTTATATTAAACATGCGTTTATAGTTAGTGTACATTATAGAACTGTTTATATCATACATCCATCCTTATTTGCATGGGATTTCTCAATCCTTAGCCTGTCCAACCTCATGGGTTTCCTCCAGTTTCCTCCCATGTGCTAAAGACCCCTACAAGCAAGCGAATTATTGAAATAAAAATTTTAGTCCCAAAACGACCTAGTTTGTGTCAAGTGGACATTAAACTCTCTCTCTCTCTCTCTCTTTTGAGCATGGATCAAGCCATGATTATATTTTAGAAAATACCAATGATGATCAGTTATTTAATTTAGACAATATGTTACAAGTAGTAAAACGCTTTTCTTCAACAAGCTAATTTCAGGGAGGGGTTGGGTGGTTGAATTGATAATTGTGTGTGGTTTAGGTCAAAAGGTCTGTCATTTAATCAAGTGGCAAGGTTTAGATTCCTAGCTAGTAAGTGCCAAGGAGTAGGGTTGTCTGTCTTACTTTTTGGGTTATCTCAATGTCCGTTGGATTCCTCTCACTGCTTAAGACCCATATATGCATAAGTGCATTAATGAAATAAAACTGAACAGTATGTTAGTCCGAAAATTACCTAATTTGTGTCAAGTTGGCATTAAATCCCATTTCTATTCAACACCCGTCTTCAATAGCCCAGTGGGGAGCAGAAGAGTAGGACATTAAATTCCATTTTATTTCTCTCTTCAACAAGTTGAAATGAAATTGGGTTTAACGTCCTACTGTTATGCACCCAACATTGGCTAATAGAAGACGGGCATACACCATACAGTGTGCTATGAGGGAAATTTTGCCTGGGCATTATGGCCTACTCATATATTGAATTCCAACTGCCCAGGGATCTTTTATGTGTACGTCAATGTGTACACAGGACCTCGGATTTTCATAGCATTCCAACGACTAAACAGCTGTGACTGTCCTTGTTTTGCCCTTCATCTTGCATCACTGACAAGGGGAAACCATGCTGGGAAATCGAGATAATCTTTCTCGACCAATGCAGGCATTGAACACTCTACCTCCAAGCTAGCGAGCCATCGCCTTACCCACTTAGCCACGTGATCCCCCTTCAACAAGTTAATGAGGGTGATTCAGATGCTGATATGAGTATGTTTGTAAATGTCATTGTAGTGAGATAATTAAGATCATTATAATTAGCTGGCAATAAATCGACTTTGTATATTACCATGAATTTTCTTGCCAGATATTAGATTTACTGATAAATACAGATAACATGAATGCTACATTTAAAGGTTAAATTGAATATAAGTTAAAGTTCCAGTAACACCAGGAAGTATTTACATATACTTGTATATATATAGTGTATTTTTGGCGAGATTCCAGAACAACATATATATATATTATAGCATAGTCAATGGCTTGTAAAAATTACAGAATCAAAAACTTTCTCACTCTCTCAGGTCACAGCTTGAAATGGATTTATGAACATGTAAACTGTCTTGATTAGATTAGAAACTGATTGTTTTGTATACAGGCCCGGCGGAGTAGGGGGGCTAAGGGGGCTTTAGCCCCCCCAATAATTTGGCTGCAAGTATCCTTTTCTCCAGGATATTGTGTCCCCTGGACCCTCGCCTATAATAACCTATAATGGAAGCCCCCCCCCCCCCCCAATCAAGAATTGCTTCCGCCGGCCCTGGTATATGTTTTAATTGTAGCGATATAGGATAAGGCATTGAACCTGAGGGAAAGAGCATGGCTTACAGATGTTTGTTGCATCATAAGGTCTGTCATTGAGTCAAGTGGTGTTGTTTGGATTTTCTGTTTGTATGTGACAAAAAGAAGCGTCAGCTGTCCAACATCGTGGGTTTTTTCTGGGTCCACGAGTTTGCACCCACCGCTAAAGAACCCTTTGCACAGGCAAATCATTGAAATAAAATTGAATGATGACTAGTCTTTTGGAAAGGACACAAAAACCGAAGATCTGTCACATACAATGTATGTTGCATGTTACTGAACCCCTGGCCGAAATAAGAGTATGCGGAAACGCTGCTGCCTGGGAAAAGTTCCTCAAAGGACCACACTGTATCGTACGTTTTTATCTTTATTTGTTTGGTGTGGAAACGCTGCTACCTGAGCAAATCCAAATTGATTAGTTTATAATAGTTAGTACAGAAAGTCGCTACCTGGGCAAAATGTACCCCAAAGAACACTGCATGATATTATTATGCCTGTCTTGATAAGTCAGGTTTCTGCAGAAAAGTATGAGGTTAAACCAATTTCATATTGTGCATGATACAATTTAAAAAAGAGAGAAAGAGAAATGGGGTTTTACGTCCAATCAACACAACTAGGTCATTTCGGGACTAACATGGTTTAATTTTATTTCAATAATTCGCTTGCGCATAGGGGTCTTTAGCGTTGGGAGGAAACCGGAGTGCGCGGAGGAAACCCACAAGGTTGAGAAGGCGCCCCTATCTCCATGCGACATACACTCACACCAGGGCTCAAAACCACAGCCACAAGCAAGAGGGGGCTGGCCAGCTAGAGGTCGAAGATTGCCACTCTAGACCACTAGGCCATCCCAACCCCCCTACAATTTTAAAAGTAGAAATTTGGACTGACCTGGTGATAATAATGGTGTTGTACATTGTGATGATGGTGATTTTAATACAGGAGTTGTTGGTCTTGAGTTCGGCCTCGACCGCGTAATCGGGGTAACAGGCCGAATCTTTTTATCTGCTAATCTTTCTGTTTCTGTCAAAAACGTAATATCTTCCAAACTGTTGGAACTTTCACTTCCCTCTCTGCTCTGGTCTTTCAGGAATGTTCTGACCCGCCCCATGTCAATGTCTATTGTGGGGAGTAGATTGAAATCCCTCTCATTCATGTTGAGGTTTTATTTTATAAGTACATGTACCGTACTAGACAATTACCAGCATGTCTTTAACTTGTTTCTGTCTTGGTTATCAAACAATGACAAAAGTTATTGCAAAAAATACCTCAAAGGGATATTTGATATAATGTTACATCATTATAACTCTAGCTTTTAATCAGTTAATCCTTGGAACTGTTGATCCTAATCCATTATTAATCCCCTTTCATGGATTCAGTCTTTATTAGTTTGACTCAGAAAAAGTATATTGAGTATTATTGACCAGCATTCAAGTCTTTGAAGTGTTCTATATAGTCTGTGAATTATTTATTGAAATTGTTTTTGCATATTATCTGACATTCTCTTATCTGTGTGTTTATCTTGAAGCCTTTTATTCAGCGATCTCTCAATTATGGGCAATCTAGTTGATCTATAGATGTTAATTTTTCATTGTTCTGAATACATGTACATGACAACATGATTGGGAATTAATCCAAATTACAGGCTTATTTTTCTGTATACAGTAGGTATAAACTTGTAGGCTTATTGATGATAACTATTCATTAATGAGAAAATATCCAACTTGTAGGCTTATTATATCTCTGAATCTCCTTACAATGAACTGAGGTATAGATTGAGATTAAATGCAACAGCATGTAGATTTATCTTCTGATTGTTTGTGACAATCCACACCCAGTATGTATTATCACCTCCGGTATTTATTATCACCTCTGTTGTTGAGATTCAAGGAAATATATTGATGATCATTAATTAATGGCTGTTTATTGCTCTGTAGACTCCTGTAAATAATCAACACATATTGTTTTATATCTGTACATTTTATATCTTTCAAGGAGGTGTTTCACCTCTGCTAATATTCTTACGATACTTAAAGGAGATGTTCCACCTCTGTTTATATTCTAACAATACTTAAAGGAGATGTTTCAACTCTGTTTATATTCTAACAACACTTAAAGGAGATGTTTCAATACTCAATAAAAGAGATGTTTTAACGTCTCTATCTATATTCTTACAATACTTAAAGGAGATGTTCCACCTCTGTTTTTTTCTAACAATACTTAAAGGAGATGTTTCAACTCTATCTATATTCTAACAATACTAAAGGGAGATATTTCAACTCTATCTAAATTCTAACAATACTCAATAAAAGAGATGTTTTAACGTCTCTATCTATATTCTTACAATACTTAAAGGAGATGTTCCACCTCTGTTTTTTTCAAACAATACTTAAAGGAGATGTTTCAACTATATCAATATTCTATCAATACTAAAGGGAGATATTTCAACTCTATCTTTATTCTAACAATACTCAATATAGGAGATGTTTTAACATCTCTATCTATATTCTATCAATACTTAAAGGAGATGTTTCAACTCTTATCCTATCTATATTCTAACAATACTTAAAGGAGATGTTTTAACTCTATCTATATTCTAACAGTACTAAAAATAAATATTCTGCCTCTGCCTATATTCTAACAATACTTAAAGGAGATGCTCAACCTCTGTCCATATGCAGAATTAAAAAAAAAGAGCATAGCCTCCAGTGCGACCCTTAACACTTTAGAAATAGATTATAAATTTGATTTTTGTGCATTCTGAGGTACATGTACGTTCATGTATGTTCTTGGTGAGTAACACAGGAATATGTCATTCCCCCCTAGATCCGATATTGTTAATATTATAACCATGACAACTTTCAAATACCACAATTAATCAAAATATTGCATTCATCACAGCGGCAGCAGAAATCTAGTTTGCGATAACTTAAAACCTTGTATCTAGGTAAAAGTGACAGTGTTTCTTTAATGGCTGGATTTTATTCAGTTAAAAATAACATGTACGTACAATTACTTGTCTTGCCATTTTATTTCCATATTTCATATTTTAATGTGTGACCATTACTACTGAATCTGTTTTAACTAGAGAATATATAAAAAAAAAAAACATAAATTAATATTATACATTGAATCAATTAGATGAAAGAACTATTGGGATCTATTCTGTTTTGACCCTGTAGTAACAAACCACCCAATATAACAACTCCACATAGTTGCTGAAGGGACATGAATATAGCTGCAGACCACACCCTTTTAAACAATTCAAGAACCGTGTACTAGTTCTGTGACAGTCTTGAAATGAAAGTACATGTAACAGCTATCAGGTCATTTATAAAATGGTCACTTTTCTCTAATCTGTTACTGTTTCTGGGAACTAGGATATAAATCATATATGTACATATAACCCATTTGCTCCCTACACACACACCTCCCTTCTTGATGTTATAGTGTATTTGCGTTGAATGTATGTTTGATATACAATAAAATAATGTAAATAAAGTTTGTGTAATTTGATAAACGGATTTGTTGGTTTGTATTTTTGAATATTTTATTGATTTATATTTAATAACTGGTTGTAAATGAATTATTCATGTGTCCTAGCGACATTTTATGATTTAATCTATCTTTTTGTTGGCTAGCTGAATTCATTTGATTATTGTCAAATGTGATTATAGGATAAAATTTGCTATTCAAACAATTTTGTTTCCATTCTATTTCATCACAATTTTTTTCCCCTGCTAATTCCAAGCTTGGAATTAAATGAGCCACCTATCACCATCATAATTTCAGGCTTTGTCTGGTTGAATTTAATATGACCAGGGTTTTTTTTCCTGGTTTTTTTTAAACTTTAAAGCAAGAATTTCATTTTTTCTAAGAAAGTCAAAACATAATTATTCTATGATTTGTCTTTTGCTCAATAGGTTATCAACTCAGTATTGTATTATTTCCCACCCTTATAAATCATTGACACAGGAAATAATAACACAATTACCTCCCTTGTTTTCCTATTCACTCCATGCATTAGCTACATGTATCTTCAAACGTTGAAATTTGAAGTTAAAAATGATATGTTTGCCAATTTCTCAGCTGGCAATAGTGAATGATAGGATTATTTTTTGACACGATAGGTCTGTTTATGGATACCATCTATTTTAAGGCTTTATTTTAATAAATATTAAAAATGGAACTTAAAAATATGAAATTGTAGCTTTAAAGGATGTATGGCTCTATTCTTTTGAACCTTAAAATAGACAAAAATGGGTTTATAGTATACATTAATGTATTATGATGGTTTAGAAAAGTATTTATATTCATTTTTAAAACCGAGGTGTTGTAATTTCTAATCAATTATGTTTGGTGAAATAAGTGAATAGTCCAAATTGAACACATCAGTCTTTAAGGTCTACTAAATAAGTCACTCTTACATTTTTTTTTAATTTAATTTTTTTTTCGTTTGTGAATCAGCCATTACTATTTACTTCTGCATTGTCTTGTAGGATATGTTTGTGTTTGTTCATATCAAATGGCTGGCACCTGAAACAATAGGGGAAACTACTTGTGTACTGAATTTAAAGTGTTCATTGTGACTTGTGTCTTAAATAACAGCATCAGTATTGATTGAAATGGACTAATATTGAATTCCAATTCGTCTTTTTAATTGCAAATATTGATAGACAATATCAAAGTAGAAATCTAGCTCCTTTAAATACGTGGTTGGTATAATAGTTGAAAATGTATAATTACTACATGTACACATAGTTCATATTGCCTGGTTCATGTACAAATTAAACTATGGCTATTGCATAAAATGTAAATCATGGAATTTCCTCATCCATTTGAAAATTTGTTTTAGATTGTTGCGTGTGCAAACCAGATCAAGAAGTTAAAACAGACAATGTTATAGACCTCAATTTGGAATAGTTCCAGACTTATTGGCACACATGTAGTTCCTACTATTGATTGTGCACAATGACATAAGATCTGAACCAACATATTTTTGACATTTATTTCCTATATATTTTGGCAATTGCATTTATCATCAGTACCCATGATATACTTATCTAGATTTATGTATTTAGTAAGTAAAGGTTTAAGGCTACTGACGTAAATGTTACACTTGTATTTCATGTATAGATTAAGTAACAAACAAAAAAGAAATTATGTAACAATGGAATAGACCGTAGGTCAGATTCAAAAATAGCTAATTACATGTATGACCAATCTAAAATAGGATGAGTTTGGATTACTTTGGACTTTTCATCAGATGTAAAATTCTTCTTACCCTGGTCTGTTTTTTGCTTCATACATGAAATGTACATAAAGTTAATAGGTGTCTTGCACTATGCAGTGTATAAGTTGTGTCTGATGTACAAGGTAGTGTATGACTCGTGTCTCATGTACAAGGTAGTGTATGACTTGTATCTCATGTACAAGGTAGTGTATGACTTGTATATCATGTACAAGGTAATGTATGTAAGGTGTCATGCACAAGGTAGATGTAGATGTATGGTGTCATGCACAGTGTGTAGTGTATGTATGACTGATTTGAACTCAATGTGAATTTTTTTTTCGACTGAAACCACTACTTTAATCATTTTGCTTATATTCATTCTCAACATAATGCTATTTTCCAGGAATGCCTTTGGGTTAAAAAAAAACCAACTCTCACTTGTGTATATAAATTTTGTGGAAATAATGAATGAAATTACTTGTTACATGTATCTAAATTAGACCTACTTGTTTTAGAGAAGTTATAAATTTAGTGTCTTATTACCATTTCACAAACTGATCTTCTCTGCAATCTGTAATCTAAAACATAGTTCTACTTCCATTTCTGGAACCCTGAAACAAGAGATTAACATATAATAATAGGCTTATATCGGTTGTAAGTGCAACAAGGCATGTATATTTTTATGTTTTTATGAAAAATAGACCTAGTTGATCTGTTTAAACATGGAATAATACTGGAACCAATTCTAAATTGAATATGAAACATTTATTAGATTATTCTGAATTTACAAAAAAGTACCAATACATGTACTTCATTCTGTCAGAATTTCCATTTATATGGAGAGAGAGAGAGAGATGGTGTTTATCATCCACTTAACACAAACTAGGTCATTTTAGGACTAACATACATGTATAGTTCTGGAGAAAATCCAAGACATTGCAAGTACCGGTAAACAACTGTGGAGAATTGCACGCCACAATCAGTAAGACAGAACAAAGACAATTGCACACCACATACATGTACAGAAAGACAAAACAAAGACATTAAAAATAACGACAGAGAATTGCACGTTACATACAGTAAGACAATACAAAGACATTAAAAATAACGACAGAAAATTGCACGCCACAAACAGAAAGACGAAATAAAGACATTGAACATAAAAGAGAATTACACTCCACAAACAGAAAGACAATATAAAAACATTATAAGAATAAACAACAGTAGAGAATTGCACGCCACAAACAGTGAGACAAAATAAAGACATTGCAAGTAATAACTGTAGATAATTATTCTACACAAAAAGTGAAACAAATCAAAGACATTGCAAGTAATTATAACTGTAGATAATTACGCCACACTAACAGTAAAGACTTTGTAAGCGATCAGAGAACTATTAAATCAACTAAAAAGCTTTCAATGCTTCATTTAAACTAAGAGCATTAAATACATGCTACCCCATCAATTTCTTCATCCAACCACTTTCCTCATGACTCCATTTCCTGAACTATAAAGAAGATAAAACTCTGTCCTTGGAGATTGTCAGAGGAATTGAATTGACTGGTCTTGACTGATGCTTAACGGCATAAACTCGAGTCTATATTTACTCCTTTATCTGTGGTCAATATTGGTATTCTCGTTGATGCTAATACGACAACTCTTCAACTATATTACTATTTATCTGAGGCAATACGGTGACTAGACGTACCTCAGAATACCCAATTTTATTTCTTTTAAAGCTATAATGTAACCATCTGATTTAGAATGGTGTTTTATATGGTTGGACATAAGGTGTCAACTTTCAGAATGTTGTTTTTTTTATATATATTTAGAATTTCATTATTGTAATGTATTTCAAAATCAAATATTTGACAGGTATGATAAATGAAGCCTACTAGGTGCCATTACTCGAATCTGCTGAGTATATATTTTTGACGTTTTGAAATGTATTTAATGATGATATTGTTAGCTGTATCTTAAGAATAAATAACATCTGTTACTGTTAGATGGTATCAGTTTACATGTCCAAATGTTTTTGATTTCAGTAGAATCAGAAAGCCGGCATGTTTTTGAAGTCTACAAAAATTATGTTCAGAAATAAAATAATATAATTATTATTTCACTGGTGGTAACAAAACAGGTAAAATAGGACACTGGCCTCTTTAATAGAATAATCCCTTTTTGAATCCTGTTAGATGTGAAGATACAGAGTGTTATTGTTATTTCCCATATTCCCTGGATACCAGCTGCTATACATGTATTGTAGTTATTTACCATTTTTCCCAGATACATGGCCAAGTGGAATACAAGGTGTTATATTGTAGTTATTCACAATATCCCCCACCAGTATGTGAAGATACATATGGTGTTTTAGTGTAGTTATTCACCGTATGGGATACAAGGTGTTATTTATATTGTAGTTATTCTCTGTATTCCCTAAATACCAGTGTGGAAGCAGGGTGTTATATTATTATTATATTCTAGAATTACTTGCATCATTAGTCACCTTTTGACAAATAGATATGTAGGGTACATGTGGAGATAAATCATAGATTAATGTTATAATATGACAACATTTCCTACGGTTCAGATATATTCATGCCACCATCAATCATATTAATTGTCCTTCATGTTCTAAGATATTTCTATTAATAACTCTGTGTAATTATGGCAGACCTTTGGAATATCTCAGTGATTCATATTGGTCAGGATATAATCACAGACTGCCATATTTCTTGTAATAAATGTGTACCATTGTGAAAATTATAGACACATTATTTTCACCAACATCTGAGACCTGTTGATTTCATGTATGTTATACTGTATAAAAGATGACGTCCCAGCCTGGGGTTAATTTGGTATACCCAGGAGGTTAATTTACTGATCAGTACTTGATGCTGTTCAATAATTAGAAAATCAATTCTGAAGTTGAGAAGAAATTAAAGGCAATAACATTTGTATGTTATTGATTTGTGACTTGCTGGTTTGTTTTGGGTTAGCAGCTACAAGGGCTACTCTAAGGCGGAAACAGAAATGATTGAATATAAATCGGTTAATATACACACATCCGTATTACATTATTGCATTATTCTTTGCGATCCATTTGTGTCCATTGCTTGTTACCAAAGAAAAGAGATCTAGCTCCTTTAACCCAGAAAATATCAATGGTAAATTAACAGTATTTTGCGATTTCCCTTTAGTCGGTAGGTCTATTATGGTAAAAATGAATTGAACAAAACATACTTGAAATAACAATGTACTTTATAAAAGTTGCCAGGGTAAATGGGAAGTAACAGGTTGGAAACATCTACTATAAACTATAAAAGAGAGAGCGTTTGTATACACATTGCCTGCATTTAATAGAAGCCTTGACAGTTGGAATTCCAAAGACATGTAAGAGAAGGCTCTCTGCAGTCTTGGCGAAATTTCCATCATACACGTAGCTCGCTGTATGATGAATGTGTGTCTACATAAACCCAGAAAGAACGGAAAAGTTCCAACACTGTGTGGGTAGATCTCAGGACATTATTCATAAAGTTTATTTATCAGGATATCATTTATTTAAAAAAAAATCAAACACATTATGACAAAGGATCATTGGAAAATAGATCTAAATAAATCCTTTCGTTGTTATCATTAAAATGTATGAATATTATGGATATACTCCTAGGAAACAATATGGTTTCAGACAAAGATAAGATAGTCTAATCTAAAGAATGAAATGTTTTACGTCAAAATATAACCGATGATTGTCTCAAGTCTATAATAAGACTGATGATGTTGTTTTGTTCATGAAGCAACGACCTAAAGATTTACAATATCTAGCCGTTGCTAGGTGGGTTTGACCATCCTGAACTTATACTATAGTAATGTTTTGTCATGTTTCCTCAGAGAACAATAGCGTTGTCTAATCAGAGGTCGTTACACAAACACACTCAAATCAAAACCTTGACATTAAGCAACCTTGAACTTTGCAACTCGGTCATTACAAGTACAAATGTATACATTTTAGCTGGAATGTGCGATACTTGGTATCAGTGATTTTTTTTAATTGAGGAATCTAAGAGGTCTCCAGCTGAGTCAGTAGCCAGTCGAAATTAATGACGAAATATGCAGGGTATTATGTGAAGAGCTTGATAAGATGCACAGCTAAATCAAGACTTCTATTTAAGATGAGATGACCCATGGACATCTTTACATAGTTGATCAGAGACGGTGTTGTTTGTATATATTCAGACAGGCTGGGGAGGATATTTTCCTACAGAAAATTCATCCATCAAGATTTCTACTACCTGACCAGCATGTGGATTCTTTCAACCTTCCCCATTTATGCAAATTATCTGCTCTTAGTTGTAGCTTGATTCATCGTTTACCACAATGATCTTAGTCACAATAAAATTACTCTCTTGTTATAAAATTGAGGGTGGGAGTAGAGAGTGTTTTAGAGAAGCAGGGAGTCATTATGTCTTTGATTACATCCCTGTCAGCTGGATGAGTAATAAAAGCTGCCAAACAAGTATAATAATTATTATCTGCTAATAATATTTATTTAAAAAAACACCTGTTATAATCTGACTCACAAAAACACCTTCAGGCTAGTACATGTATTTGGAAATAAACTTTAACATTTATTATGTCTTAGATTACATGTATAGATGCTGTTGTGTCACAAAAACATGTATTGATTATACTTGGCATTTTGATTACATTCAGATACAGTTCTAATTACATGTAAATCATTGACATCAAATTCTTTTGATGTTTGTTTTGCTAGTATCAATTTGAAATATATTTTGATATCCACTCCTCCCACACACACTCACTTACATTTACATATACCTTATGTCAAATATAGACTACATGTACATTTGTCAATACCAAACAGACCAAATCTGAATTCTGGTTCTGATTCCTTGATTCTCTGAAAGTGGGTAAAAGCATGGACCTTGTAATAACTTGTCGTCGTGAATGACTGTCTCAAGTGCTGCACCCATCGCTGGTTAGGTTATTTAGCCGTTACCAGTCTATGTACTTGTATTATAAGATCCATAGGAAAAGTAAAATCAGAAAAGGCATAAAAATTTGACTCGTACTAGAACAGTTATGTATTAGATACTGTAATAACAGATCCATATACCAGGTGTCTTATCCTTTAAGACTAAAGCAAATCAAAGATGAAAGAGGCCTCGTTTCCCTTAGTGCAAATTAAAACTCTTGTCCAGCGAACAGACTGAATTCTTAAAATAATTTCATTAAAGTTTTTGTGAATAAGACCCTTGGTATTTATATAGGTCAGGACAGAAACTGTGGTGAGTGGGTAGACTGAAGGTATTGGGTTTGTGCCCGGTGTTGGTTGATAAAGTTTCTCAGGATTTTCTGGTGTGAATTTTTACCTTGTCAGTGTCGCAGTACAGAGGGTCTGTCTAGTCATTCTAAAGGGAAGAAAAACTGAAGCCTGTGTATACATTGCTGTGCATGAAAAAGAATCTGTGATAGTTCGAATTCATTTTAATAGTGGGTCGTATGTCAGTGTTTGGTTTGAAAAAAAATAAATATGTTGAATTTTTTTTCATTGTAGATCTTTTCATTGACTTATCCCTCACATCAATCAGATTGGGTATTAATCTTGATCATTTAGTATGATATTATATTAGAAAATAACCAATCTATATAATAATAGTCTCCTATATATTCTCTATTTTTATTACTTAATTTGATTAAGGCAATTGTTTCTGTATGAGTTGTAACACTCTGAGGGTGTGTAATCAATAATCTACTAGCAACAGTGTGGAGAACAAGTGGGGAGATGGTAGAACTAATACACACAAGCTGTTGATACAATAACCATAATTACTAGATTAATAATTGTCTTACTACAGATGAGTATACTGGTGTACTTGGTCCGAGTGGTCTAACCCATGGTCTACTAGGAGAGGCAGGATGAAAAACAGAGATTCTTTGGACACTACAAAATGCACATAAATTCAAAATTGGAATTGGCTTGCTTTAGTATACTGGGGTACTCGGTCTGAGTGGTCTAAGTCCTGCCATCGACCTATGGTTGTAAGGTAATTGACTCTAAGCACATCTCTCTAAGGAGCTAATCAAAGTATCCTTTTCTCTGTCAGAATAAATGGATTTGGTTGAATAGTTGTAATTAAAACCGCTAAGTATGGACATTTATCATCAGTTGTCATGTGAACATGGAATACTAATACAATGCATTGTTTGTTTCAGCTGCCTACCAGATACAGCCTACCAAAATGTTTAAAAGCTTTCATTGCATTTGATTTCAAGAATTTTTGGACTAATCCAACATGTTTTTTAATTACAGGTTTCTTGTACATGAGTAGAGTCATTTTAAACTTATCTTCCTGTTTACTTTGTTGGATATAGGTCCATTTGTGTGCATGTAAAAGAACCCTTGACAATTCAAAATAAGTGTAGGCTGTAGTCATAGTGCACTTTATGGCATATGCCTGTCTTCAGTTCATTACATTTCCTGTTTTCTTCCCTGGAAATATTTCTCACTTTTTATTAAAAAGTAGGATCCAATATAACATGAACGATTTTTATAACCATTTGCCAATCGTATCACAATAGTCAGTCATAGACAAGTTATAAGGTTTCATTAGCCATTACGAAAGTTGAGAAATGAATAAAAACAAATCAATAATTGAAGCCTCAGGTTGCTAGAAGTTGCAAAATTTGAGTCTGTATCTGCCATTTAGATAATTGATATTGTGAAATACATGTATCTCTCATCCCTTTTATACTTCAATTCTCATTTGAAGAAATCATAATGAAATGGTTAGCCGGCATTTTCTTTGCAACTTTCTGCTCTAAGGCTAAAACTTAATTAGGTTTTTTCTTCATGATAAAGTCAAAATACTTATTTTTAGCCTTCCGCATTATCAAATTCAACATCTTCAACGAATTTAAAATTTATGCTGCCAGAGTTTTGACACTTACAAAAAAATCGGACCACATCACCCAAATTCTGAAAAATCTACATTGGCTCCCAGTTCAACAATGAATCAAGTTCAAAATATTACTGTTGATTAATCACCAAAATACATCAACGATATGATTACCCCATATATATCCACAAGAACCCTTAGATACACAGATAAACAATTTCTTGAAATAGCAAAAAGATCTTTCTCATTCTCTGCTTCTCTCTTATGGTATTCGCTGCCTTACAACATCAGAACCATTGACTCTCTAGATGCATTTAAATCTCAGCTAAAGACGTTCCTGTTTACAGAAGCGTTTCCATAGTTCAATTGAGAAAACTTGAAAAGCGCAATAGAAACTTTAGTTTTAGTATTATTGCGCTATATAAATAGAGGATTATTATTACAGAGTTTGTTTGACTCTCACAACTTTTTGTCACAACTATCATTTATGTTGATCTAAAATTGAATCAATAAAATTCATGAGCAAATCACTGGATTTCATAAGCAAATCACTGTAGTGACAATGGTGCATCCACTTTTTGTAACAAAACGGCAGTTGTAGTTCTATAAATTCTGTTTTAATAAAAAAATAAAACGTATTGATTCCATTTGGAATCTGCAATGTACCCTTTCTATTCCAAAGTATAGGTTACACCATGTTAATTTTATTGCATTACCGTACACTACATGTAGTTATATGTATGGTGGTAACAAAATTTATGTAGCAATAGGAAGGTTTAGATGAAATATCAGCCATTATCAGGATTGTTATATGACACTGTATTGCTTCACTCCACGGCATTCTTAAACAATTTAGAAAACTTGTAAGATCTTAAGTTTGACATTCACATCATGATAAAAAAAATCTGCAGTCAAGGTATTGAAGTCGTCTGTCAGTAACTTGTAATAACAGAATAGTGATGTATCAGTTACTTGACACTTTTACAGATGAGAATAGGATATAAACATCCTCTCTAAATTGATGTGTATTAAATGGAGAGTAATACAATATTGATAATACAATATTAGCAGTAATTGCTTGACTTGACATGACATAAATGACAGCCGACCTTGCATTAGTAATTCAGATTATGGTACTAACATCTTTAGATGTTCGTGTAATCACAATGAAAGATTATTATGGACAATTCTAAATGAACAACAATCTTTGGACAGTATATTGATGATAGTTATAATGGGCCAAACAACTTGTCTTATCCAGCATATATAGAAATAACACGATTAAATCAATATTTGGAGGTTGTGAACAATCAGACTTTTCTTTTTAATATGTCTAATAAGCAAAACTTTTATCATATAAATCATGGTCCGTCTCTAATAGAAATAACACATCAATTCAACCCTTAGACAGACATGACAAATGTTGTGTTTTTAAAGCCCATTCATCTGTATTTGCTTTCTCTACAAGGACCCTGAAGTGTCATTACGTCCGTTATCTTTATTGCGACTATAAATAATTACTGAGGGTAAGGTTGTTATATTAATGGGAATCTGTAGAAGATTTTCTCTGTATATTACTGCCGGGTAACATTAAACATAAAGATTTTATTTCTTCAATATTAAACAATTTCTTAAATATTTCTTCTGTTCACCATTGTCTTCACCAAGAAGATGCAGAAAAGTGGGACGTTAAACCCTATTCCATTTCATTTAATCTGATCATGGTATTAGACATGGCATATTGTCAATTTATTCAGATGAGAAAAAAAAAGATGTCCCACATGCAATATATTAATGGAGTATGTTTCATCTGGTCATGGAATTAGTAGTATAAAAAGTAAGAGATACACATATTTTAGCAAAATTAATTAGTTACATGAAATTAAATGTGCAATATAGTAACCCATTTATAGAATATTTTTTTTTTTTGGGGGGGGGGGGGATGACATTAGTGGTATAATTAAGAGATGCACATATAGATTACGCAAATTGATTAGTGGTGTGGAATATGTCAATCATTTCAAGTAGATGTAGTGTTACAAATCAATTTGGAATAATTAGAAAGGTTGCGATGCTCAGTTGTCTAACAAAGATTGGTCACGTCAATACAACTTTGTAGATTTATAAAAGTTTTTTATATATATATATCAATTTTACTGTTGCATTTACCAATCTCTCAATTGATCTTCTGGTAATTGAAACGGCTTTAATATTTTGTATATCACATGTCATTGATGGTGAACACAAACTGTACATATCTCTTTGTTATTGAAACAGTTACCAATTCCTTATAAAATGACTTGCTTGAAAACTAGGATGTCAATGGACTGTTGTAATCAGACATCTCTAGCCATTATATAAGCTTACAGTGTTGACTATAATACTTTACTTTAATATATCTACTATTGTCCAGGGGTCGGTTGCTCAAAACTAAGTTATTTTAACGATCCGTTAAACTCTAACAGACTATCTTGGTAACGGACATATTTTGGTAAATTTACTACAGATAACAGAGCTTCGAGCAACCGGCCCCTGATCAAAAAAATAGGTACAGTATACCAGGCCCGTAGCCAGGGGGTGGCACGGGGGGGCAACTGCCCTCCCAATACTGAGTCTTGCCCCCCCAATATCACAAGAAAATTGGCCTTTACCGCAAAATTCATGCAGATGCACATGCTAGTTGGCCCTCCCGAAAACATCTTTGCCCCCCCAAAAACAACTTCCTGGCTACGGGCCTGCAGTATACCATGTTACATGTAAATTTCAATCATGTATGGTACATAGAATAAGGACAGGTTGCCTAAATAGAATAAATCCTTCAAAAAAAACATTTTATACAGATTCACTAGTATCATTTGCTCTAGACATGGTATAGTATAAAACCATGGAATATGAGATCAATCTACATTTCTACTTGCATTCATTTGTTATTTTGCTATTGGTAATTAATTGGATGTTTACTGATTCAGTGTTCCATGATCTCAAAGCTACAGAGGTCATTTTATACTTTCGATTGTTAGTTTAAGCGGTGAATTGCAAGTAAAATGGGGTTTGATGCCAATATTTCATTTTCATTTTGAACTAGAATTATTTAGTCTAAGTATAACTTTATTTGTATAGTAGTACAAAAAAGGTTTCATGTTATTTTATTAGCAAATACTTAGTTTCATTGACTGGTTATTTGTGACTGGTTATATGTGGTTGTATAAAATCTATAAACACCTGGCATTATATATTATTATAGTATACAGAATATAGATACAGATATGTCCATGCTATATGTATAGACATACACATAATGATAAGCTACAACTGTTGTAGTATACATGTATAAACCATGTCCGTCATATACACAATACAGTATGTGAAATACAACATTGATATTCTCACCACATGTATATTTAATTGATATACTGATCTTTTCATTATAGATATTCTATAGAGAAATATGTGTAGTATCATTTGTATCAGAAATAACAAGATTTGTATTGATGTCATGGAATATAGATTATTCATTATTCAACAGAAATATCCAGATCCTTTTTACATAAAGATAATGTCTATTTACTTAATGCTCTTTACAGAAAGATAATATCTATATTGTGCAGAATACAAATAAATTTATCAAGATTAATTGGTAACGGAAAAGGGATATACAAACATCTATACACAAAATACAAAACAATTTTAAAATATAAATTTGGATACACAGGTTGAGTGGATGTTAAACCCCATTTCTCTCTCTCTCTCTGGATACACAGGAAAATACATACTACACTAAATATTGAACTACTAGCAGAACTAGAAGTAATGATTCCATTAGTACATAACAAAATGTCAGGCATTAGATGAATTGTGGCTTATTTCTAGGCTTGTCACAAGAAATAGTTTTAGAAGATATGTTGTAATTAAAATTAAATATTGATGTTTATAATCCTTTAGTGGGAACATAACAGAACTACATGTAACACAGTTTTATGGTACCACAATCAATGGTTTATTTTACTCTATATTGTCATCAAGTTTACTAAATGTTATTGTGCTTGATAATGATGTTAGGATACTTATCGAAACATGCTTGTGTATAACATTGTGTATAACAATTGAGTGATTGTCGTTCCATATAACTTGATTCATGTTGATGTATTAATCAAAGTGCTAATGTACTTACCTCGATATTACTACATCCGATCTATTCACTATCTTTAAATCTATTCACTATCTTTTAATCTATTCAATATCCTATATTTTGTTCATTCTTCTAAAATGAACAGCACACACTTGATGCACATACATTTCACGACTAGACCGATATTGTATGGTTATCAGACCGCGAGTTTGTATGTCAACACTATATTCAGATTATTGATTTCTGTACGAGTCAGTCATACACCGTTACGTCCGTGACAGAGAAAGAAAGCCATTTGAACACAGGCCAAGGAACTCTCTTAATCCTATAGTACAGTAGCAGAAGAGAATAGGACGTACAGTGAAGCTTTGCTGGAATGAAGACATAAATTAGTGAAGGAATCTGTATTCCATCCACTGGTCTCAAACACACACTTTAGTGATTAGAGTGGTGTAGAGAATAAAGAGATATCACTAACATCTGTATTTTATACAGTTGTGCCCTTAAAATCAATAAAATATTAGATTAGTTTTAGTACTGACTGTTGCCATTAAGAGTATTTTCTTCACAGATGTCGAAAAAAACATGCAGATTTTTGATTTGTTCTTTTTACAAAGAGACATATAAAAGAGAGCAGATTGTTTCTAATTGGTTACAATAACGATCTGGTTTTATATGACTTAAGTTCTGGAATCAGACAGTTATAATGGTATTAGCAGAAAATATCACAGATGTCTGCTTCTTCTCTCTTGTCATTTCCAAGCTAAAACCAAGTGACATGGTTTTGATTCCCAAAATTGTACTGACAAGGAGTAAAGTCATTTCCTCACACTGCTGAAGACAACTACACATGTACACAAGCGATTTACTTTTATTAATCCAAAATTTAACCATGTTAGTCTTGAAATGACCTAGTTTGTGTCAAATGCCGGAGATGTGCACTGCACATACATGTAAATAGATATAAACCAATAAGACAAGCCAGTGGACATTGTAAGGATCCTGGCAGATTCTGTTTCTCTCTCTCTCTTTCTCTCTCACTCTCTCTCAGCCTGATGGTATTCCATGTATAATTGAAATGATGAGTGGATTGGACTGTTATCAATGTACTCTTGTAGTTTAAAATCAATATTGTATTAGAGCCTGTTTAGATCACATCCTTATACCACAGCTTTTAAAGAAATTACTCGCACAATAATATAGATTACATGAATATTTATTTTTACCTCCTAAGTGGTTCCTTCCATCCTTATTAAACAAATAATTGAGAGAACCTTTGCTGAAATAAAAACCTGAGTCACCTTTATTCCATTTAATTGTGCCATGTTGAATCAATTTGTTCTCCCATATGGTGGGATGGTTAGGACACAAAACGACAAGCGTCAATTAGCTTCCTCAAGCTGGAATGTTTGTGTCTGAAAGCAGAAGCCGCTGTGGCTCAGTTAGTAAGATATTTGCATGCTAATCTGAAGGTCTTGTGTTCGATCCACTTGTTGGTTAATAAAGTGCAATGACATTTACTGGCGTGGTTGACCCGCGTCAGTGGTGAAGGACAGAGGGCCTGGCAAGAGATAACATATTCATAATCATTGTCGTTCAGATGAGATTGAAAAATGAGGCTCTATGTACACATTGACATGTACATGTACATAAAAGAACCTTTGTAGACTGTAGCAACCCTATTTGGGCCAAATTTCCAACATAGCACACTGTATGCTGTATGTCTGTCTTCATTAACCTAATTGCAGCAGAACAGTAGGACACTAAAGTTAGACCCCATTTCGTTTTATTTGGTCTGAAGCTGATTTGTCTAGCTGACTGAGATACTAATAGATTCTTAATGGAATATATTCTTTTATATACCACAGACATCACATACATCAAACTTGTCCTTTTCACAATTAGTTTTCTGATAGATAATTTTGGATAGTTTTCAGAATTTATGGTTTCATTAAAGGAACATAAGACCAATGTCTACCAGACATGACATCACATTAGTAGTAAAAGGAGTGGCATTTACTCAAATTTAATGAGCAATTTATAAACACCTTCATAGTTCTCATGTGACCATTAATGATAAAGAATAGAGACTAACCAGAATGAAGAATTATCTGCCAATTATTTATGACATTTTCTTCTAATGCTCGCTCATGGGAACCGCGGTGGCTCTAGGTCTTGGGTTTATTGTTCCCAGAAATTTCCTCTGGATTTTCCGGAGTTATTTACGAGGTAACTTGCTGCAGGACGGAGGGCCTGCCAAGGTACAGGTCTAGATAGGATAAGACACCAAGCAAGGTTTTGTGTATAACAGACGTGGTTCCATAGTTGTTGTTTTTTGATAGTTGTTAAATGTATTTGATTTCCCCTTTAAATAGTTTCTAAATGTGTGTTAATTCCCCTTTAATTAGTTTATAAATGTATTTGAATTGTCTTTGATGCCATTGCAGGATTATAAATGAATAATATGGTCTCTGATTGCGCTATATGTGTACAAACCAGTGGTTGCATTGCGGTCATTGTGTTATTTTGCTCATTTAATTTTCTAAATGCCATTGAAGGATTGTGCTTTTTTTAGTTTAAACAATATTTTATTCAATAAGCTGAATTGGACTGAACTTCAGGCAAAGGCATATATATAAGGATTGTGCTATACATGTATGTGTACAAACCAGTGGTTATATTATTGTTGTTGTGTGTTTAATGTGCTCAATTACAAAATGCCCCTGAAGGATAATAGACTGGCTAGAAGTATAATTGTTATGACTATTATGAGTGTTTCTATCATCAAACCATATATTTAATGTAGTTGATCATGAACAGGAAATCAAACATCAACTGTTATAATTAACGTCATGGTGAGATGTCTATAATACATATCTCAATTCTCTATGTTTTTGTCTTCAATTATTAATGGACATCATAGAAATCCAGTGTATCCTAATAATATGTACAATGTACATTGTATAGCCACTTAAGTTAAATACTGACAAGAATGCCCATTGGCTCGAATTTTTAGGCACGGTCCTTGCGTGTCACCCAAGAAGCTGTCAAAAAAGTGTGGTTAGTTGTTTGGATGGGTCATGAAGATGTTTTTTTTTTATCAGTTGACAATCTGTTTTTGTTGAAAAATACATCCAGTTCTGTTCTGTATTTTATTTTGCATTAAGTCAAAGATGTTTAGAGCCTTCAAACATTTCATCAAGTTAAAATTTTGACAATTTGTTTCCTGATTTATTGTAATTAATTTTAACATGTAAAACTTTTATAGATCCAATTATATTTAGAAATTATTTCTAGATACATCATATTCGTTATGATCAATGAGAGAAAGAACTATAATCTATAGGCTATAATACATACATGTAAATATACATTAAAACTGTATTGTTGGTATCACATTCAATGTTGTTTAAGGTAGCCTGGGCCTGACCCTGAGTTCACAAAACATTCTCTGACTTTAAAAGTTAAAAATTTACTCAATCACTGTTCATGAAAAAATATCTTGGATAAAGAAACACAAAACTTTGCACATTTTCTTATTGATGTATTTGATAAGTTGTCAGGTCAAACATTTTGTACATTGCTGTCTGAGCTGCATATTATACAAGTACACAAGTCAGCAACAATGTCTGGCACAAGTTTAGGTTTTGTCAGTGCCATTCATTTTGTCCTCAATAGATATTTTAGTCTGGCACTAAGTTCAAAATTTCGGGTGGCACAAGTTCAATGTAACTTGATGACATTTTGTCAGAAACAACTGTGTTATTTTTCTGTGAGGGGGGGGGGGGGGGAATGGTCTAGTTGTTTAATGCATGCACGCCAAATCATAAGGACTATCATTGAGTCAAGTGGTGTGGTTTTGATTCCCCCACTTGTACATCCGCAGGAAGAGAGTCATCTGTCTAACCTCATGGGTTTCTCTGGGCAGTCTAGTTTCATCTCACTAAAGACCCCTACATGCAAGTGAGTTATTGAACCAGATGTTAGTCCCAAAATGACCTATTTTGTGTTGAGTGAACGTTAAACCCAATCTCTCTGTCTCTCTTGCTCTCTCTCTTTCTCTTTTTATAATCCATGGCAGACCCCAAGTTTTTCCATGAAGTTATTTACAGTTTGACATATTTGTATAGTATTAGTTACACCCACCTATCCGGTATAAATGTTAGAATGGAAAGAGTGCACTATAATTTGACTATTATATAAAGCTTGTAACATGCTTTATATGTTTACTTGGGTAAATATATCTTACACCATGATTAAATAAAATAAATATTATATCAACAATATTTTATTCGTAGAGAAGGATTGAGGCCATAATTAAAAGATTGTTTGTTTGCCCAAACGCTAAATACCCCCAAAAAAACTGCCTACTCAAATTCTTTCATGCCATTTTTGAAGGATTTTTTTTTTAACAGCATTATTTTTACGCTTGACAATGACACCAAAACACGAAATAATCGGTGGGGAGATTGAACAGCCACTGTCATGTATATACATAGTAACACCAAACTTAACACGTGATTTTCAAAAATCTGGTTATTTATCGCCAAAGTCTGGTCCTCCCCCCCAAAAAAAGAATTTGTCTACCTACCTACCCATACCTAATCATCATGAGTCGGGTTTGGGCAAACTAAAATATTTTAACCCTGGCCTGAGGGTAAATGCCTAGTTCTACTATTCTCTCTATCCTAACAGTAATCTACATGTACATGTATGTATATGTATGTTACAAAGAATACAAGTATACACACAAAAATTCTATAATCTATGATAGGTATATATACATGTAAATATATGAACAAATTGACTATACATATTTACATGTACTGTTTCAGGTTCAAATATATTCCACATCTTATTAATTAATTTAATGTTTAAATGTCTCTTACCTTTTGTTTGTTACATTGTTTTATAAACCATTCATTGCTTTCACAACCTTTTATACATTAAATCCTAATCCCAAATATTTTACAGGTAAGCTTATAGTACATGTACCTACTGCTGAATGAAAGTTTGACCTAAAGTCCCCTTGACTATCTTGACATTAAGTTAATAATAGAACAACACGTTGTGTCCTATATTATGGTTATTACTAAGAAATGATCCAGATACATGTAATATACTTGTTTATGACAGTGAAAGTGAAATACGTAAGTGTCTATGACAGTGAAACAATCTGTGTAAACTTAGACAAAATCATATATAAGCTTATATAATTTATATTCAGCTAGTCGTTGGGCCACGTGTCTTGATTTTTTATAAATATATTCAGGTGAAACTGTAATGTTTATATGATGGTACAGATATATGTTAATTGATGAATTATTTATAAATAGAACAGCTACAGGTGTTTTTATACCAGGTAGATCACATGTTGATGTCTTGTCAACCATAAACCTCCACAGGTCAGCGATGTGTAAATACCTCCTTTATCATCAGTATAATAGGTGTTCACAGGGTACAAGTCTTGTGAATGCAGGATTGAAATTGAAGTTATATGTATGGTTTATTACTGGACAAAGTTTCGATTCAAATTATGTAGTCTTGATCAAACCAGTTGAAACTTTGCTCAGTAATAAAAGAAGATAATTGAATTCTATATCAAGAATTAAATACTAAATGCTGTGGGTCAGTAGTGTGAAAATTCCTCTTTTGTGATAAGTCTGACCATCTTCACCATGATAATAAAAAAGAAATCCTACATACAGAGATAATGGCCATTTTATTTTTGTTTTTAATGGAAATAAAACAGATTTTGACAGAAATGTTTACAATCAAAGTAGGATTTGGAGTAAACTGTAAATTAGTTTTAACAAAATCAACAGTGCTCTACCAATATTGTGGTGTGATATTGTACAGATAAGATATATCAATTAGAGGATATTTCCAAATGATTAGATTTGAGAAAATATTTTTGTGGAAAAAAATAACCTCTTTACAAGTATCCTGTAGTTGGGTGATATTTGCTGAAATTAATAACTTTACATGTACTTTGTGAGCATATATGTATTGATGCAGATCTAGAAATACTAGTACCAATATGGCTTAGGCTTAGTAAGAGTAAGATGTCACTTACTGATGTTTTTATGCGTGCATTTGGACGGGCACTTTCTAAAGCATGAGTGATGGAGCAGCAGTCTTTGACTGATGCTTGACTAGGGAAGTACCCAGTAATCACCTACTGAAGCTCACATTAAGGAACAATTACTTACTGTATCTTCATTTAATTAAGGAGCAGTCACTTGCTGAATCACTTGGGAAACTGTCACTTTCTGTCTTAAACTTGAGTTAAGGAGCAGTCACTTACTGAAACTTGAGTTGGGGAGTAGTCCCTTACTAAAACTTGAGTTGGGGAACAGTCACTTAATGAAACTAAAGTTGGGGAACAGTGACTTAGTGTCACTCATTCAAGTTGGAGAACATTCACTTACTGAAACTTGAATTGGAGTGTACATGTAGTCACTTACTGAAACTTGAGTTGGGCAGAAGTCACTTACTGAAACTTGAGTTGGGGAGTAGTCACTTACATGTACTAAAACTTGAGTTGGGGAAAAGTCACTTAATGAAACTAGAGTTGGGGAACATTCACTTACTGTCACTCGAGTTGAAGAACATTCACTTACTGAAACTTGAATTGGGGTGTACATGTAGTCACTTACTGAAACTTGAGTTTGGGAGTAGTCACTTATAGAAACTTAAGTTAGGGAACAGTCACTTAATGAAACTAAAGAAGAAGAACAGTCACTTACTGTCGCTCGAGTTAGAGAACATTCACTTACTGTCACTCGAGTTAGGGTCACTCAGTCACTTACTAAAACTTGAGTTGGAAAACAGTCACTTACTGTATCTCGATTTGGGGAATAGTCACTTACTGAAACATAGCTTATTACATTAAGAAGTAATGTTGATAAATATAGTCAGTCATTGACCAATAACGATGTCTTCGTTTAACGTCCTATGCTTCTGCACCTAACAAAATGTAAAGGGAATTGAACCTGTTATCAATGTTATTTTTACTCAAGTGAAATAAGCAGCTGGAAGAATAAGATCATGCATCTTAAATAAAGGCTTGATCTCGCCTTAACTACATACATCTTATCAAGCCCTTCATGTAACACTCATGCATTTTTCGGCACTAAGTTTGATTGGGTATAGGCCCAAACCTTGATCCAATCAGATTCCTTTATAAAATGGGTTTCTAAAAATAGACTTCTTTTTATCCATTTTTAAATATTTATCGAAGGCTCAGATTAGACCATACAGAGCACATGATTTCACTGGGAATTGCCCAGTGTTGAAGCAACGGTTAGATGTTGTAAAACTCGCGGACGTCGTTTCAGGAACATGAAGCTTTGCTAAAACAAGAAAAATGATTATAAACATCAACAAAGATATACAATATTACTTAGTTGTATTTTTTTCTTCTATATTACAGGTTGTTTGCACCAGATGTAAAAATCCTACACCAGAATTAAAGGCAAAAATAGAAGAACTTTTACAAGGTACAGTTTAATGTTCATGTCGCCATGGTTACAAAATTTAATGCTCCTGGGGATTTCTCAGAAAACTGAGATTAACCTGTATAATCGTGGACATAGACATAAAATAAACTCTTCTTAGCAATTGATGAAAACTTAATAAGTTGATACCTTTACGATTCATTCCTTTTCAGATTGGTCTCTCACGGACAAAGTCCTCTGACAATTTCTGTCTTTGTCCATAACTAGATGCAATATGAAAATACCGCTCTACCATTCCCTGTTCTAACTTATTCTAAGGCTATTTTTAAATCCATACTTTCTATTTTTCACCCCAATTCTCCTTTCTTTGTTAAATCTGATCTTTAATTTTCTAACACCAATTTATAATCAAACACTATTTTCAAGTAGAATTTTACGATTCAAAAAACAATATACATGTATGTTTAAATTGATTTGTGCATATGCATATATGTAGTCTATTGTTAATGTTTTTGAATTGTAAAAAATGTGGCGAGGAATTATTCCTTTTGGTGAAAGAAAATTTACGGTGAAAAATAGAAGGCGAGGGCTAAAAAAAACGAGGTGGGGTAGAAACCTATTTTCATATTTCAGATATAGGGATTAAAAGGAATCGTCAGAGGACCTTTTTCCGTGAAATACCATTACCCGGTATGAAAAAAGAATTACTTTATTCTTGTATGTTAATTTATATTTTACAGGTTTATGTTATGTGCCACTCTTGCGAGCTGAAGATAATACAACGGCTCCACACATTGGTCAACCATGGTCACCTGACAATGTTCTTGAATTCCAAGATTTACAAGTCAAAAATCCAACTGATCCACACTTAGCAATCCGAGCTTTCGCAGGTCCTATGTCACCATCAAAGGTTTGATTTATATTACTACTCAATATTTTCAAAAGCAGAATTTGTCAGCGAAAGAAGTTATGCTAGTGGTATGATATGCCACTGGAAATTAAGGACTCTCAAAATAATTTTGTGTTAAAAACCAAATTCTAAACCGTTTGGTTCAAATCATTTAAGCACATTAGTGATCCCTTACAAACTGCAGTAGGAGTATCGGTCAATATGGTTCAGTTCCGCTCAGTTTTTACAAAGATATGTTGTATTTCAATTTCATTAATCTATGCTGCTCACTGTGTTAAAAGTCTTACTCCCATTTATTTGTTCTTGAAAACAATTGATAGGCCTGTTTTAAATTTAATTTAATTCAAGCCTGATGATTATTTGTATTTTGATTTTCTACATTTGAGTCTAGATGAATTAAGCGATATGATTATTTTTCTGTGAAAGACCTAGCCGATTTATTAACTTATTCTCATACTACTGGGAAGTGGGAAATATTCTCTGACTGGCATCATACATCTAAAAAAATTTAAAAGGCCTGGGCAGGGAAAGACTTAATTTAAAAATTGTAAATGCAGGAGAATTTCACAACACGCAAAACAAAACTGATAAGACAACTACACAGCCATTGCAAGCTATAAATAACAACAAATATGAAATCAAGTGAATGAATAACTGTTCTGATTTTAGGCTCAACTGTTTCATCGTCAGTGGACAACTCCACCATCCCCATCACCTAACAAGAAGGTGAATCTGTCGAATGTACGTAGAGAAGATGGAGATAAAGGATTGGAGAGAGTCGGAAGGTATGTTCTTCAATTTATTTTTTATTGGAGAGCCACAGTGGATCAGTTAGTAAGGAACTGGTTCACTAATGAGGCCATCCCGGGTTTCATCCTCTTATTGGTGTCTAGTTGTTGGAATGAGACCGAAAACCAAGATTCAGTAAATACCATTAGCAACAGATTAAAATATTCTGAATAATTGCTTTAGTGCCACTTTTGGGCAAAATTTCCATCATATCTTGTTGAACGTCACCTGTCAATCTTTTTTAGGCCAGTTCATGCAAATAAGTATGATGTTAAACTTATTTCATTATAGATTTGACCACCAGTAATTATACTAATTAGGGGGGTATCTATTATAAATGACTTTCATGCTTATATTTTATAGATACTCTTTTATCAAGACCAGTGGGGGGTTGGGATGGCCTTGTGGTCTAGAGTGCAGCGCTTCGACCTCTAGCTGGCCGGTCACCTTTGGCTTGCGGCTCTGGTTTCGAGCCCTTTTGTGAGCGTATGTGACATGAAGATAGGGGCGCCTTCTCAACCTTGTGGGATTCCTCCGGGCACTCTGGTTTCCTCCCACTGCTCAAGGACCCATACATGCAAACACATTAAAATAAAATTTTTAAAAAAACATATGTTAGTCCCGAAATGACCTAGTTGTGTTGAGTGGACGTTAAACCCCATTTCTCTCTCTATGAAGACCAGTATAATATAATATTTTATATAGATTCTTTTATGAAGACGTAGATTTGTTTATCAGTTGAAAATCCAATTAAGAGTAGGCAGCTGTGGCGCTCCCAAAATAATCAATCCAAACACATTCTTGTATGTATTTTGTAATATTAAAACCTATATTTTCTTTTACAGACAGATCGCTCAAGACCTGCACGTACCATGGTCAGAATACTGGGAATTTCTCGACGCCTTTGTTGATTTCTCCACAGAGAAAGGAATTAGTGTGCTGGAAAACTATTTAACTAAACAATTAGCTACAAACGTTTACAAACAGTGGGTCAAGGCTCATTCAACGCTTATAAATAATGTGTGTTTAGATTCCACTATAGCCTCGGAATACTCCACACAGGCTAGTTTCACAGAACAAGACTCAGATCTCTCAGTCGATTCCGAAACGTCTCCGCTAAAAAATGATCTGTTTCGGCATAACAAGATCGATAGAGATGTCGTAAAAGATTTTAACAATAGTGATAATGAAATTTCCGAAGTTTTTACACTAAATAAGGGCGAAAGAGTGTCGGATTCAAGTCTGGCTTCCAGCGTTAGGTCCGATCTTTCAATCAGAGATGTTGAAGAAGGAGTAGTACATACATTTAACCCAGAAAATAAATCGTCACGACCACTGCTGCAACCGCCACGTTTAAAATATGGTATAGCGGCACCAGAAACATCCATTAATACTCAACCAATTCTAGCTAACGCAGTCTCTCAGCAGAATCAAAATGATGTACCGGTTATTGCATCAGAGAGTGACGGGATCGATATTAATTTAACAGATGAAATCAAACTGTCGACACCAAGTAGGGAACCGTGTCAGTATGATTTTAAATATTCTCCAAGTTCTCATACAAACCAAACGAGTACACCAGGAACAAAGGATAACCGTCCATTACAAGTTGACGGAATCGAATCACCAGTTTGGAGAGACGCCCGTGTTAAAAGTGAAAATTCTGAAGATTCATTTACTGAAAATCCAATCTCTCCAGATAAAGAATTAAACAAAAGTTTGGGAACCCCCGACAAGAAATCAGACTTGAATCTCGATGACAGCGTGCTGAAAGGATTTCAGAAACTTCAACTAGGAAGTAGCGATGAGGATTCTTTCCGATCAGCGGTTTCATCTGCGGTTTCAGATGTTTTTTCTACACCGAATAATCGACTCGAGATGTCGTTTAATACTCAGCTGACGAACCTCTGTGATGATCTGAAACAAAAACTCACCTTTACCCCTCGTAACCGTCTGTTGCGAACCGTTTCTGTGGTTTCATCATTAGCCGACAACCAGGAAACGTTATTCCTTCAAACAAAACAATCGAATTTTAATTTTGAAATGATGAAAACTTTATCAAATTTTAAAGCAAGTACTGATTTTCCTGTTCCAGTGTTGTTAGTTATTAAAAGTGAAAGTAGTAATAGTGATCTCACAGATTGCGATATTTTAACAGACTGTGTTATTTTTGAATCTAACGAAGAAACAAATGTTGTTACTATTCGTAGTAATTTGGTTATTTCCGTGGCAACACAACAACAAAAGGACAAGTTACTGTCAGTACAGAGTTCTATGATTATGAGTTTGTGTATAAATAAGGACAATGTACCGAGCTGTGTAGAGTTATCTGTTCCTGCTTTATTGACTAGACTAGATCTAAAAGACTCTTTCTTTATTTTGGGGTAGGTTTTAATTGAATTAAATATAAAATTTTGTTTTCACAGTGCAGGTGTTCTCTGTTTGCTGTGTCTAAAGTATAGTGCTACAGATTATGCAAATAGGTCTTTAACATCCTTTGCGTGTTTGACCATGTGGCTGACATGTATGGGTTAAATCATAAGGTTTGTCATCAATTGGCGTGGTTTTGATTCCCTGGTTGTACATGACAAGGAGTCTTCATGGGGTTTCTCTTGTTTCCTCCCAATGCTCAAGACCCCTATACGCAAGCAAATTATTGAAATATAATCATATAAATCATTAATTAGACATTTATTTACATGCCAGGACCATAATCAACTCTCTAGAACTTCAGTTGATTTTCAAACAGACTTAAATACGATTGACAGTGAATGATTTAATTTAAAAATGGATAATCAAGACTTTGTTTATTATTGTAACAACAACAGTAGGAATGAAAATCAAAACTAGACTATTCTATAAACAAGATGACTCAGCTCAGAATGCAGTAATTCGACTGAAATATTCATTATATTCCCTTTAAATAAAATTTAATCTCTGTATTATTGTAGTCAACGTGCCAGTAAATTGGATCAAGATATATTTCGAGCTCTGGTCGCAGATGATAAAGATATGAGTTATTTCCCTTTAACTGGTAAATGGAGAAGGAATGTGACAACTCTTCAGGCAGAGAATCAACAGAGGTTAGTTATATATACATTTACAGTGTAGTTACCCCAATCTTTTGTTGATGTTCATATACAGTGCACTTAGATTTGATTTATTACACAATCACCAGACAATAATTAATTATTTGTAAACTTGGTAGAACTGGTTACAACAGGATAGGACAAAAGTTATTAAAACTTACACAAATGTCCTTTCCATATTCAGAAATTGTATAAATTTAATAGTGCAGATTACTTGGAGAATTGTCAGATGTAACAAATGAAAATTTAATATTCATAACTTACAGTAACAGACAGACAATTAAACAAACAATTTGAAACAAGGTGAAAATAAACACAGCTTACAAACTATCATTATTTATATGTTATCAGGTCATATTATTATAGAGTGAGAGAAAAATGGGGTTTCACGTCCACTCGACACAAACTTGGTCATTTCAAGACTAACATACATGTACATGTATGGTACAATTTTATTTCAATAATTCACTTGCGCATACATGTATGAATCTTAAGTAGTGGGAGGTAATCGGAGGTCCCTGAGAAAAAACACAAAGTTGAACTGGCAACCCTACTCCTTGTCACTACAACCAGGGAGGTCATATGATAAGAACTGTCTATAAAATACATGGTAGCGGGACTCTAGGGAGCAGAAATGAAAGGCTTTAACCTGTTGATATTTATTGTGATATAATAAATAGCCATTTAATCCCCGAAAAATCAATTTTTTTTTTCCAGTTGGCCAAGTCCTGCTAGAATACGTAAAGAGAGTCGATTATCTGGTGAATTTCTCTCCATGAATCCATTAGTGAAAGGGAATCTACTAGCCACACCTTCATCCTGTCGTTACTCTTCTCCTATAAACGGACATAGATCGTCTCTCTCACCTTCCGTCTTCCAGTTCACACCACGTACATCAAGAATCACCTCCTCACCCCGAGCTCCCAAATTTAACCTGGAGAAACATCTGGAGGAATCAACACATGAAGACTTATAATCCATACAGGAAATATCCCTAGGACTCCATGTTGTGTCTACAGATAAGGGGCTGCAAACATCTGGATTATTTATAATCATGAAGTATCATTATATCTTCATTACTTCCTGACCAATTCTATAACTGTTCATGAACAAATTTACATTTAAAGAAAAACCAAATCTGTGACCAATTAACTCCTTACTGAATGTACTGCTGATGTGTACAAAGTCCCTATACAGTGCAGGCAAGATCAGATCTAAGTGTTACAGTTTGGGACCAAAATTAAAATAATAAAGTAATGGTAATATTCCCCAAGCCTGTAAGCTTCAGGAACTTACTGGTAGACATATAGAATTGATCCTTTTAAATCGTCATATTTTAGACTTTTCTCAATAAATAATGAACTATATATCTCTCTGGCTTTGCCAACAAGTACACTTTGTAATAATATAGTTCATGAATCTATTGGCCAATCTTAAAAAAAATCTAATTGTAGGAATTTTTTATCCACTTCTCTTTGGTCAAAAGGTGGAACTAGTCTAACATATTTAACCACATCATATATATTACTATATAGTTTATTTCTTAGTTCTAATTGTCTTAATTCTTTTGTTCGCGCCTGAATATCTAATTCTTTAATCTTTAATTCCAATTCCAATTTTATTTTCGTTTCTCTAATTTTATGTCGGTGTTCCAATTCCTTCAATTTTAAAGGATCAGTGTCTGAAGTTAACTATATTCCACGACCTGAAGATAGCCATCCTTTATAAGGTGTTTTCGAATGGCAGACTTTATCCCTGGTTTTCTCATATCATCATGATCAGTTATGTCTAACTAAAGTAAAGTGCCATCTTTACTTAGGGCATTCAATTTCTCTACAGTTGGATTTTGAATCCAATCTTTGGTATTAAATACCTTTTTAAAAAACAAGATGTAATTTTAAATAAAAGTAAATATTAAATTAAGAATTAAACTAGCTGGGACAAGCCCCCACTTTCTGTTACAGATTAGGTTCCAAATCTACACAAACTCTTCTAATATATACAACAAAAAATATAATAACATAATATGTATAGGCCTAAACCCTAAAATAATGGGTATAATGAAAACGACAAGAAACACATCTTTACAGAACAATGGACTTATTTCTATTGGCGCCAACTTGAAAATTTTGTATCAATTCCAGTAAAAGTTTGTTAATAGAAAAAGCAGTACCGGTAATCACATTTAAAAAGTAAATCCTATCAAAAATGGAATAGTAAATTGTATATTAAAATAATATTTTAATAATATTCTTTAATAAAATGTGACTCCCCACCACAAAACCAGTCGCTTGTTGTGCGGCTCTATTTCTATATACACGGCAAAATACACTGTATGGGTCAAAACTATCCAAAAATTTTTTTTTGCACAATACGCTTCAGAAAAGCATCTATTTTTCAATAAATCAATCGTTTTTGTGAAAATATAATAAAAAATTGCATAAAAAGGGTATTTTGTGGAGGCTGTGAAAAAAAAACCCTGTTAAAATGGCGTAATTATATTGCTAGTTACCTAATATGAGTTTACTTTGTGCACTCGTAATTTCCTCGCTTGCTGAGTTATGTAAGTCAAGGTTTCGTACGTTTTTCATCTTTTGAATATGATTAAAATTACTTTTTTTTAAGAAAAATGTTGCCATGGTAACCAGCCAAAATTAGTATTTTATAGTTCTCAGATATCAAACACAAATCTAAGCTAATCTGTCTGACCCAAGAAATATTTTCACATAATAACAAAACTAATTAATATGTGCAAAATGACTAAAATTATGTTTTTAGAAAAAATGTTGCCATGGTAACCAGCCAAAATCAGTATTTTATAGTTCTTAGATATCAAACACAAATCTAGGCTAATCTGTCTGACCCAAGAAATAGTATCACATAAAAAACAAAACAAATTAAGAAGTGCAAAATGATTAAAATTACTTTTTTAGAAAAATGTTGCCATGGTAACCAGCCAAAATCAGTATTTTATAGTTCTTAGATATCAAACACAAATCTAAGCTAATCTGTCTGACCCAAAAAGTATCATCACATAAAAACAAAACAAACTAAGATGTGCAAAATGATCTTTTGTGGCAAAAACCATATTTCAAATGTGAAACCAGGCCTTTGTTGTAGCCATGACCATAACACAGCCAATTCGAAAAATATGGATTTAAGGTAAATTTCAGAAAAAAAGAAGAAAAAAAATAGGTTACTAAAGGAATATGTTGATAAAATTTGGTACAAATGTTGATACACCACACTTTATTATATTCACAAACTTTTATTTTGATTTATACAATAGTTATATATGTGTTACTGTATGGGATTTATTTTTGGCAGTTTTAAAATGCAAATTTCTCATTATTTTGTATTTGGATGCACCGCAGCTTTTGAAACTTCAGATGGCCATAACTCAGCCAATTTTTTTGTTATTTGCATATATTATATATCAACAGAAAGCTGTTCCAGTTCCCTTTAAGATCAGCATTAAATCACAGTTTTCAAAAATTGTGACATGTGACTGGTTTTGTTGTGGGGGGTCACAAATAGGATACATGACACATGTATATGTAGGTCAAACATCTATTTCCATCTGTAAATGGGGATCACGATGGCTAAGTGGATAAGGCGCTGGTTTTCTAGGCTGAAGGTCAGGTGTTCGATCCCTGCATTTGCCGAGTCTTCAATTACCTCAGGTTAAGTGCATAACAGTAGCACGTTAAACCCCATTTCATTCATTCATTCTATCTGTAAATCCTATGTAAATGAAATAATTAGTTGTATAATAAAACAATATCATATCAAAAATGCTTCAATAAGATATAATACATAGCAATTACTTCTGGCATTTAGTAAAATCCATTGCATTCCATAGAATTGTTTCCTTTGTATTTTCAATTATATTCAATAGAAGTTATCCAGGGCCGCTACTTTAAATTTAAGCAGTAATTTTTAAATATTAATGTTGATATTCAACCAGGATACAAACTGTATATTGTTTGCATATACTGTAAAGTAACTTATCAGTTTATATACAATTATCCAATCCTGTATTGTTATGTATAATGTACATGTATTTTGTATAAAGTCAACACTGTATTATGTAATGTATATATACATTGTACAAATTCAAGTAATATATATGTATAAAATCTACAATGAATCATGTTGTGTTATATTGATGTATAAAGTCAACACTGTATCTATACACAATGTATCCAATCAAGTAATGTAAATATACATTGTACCAGTCCAGTCTGTAATATTTATGTATCAAGTCAACAATGTATCATGTTGTATAATATTTATGTATCAAGTTAAAACACTGTATTATGTTGTGTATATTAAACTTAGTGTAATTTACTTACTTTTATAATTGTTTATATTCAATAATGCAGACTTGGATTATAAAGAATTTATAAAACATATATATAGTCTGTTATTTTATAGTATATATAGATAGTGTAATGCAACACTCCCATTCCTATCAGGGTTATTTGGTAAAACAGGGAAAAAAACATGTCAGATATGAGATGAAGTAAGGTCCTACTGTTCTGCTGTAACTGGGCTAATGAATACGCCATATATTGTGAGGGAAATTTTGCCCGGGCAACTGTCTAGTTGTTTGAATGGTACGAAAAACAGAGGCCCTGTGTACGTAAAAGATCCTTTGGCAACTGGAATTCGATATAAGAGTTGTCTGTAGCACTGCTCTCTGGACAAAATGTCCTCCAGAAAGCAGTCTGGCTGTCTGTCTAGAACTCACTAGAATGATGGGACAATGCCTTGATGGGAGTTCTGCTTTGTTGAGACTTTGAAACACAATAACTCTCCTTCTAATTGATGTAGAATGTTCAAACTTGGTGTCGATTAGGTGAATGCCTTGACAGGGGTCGGTCATGCGCATTTTCCACTAAGGCTAAGCAGAGATAAGCAATTTGAGTGGTTGATACTTTGGAACACGATAACGTTGGTTCTAATTGGGTGAGAGCGACGAAATTCTGAGTAAAGATTCATTGAGTATTTTCTGCTATAACTATAGAACGGTGAGTAATTTGGTTGGTCAAGACTTTGGAACACAACAACTGTGCTTTTAATTGGGGTAGAATGTTTATTTGATGTAGATGTGCATAAGATGAATGCCTTGACTGAGTCCTATGATCAAGAATTTCCCGCAGAAACAGTTAACTGCCGCCAAACCTACTTTGCGGTTGTATTGATCAATTACAGTGATCAATCCATATACACCATGAGTTTAAGCACGTACGATACAGTAACTCAATACACATTGCTGGTCAAACTCGATACACATTATCTACGTCGATTTCAGTCAAAAACCCTTACTATACATCGATAATTTAGAGAAGTATTTATTCCGCTTTCTTGTAATAGAACAGCTTGGGCTAACGAGATGTGTAACGGGATATAACCTCATTACAAAATAGTGTACTAATTATTAAATATGGTGACCATTCAGAGATCTATTATCGAAGAAGATAGTTATCTGTGTCGTAGGGGGTTGGGATGGCCTAGTGGTCTAGAGGTGTTGCGCTTCGACCTCTAGCTGGCCGGCCACCCCTGGCTTGCGGCGGTGGTTTCGAACCCTGGTGTGAGCGTATGTGGCATGGAGATAGGGGCGCCTTCTCAACCTCGTGGGTTTCCTCCGGGCACTCCGGTTTCCTCCCACGGCTAAAGACCCCTACGCGCAAGCCAACTATTGAAATAAAATTAAAACCATAAGTTAGTGCCGAATGTATTTGAGTATTGCAAGTACCACAACTTGAACTGTTAAAATACCTATATTAGTATACATATTAGTATAATTATAAGCTGACCAATGACAAAAACTTAATTTGATTTTCATATTATATTTATTGTCTTTGTCTCTAACTTCATGCAACTACTTATTTTCATAATAGTAAACCATGTGTTAGTCCCAATATGACATGTTTGTGTCGAGTGGGCGTTACCCCCCCCCCCCCCTCTCTCTCTCTCCTTCTCTCTTTCTCTAGTAATACATACCCATGGACACCCAATCACCCACAGTTTATTACGCTAATAATAATAGGGAGTCTCTCTCTCTCTCTCTCTCTCTCTCTCTCTCTCTCTCTCTCTATCTCTCTCTCTTGTAATACACATTACACACCCATGGCGCCCAATCATCCCCAGTTTATTACTCTAATAATAATAGGGAGTCGCGTGTTATCGGTTGTAGACAAGTCGTTTAACGGTTTCCATTCATTAAGATACAATAAACCGATCCAATAAATTATAATCAACACTGTAAACTGTGTTAATACAACTAGATTGTGTTCAGAGTGGGCTTAAATCTTAACACCGTTCATTAAATCATTATGAAATACCCGATCGAATGATTTCGCACCGAACTAAAAGGGGGTTGTTTACACCCCGGTCAAAAGTTGTTACAACTCAAATTGATGTGTGACAGTCGTTTTATTTATTTTTAATACTAGACACTTGTCCGAAACAATAATTTTAGACATATCGGCTTTATCGCCATCTCAGTTCGACATTTATACCTTATTAAACAGGGCTACATATTTTCGACTGCGTTTGGAACAATGAGAGATGTGCGTTTTATTGTGCAAAAAAAGGGGGAGTCAAATGTTGATGTTGTCAATAATAATATGATACTATGAAAGTATCATGACAGTTTTGAGCATGTCAGTTTTTCGATTTCCTTTAAATACCTCAGGTTCTAAGCTTAGGTGTCCAGTCCAGTTTCTGGTTTTCTTGGGACGTAGTTGTTTCACCTGTCACGACATCATGAAGGTAAGAAGATTTATTTACTCTGACGTTCAGGTTCAAATTTGGCAAATGCGGCTATATTTCAATTTACTTGGAAATAATTATTTCAAAATGTCTCATATTTTCGTAATGCATGATTACAAAAAGGCGGCTTCACCTTTATAGACAAGGCTTCACCCTGTGACGATTATTTATAATGCCCCATGCATCAAACACATTTTAAATATATTTGATATTGCGAATACATATTTGAAGTATCTAAAGCCACACTCACGCACGGCGTTTTTTTTCGCTATGATACGCCACGATTATGCTGGTCTGGGGTAGGACAAAGGTTGTAGCGTGTGAAGATACATGTAATTATGTTTTTTCGATTATTTGTCAAGACTGTTGAGCGTATTCTAAACAATCGTAGCATTTTGAGTTTAAAACTGGTTGATAAATTCCGTAGATTGTAAGGGCGAGAAGAGCAGTTCTGTACTATCGCAGAAACATTGATGATAATATCGTATTATGTGGTGTTGCTGTTTGGAGTTTGGGAATTCTTACAACGATTAGCAAAGTTAGAATATCGCATTGCAGGGCAAATCGTAGCGTGTGAGGCCGACATTACAAAGACGACAAACGTTAATTTATCATCAATTAATAATAATAATAATAATAATAATAATAATAATCCCGTCATTTTACAAGGGTAGCAAATTAGGCCAGAGGCCTTTTTCCAATTTGGCACTTGGCACAGATCGTGCGAATGATTTCGATCATTACTGCAGGAAGAAACCGAAGAACTCGGGGGAAACTAGTTCCTTCATAAACTGTCTCTGAGCGAACGATGTCTGTTAGCGAGACATCGTTCGCTCAGAGACAGTTCATAAAGGAACTAGGGGGAAACCTGCCTGATCGGACGGGAGACCGAATATCCCTCTCACTTACAACGATAAAGTTCTTGACCTGGGGCCTGTTTCACGAAATTGTAACTAAGATAAAATCCGACTTTAGTAATTCGATTGGATAGTATTAGATTGATTTTAGCGCTCAGCCAATCAGATTTAAGTATATACTAAAATTTGGATTTTATCTTAAGTTAAAATTTCGTGAAACAGGCCCCTGAGCTGGAATTGAACCCTCGCTGAATTGGTGAGAAGCCGCCTCGAACGCATCGAATTCTAGTCACAAGTAAACGTTTCATGCCAACAATGTGATTAATTTTAACTAGTTTGTTTTTATTTGCTTTGGTAATTTCAATTTGAACATTAAAATTGATGAGAATGTAATAGGTTAAAGACGATATGTCGTGATGTAGGAGATTCGCGTAACTAAGGGTTTTGTTTTAAATTTGACGTTTAGAATCAAATGGGCATGGCACTAAAAGGCTCAAAACTACTCTTGTTTTAACTGAATAATATGTCCCAATCTTTATTCTGGTAAAGAAATTGTACTATTTTACAACATGCCATCCAATTAATTGGTGATACAAATTTTATCTTAACACACCTAATTTAAAACATTGGAAAAATTCAACTAAATGATTTGAAAAGCCTAACGTAAACCTTTTCAAATGTGACTTGAATTTAAAAATATTTTCGAACCCTCTGGACAAGTAAATTGGGATGTAATGGATATTTTACACAACAGGTAGGATACTTTAACATCAAGTACTTAGGATAAGGCTATTATTTATTTTCTGGAGCTGTCAAGCCAGAAAGAGTGGTATTGTCCCTTTATAAAACGGCTTAAAATATCATAAATTCAATACTTTTGAGAATAACATATTTGCGTTTCTATGGTTACGTGTGCGATGTATTGAGTGGGCATCTTTTCTGGGCAACGTCCCACTCTTCATCAAATGTTCGTTTTAGTACAATTTTACGTCCCACCCGATCGATTAGACACACTTTTAATCTCAGTATTTTAGTCAAAATACAGCGCCGCCTGTAATCTGCGATGAAAACGTTTGATAGGTCTCCTTTTAATCCGATTGCTGTCCGGTTATTATTTCCCTCATAAAACACTTCATTGCGCACGCCTGTTTTCATTTGGTGGTTTGGCGTTTAAGAAAGTAAGGTCAGACAGGAATAAGGTCTTGTCATTCGGATATTACAAAACAACGAGAACCCCGAATAAATCATAAGGACAAGGTCTATCATTAAGTCAGTTTCGATTCCCAGCTTGTACCTAACGAGGAGTGGGGTCGTCTTTCCAACCTCGTGTTTTCTCTCCGGGTCCTTCATCCCCTCGCTTCTAAAGGCCCCTACGCGCAAGCAAACGAATTAATGAAATAAAATTGAACCAAATGTTAGTCACGGAATGACCTAGTTTTGTGTCGAGTGGACGTTAAACACCATTTCACTCTCCCTCTCTGTATATGTGAATGCAGTCAGTCTCAAGTGTGTAAAACTATATAAAGATTAAAGGGATCAGTATTAACTACCTGTTTAAGGTTAAAGGGTTATATTCAGTTAATACTTTGATGGCTCCACGGTACGCGATGGGTTCATTAAACGGGTCACCATCACTATGAAGGGTGAAATGGAGTGAACAATTCAATGAAACTTTAATAAAATAAATAGGCTTATCATAAAGGCCAGTTCAAGCTTGAACCCGGTTCGCTCAGAATACAATTCTGAATTCTAAATCAATAATTTGAAAAAAAGGTAGTTCGAGAGTTAAACCTATAATTTCATATTTGTTTAGTTATATTTCTAAAATTTATTACTATAAATCCTTAAAATAGATGGTATCCACACACAGTCCAACCTTGTTAAAGAATAATCCTATTAATCCTATAATTCACTATTGCCAGCTGAGAAATTGGCAAAATTATCATTTTCAACTTCAAAATTCCAACGTTTGAATATAGCTTATGCATATAAGTGAATGGGAAAACAAGGGAGGTACTTGTGTTATTATTTGTTGTGTCAATGATTTTTAAGGGTGGAAAATAATGCCTATGGTCGTATAATAGTGAGTTGGTAACCTGTTGAGCAAAAGACATAGAAATAATTATGTTTTGACTCTCTTAAAAATATGAAATTCTCGCTTTAAACCCCCCAAAATGCCAAATTTGGGAAAAAATCAAGAAAATCAAGTTACCTATAATTCCAATCATGGGCGTACAGAGGCGATGACTGTTTGGGTGGTGGGAAGGGGGAGCAGAATCCGAAATGCCCAAAAAATTTCGGGTAACAGAGGTCGCCTGTCTTTGGCCGTGTAGGGATCCCCCAAAGATAATTTGGAAATTTGACGGCCACCAATCTTCCTGTAGAAGTTTTCTTTCAGTCAATTAAAAAAATAAATTAAAAAAATCGCGGTGTATGGGTTCTCGCCCTCCTGGAGAATATCTTAAAAAATTAGCCGCCGCAAATGCGTTTTTCTGCTATTCTAGTCCGCGAGTTAAGCAGCTCCAAAGTTGTCCAATGGTTTTGTAACTAAAATCCCACTCTAAATTCCAACCATCCAATCAGACTTATTGCAGCTGCATGCATTAACAAATAAATAATAATGGATGCCCGAGAAATGTCGCACAAAGTAGAGTGGCTCCAGACAAAACTATTTAAATCATAGTAGAATTCAGTACAAATCTTGGTAATCAATATATAAAAAAGTAAAATTAGTGTTTTATTAGATTTTGGGCACTCTTTTTGCCAACTAACCATTTTTCACTTTATCCGTTTGCCCGAAAAGTCAGATTGTCCGAAAGTTGGGATGAACAACCGCCCCCCCCCCCCCCCGCAGTTGAAAAAAAAAGTAAAAATACATTAGTATAAAGTTTTTTTCATTCTAAAATGGAGGTTTTATTGTTCGTTCTCCAAACATTAGATATGACCCTTCTAGTTTGAAATTATAACAAATTTATGACTTTAATCCAAAACTAGGATTTCACCATGATTTTGTAGAAAGAGAGAGAAAGATAATGGGGCTTAACGTTCACTCGACACAAAAATTTCGAAACTAACATAATATGGCTATAGCGTGGGAGAAAACCGGAGTACCATACCCCTTTTCACTTACAAGCGGGGGCTCGAAACCACACCACTTGACTCAATGATAGACCTTATGATCAAACGCGCACGCGTTAAACCATTAGACCACCCAACCTCTCGCCTTGATTTTGTAACATTTGAATATAACTAATTGATGAAAATTTCAAGAATGTGATAAATAAAATGTTATCTTTTCTGCAGGTCTTCGTCTGTTTCTTGGCTTCTGTGTCCATGAACGTTGCCATGGTGATGCCAAACATCCATCAAATTCAACACACTAATCCCCACCGAGGATCCGAGGATCAAGGAGCTAGCAAATTCAATCCTAACCAAGACAATTCTGGATTCATTCATCCTGATCAGATTCATTTTCCCAGTATCAACCAAGAAAATTCTGTCAATGACGCTCATTTTGATGTTTCAAATTTAAACCAATTCCCCGACTTTAGTCATGGTTTCGACAACAACCAAATGTTTGATGGGAACCATTTCCCAGATCCCCAATCAGCCAAATCGGATTTCCCCAATTTCAGTGGTCATAAGCAAAACATCGATGGCCAAGCAGTCCACAAGTTTGATGACGACCATATTAACGATTACTTTCCTAACAGCGGCAAATTTGAAGGACACGGTAATCGTAATCAAGGACAGGAAGTCAATCTTCCCACCATCCAATCATCGGCCGTGGATTACCATCAACCAATCCATGATTCTGTTCAACCAATCCATAATAACGGCGTTGATTTCAAGCAACCCATTCATGATTCTCTTGACCCCCATCAGAAAGTAGATCTGAACTTCCACCAGCATGATCAACGAGCTCAGACCAACAACGACCATCTTCAGCAACCAAGACATATCTCTATTGGAATTGACCACGAACTTCCGACCTACAACAATGGCAAGCAAAATGGCAAAGAGCAGACTATACAGTTAGGACAAAACGGTCAGGAAAATGGAAATGATGCCCATCAACCCACACAGGAGCCAAACGTCCAATCTCAACAAAATGGCAATGGCGTTCAGCTACCCACAAAAGCACCTGTTCAGGGGTATAACGACCAACCTACACAGGCCCCTGTCCAACAAGCTCAGGGAAATTCTGACATCACAGCTGTTTATTCAGCTCCGTCCTTTTATTCAGCGCTTCATGGAGCAACCAATGGGCCCGTTTTACCCACGATTCAACCAACTGGTGCATCCCCTGACCCAGATCCGACAGCACCCGATGCACCCATTGTTGGGGAAACTGGGGCGACCGGTGCTACTAGCGTCACCGGTGTTACTGGAGTAACTGGTGGTACCGATGCTACTGGAGTAACCGATGCTACTGCAGTAACCGGTGTTACCGGTGCTACTGGGGTAACCGATGTTACTGGAGTAACCGATGTTACTGGAGTAACCGATGTTACTGGAATAACCGGTGCTACTGGAATAACCGGTGCTACTGGAGTAACCGGTGTTACTTATGCCTCGGGAAAAACGTACGCACCAGTTGTCTCACCAAGGAGAAGTGGAATCCACAATGTTCATCCAGGAAAATTCCAGGATATTGCCGATCACGTCTACGGTTCCAGTGAAAAGCGATTCCAACCTGAACAAAACAACGTCTATCAAGAACCCCCACAGGCAGCACACAATGACGATTATGGTAAAGACGACATCAAACTTCCAACTGTGAAAGATATCCATAAAGGTATCCCTGAACCTCATGTTTTTCAGCCAAATATCTCTCCGATTATCCATGCTCATCATGCTATTGAGAACACCAAACCTTCAACTGGTCAGAATAATAATTTTATTGGATCGAAGAGCCAATTTCCCTCAAATAATCTCTTTCCTGGTCAGAAAACTCTGCATGGACTACCGGGGACTCATAACTTCCCAGTTTTCCCAGGACATGGATTCGGTGGATCGACTTTGAGCCGACAACCTTTCGCAAGCCGAGTGTGTCCAACACTAAAAGATCCTTCAGTTAAATTCAAATTATCTTCAGACTCTACTGGATATCCCACGTACGTTTGTAATTTTATTATTAAAGATTTCTATGAAAAGTCCCAACCTCGCCGCCCAAGCTAAAATATGCCCCACTAACACCACACTGCATCAGTTCTCGAGTGATGAAGATAAACCTTTATCATAGAAACGGCAGACCTATTTTGAAATAAACGGGTTTAACATTCAGCGTTTCTGCACAACCGAGATAATGAAAACGGGAATAAGCCATTTAGTGTGCAATGACGAAATGTTCAGCGTGCTGTCACTGCTGTGGGACCTCTGTTTTTCTCTGATCCAAACGATTGAAGGTCTTTCTTTGTCACCCCAAACCCCTTTATCCACGAGTTGAGAATATTTAACAATGCCCGCCATATATTGGCTCTTCTCACGGAGAAAGGCCTCGTGACAATGGTAAGCCTACATGACAATCAAGAATATGTTTACTATCTTAAACATTCATAACTTCGCTCAGTAATTCGACTGAAGCATTTCCAATATACATGTATGTATTTATCTTTCAGCTAATGCAGTAAGAGGGCCCAACTCTTTACCTAAGTTTTATATAGTGCACTGTTAATGCATGTGGTTTGTTATCTTTTTTAGGGATGCTATCCAAGAGGAACTGGGAAGACGACAGTACATAACAGGGCTTTTCCAAAATTCCCAACAGGATCTTCCAACTGTTCCTGAGGTTGTGTAAGTTGCAAAAAGCTTTGGTAATTAATCTTTCGGACACCTGTTACCATTGTTTGTCGTGTATTTTGTACACGGTGAACAGTCCATATGCTGATTGCACTATTTTGCCGGGTTACACTATTTTGCCGGGTTACACTATTCTGCCTATGCCGTTTTTTAGGACTTTGAATTGTGTCTAATGGTATGGATGGTTCGTACTTGGTTTTATTTTATTTTTCTATCCTTTGTCGCTACCCATAACCCCCAACATCCCAACGTCTTTAAAACAATGTACGAGAGCAGGGCAATCCTGGCATCAAACGACAACCTCAGAACGAAATTCATTAATTCACAAAGACAGCCACCTAATCTCAAACGCCTCCTAACCAAAGCAAAATTCAATTCATCTATCACAAGGACCGGCTTTTATGTATCTTAATGCTTGGATCTTTCGATGTAAATGTTGCGACCATATTACGCCAAACAGCAAATACAATTTTCACAATTTTACGTTTAGTGTCAACGACAATATGAATTGTGACACAAAAAATCTCATATATGTCTTGACTTGCAAGGAGTGATTTAATATCTATATTGGAGAGACATCCACGCATCTACGGGATAGAGTACGTAACTATCGACGGCTTTGTAATATTATTGAAAATGGGCCCTTATTTGTAAATAGACATATCTTTAAATGTGCACAACACCTACAAGTAAAATTCCAAATTTTCCCTTTTTATCAAATGAAAGTCGATGACACCACGAAAAGGAAATTAATGGAAAACCATTTTATTGAAAAATACTTTCCTCGACTTAATAGTCAATAAGTAACAATTGGCCATTAGCTTCATTAATTTTCTTTAATCTATGATTATCTTCCACTCATTGTTCCTAAATTGAACCTATATACTACAGATTAACATACGTGTGTACATGTTTTCTATTAGTTAACGATTCACTTTGTACTCCGGGATAACTTTGCTCCACTGAGACGTAGTAAACGAATGAGCAAAATCCTTAATGAAACAAAATTCATTCCTCCAAAGCGTCAACCACCTAGCTTAAAAAAGATGCTAACAAGAGCAAAATATGATAGTGTTGAAACAAAACAGAGTACACGGTAACAAAATGTGAACGAGGAAACTGTGGAACTTTGAACTACTCCCAGAGAAATATAAATAAAATAACGTTGAAAAAGAAATAAACACATGTTTATGGTTAACGTTTTCAGTTTTCTTGAACATCTTCAGGCCATTTTGATTATACAAATATAATGTAATACATGTATATAAGCCAGAGCTTAGTTACGAAACAGGAGAATAAATAATATGAAATCAATTAAGTACAGGCCCTTCGGAACGATAATGATATTGGGGGGGGGGGGGTGGAAGCAAAAGTTGCGAAATCCAGGGGGTCCGAATTTTTTTTACACCACGTCTGCCCAATAAACGTGATATATACGAGCAGATTATTGGAGGGGGGGGGGCGCTTCCGACGGGCCTGAAGTACAATTCCAGATTGTTGAATATAATACAATATAACATGCATCTAACAGTGTTTATATCCAGTTATCAAATTTTCCGATTAAAGGAGGGCATATGTTTTTTAATAAAATTCATTTCTTTACATTCTAATAAATGACTATTTTTAGAATTTTCCTTGTACAAAGGGAAAACTTTGAATAAGCCTCGTCCATATTTATCCATTTTGTTTTCCGGGTGCCTAATTTGCGAACGATAGAGATTCATTCAAATATATTTTTCAGAACACCCATTGCATATTATCAGATATATCACATACTTAGATTAACAATTCATACTGGAATTCACATGTTGTATTATATTCAACTATCTGGAATTGTATTCAGTTGATTGATAGCATTAGTGTGTTCTATTATTTGTTTTGTTGTAAATTTCAGTAAAGGGACAGACATGTGTTCATCTACACGTAAGAGATTAACTCGGTTTGAGAGGTATGGTGGACATTGTTATGTTTTAAAAGGAGAACAAGTGGAATATGTTACTTGCCAGTAAGTCATAAATCTACAGTTCTATTATTGTATAGGGTGTCGGGTGGACGATGGCCTGTCTTTGATCAGTCAAGTGGTCGCCTGTCCAACATCTTGAGTTTTCTCCGGATCCCCTTGTATTCTGCCACTGTTAAAGTGCCCCTTCGCGCAAGCGAATTGTTGAAAAATTATCTTATGGTGTGTGTGTAAACAATGTTATACTTCATAAATATGGACGAAAGCTGGCGAGGAAACTGCCGTAGCCTAAATTAACCCCCTCGTCATACAAGGGATATAAACATAAACAGATTATGAAACAATAGGGAAAATTAATCCTTCAAAGAAAATAAGTTATATATACACTACTAATAACAAAAAACCCCAGGAAATACTATTTCATAACATGATTAAATATTGTTCAGATCAGAAAATATCTTAAATATTGGAACACCAAGGGTCGGTGGCTCAAAACTAAGTTATTTTAATTAACGATCCGTTAAACTCTAGCAGATCTATATCTTGGTAACGTGTTGTTTGTTAAATTTACTAATAAATTTAAGAGATTGTTCACCATCTGAATATATAAACTTAAATGAAATACTTAATCAACTCTGTATTAATTGAGAACTTGTATATATTAATATGTATTTTTTAAAATTATATTTATGGTACTTAGTGTACGAATAAGATTTATTATTATTATTAAAATATATGTTAATCACGAAGTATGTTTGTGTCGAGTGGACGTTTCTCTGTTTCTATGTCTGCCTCTCTCTCTCTCTCTCTCTCTCTCTCTCTCTCTCTCTCTCTCTCACCACACTAAACATGCTAGATCTTATTTTAATAGTTTCATTTGTTTTAATTTCAGAACTTCATCCTGTAGCCAATGTTCTTCCGGTGGATTAGGTACACAGGGTATGTGTGTTCCCGAATATGCACCAGCACCTGTGCTGGCTTATTGTGACAAAGCACCAAGTGAGACTGAGAAAATTCGACGAGAAATGGTTCTTCTTCCGCTATTCTGTGGATGTAAATTAGTTCAGTGCTCATAAAATGTTTCTTTTTTTGTAAGATAAGAGATGCATTATGTAAGCGCTCAATCTAGACCGCCCTACAGCTTTTTTGCTTGGTTCAATTGGTATATAAACTGTTATTTAGACATATATTCACATGTCAAGACCATATTCAACTCTCTAGATCATCAGATGGCTGGTATAATGCGTGGATTATATAATGTCATACTACTTGATAATCGATACAATTGACGACATATATTGTCAAAACTCAGAATAAAGTAATGTGACTGGGATTTTCAATATATTCATTTTTCATTTTCTTTAAAACAATTAATATAGCATAAAGGCCAGCTCTTTATCTAAATCTTAGATAATGCACATTTAAGTGAAATATAGATACAACATACCAAAATGCCACCATGGTTGAAATATAATCTAAAAGATCCAAGTTTCATGTGTATTGATATTTAGAATATATTTCTTCTTTGGTTGCCATTATGAAGTACATTTGCCCGACGATTAATAATAGGCGATTGCCATTCGGCAAACCTCGACAGATTCCGGTACTCTCCGTAACCTTCATCAAGACTCGGATGTATGATAGTCATTGATATGTACCTACGACCATACATTTGCGATGCGGCTTATCGACTACCGATTTACTCTAACAGGAAAACGTTCCGCTTTTACAAAAAAGTCCCCAAATCTGGTTAAGCTGCCCACACCCGTTGGTGGAGTCGTCCACACGACTAAGTATAATTTCTGGACACATAATGTATTTGTAAATAGTATAGTTTTTCTGCGTGGTCACCCTTTCTCTCGGTAAATAAACAACAAAGTAAAAAAATTCTGGATATTGTAATACGTTTTTTGGAGTCGTCCACACGATGTATTTTTAATTAGTATAGTTTTTTTCTGTGTGGTCACTCTTTCTCCCGGTAAATAAACATCAAAGTAAATCGTTTTATTCCATAAATAACAAATTCATTAACAAATTCATAAACAAATTTAGTTGTGGACGACATCACTAATAGTTGTTGACGACATCACCAATGCCTTGTGGACGACTCCACCAACGGTTGTGGACGACTTCGCTTGTGGACGACTTGACTGGCACCCATCTCCTGGGGGCAACCATGTTTATCCGGGTCCTTTAAAATAGTTCCAAAATGGCAGACTACATCATACAGCCGAGTCTAGATATAGGGCACCGGAATCTGTCGAGGTTTGCCGAATGAGGCGATTGCGTTACTGAACGACGCGCGACTGATGCACGTGCCTAAATAGCAACGGCAGACATAACAGTTGACACGATTAGCTATCTGGATTAAAATGGAAACTAAAATAATTACAATTATTTATGCGTGATAAGATATAATTTAATATGTCGGCAATTTGATTAAAACGAATTCCCTTTTTTCGTTTAATGTAACACAAGTTCACCTTTTATATTATATATTTGATATTTTACCGCACTCAGATGGTTAGGGCTAAAAACTAAGGCCTATTGAATATTTCGTCAAAAGTGACTGAATGTAAATGGAGTTAGGGCACGTGATTGTTGACTAGATTATGGGTTAGGGTTAGCCCTAGCCCCCATCCTACTTCTTATCCTAGCCCGAATTCTTTTTTTAGTTAATAATAATTCACTCAACTAACCCCCAATCGCGTCAACAATCACGTGCTCTAACCACAATTACATCTCGTGACCTATGACGAAATCTGCAATGGGCCTAAGCTTTTATCTTTTAGCAGATCAGCCAATGAAATCTTCGGTCATTCAATTTGATTAAAACACAGACCCTATTTCATATAGTTTTTCATAGTTCAAAATTTCGTTATACTTACCTTTACCACACTTCATGTAGTAGAAGCCATCGAAAGTTTATAAACAAAACGAAACGAAATATAGAACGGGAAATTTAATCAGAATGTCGTCAACTGAACTATTTATTATTTATTGTTAATCTCATAATATGTAAAATAAATACTGTTTAAACTAACTGAACTATTTATGAACTCGCTTAAGTCTATGATAGATGTACGGTCTTGTGCAGCGCAGATAAAGAAAGCCATTAAGACGAACGAGGAATGTTATTATTAAGAAAAGGGTTTTGTTTATGGTGAAGTGTTTATGATATTACATGCATGGTAAAATATTGCATCAGTTTGATATTACCTGGTGATGCAACACCCGTACGATATTACACCTGGTATCATTACACCTGTATGATATTACACCTGGTATTATTACACCTGTATGATATTACACCTGGTGATGCAACACCCGTACGATATTACACCTGGTATCATTACACCTGTATGATATTACACCTGGTATTATTACACCTGTATGATATTACACCGGGTGATGCAACAACACCTGTATGATATTACACCTGGTATTATTACACCTGGTGATGCAACAACACCTGTATGATATTACACCTGGTATTATTACACCTGTATGATATTACACCTGGTGATGCAACAACAACACCTGTATGAATCTACCTTCTACTGCTATATGTTTATCTATTTGTATATGGTTGAGGATACAATTTATTATATTTATTTTATTTTATGGATATAGGTAAATGTATTGATTGTATAAAGTTAATAAAATGATAAGCATGGCTTGTTGCAAACTCGAATTACATTTATGAATTTTAATTGATGCTTAATTTTTTCCCTTGTAATGTCTTTAATGTGGAATGTGCGGGATATTTCTTTAATCAGTGCTCTTCAGTGGCTTGTGTCATGTGAACAACTTGAAACCACGGAGGATGCTATATAGGGCCATGATACTATTTGAAAACGGGAAATTTAGTCACAAGGGATTAAGGAGGGGGTTTGGGTGGCTGATTTATATTGAAAATGGGGGATATAGTTATACTAGTTTATAGCCTTACACTTACGGCCGTATGTAGGATTGCAGCAAGTGGGGGGTGCAGCATGGTATTTTGAAAATTAGACTGCCACAAACGCGCTTTCCACGCTCTTTGAGTCGCAATCAAAGTCGCTAACAAATGATCCCGTATGCCAATTTCGGCAGCGATTTTTCTCATTTTGATTTAAAACACAACAAAATGAGTAACTTCTTATCTTCTCAACTAGGACTAGTCATCAGGTACTTCATGAATAGATCAAAACTAAACCTCAAGATCAACACTAATCTTATAATCCGAATGCGATGACATAATCCAGACTACGAGTGTTGATGTGAAATGTATAATCAAAGTTAAGTACAACACATACTTTGTAATTGAAAAGATTTATGAATTATTCCCATAACCAACCAAAGATAAACTTTCACAATATGGGTACATCTAGGGCAGAATATGCATCGGCCACAAAAGTTTCTAATATTTACTCTCCAATTAGCGGAATGGGCGGTTACCGCTTATTCTCCCAATTGGTGAGTGGATATCAGAAAAAGTTCTCACCCTTGTCCCCTGGAATATGTTATGTTCAAGCTTCAGCCCTTTTGATGGTCGTATTTTCGACCTAGCAATTAGTCTGGCTATCCGACACACAACTCACAAACATCGCACTATGAGTCACTACCTGATTACAATTTTAACTACAAAGTAAGGAAAAATGTGATTGGTTTATGCCTAACTCCATACAAATAGCTGGCGCCATTTCTCGGGTCGACATATTTGTCTAGGTGTGCAATATACCCCCTGCACCCCGCTAGATAAGCCCTGCCAACACTGAAAAGTGGTCGAATAGCATCCCTGTCTGCTTGGCCGAATCTCTACAGATTTCATACTTGAACCTTGATTGCACAGATTTATGGCCCCTGATCAACTGAAAATTACAAACAGTGATATGTTTACGAGACCTTAAAACCTATAGATTTTTAACGATGACCTTAAAGGTGACCCCGGGATCGGCTTAACTACTAACGGTAAAATGAGATTCTGTTTTTTTCCCCAGTTATTCTAACCCTGGCATACATTAAATCAGTTTTGTTTCCTCGGATGCATTTCTCATATTTAGACGAGAAGACCCAGCATGATATATGTCTAGCCATTCGGCATGGACGAAAAAACGAAGGATCTCATAACAGCTTGAAATCAAATTAAAAATAGGCAGTAACGCTACTGCCACACACTTGATAATCAATTGAATGGTTTCGATTCCCCTCCGGTGCGTCACAAGAAGTAGGGTCGTGCGTCCAGCGTAGTGGATTTTCTCCGGTTTCCTCCCACAGCTATAGAACGAACTATTGAAATAAAATTGAACCATATGTTAGTCGAGAAATGACATAGTTTGAGTCCAATGGACGTTACCCCCTCCCCCACCGCCTCTCTCCCCTCGCCCTCTCTTATCCCCCCCCTCTCTCTCTCTCTCTCTCTCTCTCTATCTCCGTCTTTATTAGTCCGGTTGGTACAGACATTTAATTTCATTTCGGAGTCACGGTTGCTAAGTGAATAAGACGCTGGGTCGTTAGCCTAAAGACAGCGGGTTCGTTCCTGGTGTTGGTCGAGAATGTTCACCCAACTCCCCTCCTCCCCCCTCCCCGGACCGTGGACTGAAATGTGGGTGGGCTGTATTCAGATATTGAGATTTAGATTCACGGTTATCGAGGCTATATTATTATTGTCAACATTTTTTCTTTTGATTTTTCTCGAACCGTTAATGACCGAAAGAAACAAACAACGATATAAAAATCATCCCAGCAGCACCCCCATTTTGGCTGTTCATATATTATGTAAATTTTATTCATGTAAACATTTCACAAAACATCTAATATACCTGACTAAAACAGCAAGGCATCGCCATGATTGTGACATCAAATCAACCGGAAAAAATCTCATAAAAAGATATGTTTTGATCCCCCAAACGCTCTTAAATCCACAGCTTCTGGGTTTTTTTTGTAGTTTGGTCGATCATTGATTTACATACCAAAAAACAAGTAGGGTTTTTTTATGTGATAAATTTATGTTTTTAAAAATATTCGCTCGTAAAATACATCTTTCTGTATTGAAAGATTTTATGAACTATATCCCCGATCAAAGATAGCCAATTCTGTTAAGCCTCGTAAATCCCATTATCTACACCTGAAGACATTTTCACGTGCACAAAATATATAAAAACCCACAAACAAATAGTTTTTTCATAGGTAAAAAAAAGTCAGAATTGTTTCAAGACATTTGTTTGACTTGTTTTTTGTTCTTATATTCTTCATAAATGTAAGTATACTGTTGTAGTTTTTTTTGTTAGTTTAGTATAAAGTTTATTTTTTAATATGTAAGTAAATTGTTGTGCTTCCTTATTAATTCATCTATATTACACGCTAATATTTCGGTGGAACTAAAGTGACTCGGTGGGTTAGACGTTGGATGTGGCTAGTTAACCCTGAGGTCTCGGTGTTGGATAAGAAAGTTATCGGAATTTTCCGGTGTAGATCAACATTATCAGTGGTGTAGGATGGGGGTTTGACAAGGGACAACGTATAGTCGTCCGCGTTCGGATAGTACAAAAAACTTAGGTCCCGTGCTCGCATTGGTGTGTACGGAAATGAACCCTTGATAGCTGGGATTAAAAAATAGTAGTGGAACAGCGCTTAGGGCACCCGACCTATTGTCTTCAATAGCTTCACTCTGGCTTGTTGTTGAATCCTACGATGAATCATAGTAAAACTAATTACATGTAGCACGGAAGGAGAGAAAACGAATGCAGTACTTTGTTGAATATTAGTCACATTTATGATTTAAGTCAACAACCATGCTTAACTTGACATGCCCTAATTTTTGTCCTATAAATAAATTTCAGAAAATCATCGCTCTTCTTTGGTACAGTTTCTTGAAAAATATCAAGCCAACTTAAAAGAAGAAAAACATTATTACCGGAATATGATTTTCTACAGGAAATTCAATTTAAAGTGTTTATAAATGACAACCTCTTGTCGCGACTTAAAAATGTAATAAAAATAGATATACATAGGAAAACTAAATAAAACTATAGTAGTAAAACATAAAATGGAAGCTTAGAATAAAATCTGATATCACAAATGGGTTTTAAAGGGACAATAACACTCTTGCTGGCTTGACAGATCCAGAATTTTTTTTTAGCCTTATTCTAACTACAAGATGTTTAAGTGTCCTACCTGTTGTGTAAATTATCCATTACAACCCATCTTACTTGTCCAGGGGGTTCGAAATTATGTTTAAATCCAAGTTGCATTTGAAAGTGCTTACGTAAGGCTTTTCAAACCATGTTACGGCATGTCGTTGAATTTTTCCAATTTTTAAAATTAGGTGTGTTAAGATGAAATTTGTATCATTTTTAAATTGAAATATTGTAAAATAGTACAAATTGTTGACTAGAATAAAGATTGGAACATATTGTTCTGTTACGACAAGAGTGGTATTGGGGCTTTAAGAGAATTATAAGTTAAAATATTTCTTAAACAAAAACGTTTTGAGAAGTGACTTAAAAGACAATACATTTGTGAAGCATCTTATATTAAAAGGTAAAGAATTCCATAATTTGGGTGTCTGGACGGTAAAAGATCGATCTCCAAAAGATAAAAGTCTTTCTGATTTATTTATAAGTAAAAAATGATCAGATGAAGAGCGCACAGTGCGACTCGGTGTGTACATTTCTAAAAGTAAAGATACATAAGGTGGTGACATACCATTTGTACATTTAAAAGTTAAAAGGAGGATTTTAATTTTCTAAAAAAATATTTAATGTATCAAATATATCAAGAAGAGACTATGTGCAAACTTTTGTGTTTCTGGATCAAGATGTTTCTCATAAACAGTGATTGAAAGTTGAGTAAATTCTTAACTTAGGTCTGAGAATGCCTTCTGAAACATGGACCTGGGGCCGTATTTATAAAAAATACTTAGAGTTTTCATAACTTTTACTCTTAAACTTCCTAAAACAACATTTAGTTAAAAGTTACTCTTTAGAAATATTTATAAAGGGTCTTAGAGTTACTTTTAACTTAATGTAAGACTTGGGTCCTAACCAAACTAAATCTGTCACAAAAAGAATCCCACCATGTCCATTCGATATCTCCTTATCAACTCGTTATTGTTGTACTCCACTAAGAAATCTCTTCTCGTTTTAAACTCTCTTAGGAGGCCTACACCGACGGCCATGTTAACCAAGATAAGAGTACTTTTAACAAGTTAGGAGTGCTACAGGAGGACTCCTAAATATGTGTTATAGTTAGGAGTAATTCTTAAAGTAAAATGTTTTATAAATAGGTCTTAGGAAAATCTACAAAGTTAGGAGTAATTCTTGACTGCTAAGAGTTGGTTCCAACTCTTAGAATTTTTATAAATACCGCCCCTGGTCTACAGATTATTTCACGCGATCACAAATAATGACAAATAATCTCTGCTTATGCTCATGATTTATATTTTAATGTTAAACCCATTTTCAGATGGAATTGTTTGTTTTATATTTGATGGTTGTGTTGACTGTAACATCTGCTGTCGACATTAAAAAAACATCACCCGCCACTCAAGGTCTAAACACGGCCTTTCATCACAGTTTTGTGAATAACCACATTGGATCGCATTTCCCTGATATTCCTGGCTTTGGTGCACCACAGAAGGCAAAAACATTAAGCTGTCCAAATCCCAATAATCCTGCAGGAGTGTTTGAGTTGGATACATCTTCTGCTTTGGAAGCGGGATATCCGGTGTAAGTATTTTTGTCGATCTTCGCTTTCCTCTCGATCTAGATTTACGTTAACTATTCATTGACTGGTAAGAAAACTCGAATTAAGATTATCGCAAAATTTGATAGTTTATACCGAAGTCATCCTATTTCAAATTAAATAGAATGAGATGAGATTAAACGTCCTAGTGTTCTGTAACGACCGGGGTAATGACGACGGGTATACGCCTGACGACGGGTATACGCCATACAATGTGATATCAGGAACATTTCGCCTGGACAGCGGCACATACGACCTACTATTATATAAGGGTCAAATGCCAAGGACCCGTTTACATGCTTGCCGATATGTACGCGGGAATTCGTTTTTTGACCCATGCGAACAACTATACGCTGACCCTTGGCAGGCCCCTGTCATGCACTACTCACAAGGAGCACTACGCCAGAAAATCAGTGGATCGTACAATGGATCACCAGATTAGAGATTAGCGTGCCTACTAAGTAACCGGGGAATAATCATACTCCTTGCAGTGTCCCGTTTGATCAGAGCTTATCCCGCTACTCACTGCTGGAAAGAGGGACAATTCTTGTTATAAATTATGATTGATCAATAGTCAAATTTAATTACCAATCGTTTACTGCGTTACAAAGGCATTACCCTTAAAGCAAGGCGTCAAATTGGACCAAATATGATTACATAACGTTACGTCATAGCTCACGATTTTATTATGCCCAATAAACCAGTACATAGCAGAATATTGCAGTAAAACTAATTGCGTGACAAACAAGGCTATCAACATTAACATAAAGTAAATATACTGTATGGAGACGAACAGACTTTCACCGGTTTTAATACCTTAAATAACTGTCCAAGGTTTTAGGGAAGACCCCGAATTAAACGAAGGACTGTCATTTCATTGAATGGGAAGACAAGAAACACTCCCTTAAAAGTGCAAGTATCAGAAGCCAATCCAGCAATGGCCAGAGAGGGATTTATCGGGCCATTGCTTCGGGAATATGGGGAATTAATGTCCTTTTATTTTTAATTTATAACATAGTCAACTAATAGCAACAGAGTTAACTAACAGACAGGCGTTAGCTGGTGTATTAGCCCAGGAAATACCAGCACAATCAGGACTAGATCTTACTCTACCAGCAGATCTACCGTAAGTTCATCTTTCATCATTCTTACAAAAAGACCAGACCCACTTTGTTAAAGCTACCCATTCCTCATCTCTGGTAGATAACATTTAAAATTCATAGCTTTTCCCATGCTTTTCACAGATATTGGGACTGATGTAAGATTCCAGATTGACATCATTTAGTTGTGAAAGATGTCATATATTTTTGAAAAAAATCAGATATTTATGTGAGATGTTAATTGTGATGGACGTAATACACGTTGCATTATTTAAACCCCGATATTTCAACCCTGTTTAAGCCGAATTATGTGCTGTTTCTGGGTCATAATTATTCTTGATTACTGGTTATAGGCTTATCTTTTTAAAATCCTTAGCCCCAATCAATGTTCAGGATTTTAGATTGGCCTTTTAAATTTTACTATACATTATCTATTTTTTGATGAATAAAGTAAATTGGATTATATTATTTTTAAAATGTTTTTCTCAGTATAATTACAATAATAATATATCTTCTCCTAGGTTTGACACTGCTGAGTCTAAATGTGCCATCACTGCTGCAAATGTTTGGACATTTAAATCACAACAAAATCGTGGTATTTGCTGGGTATTGCAAGGTTTCCAGGATCCAGTCTTCGCTATCAACTGTGTGTAAGTCATCCTCTTATCTTAAGTTATCTCATACCTCGTTAAATTCTCCTTTATCACGTCAGATTCTCCTTTATCACGTCAGATTCTCCTGTATCACGTCAAAATCTCCTTTATCACGCCAGATTCTTTTATATGACATCAAATTCTTTTATATGACATCAAATTCTCTTTAATCTCGTCAATTTGTATAATGCCAAATTATCTGATGTCAAGTTAAATGTTCTTGAATCACGTTATATTCTCTTAAATCATGTTAGATTCTCTTGAATCATGTTAGATTCTCTTGAATCATTTTAGATTCCCTTGAATCACGTACAGATTCTCTTATATCAGGTTATATGATCTTAGATGAAGTTCAATTATCTCAGTATATCGGGTTAAATTCTTGGATTTCGTATTCTACTATATAACGTTAAAATATCTTACATCATGTTAAATTCTCTTACATTAAACTCTCTTATATCATGTCAAGTTATCTTATATCGCGTTAAGCTGTATTATATCGCGTTAAATTCTCTTATATCACATTAAATTCTCATATATCAGGTCGAAGTCTGTGATATCACGTTAAATTGTTGAATTAGAAAAGGGCAACTAATTGATTTGTTGTTTTTTATATTACAGGAGTCCAGTTTGTAAAGGATGTGATAGTACACACAGTAATTTAAACACTGGGATATCGTCTGTATTTGACAACGACTTCTGGAAATCATTTCGTTTACCAGGATTCCCATTCAGCCATTCTCTGCTTCCTGCTTATAAAAACATCTGTACCCCTAGATTCAGGGTTCGCACCATTTGGGCATATTGTCCTCTTGCTCCTGATGCATTGAAGGTTGTTCGAGAACAGTTGATCGTTCCGTCTGGTTGTTCGTGTCGACGTGTCAAATGTCAATATAAGTAAATGATTAAACGCACGTGTTGTATCAAAAGACACACGCGTTATATTTTTTTTTATTTAAACAATATTTTATTCATTTAAATATACAAAATTTTTATAATAGATATAGGATACGATAACAAGCTTTATCAGCTTATATAAAAACGCATTGTATCAATAAACACACATGTTATATCAATATAGACACATGTTATATCAATATAAACACATGTTATATCAATATAAACACATGTTATATCAATAAAAACACATGTGTTATATAAATAAATACATGTGTTATATCAATATTGTAATCTTTATAATGCCATTGTTCATACTTAAACCTAATTTGTAAGTCAGCACTTAAGCACAATTAAAAATATCAACATGTAACATGATGTAATATAAGCATGTTTGTTTTGTCAATTTTTTACCTTGACCATGCTGCTTCCGTTAATTGCTCCTCCCCGCCAGGGACAGATCGCTTTGATTGAGCTCAACGATTATTTGAATCCACATGGGCATTAGGTTATATCTTTAATGTAATCTAATAACTTTCAATTGACGTCTGAACCAATGTTTCAGTCATCATATCACCAAATTACCTTTGTAGTTGTTTGAAATATCCGGCACCATTTACAACTGAATGTAGAATAGGAAAAGCGTTTTGTTAAAATAAAACGTCGGCCACTTTGAAACTAACTGGCGGAGCCACGGTGTATATGTGGGTACGGGGGTGGTCACCTTCAATAGAAAGCTTGATCTCGCTTTAACTCCATACGATTTATCAAGGCATTCAACATTATAATACCCTGTATATTTCGGCACTAATTTCGATTGGACACTCATCCTGCTTGGGGGCATATCAGCTTCCTCGATCATCGCAGCTAAAACGTCTACCTCTGATAACCGAGTTGCAATGCTCAAGGTTGGTTCAATGTCAAGGTTTCCGTGGAGGTCGCTGTGTCACAACCTCTGAATGGACGCTACTGTTCATGTGTCTGCAGATAACATAACTATAAGTTTGGGAATTGTACAGTAATGAAGTAGCGTCCATATGTCCAGATGTTGTAAAACTAGCAGTCGTTGCTTAGGGAAACATAGGTGGGGGAGGGGGGTGGCTCGCTAACCATGATTTCTCGGGTGACTCTGGTTGTTAGCCAAGAAAGCGCTTACTGTATGCTCTTTATTATTATCCCAGTCGTTGTGAATTAAAGCCCACTGTATTTATATTATCATACCCATTTTAATGCAACACGGCCATCGATACCGTTGACAAGTTTGTGACTTTCTGTCCACAGATTATACGTTACAATTATGTGGATTCCATGTGCTTGTTAAATGCTAAAAGGCCTGAAAAACCTATGATACATTGAAAATAACAAATATACTTCTACTCTTCCCACAGCTTAAAGACCAATACGCGCAAGCGAATTACTGAATATAATTGAACCATATGTTAGTCCTGAAATGACTTACTTGTGTCAAGTGGACTACTAATCTTCCCACAGCTTAAAGACCAATACGCGCAACCGAATTACTGAATATAATTGAACCATATGTTAGTCCTGAAATGTCCATTTGTATCGAGTGGACTTTAAACCCCAGTTATCCCTCCCCCTCTCAAAGATAGACCCAGAATAAACATTTCGTCTACAGCAAAATTTTAAAAAAAATATTATTACTTAATTACACGATATTTTATTAATAAGGCGAATTAGAGTAATATTAAGACAAGAAATTTATTTACAAATGTTATGATATAAGGACGTTACAATGTTAAATACGAAAACCAATATTCCAATACAGTTTTAAAATCACCAGGCGAAACGAGAACCTAGTCTACCTCGTGCACGAGACACATTACAATCTACTACAAATATGGAAATAATGCAAGAGCATATACTAATGAAATATAATGTGAAAAACTATATAATATAAAAAAATCCATTACACAAACTGTTAAAAGACATCGAATTAAATGAACATCTAATACAACCAAGCATACAACAAAATATGATATAGAAATACATCATAGACAAGCAATAAAATGCATATTCAAAGAGAAAATATCAAATTGAAACAAATGAAATATTAAACAATGAAATGTTGTTTTAGTAGTTGTTTTAGTAGCCACCAAGAGCTAATAGTTGTTTCGAATTATCAGCCAGATCTAGTAGTTGTTTTGGTTACCACCCAGAGCTAGTAGTTGTTTTAGTGCAAGGGGTCTGAAGACAGGAACAGAAAGATGGAACTATGACCTGTTCTCTGACTATAGCAGGGAATCCGGCTAAAGGACAATACGCCCACACGGAGATAGATTTATACTGAGGTATACACCGGTTTTTAAATGATGTTGTCGTGCCCACATAACTAGATGTTGAAGAATGACTTGAACAACCAACACAATCACCAACTCTGAAACAGGAAATAATGTGTGTGAGATAGCTTTATTTTACGTCCGCTTCCACCAAAATGGAATTAATGCACATTATTTAGATAATATACTTAATATGCTCGATTTCAGATGTTTATTTGTTTGTTAACTCTAACGTCGATATCGTTGACTAAGCAATAAATAACTACTATAAATAAATATATATGACACTATTTGTATATAATAGGTCAAAGTCGTCAGTTCATCATGTTCCTGAAGCAACGGCCACGAGTTTTACAACATCTAACCGTTGCTTCAAAACTGTGCCATTCCCGACATTATAGCTACATTATCTGCAGACACGTCAATAGTAGCATCCAATCAGAAGTTGTGCCATCGCGACCTCCATGGGAACCTTGACATTGGACGAACTTTGAACTTTGGAACTCGATTATCACAGGAATACATTTTAGCTTAAATGCGCGAGACTTGGTATTCGCAACGAACAAGGAATACGATTGGTCATAGGCTGGGTCTGTACCCAATCAAACTTTGTGCCGAAATATGCAGTGTGTTACATGAATGGCTTGATAAGATGTATGTAGTTAAGGCGAGAACAAGCTTTATATTGAAAATGTCAGATTACATACATAATGTGTATTAGTTATTGAATGATATACACCACTAGTGTCCAGGTTTGTGTATTCAATAGAGATGGGTGCTATAAATAGTCACGCTTTTACACCAGTAGTGACAATTTTTACCGCTAGTTACACACCAGCTGTAATTTAAAACCATTTTCTATACGTACTCTTAGTGGGCCCCGAATGTGATCCGCGAGAAGTTACCTTTAGTGGGCTCCTGATAGTCGTGGGATTTAGACCAATGGCCTTCTATGCCTATGGGTAAAATCGGCACTGGTTATATCGCATGTCATTTCTGGCTTGAGACATAAGACGGAATCTTATTGATGTGTTTGAAATGAATACTTACTGACACACCACCGTAAACAGAGGATCCTGGAAACCTTGTAAAACCCAGCAACCACCTCGTGTTGGCGAGGTAAAGGAGAAAACATTAAAAGCCACACCCGGACAGGTTCTGTTAGCTGAATCAAAACTGAAATTCATAAATTGATAATAACTTATCCAGCTATGATTTGTCTTGTTTAAACTGTAAAATAAACTATTGTGCTTCATATTTCGGAATTTGTATTAAAAACTGGTTCAACTTTATTTCATCGATTTGCATATATACACTGTCCCGTCTCGCGGTATATGGAAACGGTAAATGTCAACGCGGGAATGTTTGCGTCCAATAACCCCACCACCAAAAACAATATCCCAAAAAACAACCATGCAATCTGACTCTTGGAGCAAAGAGATCCCAAATCTTTTCCCCGCGTCGTCGTCCATCTTGGAGCCATGGTGGCTGTCCCCTCAAGCAGTATAAAGAAACAGGAAATACCAGCTCGGGTACGCTTGCGCCTACACCAACACTTGAAAAACAACCCGTTACAGGTTTAAGGAACATTTTACAGAAAGAATAAACCCAAATTCCTCTGTATATATTCAAAGCCGCCTCTGACTTTCAAACCACAAGTTATTCCGTGCATAGAATATACCAAAAAAGATCAAAGAGATTTGCCGTTATAGATTTATAAATGTGGGTAAAATACTTACGTGGCATCCGGAGGTACTACAATCGGACCAGGAATTTCCTGTACTAAAAACACGGCGAAATTAGGTCGATTAATAATTTCGTTGTTGATTAAGGCCCTGGAACAAATGTGAGAAACGTCACCGACTGCATATTATAATATAGAATGAAATGAAATGGGGTTTAATGTCCTACTTTCTGCACACACTAAGCTAATGCCACAGTGTACTAAAGCGGAAATTTTGCCCGGACAGCAGCCGTACGGCCTACTCTTATTATAAATTCCTACTGCCAGGGATTATTGTGGCATAGTACCAGAACTTTCTCGACCAACATCGGGAGCTAACAAGGGACCCACCGACTAGAAAACCAACGTCTTACTCACTGAGTCACCGAGACTTCCTAATGCACATGCCTACTCTTTATAGAACATCTTATAGTTCAGACAAGTAGCAATTTATTTTGTGCGTATGTAAAGCTTATTTAACAAAATTTGAAAATATTATTATTATGTCAACTTCTCCAGAAAATGCTTACACTGGGGTTGTGTTTGGCGGTTGTGGGACAATCAATAATTGACTACCAATTAAAACATACCAATCTACCTCACACCTACCTCTTAGCTATCAATTTATATATTTTTTTATAATCTAAAAGCCGAACAATTGATACGATCCTCACCCCCCCCCCCCCCCGCAACACACACACACACACACACAATCCATTTGCAAAAAACTGCACTCTATTGGCAGAACCTGACTTCACTGACAAGAGAAAAAAAGGCAACATGTTAAATTGCTTGCTTGATAACGGCGAGAGTAACTTTAATTATTACACCCAGTAAATGTTATCCATAAAGCTATCTATTATTATAATATTAAATAACACAAAGAAAAATGTTATTTACGAACAGTTTAAAAAACTTGTAACTTACGTGGGGTATCCCGTGCCATCTACGCCTATAGTGAACAGCGTGGATGGATTATTAGGTTCTGTACAATTGATAGTCGAATGAAGAGTGCTGAACCCAGAATGAGAAGAGTCAAAGAACCAACCATTGCTGAAAAAATCTGATCCGAAACCTAAACCGGAGCGCTTGCCATCAGGAGCTGTTGGATTGTTGACCTTACCGACTTTCGATGTGGGACCAGACTCTTGATTACTTGGTAGGCCTACGTCTTTTCCCGATGTGCTTGGTGTCTCTGCTTTGACACCGGGTTCTGTAGAGTTATCTGCTCCATTACCAAAAACAGGAATATTGTTCAATGATGACGTAATATCCCGTCCAGTAACTCCGTCTATCAGAAGTGTGACGATCAAGAGGCTGATAAAGCACTGTAATATAACATTAAATGAATCGATAAGAGTTAGAATGGGTTTACCGCTTTACACTTTTGCACCAACCGGAATAATGAATATTTGAGTATGACATGCAGCTTACCGAGGGATCGTTTACGTTTACGTCCATATATACACGTGAATTAGGATTTTCGTATTATTCGAACGACTATACGTTGTCCCTTGTCAGGCGCTCTATCCTGTACCACACCGGAAAATCCAGACCAACATCCTCAGCCAATGCAGGTACCGGACACATGACATTCAGGTTAGCGAGCCAACGTCTCATCACTGAGCCACCGTAGCGCCTGCAGACTAGGGACTTTGGGATTTGAATCCCTTTTAATATCGGAATTATATTTGAATATTTTTGTACAAGCATCTATTTGTAAACCACCATAGACTTGTAACGAATTTTACATGCGGTATTATTGATAGATCTGTTAAATAACAACAAACCAAAACATATTTCACTAACCATCGATGATCCCGATATTCTAGGCACTACGGCCTACTCTTATATCGAATTCCAGCTGTCAAGGGGTATTTTACGTGCACGCCAATGTGTACACAGGACCTCGGTTTTTTGTCCCATCCGAACGACTAGACAGCTGTCCTTGTCAGGCCCGAAGTCCTATATCACGCCGGAAAGTCTGGCTGGATGAATTTTCTCGGCCAATCCAGGATAGCGAGACGGCGTCTTACCCACTTAGCCACAGTGACCCCTCTTATTTCGAACTCGAATTATCAAGTATTCTTCGAGGTGCACTGGATCTCGGTTTTCCGCCCCTTTGCCAGAGCCTATGTGATACGAGTGACAATGGGAAACCAAGCCGAATAATCCTGGTAAACTTTATCGGCAAACACCAAGATAAAACACGTGGTCTCCAGGCTAGTCTTACTGACTGAGCCACAGCGGCCCACTAAATTTAGCAACTGATACAAAATTAGCTCATACATGACATTGTACTGAACCACTACATACTACCTTTATAATATATAGTTCCGAAATATAAATGATAAACAACTTAATAAATGATTAAAATAGTTACATACCAGTATCTTCATCCTCGTTCTGTGTTCCAGGTTTCATTCTAAATTTGATCCAGTCCGTCCAGCTTTATATACTAATTACAAAGCCACGCTTCTATTCAAACATAAGTCTTAAATCCCCAAAACAGCCCCCTTTCCCCATTAACAATTGCATTTGATGTATGCCTGTTTTCACTTAACCTAATCTCCGTGGAAAGAGAAGCTCAATTAAACCTATATTGGTTGAAATTAAACATGATTAAGCTATAATGACCGGAGTTTAATATATATAAATGGCGTGGGTGCCATATTCACACGCAAATTTCTTTTCTTTAACAATCTTATTTTACTTAAAAAAATATTTTCAATACCCAGCATTCAGGTGAGTGTCGGAAACATTTGGGGATGCGATTTAAATCCAGCGGTAAGCCCCATAAACCGTTAGCTTTACACTTAAAGAATTTAATGTTAACGACATTTTTTGCACTTCGCGGATTCAATGACGTGAAACACATGTTTGAATGCCAATCAACTAAATATATACTTGTTTTGTTTTTTAAGAAACATATCGATATTATATTTAACTGCATTTCATTTTTTTATGAAATCATATCGCAATATTTTCTTAAATTCTATTTTAAATTTCAAACTTCTTTATGATACAGTTTTAAGTTTAAAATCCTTCATGCTTCATCTAAAACTTTGCAAAAAATCTTAAATTCTTTTTTAAAAAACATAAATATTCCAATTGCGGGTAGAAAAAGATAAATTCTGTTGTTCTCATCGACGTATTTCAAATTCCAAATGTTGTAAAATACAGGTAATAAATGTTAATTTTTACAAATCGTAAATCAAAGTTCTCGGATCAATACCGAAGTTATGATAATATGTCGCACTTTAGCTTTATACGATGATATGCAAGATACCTTACACACCAAAGCATGTTATTCGTTACAGCGAGATATTATATACACTCGTAAAACATTATAGATATTCAAAATTATGTAAATATTGTTCTAAATTACAACAAATAGGTTTTGTATATAGAGGACAAGAAGCGTGAAATTCGCTGTTGTTTTGGTGTTGATATCACCGCTAATTGTTCAACCCGTGTCTTAGCGGAAATAAACCCAGTTGGACGACCTGTTAACACGTCATTAAATAAATCTGACATGATCTTAAAATACAAATAATATTTATTTCAGATTATTGACGCCCGCAATATTAATCCCCTCAATGAGCATCGAACAAATAATCTGTAGTTTTATCTTTCTATTTATTGATTGTGAATATTAATCATTTCCTTTACAAATTGTATAAAACATGACCGATAGTCCAATTGGTCGTCAGTTTCATTTTGAAAGAAGGTTTACATCTATTGTTTGACTTGGAAATATTTTTAAAATGGTGAGTTTAATTTTGCTTGGATTGAATTGTGTTTGAAATATTTTTTTTTAACAAATGATTGGGGTTTGAAATATAAAGATTTGCGATAGACAAACATCTTTTGTAGAAGTAACTGTTGTAATAATGAATAATCTATGTTTTGTTTACAAAATCGCATTTTGGGAAAATACAATTCAGTGAATGATATTTAGTCTTGATATTTTAAAAAAACAACCATATAAGAATTACAAGATAAGTTAGAAATAGGTATAAAAATAACATTTATGGTTTGATATAATAGTATTGTTGTTTTTTTTTAACTTTTCTTATGTCTTGGATTTTTACAAGTATAATGCAAAGCATTAGGAAATGAAACAGGACGACGGGGCTGTCCCTCATAGCACAGGGTATAGCGTATGGCAAATTTTTTAGCCCAGTCATTGAAGAAAAATCGGGCGCTAAACCTCATTACATTTCAATAACCCACCTGGCGAAGTTATCTTTAATTTGTCTTATCAAGCGCCCACCCCTGTTAAGAGAGAGAGAGAGAGAGAGAAATGAATGAATGAAATGGAGTTTAACGTCCTACGCTTAAGCACCTAACCTGGGCAAATTGAAGAGAGAAATGGGATTTAACGTCCACTCAACACAACTAGGTCATTTCGGGACTATCATATGGTTTTAATTTTATTTCAATAATTCGCTTGCGCGTAGAGGTATTTAGCAGTGGGAGGAAACCGGAGTGCTCGGAGGAAACCCACGAGGTTGAGAAGGCGCCCATATCTCCATGCCGCATACGCTCACACCAGGGCTCGAAACCACAGCCGCAAGCTAGAGGTGGCCTCTCTATTAAGAAGCCAGTGGCTGTTGAATGCAGTATGTATGGTTCACGGTTGGGCATTTCCATTGTCATAAATGAAGCTATTAAGATAAAATATTAAAACATAAAATTGTGTTCTAGGTTCACAGTTCAGCATATTCATTGAGCTGTATAACGGTTCTAATACTCTGGATTCAAATTGTGGTTTCCATGGATATAACACAATCTCTGGACTCTTTCTCACCTAGTGGTAATCCCCCAAATCCACAATCTGGCGATACCCCAGTCCCAGTGGCACAACTACCAAAAGGACCAGAATCTCCAGCAGGATCCCCAACAGCAGGAGATGAAACTAGATCCGGAATTGGATTTGGACTGTTCCCTGGTTTCAACACCCTAAGTAGCGGTGTCGGAACAGGCACTGGTTACTCGACACTGGGTCAGACCTGTCCAATGCAGACCAATATCCTTGACAGTGCGAGACTATCCGACGATCCAACCGGATATCCAGTGTAAGTATTATTAGTGATCTAATAACAATAACAAAAACGTTTATCTCTTCGGGTACCGAGAATATATTTATTTTATGAATGTTTTGTTTGTTTTTTCTTTAGTGCCAATAGTTAAAATGTATTTTAGCGCTGTTTAAGGGCAGAACACTGTATGGAGGTCATTGTCCGTATACGCATAGAATTAAACCTGCAATTTAATATAGAGTAAAACACATGAAAACATAAAATTCTGCCAAATCCGTATTTTTATTTTTCACTTACAACAACGATTCTCTACTCCTTGTAAGTCAGCTTGTATGATCGCTTAATTTTTTTTGTAATTGAATGTTTCAGGGACGCGATTGCTGCCGAGTTGGCTTTGAGACCTGAGTTTGCAGCTTTTCTGGTAGATCAAGCTGTTTTACCAGGCACCGACCCGACTATACCAGAGGACCCCAGGTACGTTGTTATTTTTTATTATCCAAATTTCGAGAAAAGAGAATAAACTGCCTCGTGCACAATAAATGAAGAGTGTTTTTAGATTTCGACTGTCTAGGGCTGTGAGTGTCATGATTTAACGGGACGCATCTCAACAGAAGCCCTTACTTTGACAACTATCACTAAATGGTTATTAATTTCATAATACAACGTGCTGGAACTTCAATAGTTCTGGAGAATATAACTAATGGTTTTCAAACAGTTTGACTGTTGTCTCAGTTGGTTTTATTCGACAGTACCAAGTACAAATCATAAGAAGTGTGGGGTTTGTTATTTGGAAAAGTAATCATTTTGGCGTATCATTAATTTGAGCTAAGGTTACAAAGGTGTTGGTTCTCTAAGCAGGGGGTCACGGGTTCGACCCCGGTGTTGGGATTTAACAATATGGTTTCCCTTTGCGCGCAGTGCGGAAAGACAAACCAAGATCACAACTATAGGGTGTCCCTTATAGCGCACTGCATAGAGTATATGTTCGTCTTGATTGTCCCCGTTGATGCACTAAGGTAAGCCGTTAAAATCCATTTTATATCATTACTTCATTTGTCTCTATCATTAATCATTATCTATTTATTTTTCCTATACAGATTCCTGACAGCTAATATGACCTGTCCATTCATCAGGAAACAACTGTGGAGTTTCTTTAAGAACAATGGAATCTGTTGGGTTCTACAAAACTTCCAAGAACAAATTCTTTTTGCCGATTGCATGTAAGTAATCAAATAAAAACCACCATTCTAGTGAGGTTAAAGATTTAATCAGCTGAAAATAGACCAATGGGTGAACACTAATTTTTTGCCACGAACAACATGGCTAGTATTTTATTTAAAAAAAAAATAGACCTTTAGTTTTGTATTAAGTCCTTGCAGTTGGAAATCGGGGGATGATCTCAAACCCCGTAAAACAAAATAATTATTGCTAGTATTTTTAAAAATAAGATATTAGACCTTGAGTTTTGTATGTATTTCTTGCATGGCGTTTCCATCTTTAAATACCCGGTTATAACAGAAAAGTAGGACATTAAACCTCGTGATATTCTATTTAATTTCTTCGGGCGTGTGTAATAGCCATATCAAGAACCAAATGATGCCCGTTAAACTCCATTTCATTTAATTTCTGAATTATTTATTATTTTTCAGTGTAAAACAGTGTCAATTCTGTCAGAACCCCTTCGGCTTTAATACCCAGAACCAGTGTTTGAAGCAGTACGAGCTAACATCAGCCTATGTCTACTGTCCATCTATACAGTTTCCACGAATCATCAATGAGCGCATTATCCTACCACGATACTGTACATGTAAAGTTGTAAACTGTGACACCAAGACTCACCATAATCCATTCGGTGGTTTTGAGCACATGTTCAATAGTCTAGCCTTCGGCAAGAAATAAAATGTCATGGTTCAATGACTCCCGGGAGATCAGGGTCCACGTCCATTCAGTTTTTATGTCCATTAACCGTTACACAAATTTATTGATCCCTCTCATTTTGTATTGTGATGTTTAAATACCGCCGATCATAGTATTTTCTATTGAATATGCTCAGATCACAAGTGTATGAAATACAGTTTCTGTTTATATCCTAACGACGTTTCGGCTTAGATTATTTAGTATTTATCAAGCAAATCCGCAAAATAAATCTCTGTGGCTCAGTAATAAATAGTAATTGTAGGGTGGAATGATTTATCCATTACCACTCCAATATCCCCACCAATAATATATAATAAAATTGTATCGTATGTATTTCCAGTTTAATTGTTTAATTTCACTGCTACTTTTAACGTATTCAAATATACATTGATGGCCATGGACCCCGAGACCTGAAATTAAAGGGCATTTTTCCTTTTTTTGAGATTAGGTATATTTACGTTATAGTTAATTAGATATATATATATTTAATGTTATTATTATTTAGATAAATATATAGTAGTACATGTTTTAAAAAAAATGGTTGCTTAACATGTAATATAGAAACTATAGTTCTATAAATTAGTATTTAACCAATAAATTTATATTCACATGATTGATAGTACTTTATTAATTACTAATTATTAGTAGTGTATTACTTGTGTTTATAGGGGGTCACGGTGGATATGTGAGTAAGACGCTGGCTCGCTTGCCTGAAGGGGGTGAGGGTGGATGTCGGCGCTGTATTACAAAGCCTGTTATTGAGTCAACTGGCGTGATTTCGAATTTCTGGTTGTACGTGACAACGAGTATGGTCGCCTCATGGGTTTTCTCCGGGTCCTCCAGTTTCCCCCAATGCTAAAGACCACTAATGACCTAGTTTGCGTCGAGTGGACGTTAAACCCACTTGTTGTGCTTATTGTTTCGTGATCATAATGATACTACAGCATAATGGTTTTACAACTTTATTGCTAACCTGGGTTAACTTTAAGGGGTTCTCATTCCCAATAGATAATAGCTGCTTGGAATCTATGGCTGAGCTCTGATGCGAGTCGCTCTACACCCTAATATATACCCCCTAATTTCTGAAAATCTCCGGTAACCCTGACGTTAATTTGCACCGCAAATATTGAATAAACCTCTTTATTTCACACGACTAAAGGAGGAGACACTACCTTATTATCTCTACCAACCCTAGGTCAATTAAATAGATATAATTTTATGGATATTTTGACAATGATTTAACCAAAATATCACTGTTTTCTACGTATAACTATATATTCAGGCCCATTAAGTACATGTGATTTGACTCCATAGACAGGGTGAAGAAACAATTTTGCAAAGAACCAAAATTATCTCAAGGACCAAAGTGTTACAGGTTTCACCTTGTCAGCGATGCAGGACATAGGGCCTGATAAGGACAGTTATCTCGTCGTTCGGATGGGACCGAAAAAATGAGGTCCCGGGTACATATTGGGGTGCACGTAAAAGATCCCTTAACAGTTAGAATTCGATATAAGATGAGGCCGTAGTTCCGCGGTTCGGACAAAATATCCCTCGTTGCAAACTGTATGGCGTATGTCCGTCTTCATTATCCCAGTTTAGGAACAGAACAGTAGGACGTTAAACCCCATTTCATTTCATTTCATTTGCACTTGTTTATTACTTCCATTGTTCACAAGTTTTACTGTCTGTGGTTTTGTTTGTTTATCTTCTTCTATTTGCTTCCACCGATGATGATATCGCAGACAAGTTATCTTATTTTATTATGCATGCTGAGCGCACGCGCATTGATCTTTACTGTGGCGATACAGTTTAAATACGTGTTGACAATGGGTGTAGTTCAAAACGACATGCGTGCCATTCGAAAGGACATAACTTAATATTTTTGAAGCAGTAGGGGCTATTCTAGTCTGGACAAGCCCCCGCTCTGTTTAAGCTAGAATTCACTGATGAGACCGACCAGCTAGACCCCCCAAAGGGCGACACTCCAGGCCACTAGGCTACCCCTATTTTGTTTATAATTGACTCGGTTCTTTTCCACTTATTTTTCAGTTTATTTGTGATATTTGAAACTCGTGTGTAAATACATGTATGTATGTTCTCATTAACAAATCCATATCCCATTTTATCGAATTCTAACAATAAAGGGATCTTTTACATGCACGACAATTTTAAATGAGACCTCGGTTTGATGTCCCACCCGCACTACTAGAAATTTGTACTTGCCAGGCTCTCCGTGCTGCACCACTGAGACAAAGGAACAACGACGGAAAACCCAGATGAACTTTAACTTTGCTAACACAGGGATCGAACACGGGCGTTCCAGGTTATAGCGAACCAGCGTTTTTCTCGCTTAGCCTCAGTTACTCCCTGGCTGATTAGGAACGACGTTTGACTTACATGTGGAACGTTATAAATATAAAGATGGTTTTCATGATCCGTCACAGATATTCATGAAAACTACGTAAAGCGCTCCCATGTTCATTACTGGTACCCACAGCCTGCTAGGGTGTGAAGACCGAGACAAGAGATAAGAGAATCCTGTAATTGAACCTGTTATTCCATTGTCCATTGCTAGTCTCACGTTGGCTGCTGTCAAATTTTCCTATTATTAAGAAAAACCCATCCGTGATAGATTTGTCTGTCTGATGTCTAATTGGAATAAGAGAAAACTTACAATTCTACCCGTGTTTAAATCGAAGGCCCTTTGGTACATATAAAGGTCAAACCGTGTTCACCTCAAATTATGTTTCGTACCCACATATTATGGTTAAACGCCAGTTAGGACTTAAGAGGGTATTTTATTCAGGTTTCGATTTCAACTCGAACCTGCGTATGAAATTAAAAAAATTAAAAAATTAAAAACACATTTCGAAAATAAAATTTAATATTGGATAAATTGCTTAGCAATTATTTCCTGCCAGTAAAACCTCCCCCAATTCCAGAACCATGATTTCCATTACCGTTTCCAATTCCAGAATCACGAAATCCAATATTGTTTCCAATTCCGGTACCATGATCTCTAAAATTGTTTCCAGTTCCACTACCATGACTTCCAATATTGTTTCCGAATCCTGTTCCATGGCCCCCGATGTTGTTTCCTATGACAGAACTATGACCTCCAAGATTATTCCCAATTCCAGAACTATGCCCCAGAATATTGTTTCCAATTCCGGAACCATGACCCCCAATGTTGTTTCCAGTTCCTCTACCATGGCTTCCAATACCATTTCCAGAACCATGACTTGTAATGTCGTTTGAAGTTGAAGAACCATGACCGACAATGCTGTTTCCAATTCCATTACCATGACCTGCAATACCGTTTCCAATTCCAGTACCATGACTTCTAACAACATTACTAATTCGGGAAACATGACCTGAAATGTTGTTTCCAATTCCATTACCATGACTCTTAATACCATTTCCAATTCCACTACTATGACCTCCAATGCTTTTTCCTATGCCAGAACCATGACCGCCAATGACGTTTCTATTTCCAGATCCATGACCCACAATACCGTTTCCAATTCCACTACCATGTCCCCCAATACCGTTTCCGATTCCACTACCGTGATTTCCTATACCAATTCCAATTCCAGAACCATGACCTGCAATGTTGTTTCCAATTCCAGAACCATGACCTGCAATGCTGTTTCCAGTTCCAAAACCATGACCCCCAATATTTTTCCCGGTAGCATGACTTCCAATACCATTTCCTATTCCAGAACCATGGCTTGTAATAGTGTTTCCGATTCCAGAACCATGACCTGCAATGCCGTTCCCAATTCCAGTACCATGACCGCCAATACCGTTTCCAACTCCATTGCCATGATTCCCAATACCAGTTCCTATTCCAGAACCATGACCTCCAATACTGTTACCAATTCCAGAACCATGACCTCCAAGGTTGTTTCCAATTCCAGAACCATGACCTCCAATGCCGTTTCCAATTCCAGAACCATGACTTCCAACACCATTTCCTATTCCAGAACCATGACCCCCAATACTGTTTCCAATTCCAAAACCATGACCTCCAATGTTGTTTCCTATACCATTTCCTATTCCAGAACCATGGCTTGTAATAGTGTTTCCGATTCCAGAACCATGACCTGCAATGCCGTTCCCAATTCCAGTACCATGACCGCCAATACCGTTTCCAACTCCATTGCCATGATTCCCAATACCAGTTCCTATTCCAGAACCATGACCTCCAATAGTGTTACCAATTCCAGAACCATGACCTCCAATACTGTTACCAATTCCAGAACCATGACCTCCAAGGTTGTTTCCAATTCCAGAACCATGACCTCCAATGCCGTTTCCAATTCCAGAACCATGACTTCCAACACCATTTCCTATTCCAGAACCATGACCCCCAATACTGTTTCCAATTCCAAAACCATGACCTCCAATGTTGTTTCCAATTCCAGAACCATGACTTCCAAAACCATTTCCTATATCAGAGCCACGACCTCCAATATTGTTTCCGATTCCAGAATCATGACCCCCAATGATGTTTCCAATTCCACTACCATGGCCTCCAATGTTGTTTCCAATTCCACTACCATGGCCCCCAATGCCAACTCCATTACCTAATCCAGAACCGTGACTTCCAATACCAGAACCGAATCCGAATTCATTTTCACTACCAAATCCTGAATTCATTTTTCCAAAACCACCGCCGATTTCGTGTCCTGTATTGCCAATACCATTTCCGAATCCCGAGTTTCCGAAGCTAAATTCTTTCCCAAATCCAATATTGTCATTTCCAAAACTGTTACCGAACCCGTTATGGGTGCCAAAAGAATTTCTTCCTAAATCACCAAATCCAACTCCAAAGTTTGCAATACCAGACCGAGTGTTTTTGTTTGCTGAAGATCCCCCAGTACTAATACCAACTGATGATCGTCCAGCTGTTGCATGCTTTGGCATTACGGACTTAACAACATTCTGTAAATTACCAGAAGGCGCGGCCTCGAATGTTATAATTTGAACAAATAAAATGACAACTGCTTTACAGACCTTCAACAAAAAAAAAGATAGTCAATGAAATAATCAAACTTAACTAATTAGATGGTTAATACACGGTTCGAAACTATATTCAGTGAAATAAATAAAAATTTGTAATTTTGTTGCTAAATTTCTTTATGTTGTCGAAGATTAGAGAGACGGTTTATCTCTTGAAAAGTATGTTTTACTCGGTTGCTCTGTAAAAACAATTACTACCAATATTAGAATTTTTGATGATCAATGTCGGATAAAATTGGGTTCATTAGACATGATTCTTTTAAAACGTTTGACAATCAAATATCCTAAATCAAAAAATCTTACCTGCATCGTGTTTAGTTTGGTTTGGTTGGTTATAAGTATATCTTATCCCGAAATATCCCCACACCTGAATTGATTAGGCTAGGTTTGTAATAAGTATATATATACCTTGACAAAGCTTCATATATAATCCTAGATAATCGTTTTGTGGGAAAATACCATAAATAGTAATGTATCTATAATATTTCAAAATAAACCTATTTTTTTTATTTGGTAGTAAAATCATCATTTGTCAAAATCCGCAAGGGTAAATAATAAGTTTGATATACCACCTTACTGTTCTTTTTGGTTATAAATACATCAGATGTCAAAAGGGACAGCTGGATAGTTATATTAGTGAGAAAACAGATTTCCACACATTCTCATGAATATATTTTAATGCATGGACAGAAGTCAATTTGATGAGTATCCTTTTTATTACCTATTCATATACATGTATTGAATTGCCCAGCCCATTTTTGACACTAGTAATCCGACTCCAAATTTGCAATACCCGAATCCGACTCAAAAGTTTGCAATACCAAATCGATCCTTGAGATCTTATTACTAGAATACTCTTGTCGTTCCACACTGGAATAATTTACCACTGAATATCCGAAACAGTGAAACTTTGACTACTTTCAAATCACAGCTGAAGACTCATTTGTTTCGAGAATGCTACGAGAATTAAACTTTATATTCACTGTTTATATAAATATTGACTCATTGCTCTTTGGGCATGCTTTTGGATGGATTTGGCGATCTACAAATGTACATTATTATTATTAGTATAGAGTCATAGAGTCTTTGCAGTAAGACTATGGTCCGCTAACCCGGAGGACCAGTTTTCGATCGCTGCGTGGCCGACATATTTTATTAGAATATTCAGGTGTTGGCCTGGCAATAGACGTCGTATAATCATTTGGGTGGCAATAAAAACGGAGGTCCCATGTATACATTCGCATGCACGTAAAATAACCCTTGAAAGATTTCTCTCATAGTGTGGGGGTATATAGTCTTCATAAGCCCAGTCGGTTCTGGGGCCTGTTTCACGAAATTTTAACTTAAGATAAAATCCAAATTTTAGTACATACTTGAATCTGATTGGCTAAGCGCTAAAATCAATCTAATACTATCCAATCGAATTACTAAAATCGGATTTTATCTTAGTTAAAATTTCGTGAAACAGGCCCCAGAACGATAGGATGACTCATTTAATTTAATGTTTACTGCGCTTTGAGGCGATGCTTGGTTCGGTAAACGATTTTAAAACTTTCCGTTTTGATGGTTCACTTGGACTATCAATCGGAGGTCAACCGCGTGTGTGTTAGTTCATAAGGTTTGTCATTGAGTGGTTCCGATTAACCGCTTGTACGTGACAAGAAGTATGGTCGTCTTTCCGACACTTTCTTTTTTCCGGGACCTCTAAATGACAAAATTTGTCTTGAACCCACAATTCTCTCCCCCCCCCCCTCTCTCTCTTAAATTAAGACTTTTCTACACCAACCGAGGAAATGGAGACGATCATATTATTATATCCCGAGGGATAGTTGACCAGCGAGGGAAGGGTCATTTAGAGACTAACATAAAATTGTGGTTCTGTTTATTTCATTAATTCGCTTGCATCTAGATGATTAGCAATGGTAGGAATCTGAAGAACCCTGAGAAAACCCGTGAGTTCAGATAGGCGACCCTACTCACTGTCACATACAAGCGCGTAATCGAAACAGCGCAGCTTGACTCAATGACAGACCTGTTATTGCAACGCACACGCGTTAACTATTCAGCTACCCAACCACCCACAAGGCTATAGTATATCACCTTCATTTCTGAAGGTGCCGCCATGACTTGGTCTCGTGTTACATTATCAGTATTTGCCGATAAAATCCATCGGGGTTTTCCGGCGTCCCATTTCCTCTGACATTAAAGTATACTCTCTTGCCATTGCAGGGCGCAATTTCTCTTGCAGCACCTTGTATGGCGTATGTCCGTCTTCGGGGTAAAACAGTGGGACGCTAAATCCCAGTTCATTTCATTTCAATTCTAAAAGGACCAAGAAACAACATGTCAACAAATTGTTTTGAATTATTCAGGAATTACTGTTATTTCGTATTGTTGATATATTTAAAAAAAACATTGCCGATAACTTTAAAACCCAACAGAGATCAAATTTATCCACGGTATTTGGAATCCATAAAACAGAGGGGTAGCAATATTTCACGACCTGGAATCAGTGAAACATCTCGACTTGTATTGAATTAGCCTGTTGTAAGACATATAAAATCTAATGAAGTGTGTCCAATCCCCATTTCTCCCACCTACGGTTTTATAGACATTTTCAACTTTCGTTTGACCCCAAAACACTAAAAGCATATGTTATGATGTGTTTCCTTTAAAGTGATCTAAGCTAAACCAGCGTCCGGCAAAGTTTGCCAATGTCAGTGGAGCAGAACGGAGGGCTAGTAAGGGACAGCTTATAGTCGTACAGGGATGGGACGAGAAACCGAGGGGAAACTTTCTCGGTCAAAATAGCGAGTCAACGCCTTACTCACTGAGTCACCATGGCTTACTGTTCTGTTGAAAAATAGAATTATTTATAAGAAAAATGTTACATTATAATGAAAATAATTTTATTCCATTGAAAAATAACATATATACATCTATCTGTTCATCATTATCAGATTGTGACGAAGATTATTGTTAATAATGACCAGCTAATCCATTTCCGAAGAAACCTCGGCCGGCGATAAGCCCGTTACCAGCAACACCGTGTCCATGACCAGCACCAGCAATACCGTGTCCGAGGCCTACTCCGGCGACTCCGTGTCCGATTCCTGCTCCTGCAATTCCATGTCCGAGTCCGGCACCGACAACTCCATGTCCTACTCCAGCTCCAATACCATGTCCGAAGACACCCTTTCCAAATCCAAGACCACGTCCGAATCCGAGTCCATAACCATGACCGTATCCAGCTCCGATAATACCATTACCGTGTCCAGCTCCAACAATACCACGTCCGAGTCCAACTCCGTGACCAATTCCGGCTCCGAAAATGCCATGTCCAAGACCACCTCCGACAATACCGTGTCCGTTGCCAACTCCAGCGATACCGTGTCCGAAACCAACTCCAGCGATACCGTGTCCGAAACCAGCTCCGACAATACCATGTCCGAGTCCACCTCCTATGATGCCATTTCCGTGTCCAATTCCGCCTCCGACAATACCATGACCGAGTCCAGCTCCGACGATACCATGTCCGAGTCCAGCTCCGACGATACCATGTCCGAGTCCTGCTCCGACGATACCGTGTCCATTACCAACTCCAGCGATACCGTGTCCAAATCCAGCCCCAACAATACCATGGCCATTTCCGGCTCCGACAATACCATGTCCGAGTCCAGCGCCGACAATACCATGTCCAACTCCAGCTCCTACGATACCGTGACCATGCCCGTTACCGAGACCAAGGCCATGTCCGAGTCCAGCGCCGACAATACCATGTCCAACCCCAGCTCCTACGATACCGTGTCCGAATCCAGTTCCAACAATGCCACGGCCAAGTCCACCACCGATGATACCGTGTCCATGCCCGTTACCGAGACCAAGACCTTTGCCGACGAGACCATTACCTACAAGACCAAATCCAGTACCTCCGACGAGTCCATTACCGGCATATGAATATTCGGCAGCAACAGTGGCAATACATAGGGCAACAATAGCGAAAACCTGAAATAATTAAGAAATTACTAAATGCAAAATTAGAAATAGTAGTATTGATACTATCAGGGTGAAAACGAAGCATTTACGAATTGTTAAAAACTATTATATTAAACATGAATTGTGCAAGAGCTAAATCTGCTATGCTATTAGGCCTAACATGTTATCTAAATTAATAAGACCATAATCAACCCTCGATGTCATCGTTTTCCTGCGATATAGGGTGGATTTGAATACATCTTGTGATGGATTATCTAACGTAAAGTAATGATGATCGAGTCTAGCCTATAATTGAATCTCTATATTTTTCGGTTCGGAGTGGATCAATTAATTTAGTTTGTTTTTTTTTTAAATTATTTTTGCGAGAGCTGTCAGCTTTTGATCTAAGCTGACCTTATTTCCATTTAAATGATATCACTGAAATTTCGTGATCAAAGATTTTAGAATGTATCCATAAGTCGGGGATAACGGGGCTAAGTGGGTAAGCCGCTAGTTCGCTAGCCTGGAGGTCGGGCGTTCGATTCCTGCATTGGCCGAGAAGTTCATCCAGATATTTCAGTTTGGTTCCCCATTGTCAGTAATGCAGGACAGGGCCTGATAAGGACAGTTGTCTAGTTTTTCGGATGGGACGAAAAACCGAGGTCCCGTGTGCACGTAAAAGATCCATTGGCAGTTTGAATTCGATATAAGAGAAGGCCGTAGCGCCACTGCCCGGGCAAAATTGTCCTCATATGCCCGTCTTCATTAGCCCAGGTTAGGGGCAGAGCAGTGGGACCCCATTTCATTTCATATGTTGTATCCATAAGTATATTGCATAATACACTTACTGAAAGACTATAAGAAAACGGTTGAAAAATTATTTGTTATCATTCTTTATTGAATAATATTGACTCACAAATAACATCCAATTTTAGAGCTATTTTAAAAACGTATTGTTGACACTGGTTCGCAGATGTTGGAAAAGCTAATGAGGAAAATTACGACAATAATCTGGTTACAAAACGGTCAAAGAGAAATACAAACAAAAAACAATTGTCCTTTGAGGAAAACATGCACAATGTGAGAGCGAAATTTTTCTAGTGGCCTGAGAATGTTATATGCAAAATGAACTAAAGGGGGGGGGGGTAACTTTAACGTCCTAATGGGCTAATGAAGACGAGTTTACGCCATGCAGTTTGCTATGAGGGAAAGTTTGTCCGGCAATAGCGCTACGACCATCTCATATCAAATTCCAGCTGTCAATGGTTAATTTACTTGCACACCCTTTTTTGTCCTATCCGAACGCCTATTTTATTATCACAAAATTCAAAAGAATAAAGTAATTTATATGAAATTTTCAATATATAAGCTTTACATAATCTAGTTTTGGAAAATTATTCCAAGAATGGTCAGTTTTTGATCTATTCTAAATCTCACATAATGCATATTTAACGAAACAGAATAAAGCTCACCTGCATGTTTGAAGTTGAAAACGGAACCAGGAGAAGTGGTGTGAACAGATTGATCAGATGATAACAATACTTACTTATTTACCTATCTTATATACTATACGAGTTAAACTCATTATATATTCATATAGATTTACTTATCTCGATGGCGCCAAATTTACCATTAATAAGAATATAAAATTTATAGCTATTCTGTCTTCTTAAGAAACTGGTGTCTTTGATTTTAATGATTGGCCTCGACAGATAAGCTACAAATTTATGAATAAAGTTTTACAGTAAATTAAATTCATTTATAAATTTCATAAGCTACCATTGTCTGTATTTTTATGATGGACCTCGCGGCTGAAACTAAAAATCTATTTATAAAGTTTTATGAGTAAATTAAATTAATTTATATTATTTGAGCTTTGTAGCAGATACGAGGAATGGGTATTAATTGTTTAACACAGTTGATGGCCTTCGCCCCGGAATATTATATTATATATAAAATTATTTTTACGGTAAATCTATCCCCCGGTAAATCTATGTTCGAAAATTTATTTGTGTATCATTGGTCACAAAGATTTATTACTTTGAACTTTACTCGCCTCTTGGAATAATAAATTAATTGGCCCATAGTAATTTATCCGGGGGGCACATTTCTTGGTGTTCTGTATTCATATTATTTACTTTTAAATTGTTTGAAGCCTTTATTTATTTCTGAAATGAAATGAGATTCAATTTCTGAATACTAATAAAAACGGAAACATTCAATTCAGTGACGGTGTGCTAAGAGTGAAATGCTGCCAGGACAGAGGTATTTTCGATCACTTGTGATTGAATTCCTACTGTCAAAGGTTCTTTTGGTCTAACTTAATAGTCTTTTGCATTATAGCGAGTAGGTGGCTCTTTATCTAAATCTGGGGCCACGATGTCTAATTCCGTAAAACGATGACTCACTCGTCTATAGGTCGCGAGTTCCATCCCGGTGTCGACCGAGAAAGTTCATTAGAGTTTTTTTTTCTGGCTTGGTTTCCGCTTGTCATTGGTGTAGGGCCGAGGGATTTGGAAAGACGATCGTCTTGTCGTTAAAAACCGAAGCCCCATTAGTGCGCACGTAAAAAGATTCATTGACATTGGATGTCGATATACTAATTGGCCGTATCGCTACTGTCCGTCTTTACACAATCTGAGAAAAAAAACATTGTCAAAATCTTAGACAATAAAACCTAAATATCAATGATATTATAGACAATCTTCTGGCTTTGCTTCGATCGAATTTTAAAGAGGTCCATCAAACGACTTTAGCTAACTCTAGATGGAGCTGGCTTTTGACTATACCATGTTTATATTATCTGTAGACGATACAAGGTATTAACAAATTGTTAAAGATCAATGAACTATAACACATACTTATGGAAGAACAAATTACTGATTTATTTAGGCAACGTTTCGAAGAGTATTCCATCAACGTTTTCAAGCATGTTATACATCGTTGTAAATATTAAATTGACTGATGTTAATATTAGATTCTACTTCCAGTATTGTATAGTTCGCAAGGCATGGTTTTTAACGTCAACTCGACACAAACTATTTCATTTCGGGAGTAACGTATATTTTTTCCAATTTTTATTTCAATAATTCGCTTGCGCGTAGGGGTCTTTAGCAGTGGGAGGAAACCGGAGTGCCCGGAGGAAGCCCACGAGGTTGAGAAGGCGCCCCTTTCGCCATGTCACATATATGCTCACACTAGGGCTCAAAACCATAGCCGCAAGCCAGAGGTGACCGGCCAGCTAGAGGTCGAAGCGCGGCACTCTACACCACTAGCCCCCCCCCCCCGCCCCAGAATGTTGCCCAGTGCCATAATATGTAAAGATGCTAAACTAGACTAAACCTATCCCACAAGAGAATTGTAACGGTGCAGACTGGAATACCCAGAATGAATGGGGTTTAACGTCCTACTATAAGAGAAATTTTGCCCGGGCAGCGGGCGATACGGCCTACCCCTATATCAAATTCCAACAGTCCGAACGACTAGACAGTTGCCCTTGTCAGGTCCTCCGTCTTGCAAGAGAAAAACTCTGGATGAACTTTCTCGGCCATTGCAGTGATCGAACACCCCACCTCCGGGCTAGAGAGCCAGCGTCTTATCCACTTATCCACCGTTACCCCTGCCATTCAATTTGGACTCTTCGCGTAACTGATTAGACACTAAAGTAAAAGAAAAAACGATTAAATGTAAATCCGTTTATATACATTCATATTATATTATTATATGCGTGGCGACCCATTTTTGTCAATGTGTAGGTGCCAAAAGTACTTAATTAGTGGTTGAAATGGGGTTTAACGTCCTACTTTTATGCACCTAACCTGGGCTAATGGAAGACGGACATACGGCATACACTGTGCTATGAGGGAAATTTTGCCCGGGAAGCGGCGCTGCGACCTACTCTTATATCGAATTCCAACTTCCAAGGGATCTTTTACGTGCACACCAATCTGTACACGGGGCCTCGGTTTTTCGTCCCATCCGAACGAAGTATGGTATTAGTGTTACCATAGTTATAGTGTTTTATTAAAAAAAAATTGTATAGTTTTCTTGTATATCAACTTGTTTTTCAACAAAGAAGAGTTTTGAAACTTTGAGAATAGTGCGTAGAATTACAAAAAAACTGATACAAGCTTCGTTTTTTTGACCAGAATATCATTTCAAATTAAAATGATCTAGGGGGGGATAATTTAAACATTCATAGAAGGATGCAGACCGCCAATAAAATTTATATTTATTGTAATTCTGACAGGTATAAATTCATGATTTAGAGGAGGGGCGATAACTGGGCTAAAAGATGTATTACGGTGATATGCATGGCTGATTGCTTTTAACACGTTAATTCAAGTTTTCCGAAGGAGATGGACAGAGTACGAGCCCAAGAAAAACTTTTTTTGTACAATAATTTTGAATTTAGCTCTGGTTGGTATGGGCATGAAATGTCATATTTTCGAAGGGATGATTCTGATTGTTAATTGCTAAGTTTCTGTAGTATAATAGCAGTGCATAACACTATAATATTAGGCCTATGGTGAAATCAACGGTAAGATCCCTGAATGCAATTTAGAAGCAGCATTCATAATGACACAACTTTATGAATTTACCACTACTAAAAGCTGAACTCAGATTACAAAATTTATGAATTTACCACCACTTAAAGCTAAACTCCGATTACAAAACTATAGAAATAATTAAATTAAAATCAAGTTTTCTAGCAATATTTCAATTTCTAATTACCCCCCCCCCCACACACACACACACACACACACACACAATTTCCACGAGAACATAAAGGAAAACATAGAAGATCTTCCGACCGCATCTCTACATGTGTGTCAAGTAACCATGCATACATTATTAGTTTTCCTAAACAAGAAATTAAGTAAAACTTAATCATGACTTTTAGTCATAAAGTCACTGGGTAAATCATGTAAATACCTGTTTCTAGATATCACAAAATATTGTATTATTATAATGTATTATTTTAAGATAATAGCAGATGCTTCACCTGTCCAGGTTTCTAGCATAGAAAACCGTTTCCCCATATCTCGTCATTATTAAGCATACATTATGCAAGAGCTAAATCTGCCTATCGCAAATTGATTAGACATTAATTAAATAATTAAGACTAAAATCAACTTTCGATGGCATCGCTAATGGATAACGTTCCGATTTGCTGTTCGACTTCCATTCATTATTATTTTTTTTAAAAAAACTGGATAATCGAGACTATGTTTTTTTTTAACCTATCGACTTTAGTAATGATGATTGAGGCTAGCGCCACTATCCTAACGCTAAAATCGCTGTTCATAGTAGACCAATTTGACTATTTTGTAACATTTCACCGTTCTAATAATACGATGTCAAGCGAAGTTCCAGTTTATAGATTACGTGGCCATATTATGCAATCAATCTGTTTGTCTTGGTATATGGGAATCTACCAATTCGAGCCGTGATAAACATTGCAACTTTCAAAAAAACTAATCAAATCTCATCTTTTCTGACGCCTTTTCGGATGTTAAACTGTCTCCTTTTATGTACTTTTATTATCTGTAACAATCTTATTTTAAATTTTATATTTTGTGAAGTGCGTGGATTATTGTAATTTTACTGAAGCTATCCTCTTATTGTGGATCTTTTAAATATCTTATTATAGGTTTATTGAACTTTCCTCTTATGTAGTTTTATTACCTGCAAATATCTTATTTTCATTTTTTATAAAGCGCGTAGCTTACTACAATTTTACTGAAGTTGTCCTCATATGTAGTTTTATTATCTGTAACAATCTTATTTTAAATATTTTGTTTTGTAAAGCGCGTTGTAAATGTGCCATGCTTTTAACTGTGTAAATTGTTATGTTTAATGGGTCATACACGATCAATAATTCCGTCAACATATTGATTCAATAATATTGAACGTGTGTGGGCTATATTGATGTAAAATATTGTCAATGACCATCATTGCGTCAATATATTGACGGATCAAAATCATTTCGATTTTTATTGATGGTTCATCAATATATTGGCGGAATGTCAATTATTGAATTACACAATTGATCGTGTGTGGATAATTTGTCAATAATTGCGTCAATATTTTCATTCCATCGTCAACCCTGGAAGAGTAAACATGGCATCCATTTTGAAAAATGACCAAAAAATTATTGATGGAAATAATGACTCGTGTGTGGGCAATACCTGTCAATATTATTGGCTCAATATGTTGAGTCAATAATATTGACGGAGTTATTGATCGTGTATGGACCTCATTAGAATGCGCTATATATTATTATTGTTTTTGTTGTGAATTGTAGGAATCTTAAAACTGACCGGCATTTATTTGAATTCATCGCAAATTACATGATAAAATATTGACACTATAAAGGGAATATTTACCCAAAATAGATTCCGTGGCGTTCAATATTTACGAAGTTATCAAGAATTGACAGTTAGAAAACAGCAAGATAGAAATAGGATATGTTAAAAACAGGCGTAGGATAAATCATAACAGTCAAAAATGACTTTGGTCAAAATGTTGTAAATAATATATCATTGGTTTAGTGTACAACAACAAATATTTAATTGGTAGTTTTAACCCAAAGTTATGTCTGTTTTGACTACATTTAAAGCTATATTGTCTTAGGGCCGTTTCGGCTACACTTCAAAGCCAACGCCACCTGCAAGTTTTACTAAAATCGTTTGATGGGCATCTTTATAATCCGCACGTTTACACGGGATCTAAGTATGATGGCCTTAAACTCAATAAAGGAAATACATTCAAACCATAAATTCTTTATTCAGTCCACCATAGAATTTATAAGTAAACCTTGTACATAGCGGTGTTGAAACGCGTCACCGTCCCCATTTCATTCATTCATTCACTTTAACTTGAAACTGCAGCCATGCCGTATGCCGTTTACCGTTAGCCTTTCACAGAGACACGACAAATTGAGACCTTAAAAGCAGCTCATACAGTTCAACGTTAATACTCAATTTCCTAAAAATGTCCGTTCACCGTGTGACATAACTATTGAATATCGATAGGGAAACTTGAATGAACGTTGACAACGGTTTCAAATAGTTGAGACCACTGTTTATTCGCCATCTTTCTTTTTGCACGCGGGGGAGGGGCTTGGGATGGCCTAGTGGTCTAGAGTGCCACGCTTCGACCTCTAGCTGGCCGGGCACCTCTGGCTTACGGCTGTCGATTCGTGCCCTGGTGTGAGCGTATGTGGCATGGAGATAGGCATAGGGGCGCCTTCTTAACCTCGTGGCTTTCCTCCGGGCACTTCGGTTTCCACCTGCTAAAGACCCATACGCTACGCGCAAGCGAATTATCGAAATAAAATTAAACCATATGTTAGTCCCGAAATGACCTAGTTGTGTTGAGTGGACGCTATTAAACCCCCCCTCTCTCTCCCCCACCCTCTCTCTCTCTCTCTCTACAAGCGTCCCGCTTGCAATAAAGAGAGTTACCTCCCTTTAAACGTTATTTTCGATAAAACAAACTAAAATATAAACACACTTATATTTTTTTAACAAGCTACGTTTCGATACACATACATATATCGTTTTCAAGAAAATAATATTTAACACAAATATGGCACAATATACAGTTAACAAATTTGAAAACATTTAACAGAATGATCATTACTATTTGCTTGATAAAGACGAGAGTATCATCGTCGAAACGTTGCATGTTAATAAACCAGTGATTGTCATTCCATAAATAGTGTTATTGTGTGATCATTACTATCACAAAGCTATAACAGGATGAGTTATATAAATAACACTTACAAATAATTAACATGATCAAAGAATGAAAGAGATTAGAGGATAATAGACTATATGAAGTCATACCTACAAGACGCTTATTGACTATATGTAACCATAACTATAAGATTAGATGGAAGAACTAATGATTATCAGAGATAAATGATAGCTGATGGCAATTAACACAAGTGAAGTAAGGGAGGGGGGCAATTAATTTAACACAAGTAAAGCCTTAACGATACGAAATAACGGAGGGGGGGGGGGGGCATACACTTCGCAACAATAACAATCCCTGTTTATGAATTAAAAAATCTATCATAAATAACAATCACTGTCACTTATTGTGAATTAAATAAAATGTCCCGAGTCTATGTTTAATGTTGGCTTATGATTTTGTATTTCTAGCGCTTTTCGACGGATTCTGGTTTTCCATGTTGATAGGTTTCAAGCTAGTGTTTCTGTACTTTCCCATTTGATTTTGTGCTGTGGGTTTTGGTTGATATGTTCATCTAGCGCTGATTTGTTTAGTTCTTGTTTTTTTTAACAGCCGTCTGATGCTCTTTTGTTCTGACTGAAATGCATCGGGATGTTTCGCCCACAAAGGTCACACTACACTCATGATTTATTTTATAAATCACTCCCCTTGGGTTCTCCTTTGGTTTTAGCATCCTACTATTAGCTTTCAACATGGTTTTAAGCGTGATTCCGCTACTGAACACTACCTTTGCGCCGATTAAGTCTGCCAAAATTCTTTTTATTTGGTGGCTTGCTGGTCCTATAAATGGAATAGAGATAAAAAGCGGGCTATTTCTTCTGATGGCAGTGAGTGGTTGGCAGGTGTTAGTCAGTGTCTTCTTTGTGTTGGCATTAACTTTATAAGCGGGATAGTTATTAGATTCTGCAAGGACATGGTTGATATGCTGTAATTCATTATCGCGTAGATCTTCATCACATATTAATTTTGCGCGTCTCGTTCAGGTACTATTGATTCCTGTTTTTACTTTAGTTGGATGATTAGAACTATTATGTATGTATTGGTCTGTGTGGGTTGGCTTGCGGTAAACAGTGGTTTTAAGGTTATCTGCGGAGCTGTTTACTAATACATCTAGGAATGGTAATTTGTTATCTTTTTCTAATTCTGCAGTAAATTTCATGTGAGGGTGGATACTGTTGAGGTGTTGAAGAAGGTGTTGTGGATTCTGACCTAGTTCCAAAATGGCAAATACATCATCAACTTTCCTATTCCATGTTTTAGGTTGGATGGGTGAAGTCTTCAGGACAGTTTCTTCAAAATGGGTCATGTATGCTTCTGTCATGAGAGGGCTAATGGGAGAACCAATGGGTAAACCATGAACCTGTTCATAAATTTCTTATTGCCATGAGAAATATTAAGAGTTGATGCACTGCGATATAAGTTGAATGATACTGTCTATTTTGAGGTTTGTGGATAGTTCAAAATTCCCCGGTTGTACGTGACAAGGAGTATGGTCGCCTGTCCAACCTCGCTGATTTTCTCCGGGTCCTCCGGTTTCCTCCCACTGCCAAAGACCCCTACGTGTAAACGAATTATTGAAATAAAATTAAACGATATATTAGTCCTGAAATGACCTAGTTTGTATCAAGTGGATTTTTAACACCATTTCTCTCTCTCACTCTCTCATTGCCTGCTATGCCAAGTATCGCCCGAATACCACCCCTGTACTTAACGATTTAAATCTTCGCGAGCTCATGGATGGGACAACGTCGTGCCGAAGTAAAGCACGCGGTGTTCTGGGAGGTCCTCTTAAAAGCCCCACAGAGACCTAAGGAGATCATAAAAACACCAACATACACCTTGAATAAGAATTTTGGCTGGAGTGATTGAAATGGGGTTTAACGTCCTACTGTTCTGCTCGTATACTGGGCTAATGGAGACGGACATACGCCATACAGTGTGCTATGACGGAAATTTTGCCCAGGTAGCAGCGCAAGGCCTACTCTTATAATCGAATTCTAACTGTCAAGGGATCTTTACGTGCACGCCAATGTGTACACTGGAATTCGGTTTTTCGTCCCACCCGAACGACTAGACAGCTGGAAGACTTGTCAGGCTCTCCGTCCTACATCACTGACAAATCGAGGGACTATAACACACTTGTGATAAGTCAAAATGCCTGATTTTGAGAAAATTGCAATTTAAACTTTTGATTCACTACCAAAATGTCATTAATTAATATTTTTGATCGATATTTTCAGACATTTTGAAATGAGCGATGGTATTGATTTATATACCAATAGTAGGGGATCACGGTGGCTAAGTGGATAAGGCGCTGGTTCGCTAGCCTGGAGGTTGAGTGTTCGATCCCTGCATTGGCCGAGAAAGTTCATCTCGATTTTCCGGCGTGATTTCCCCTTGTCAGTGATGCAGAAGGAGGGCCTGACAAGGACAGCTGCCTAGTCGTTCGGATGGGACGAAAAACCGAGGTCCCGTGTACAAATTGGAGTGCACGTAAAAGATCCCTTGGCAGTTGGAATTCGATAAAAGAGTAGGCCGTAGCGCCGCTGCCCGGGCAAAATTTCCCTCATTGCACACTGTGGCGTATGCCCGTCTTCAATTAGCCCAGGTACGGTGCTTAAGCGTAGGACGTTAAACCCCATTTCATTCATTATATACCAATAGAAAGAGAATTACAATAATAGAATAAAAGTTTTTTGGTTATTTTTGACTTATACCACAATTATGTTCTAAACCCTCGAAATGGAAACCACGCCGGAAAATATGGATGAACTTTCTAGACGAATACAGGGATCGAACTGGAGTGATTGACGTAAGGCTTAATGGATAAAAATGAATTTCATATAAAACACATTTTATCAAAAAAAGGGGGTTGGGATGGCCCGGTGGTCTAGAGTGCCGCGCTTCGACCTCTACCTGGCCGGCCACCCCTGGCTTGCGGCTGTGGTTTCAAGCCCTGGTTTGAGCGTATGTAGCATGGAGATAGGGGCGCCTTCTCAACCCCGTGGGTTTTCTCCGGGCACTCCGGTTTCCTTCCACTGCTAAAGACCCTTACGCGCAAGCTAATTATTGAAAAAAAATAAACCATATGTTAGTCCCAAAATGACCTAGTTGTGTTGAGTGGACTTTAAACCCCATCTCTTTCGCTCTCTCTCTCCCCCCTCTCCCCCTCTCTCTCTCTCTCTCTCTTTATCAAAAAAAGTTTTATTAAAGCGAGAAATACATCTAGGTTTAATCAAACATGAACAAATTATTGAAACATATTAAATTTCTTCATTGTCTTAAATCCAAAATATTCATAAATTAAGATTTTTAATATAGTGGTCAATGACTAAAAACTAATATACATTTATCTAATATTTACTATTAGATAACACTTAGAAATATTCAGTATATAAAAACGTCACTTTTCATCATGTCATATCAAAAGTTTTAAACATTTTGTATGTTTTATACAATAGTCAATGATGAAAAAATCGAACGCTTTACAATTGTAACAAATGCTATCAATATTTCATCAAAAGTGTTTACTATTATTTTGCAAATAATTCTGTCACCGGGTGCAGCTGGCCTCAAGTGCCTGGGACAAACACTTTCTAAAAATGTCAATAAAAGCTCTGGAATCATTTCAATTTCAAAAAAATTAAACAGTAAGCAAAACATCGGAAATATGTGGCGGGACTAATATATTATAGTCAATTTTAGTTCAATAATTTCTTTGTGCGTAGGGATAACTCACGAGGTTTGACAGGCGACCCTACTCCTTGTCACACACAAGCGGGGAATCGAAACCACATGCACTTGATTCACGCGATAAAGTATTCGGCCTGTCGGGCCCCCTATTTCAATCAGGTCAATGGATATTTGTCGATGATAAAAAAAAGAATCGCGGATAATACATGTATTGAATAGAAGTGGGATAAACCTATCCCGGGACTAAAATTCGACCAATTTCGACACACTTGTACCACATACACTTAAATATCAAATAACTGTGTGATACCAATACTTTAAACGCATTAAATCACGTGATTGATACTTTGCCCATATACATGTTGATCTGTGGGTGTAGTCCTATATTTCACGTTTCGTTAAAATCGGATAAAAATTGTAACCTGTTGAGTGTGGATGGACAGACAGACGGACGGACGTCCGGGCGGACAAGAGCGACAATATACGTCCCCTTGGAAATATGGGCGTATAAAAAGAAATGGTGTATGGAAAATTCCCTCTGTTTGATTCAACATGGACGTAAAGAGAATCAAACTACATGGGTTGGCAACATATATTGTTGTTTGAATTTAAAAAATACGTTAAACATTATGTCAATCTAATTAAAATACAGATCTATATTTCGTTTCGTTTTTTATACTTTCGATGGCCTACGCTACATTTTGATTTAAAAAGTTGTAGTGGGAGTTCACGTTCTATGACGTCAGGTACCAAACAAGCGACATTTGACCCGATAACGCCAATCATTTGATTAACAAATTAGCGACCGCCATGTTTTTTTTTTATCTACTTTTGCTTTTGTTTTGATTTTTATCGCTGCTGGTGTCTACCCACAGTTCCGCGCAAAAAAGGTCAAACACTCGATTTCGACAGAATATTTAACTGGCTGACCTCTCATTTTCAAACATAAAGAGAGAGAAAGAAATGGGGTTTAACGTCCGCTCAACACAACTAGGTCATCTCGGGACTAACATATGGTGTAATTTTATTTCAATAATTCGCTTGCGCGTAGGGATCTTTAGAAGTGGGAGAAAACCGGAGTGCTCGGAGTAAACCCATAAGGTTGAGAAGGCGCCTCTATATCCATGCCACATACTCTCGCATCAGGGCTCGAAACCACAGCCGCAAGCCAGAGGTGGCCGGCCAGCTAGAGGTCGAAGAGCGGCACTCTAGACCACTAGGCCATCCCAACCCCCTATTTCAAACAGAACACGAGTTAAATAAAAACTATTCCAGATCAAAGTTTTGCAAAGACAAGCAAAAACGAAATTTTGAACTTTAAAAACGAAATGAAGTTAGATCTGTTTTTTAATCAGATTGAATATTATGTTAAATTCAGTTTGATATTTTCAAATAATCAATAAGTTTATGGAGCAATATAGAAATCCCGACCATCTTGAAATGGAATGCCAGAGTTGGCTCATTAAGATGGGCTTACGCCATACAATATGCAATTAGGGAACTCTCCCACGGAGAGCGGCGATACTATTATTTCAAACTGTTTTGTATCCGTTTACTTTCAGGCCTATGTATACGAGGGGTCTATGGGTTTTGTCTCATGCACACGATTAGACAGTACCCTTCGTCCTTTACCACTGACAAGGGGGTGCTGCGCTGGAAAATCTCCGAGAAACCAACTCTACCAACAGCGAGAGCTAACTCTGGTCACCGACACATTGTTGTACTCACTGAGCCACCGTCGCGCACTGAACAAAACGGATAAATTCTACATGTAATGAGACACATCTTTTTTGTAAATCATTTTAGTAAAGCCTGTACCATAACAGGCCCGGGACGGTACTGCGCAGTGGACGCTTACGGTTGCCCCCCGGATCCATTCACTTGATTTGATAATTGTATATTTTTGAAATGTCTTATATCTGTCTTGTCCGTAGGTTTATCTTGTAGATTTTTTTGCGTGTGGTGCGGTCCTCCTGCACTTACTAATAGAGTTGTTTATAACTGAATAATCATAGACTGATTACATCACCCCGTCTTGTATAAGCCCAGCATTGTTTTCTTATTTACATAACAAGGCAAAGAGAGAGAGAGAAGAATGGGGTGTAACGTCCACTCGACAAAGCTAGATCATTTCGGGACTAGCACATGGTTTAATTTTATTTCAATAATTCGCTTGCACTTAGGGATCTTTAGCCTTTAGCAGTGGGAGAAAACCTGGGCACCCGGAGAAAACCTACGAGGTTGGACAAGGGACACTACTCATTGTCAAGCACAACCGGAAAATCGAAACCACGCCAGTTGACTCAATGATCGACCCTTTTCATGCAGCACGCACACTAACCATCCGGCCACCCCACCCCACCTATTAACCCCAACCATCACCCCACCCCCAATAACAAGAATAGTTCAGTGGTCTATATCTGGGATGATAATTTATTTTTTCCTGCTACTAACTTCTAAATATCTGAGATAACCCCCTTCAAATATCTTATCTGGTTGTCAACATTATTACATCCCCGGCAATCTCAAAGTCAAATATTTACAACCGGATCCATTTAAAATATATTTTTTATTAAAATATCCAAAACAATGTTTTACAGCTAAAACTGAGTAAATTGCATCTAAGCTTACAATATTTCTTAATATGGCTGTTTGTATTTATAATCGTATTTGTTGCTAGGATGTACATTATAATTTGTACTAGGGTAACCGTTGCCTTGGTGATCATTATTGTGGTGTGGTTGATAATTGTATTGGTTACCAGAATACTCTTTGGATTGAATAATAGGATGAACTTGGTGGTCGTTGCTAGGATAAACTTGATGTTGGTTATTTTTGTAATCGTTGTTAGGGTATACTCGATGGTCATTATTTTTGTAGTCGTTGCTAGGGTATACTTGGTGGTCGTTATTTTTGTAGTCGTTGGTAGGGTAAACTTTGTGGTCATTGTTGTATTCGTTGCTAGGATAAACTTGGTGTTGGTTATTTTTGTAATCGTTGCTTGGATAAACTTGGTGATCGTTGTTTTTGAAGTTGTTGCTAGGGTAAACTTGGTGGCCGTTGTTTTTGTAGTCGTTGTTGGGATAAACTTGGTGGTCTTTGTTTTTGTAATCGTTGTTAGGGTAAACCTGGTGGTCGTTGTTTTTGTAGTCGTTGCTTGGGTACAGTTGGAGGTCGTTGTTTTTGTAGTCGTTCCTGGGATAAACTTGGTGGTCGTTGTTTTTGTAATCGTTGTTAGGGTAAACTTGGTGGTCGTTGTTTTTGTAGTCGTTGCTGGGATACAGTTGGTGGTCGTTGTTTTTATAGTCGTTGCTTGGATAAACTTGGTGGTCGTTGTTTTTGTAGTTGTTGCTAGGGTAAACTTGGTGGTCGTTGTTTTTGTAGTCGTTGCTAGGGTACTGTTGGTGGTCGTTATTTTTGTAGTCGTTGCTAGGGTACCGTTGGTGGTCGTTATTTTTGTAGTCGTTGTTAGGGTAAACTTGGTGGTCGTTGTTTTTGTAGTCGTTGTTAGGGTAAACTTGGTGGTCGTTGTTTTTGTAGTCGTTGCTGGGGTAAACTTGGTGGTCGTTGTTTTTGTAGTCGTTGCTGGGGTAAACTTGGTGGTCGTTGTTTTTGTAGTCGTTTTTAGGGTAAACTTGGTGGTCGTTGTTTTTGTAGTCGTTGCTGGGATAAACTTGGTGGTCGTTGTTTTTGTAGTCGTTTTTAGGGTAGACTTGGTGGTCATTGTTTTTGTAGCCGTTGATAGGGTAGACCTCTTGATCATTGCTCTTGTAATCGTTGTAGACTGGATGGTTGTTAGTTTTGTAATCGTTGCTAGGGTAAACTCGATGTTGGTTATTTTTATAAGCATTGCTAGGAAAATGTTGCTGATTGTTGTGTTGATAGCCTTTGTAGTCATTGCTAGGGTAACCGTTATTGGTGTTGCTAGGGTAAATCTGATGGTTTTCGTTCTTGTAGTCATTGCTTGGGTATCCCTTTTGATCATTACTCTTGTAACCTTGGTAGTCGTTACTTGGGTAAACCTGATGCTTAGTGGAGTAGTCTTTACCATAATGACGTGGGATGGCAGATTTGCGACGTTGGTAGTCATTACCATAAAGAATAGGACTGACAGACTTACCAATTTTCGAAACACCATCGATACCACCAACAACATCAGGATTAAAACCTGGTGCAACACCGCTCACAAGTTTTCTACCTGCGAAAGGACCAGAGAAAAGTCCAGCTCCGAATCCGAATCCGAGTTTGCCGATTCCTTTACCGGTTCCGAATGAGTTTACACCATGACCAGCAATAGGGGCATCAAGGTCTTTTCCAAATCCATAATCAGCACCTTTCAATGCAAAACCAACTTGTGGATGACCAGCATCTTTATGTTGAACAGCACCGTGACTAATTTTGTGATCCGAGCCCTTTAGAGCTACAACAGGGGCGACGTATCCGTGTCCGAGCGAATGATCCCCATTACCGAGGGAATGGTCTCCGTGTCCGAGGGAATGGTCCCCATGTCCAAGAGAATGGTCTCCGTGTCCGAGAGAATAGCCCCCATGTCCGATAACTTTAATGCCGACGGCCGGTGCATGTACAGGGGCGATAACCTGGTGACCAAGATGGTTTTCTAGTCCAGCTCCTTTAATTTTTTTAATACCATGGTTATCGTCATAGCCGCTGAGTTGTGAAGCAGTTGTAGCTATACAGACTACAGCAAAAAGAAAAACCTGAAATAAAAAAAAATAAAACCATTAAATTAACAACACAACAAAATTGTGGATTAAAAACATCCAAAATACAACTTGAATTGAAATGGCAGTTGAATGAATGGATTCCAACTTCGAAGAGCCCAAAACGATGCTACCAAATATAGCCTCTAAATTATAATGTTTTAGTGAAACCCTCATTTTTTATATTAAGTGCATAGCCCAGCAACACCCCTACGTATTGACCAAAGTATTCGAATTTGCAAAAAATGAAATGAATGTTAATGAAGATCGGAATTGGCAATACACCACAAAAGATTTCCCCGAAAGGTATTGGGTTGTATTGGGTAATTCCCCCCACCCTATATTGAAGATCTTTCTTGTAAAATTGTTTAAGTTTGTATGGTGGCTGATTGGTATCATGTCGTGATGTCGTGGTGTCGCCTCTTCATAAGGCGGCAACCCGAAAACCCGACACTACCACACCACGACATTTTAACCTGACACCACGACACCACGACATCACGACACAACGACACCACGACATTTTTGATCCGACACTACGACATTTTCACCTGACACCACGACATTATAAAATGTCGCAATGTCGCGTAAAAATGTCGTGGTGTCGTGATGTCGGGTTGTCGACTTTATTTACCAATGTTGAAGCGGCCACGAGATCAAGTTACCCCTCACTATCTCAACCTTCACTAAGATATCTACCCTTCACTAACTGCGGATCAAACTGGCCCTGACTAATAAATTAGCTGGGTGACCATGCCTTGAGTAAAATCATGTGCTTGGTATAGGCTATTCCGAGACTTGAGTAAAATCATGTGCTCGGCTGGGCTATTCCAAGCCGTTGATAAAAAAATTAATTGAAAGTAGTCTATTTTAGTAGCCCATTTCTATGCTACAAATAAAAATGCTTTTATCTCTTCTAAAGCTTGTAATCATGAATGTTCCCGAAACTTACAAGTATATTTAAAGAGCAATAGAAACCTTCTTTCCGGTGATGTATGACACAATAACGTATTTTGACATTAAACGCTCGCCCCACCCTCACCACTGTCTTAAATTCGGGGGACTAAGTGGGTAAGACGCTGGCTCGCTAGCCTTGGCGTCGGTTGTTCGATCCCTGCATTGGTCTAGTCGTTCGGATGGTACAAAAAAAACGAGATCCCATGTACACATAGGCGTGCACGTAAAAAATCCCCTGGCAGTTTGAATTCGATAGAAGAGTCGGTCGTAGCGCCGTTGCCCGGGCAAAATTTCTCTCATAGCACTCTCACATTAGCCCAGTTTAGCGGTAGAACAGTATGACGTTAAACTCCATTCCATTTCAGGGGGGGGGGGGGGGGCGAATGGTAAAGCCCGTGCGCACTGTATCGTAAAGCTTGTCACTGAGTCAACTGGTGTGGTTTCGGAACCCCGGTTGTACGTGACAAGGAGTAGGTCGCCTGTCCAGCCTCGTGGGTTTTCTCCGGGTCCTCAGTTTCCCTCCCACTGCTAAAGACCCCGAGGAGCAAGCGAATTATTGAAATAAAATTAAACCATATATTATGTTAGTCCTGAAATGACCTAGTTTGTGGACGTTAAACCCCAACTGCTAAAGACTCCTACAGCTAAATGATTTATTAAAATGATTCTGTGCCATATGTTAAGTCTCGAAAAGAGTTTGTGTTAAGCGGACGCTCATTACCCCCCCCCCCCCCCCCCCCCCTCTATTTCTCTCTCCCTCTCTCCATTTCATTTCATTTCATTTCTCTTTAATTCAGCCAGTAGAGGCTATCATGCATTCCGCCGAAAATATAATAAATCCATTTCAAGAGAGGGTTAACTTTACTTTTCAGAATAGATATACAGAATTTTGAATTTAGCCCCGCATTTTTATTTCAAATACCCACCGCCCCCTTCCCTTTTCAAGGCAAGTAAATATAAATGTGCCAGAAAATTATTTATATATTTGAAGAAAAAAAACCAACACCGGTGAACGTGCTCTTCAGTGATATGTAACATGATATCTGGAATTTCGTATTTTACTTTGAATAGCCCTAACCCCCTCATTAATTCGCTTGCGCGTCGGGGTCATTATCTGTGGGGGGGGGGGGAACCCACGAGGCTGGACAGGCGACCATACTCCTTGTCACGTACAACTGGGGACTCGAAACCACGCCAGTTGACTCAATGACAGGCTTTATGAAACAGCGTGCACGGGCTTTACCATTCGCCCCCACCCCTCTCTGAAATTGAATGGAGATTTTACTCAAGTCTCGGGATAGCCTATACCAAGCACATGATTTTACTCAAGTCATGGTCATCCAGCGTATTTAGTAGTGAGGACCAGTTTGATCCGCAGTTAGTGAAGGGTAGATATCTTAGTGAAGGTTGAGATAGTGAGGGCTAACTTGATATCGTGGACGCTTCTACATTGATAAATATAGTTGACAACGCGACATCACGACATCAAGACACCACGTCATTACGACACCATGATATTTTAACCCGACACTGCGACATTTTTACGCGACATTACGACATTTTTAATGGACATTTTAAGACAAAACAGCAAACATGTCAAGTTTTATGTCGAACCTTGGTCTCTCTTTTGAAAGAACAAGAAGACGAACAAGAAAAATATTGCCATGTGTAGCCTTTACAACCTGATCCTTGATCACTAATAATTCAAACTGAATTGCATGAGCTTTTCCCAGGCCTTCATCTTTCAAAACGAAATTCAGTCGCAAACACTTTACCCGATTCAAGTGCTAATGTTTAATGAACTGGGGTTTAACGTCCTATTTTTTTATGCACGGACTGGACTGATAAAGAGGGACACGCGTTATACAGTGTGCCAATAGGGAAATTGTCCCCTGTCAGCTGCTTTACGGCATAGTCTTATGTATAATTCTATCTGAGAATTGTTCCATACGAATGACTAGACCCCTGTCCTTGTTAGACCGTCTTTCATTTGCTTTCTCCATTTACAAGCGGAAATCACGCTGGAGAATCCCGATAAAAACCGGCCAACACTGGGAGCCAACCCACGAACTCCAGGCTAGCAGTCCAGCGTCTTACTAACTTAGCCACCGTGGCTCCCAAGATCCATGAGTATGACGATGGCTTACTATCCAGCATATCCCTGGATTAATCTGTATGCTGATCGAGAATATACCACGAGCTATTACAGGTTGTCAGTTAGATATGGAGATAGACGCAAACCGCTGCCAGGGCAAAATGTTCTCAAGCATTGATCCTACAGCATTTTGTTAGTTTAAATAATTTCAGATTTGCTAACTTACCTGCATAGTGACTCCCGATATTCCGCCCTTACTAAACCAACTGATCGGATTCTAACATCCTTATAAACCATCCCCATCCCACTCAATATCTGTAATTTCTTATTGATCACGTGACAGGCACACAGGGGAGCGACATGGTAATTATCCCATTAAAATTCATAGCCGTATTGAAGTGATTGTTCCTAGTGCATGTTTTATTTCCCTAGTCCGGTCGCTGAAATGGTAATGAATTTTAATTGAGAATATACTTAAATTATATTGCAACTTTATCAAACGATACAAAGGAAATATTTTACAGTTCAATGAAACAGCCGAGCTCACCTGACAGTTGGACACATTTCATGAATTTTATTTGAAGATTGAACTTTAAATACTTTTGGCATGAATTTCTAGGTGAATGGAACAGGTTAAGATATGAATAAATGACACCACAGCTAGAGGATATAATATTTACATTCATGATAAATTATGCATTAATAGACAGGCAAGGAAATGGGGCTTAAAGTCCCACTTTTCTGCGCAGACTGTAAGATAGGCCTACGCAGAGATATTATGCCCGGACAGCGGCGTTACGGATAACTCTTCTTTTGAAATCCATATGCCACGGGTTCTTGTGTGTGCGCGTCAATGTGTACACTAAACACTGGCAATGTTCGCCCCTTAATTTATCCCGTAATGTCAATGTTTTATGGTCATTAACAGGCTAACTAGCCATGAAGAGGGACGGGCGAATGATTACCGCGTACGCGTTGAAACAGAAGGTCAGTTGTCATTGAGTCAAGTGGTTTCAATTTCAAAGGGGACCACGTCCGACCTCGTAGGTTTTCTCCGGGTCCTCCAGCCCCCACCCCACTGATCTAGTTCTCCCTCTTTAAAATACCGCCAAACAGTACTTGTGAGACTAACATAGCAGGTTGTCATTGAGTCAAGTGGCGTGGTGTCAATTCCCTGCTTATACGTAACAAAGATAAGGGTTTCGTACGGGTCCGCCAGTTTCTGCTGAAGACCCCTATGTATAACCGAATTATTGAACCACATGTTTATCGCTATTAACTGCCCAACACACCAGATGAGCTCTCACACACACATGCACAAACATTTTTACACGCTCAGCTTTTACTTATATAGCTATATATAAATTTTGATAAAAGATATGATATCCGAACGTCGATTAAAGATACATTAGTTAAGAGTTTAATAAAGAGTTGTTCATTCTTGTTAAGATAGATACTGTTAAATGAAAAAAGTGAAAGTTGCATTCAAATTACTCTGTTAGCACGTGCGTGCTGTATCATTAAGCCTTTTATTGAGTCAACTGGCGTGGTTTCGAATACCGACTGTACATGACAAGGAGTAGGGTCGCTTGTCTAACCTCAATTTTACATCCGTCATACACAGAAGAACCCATATGTTTTTGAGATAAGTTAATATTCAGTTTTTGTCTGTATGACGGATGTAAACTTGATTAGAACCACACGAAAAATAGTTTACTCGTTTGGTTAATATGACGGTCATTCAGAGCAGAGATCAATTCGCAAAGTAGCTAGTTCTATGTGTGCAGAATGTTGATGCGGTTCTCCTACTTCATTAGTTACGTATGCAGTGTGGTGGCGATGGGGTCCCAGCCCAGCGCCAGAAAGCATCCTCTCATCCACCCAGTTATAGTGACATTCTATGTGTCCAAACATGTTTAAATGTGTTTAATGTAAAGGAAGATAAAACAATAAAATTAAAGATGCATTAAATCTATTTAACATGTCCCAGATAATTGATTATGGGCTTGTCTTTATGAATAAATTAATGTCTTACAATTTATATAAGATTTTGATGTCCCAAAAAGGGTCTGCAATAGGCAGTTCTTACATAATTCATCTTTTAATTATGCCAAACAAAGGAGGGTGTCATAATTATTAATCAACGGAAATTACAGGCCGAAGCCCCGAGTAACGTTTTCGCCCCTTCAAACTTGCCTCCAACCGCCGCAAATCTTCACGCTGGAAGACAGTTATTAGCGAATGTCACAAAAATAACCATTTCATTCGGACATTTGTAATTCGCCCGCCTTATCTTTATACCTTTTCCCTTAAAAGACACAATTGTACCGGCCGAAATTCAGGTTACTTGTAATTCTATACACTTCTTATAATTAAATTAAAATTTATTTTAATTTATTTAAAGGGGCATTTTATAGGATATAGTTAAAGAAATTGCCAGTTATCTTGTAAGTTGTATAAATGAACGCTACACACTAATGATTCTTCTAATGAATGGGTTTGTTATATTAAAGGGACAATCCCGAATTAAACAGAGGCTTAAAAATAAAAGTCTGATGATGTATGAAAATAAAACGCCAAAATATAGGGGAATGGTGTATTTATCTTTTCTCAAAATTTCAACTCAAAATATTGAGTCGTTTGGACGTGAACGCCAAAACTATTTATCCGGACACGTAACCCTTTCAGGTCAATTTTTTTGTTTGGTGACCTTATAACTGATTATGGTTACTTTAGAGGGTTATGCAGTGCATAACCCATGTGCCTTACTTGATAGAGAAGGGCAAATTTCAACTACACATTTTTTTTTATAAAAAAAAATGTTTGGTTTAATCCAGATACCACAAAATACACATTGGGGCACTGGTCTCAAATTCTGGATGAAGACTGACGGATTTAAATCGTTTGAAAACGTATCAAAAATACTAAAGTAGTCGCTCGGCCCTTGACTCGAATATTTTAAGGTATTTTAACACAAAATTAAGCAGTTTTATTCCCAAAACAAATATCGGGATTAATCAATTAAGCGCGTGTTGGACAAATCGGTTCGTTCATACACATGAACTAATCCAGGTGAGAGTACTAATATTGACTGGCTGAAATCGAATCTCAAAATGAGACTTAGAGATCAGTACCAGCCACTATGGCATAGTCAAATTAATGAAAGATCTCACTCTTATCTTTAAGTCTATTTTTGGACTCGAAAAGTATTTACTCCCAACCTGTTAACATGATAATTTCAATGTGTAAATTTCGTTGTAGAAGTCGTAAGGTGCCAATTGAATTAGGTATATCGTGTAGATGATCACAAAATTAATAAGATCACAACAATAGATCATTAGCGAATGTATCTTGTATTGCAAATTGTCGGATGATATGTCAGATATGAGACACGTGTATTCTAATTACTAACTTACATAATGTTTTATTTATATTTTAAATCCAGTGTTAACGCATGTGCATTCTATTATAAGGTATGTTATGATTTAAGGGGTGTTGTTTCGATTTCCCTTTCCCTATTGTCCTTGATAAGGAGTAGGGAGGTCAGTGTAACCATTTGGGTTTTCTCCGATCCGGGTCGTCCGGTTTCCTCTTACGAGCAAGAAAAGTATTGAAATAATATTGAACCATATATTAGTCCCAAACAAACCCGGGTTTGTGTCGAGCGGACGTTAAACCCACCTCCCTCACCCTCTCTCACTCTCTCTCTCTCTCTCTCTCCTCAAATTTATTTATCTTGTAGTTTTGATTGGGTTTGCTAATCAATGGTTGTGTTTTATGAAGGTAACTGTCGGGAAAGTAAGTGCTGGTTCCAGTGGTTATATCCCAGGCTCGTGCCGCGTGCGTGCCAATGGATATAGCCGCGCCTGTCTAAGCTTGTTTATTTTCTTACGATCTCCACCAATGGTAAAACAAAACCTGTACACAGGAACAATTACATGTATTTGTCACTCCCGAATTAACATTATATTGCCGAATGGATGATAAACCCCATTTTACTTATGTAATAAATGTATTAACAAATAATATGACAATTTATTTGGAACAACGGTTGCTGTTAGTTAGAGGTTAATGACAAAGTAATTCAAGAACGTGACATAATGGAATTACCAGTTTACTTCTACACAGCTTATCTCAACTAAAAGTTGGGAATTAAATATATACTTAGGTAATTGCTCCAGAGCAGGCTGCTACGGCTGTCAAGAATACAGAATGATTAATTTGATTTGTACTAAAACAGTGAAAGACTGACAGTATATACATTATTGATATGAAAGGCTGTTGTTTGTGTTTTGTTTTCTTTGATATAAATAAGATTACATTTCAACTACACAACTAAGACAAAACTTAGTATCTATCTATACCCATGCCTGGATTTACATGATATGTATATTGCATTTTTCCCGAACGTCTATTAAAAGCCAAAGAGCCCCCGTATGTAATCAGGATAGATTCTTACCTGGTGGTCCTAGTCGGTTTTTTTTGGCAATTATAAGTATTTGAATAACAGTGTAGCACCGAACAACTAATAATGATAAAGCACGATTTCAGAAAAAATAAGACGGGTTAATTAGATTAGTGAATTATTGGAACGCTTTTATAACTCATCAGGAATTGATTGTCCTTGTCCGCCATTTCACCCATATAAATACACACTTTCGGTGCAATCTGAATTGTTTGTTTTAAACGGAACGAATTATTAATATACATAGAAGCAATATATCGATGTTAAATTAAATACACGATTTTATGTTTTTGTAGAAATTTACAAACCCGCGGTCTGTTGAGGCTAACTTCACTACTTGGCAAAACGTAGCGTAACTGCATTCAGATAAGATATCTAATATCAAAGAAAGAATTTGTCGCACAGAATAAAGTGTTGATAAGTGTGAGTTAGCTGTATTTTACGTCCATATCCACCGATGTAAGAGTTTTCCTAATTTTATTCCAATGCAGACTGAGTCAACTTTCTATACATACAACTTAACAGCAATTAACATTCAAGTCTGCCTGGCAAATATCTGATTGATTAGTAATCACACCCTTCTAGTGAAGAACATCATGTAATTTTCGCGATTTGAATTAAGCCTTCTATTATTTCTCTTAAACTTGTGAACTCCTGAATTCAGACTTTTTAAAAGAAAACAAATCGTTGTCGGTACACATTACTTGGGTTAATGATATGAAAAAAACACCAGATTTTTAAATCTACACAAGATCCAACACAAGTTTTTTTTCAGTGTATTTTTCTTAAAATTGCCAGAGAAGGCCGAACTTTCCACCTGTGTAGCTCCAACAAGCTGGGAGACGAATGTCCTTAAACTTTTAAATGTCCATTCTTTAAAACAGACAGAAGTAAACACATTCCTTCAAAATATGTAAATAGACCATCAACTCTAAAGATGTGCATTTTATTCAATAATGGGGAGGAAATCTTAAATTAATGTAAATTTGTCAAACTTATCCTTCGACGGGGTTGTATTGTATAATATTATACACTGTTTATTTCACTGTCAATAATATAATGTAAATATATTTACAATATTAATTAATGTTACTTATTATTGTTAAAGGGTCAATCCCGATTTTTTTTGGAGAATAAAACTGCTTAATTTTGTGTTAAAATCCATTAAGATCCCTTACCTAAGGGACGAGCAACTAACTCAATATATGTGATGCGTTTTGAAACACCTTAAACCCACCAATCTTCATCTTGAAATGGAGTCCGGTGTCCCAAACTGTATTATGCGGTGATTTGATAAAACCAGACTTTTATTTTATAAAAATAATGTGTCGGTGAAATTTACCTTTTGTTATCAAGTACAGCACATGGACCATTCACCATGTAGACCTCTAAGGGAACGGGAATCGATTATCGGGCCACCCAACGAAAGAATTGACCCGAAATGTTAAAAGGGTTACGTGTCCGGATAAACTGTTTTAGAATCCGGTACCATATATATAATCTCGGATATATGACGGTAAGTGTGTAGCTACATCCATATACAACTGGCACATTTGATGTGCATAGCAGTGTTATATCTCATAACAACCTGTCATGACGTCATCATAGGTTGATATTGTGTTCATATCAACCGCTGATGACGTCGTGACAGGTTGATATTTCATGTCAACCGCTAATGACTTCATCTCAGGTCGATGTATTCGACTCATATCAACCGCTGATGATCGAAATAATAGTAATACAAAAAACACAGAAATAATTTTTTATTATTTTGACATTCAAGACAGAAATAGACGACGTACTTATCAGCATATTTAAATCGGTTATCCATATCTTTCAGAATCTTCTTTCCGTCCACACACTCCTAGACTTGAAAGTATTTATAGCCCAAGATTTCCATTATAAACTATTTTTGGGTACAGTCCATGCACTTAGAACAGTCGGTCAAATCCTTCTGCCTATAAAATATAGCAAAAACCTTCAATCGTAGTTCACTGTCAGAATTATCGGGAAAGAATGTCATTTGATCCAAATTTTCTTTAGGCTTTGGATAGATTCTCATCGATAGTTGCATTCAAGCCAATTCCATCGTCAGTATGTTGGCTAAAAGGGATTGATTATTCGTCTGACTTCGTATTTCTATCCATTTTGTTTTGTATGAAATTCAATTCTTCAAAATGGCGCTGTGTTTACAAAAATACCATCTCGTAATTACACGTGATTAATTCGGTAATGTCCGTTATTTGACGGAAACAACCCAGTCGTTATCCAATCATTGTTGAATATTAATGGAAGAGTCAATTTAAATTTAAGGGTGGGCGTTGTATATGTCAGATATAAACCTATCATACCTCAGTTGCTATATTATATAACCCTTGGGCTGCGCCCGTGGGTTATATGATATAACAACCTCGGGTAGGTTAATATCCTATACATACACCTACCGGTTTACTTATGAGAAAAATTGCCACTATTAGAAAACAGTTCTCAAAATGGCGTCGTTTTAAGACTGTGTAGAGTTTTCATTGCAAAACTGTGCTTTGTTTAAAGAAACTCGGATAAACATGAAAGACAGGCATTCAGCCGAGGTTAAATGTAAGGTACCAGAGTCTGCCAAGGTAGAGAGAGGGGGTTTAGCATTAACTCGACACAAACTAGGTCATTTCGGGACTAATATATGGTTCAATTTGCTTTCAATAATTCGCTATCTCGTAGGGACCTTTAGCAGTGGGAGAAAGCTGGGGACCCGGACAGAACAAACGAGATTAAAAAAATCGAAGTTAATCCTTGTCATGTAAAGGCAGGAAATAGCTTTAATCCCCCCCCCCCCAAATCTGTTAGTCTCTAAAGTATAGTGTGGATGATATTTTAAAGAGAGAGAACTATGTCATTTCCGGACTAACGTGTTGTAAGGAATAACTTATATTCGTTCCGATGAGACCAAAAAAAAAGAGGTCCCATGTGGCAGTCGAAATAAGAGTAGGCCGTGGTGCTTCTACCCGAGTAAAATATCCTTCATAGCCAACTATCTGTCCTCATTAGCCCAAACGATACATAACAGTAGGACGTATTTATTCCCAATGATGTCCAGATTTTCAGATTACAAAACGTGTGATAAAAACATGTTTTTATTAACTTGAAACACCATTCCAATAGAGAAAATAATATAGCCAATTTGTTTTTCTGTTATATAAAAGTACTATGTAATTGTTTTGTCAAGTATAATAATTATCAACGCTGTCATCGCTTAATGAGGTTACGTGGACAAAGTCGATATATGGGAAACCATATAAAAGGGAGTTTTCTGTGGGATACGAGTTTACATACATCAGAAATTGTGTTACAAACAAGTATCGACTTGGGACTTCGAGATACTTTTTGAAAACAGAAAGTAAATTCTATTTGGAATATAATTCAAACGGACGTGACAGGTATCCGGTTTAGTTTTGGAACACAATGGTAGCAAATTCCACAGAAGGCTTTGACCCCACGGCTCAGACATTAGCCAATGGGATATTCGGTGTACTGACTTTTGGGTTAAATTTTCTCTCACTGGTGGCCATTCTTCTGAGCAGATCGTTTCCAGTTCGACAGAAAGTTATTTTCATGTCACTACTTGTGACCGATACAATTGTCGGAATTCAGAGTGCAGGAGTTCGTCTGTTACCTAATCGCTACAGTCAAGACCATATCCTTTGCCAATCGCGTTTGTTTGCTGGGGTCACGATTACATTTGCAACATGTTTATCCAATGTAATTATTACAGCTGAACGACTTTTCACCATTATTTTACCCGTGCGCTTAAACAGTAAAATCACCTGGAAAGTACTTGCTGTATTCGCCATTTTTTCGTGGATCTTGTCCGTTACGTTAACGTTTGCGTTTTTCTCCGATGGTTTTCGAGGACATGTTTGTCAGTTTATAGTTACTGGAAATCCAAATGGCTATGTTTTCCTCGGTAGCTTCATTTGGGTTGCATTTTTGACCATCCTTTCAATGTATGTATACATTGCTAAAGTCACAAGACGTCACATCCGGCAAATTACCGCCACAATAGTTGGAAATACTCGAGTAATTGACGAGAGAAGGTCTTTCCAGAGCAAAGCTGATCTGCGTATGACGGTTACTGTGGGTATTATTGTTGGTATGTTCGGGATGTCATATTGTCCAATGGCAGTTTATCTCATGTACGGTGGACTGTTTGTGCCTAATATGTTGGGTTTTGCCACCACCTACCAAACTATCTTCAAAATCTGCATAACTTTCTACACGGTGAATAGTTTCATTAATCCTGTTATATATATTTTACGACTCAGGAACCTTCGGCAGGAAATGATAGCAAGAATATTATGTCGTCCTCAACCGGGCTTCGAGAACACGACCTTTTCTAGACCTTCTTTGACCGGTTAAAATAACCTGGACTGTTAGTAGCAGTTTGTATCGTTGTCCAAATTTATATTGTTAGTAGCTTTGAAATAATCCACTTGATTGTTGTAGAAGATTTAATTTTCACGTTTACAGAGTGTACAATTTATTTTAGTGCTTTTCATCCAACGAAACAAAACCAACCCTAGGGCTTTTACTAAATAAGTGAGTCGACGATTATATTGAATACATTATTATATAACAAACTACATGAAGTTAACATGTATGAAAAATCTACTGAAGAACTTCAAAATGCAGTAAAACCCCGGATAATAGCCAAGACATGGCCAACTGAAAATATGACACCAATTCTGAAAGATCTGTGTTTTGTCAGACGTTTAGCAGAATGATACTAAATCATGTTTTATGTGATTTTAACGATTATGTATTTATGCGATTAATGTTGTAACTTTGTTCATTTGTAAAGTTGATTTGTCGGGCCATATTATTATTTTTATTCTAAAGAATAATTGGGTTATGACAAGATGTAGCGCTTATTGTTTTGTTTTTATTGTAGAAACGTTACTTGGCAATCGAGTGTAGCGTTAAACTGTTAATTGACAGAGAGTTGATTATCGGCTATCCGTGTTAATTAGTTCAAATAATGGCTATACCATTTGAACTTCATGGGAAGCACCAGGTGGGAACATCTCACTGTGCCCCCTGCTATTGTTCTCATGGGGGGATTAATCAAGCAAGGGGATTATTGAATACAATGTTGTTAAAGGTATAGTCTATTTTTAAAAACTACTAGCATTAAACTAATTAACAACTTTATTCACAATAAATGTAACAACAAATACATGTATCAAACATATTTCATAACCCTACTAAATGGGATATGGCGTCGGTGTATTCAATTGCACTTTTTACTCTGTACTTATACCCCAAATCTACTAAATTTTGACCGCTCTGAGAATTAGGAATAAACCGTACGCGAACTTGAGCCATTTTAAAAGATATAATGTAATTGGGGGTGACAACTATCCTTATATAATGATAGTGAGTTTCTAAAATATATACTTGATTGATTTATGATTACTGTCTGAATAGAAGGTAGGTAAATAATATTTAACCCATGACACGTGAACTTAACTTATATATTTTAATCATTAAAAAAATTAAATCTTAACTAGATGAACAGTACTAATAAGGATACAGTCTATAATCCTATGTTTACTTAAGTTTTCACACCACTAGCCTATAACACCAGTTGATTAGGGGGCACAGTGAGATTAAACCAACCAGGTATCGAAATATGACCAACATCCTTATATAATGATAGTGAGTTTCTAAAATATATACTTGATTGATTTATGATTACTGTCTGAATAGAAGGTAGGTAAATAATATTTAAGATACTCGTTAACCCATGACACGTGAACTTAACTTATATATTTTAATCATTAAAAAAAAAAATTTTTAACTAGATGAACAGTACTAATAAGGATACAGTCTATAATCCTATGTTTACTTAAGTTTTCACACCACTAGCCTATAACACCAGTTGATTAGGGGGCACAGTGAGATTAAACCAACCAGGTATCGAAATATGACCAACATCGGTTTAAATGCCACATCGAATGTGCGAACGCCTGGAGCTGTGTGACTGCTTGAAGAGCGTACTTCTGATCTAGCCCTATGCATGGTACGTTGGGGATGTGTGTACATGTATTTACAATAATCTATATATGTTCCTGATAATAAACCTATTAAACTACTAAGTATCCAGTTTTCTGTAAAAAAAAAAGTTTAAGTTCCGCCCAATATTAAAAGTACAAATTGCCTACCATATGATCCTCGAGTAGTAGGTTTTTTTTCATAAGCGAAATTTTCAGAGAACGTTCCTTGAGATTGGCCAGCGTTAGTTGTTTAGGACGGGCACACTTTGACAGGTACACAAATCAACACTTGACAGTACTCTGCATGGCGTTGAACCTCATTTCATTTCATGAAACAGATACACAAAGTATATATTTTGTACCAAGCGTTATATTGTTCTTGGGTGGCAATCCGTTGGGATTTATACGAATAGAATCCAACAACGAAAACCTCTATTTTGGTTTAATCTAGAGAAAGACAAAGAAATACTTTTATCCTACAAAACACACGAGAGGGAGAGAGAGTTAACGTTCACTCAACACAAACTAGTTCATATCGGGACTAACACATGATTCAATGTATTTTAATAATTCGCTTGCGCGGAGGGACATTTAGCAGTGGGAGGAAACTGGAGGACCCGGAGAAAACCCACATTATTGGACAGGCGATCCTACTCCTTTTCATGTACAACAAGGAAATCGAAACCATGCCAGCTGACTCAATGACAGACTTTTTGATGTAGCGCACACACGCTCACCATTCGACCATTTACCCCGGGGCGATTTCCAAGTTTATAATAACCAAAGTTTTCAGACAGTAGTCAAATTACCCCTCCTACACATATATTATACAACACAGTTCTCAAGAAAGTAATTAATATATTGTGATATATAGTATGGTATGTTTAGCACTTTGTTTAGCATTTCATCTATTATCTGAAAGGGTATTACAATATTGTTGGCATTTATTACCGTAAAGTCTATAATAAACTTATACTGATTAAGCTATATACATGTAGGCCTCTTTCCATAGAGTTCTCTCTATCCTGTGAATTGCCTGTTCAATTATTAAATACCATTTACAGATATTTCCCTGAGTGTTCCATAGACAATTACAAAACGTGATCTATCTGTGATTGTATTTTAGACTCTTCAAAGTTATGAAAAATTAGGGCGCTCTTTACATGGCCGCCAAAATACGTAGATGAACTGTCTTTATCTTTTAATAAGCATTTATTAGGCCACGCAAAGTCGTTAAGCTTTAAAAAAGCATTACAAAGCGTATTACATGTACATGTATGTTTAAATGTCGAGATAGTAAGTTACAATTTGGTAAGTTGTTTCTATATGCTCACTGAAAAAAATGTTTTAACATCTCATACTTGAGGGAGGTTAAAGGGTAGGGGCTTATACTGAATTGTCCTTACAATATATCCTGGTATGACAAATCACTCACAATGTTATAGTATTAATTTTCGTTCAAATCACTGCATTATGAATAGTCCCTTCGCGCATTGTCAACAGACTCCGAGAAGAACGCCTTAGCAAACCTGGGCTTGGTCCCCAACAACTTCCAACATACCCGCAGCGTCAGACTCTCTACGGGGTAAAGACCAAGAACGACAATGAAACCAGTAGACATGGTACAAGGGTTATTCAGCGAAATGGATGTATGAGATGTGTTGTTGACGTTTGGGAACGTAGACGAGGGAGTGTAGGGAGTGATAGTTAGATGTATTATGAATGGTTAGAGTGGCTGTGGTGTTACGGTAAGATACTATGCCGCCACCGTTACACCACAGCTTTATGATTTGTTAGACAGGATTGATGTAATAAGTGCGACAATAATAAATAACATATTTCTGATTTTATTGTCGTCTTTTCCCACTTGCACTGGTTGTACGCCATTTTGAAACTAGCTGACGAAGACAGCTCGGGCGGCGATTGTTCGACTTCGGGCTGCTCTGTCAGTATCTAACAAACGCATTTAGTTCGCGTACAACTTTTAACGAGAGTTGCCAGGCAACGAAACATACGCCCACAGCAGCTAAATCGTCCGAGGAGTAAACAAGAGTTGTCGCATATTTAACTTTTTTCGGTAATGAAACATTTATAATACACTGAAAATCAATAGGCTTCTTCGTCTCATGACCTTAAACACCGTGTATAAATTTAAAGTCAATCGGTTATTAACTTTAGCCTCTAGAGGGTCCACAAGATTTTTTAAAGTGATCAAGGGCCATAACTCTGACAGTAATTATCGGAAATTGCTGAAAATCAATGGGCTTCTTCGTCACATGACCTAAACTCTGTGTATAAATTTAAAGTGAATCGGATAATAACTTTGGCCTCTAGAACATCCACAAGATTTTTTGAAGTGATCAAGGACCATAACTCTGACAGTAATTATCTAAAATCACTGAAAACCAATATACTTATTTGTATCATGACCTTAAACACTGTGTATAAATTTAAAGTCAATCGGATATTAACTTTGGCCTCTAGAGCATCCACAAGAATTTTTGAAGTGATCAAGGGCCATAACTCAAACAGCAATTATCGGAAATCGCTGAAAATCAATAGGCTTCTTAGTCTCATGACCTTAAACACCGTGTCTAAATTTAAAGTCAATCGGTTATTAACTTTAGCCTCTAGAGCGTCCACAAGATTTTTGAAGTGATCAAGGGCCATAACTCTGACAGTAATTATCGGAAATTGTTAAAAATCAATAGGCTTCTTTGTCTCATGACCTTAAACACCGTGTATAAATTTAAAGTCAATTGGATATTAACTTTAGCCTCTGGAGCACTTACTACACTCGTCACTAGGCTTCCTATACATATTATAATATTCAATTTACACCCTTTTTAATTAACACACCTTATCTAGAGTTATAATCCGAATGTTTTTTTTTTATCGAGATCCGTAGGTATTTACCTTTTTTGCTAGATTTTTATACGGCAAACGTATGTTTTAACCCTTGACCTATTACTCAGTGATAAGCTTCCGCCGCAAAAAGAGTTCCTGCCTTTTATTATTAGTATTATGTGCGGCAGGTTAGTTTGCTTCTAAAATCACTGTTCTTCGTTCCAAAAAATACAAAAGTAATTTTCTATCAGACAACCATGGTTCTATTCACCGAGACTAGATAATTTCTTGCGGTGTAAGGATATTATCGCTATGAATAAGTTCATACACTGTTGAGAAAATAACACCGTTGGCTTGCTTAGCAATAAATGGAGCGCGAATCAACTCTGTACTGAAAATCCTGTGCGTAATAAATATGAACGGTCTTCAAACATTCGGTTTATAATTAGCGATACACAGGTACAGTGGCAAGTGTTATACTTCACAGACTAATACCTCAAAAGTAACTACGCGCTAAATCCCAGATTTTGGTACATGTAAAACAAAAAAAATATAGTGCCCGTGCTCGTGCCAGTAATAGAAAAACTAAGAGTTCGCGCATAAAAAATGCACGAACGTACCAGGCGCGATGTCATCAAGGTATGTCATATTTGACCGATAGTTAACAAGGGAGCAAATATCAAAGGATGTAGCATTGCTACCAACCTGTTGTCAAACACTGCAACTTGATAAACTCTAAGCGCATGGTGTCCAGCAGGAACCAACGATTATGACGGCACCGTTGCCGTTGGCAATGGTTGAAAAGAAGAAATTGAGCCGAAGTGGATGGGGACAATGACGCCTGAAGATGTGCAAGAACTGTTTATAGACAATGAGTGCGAGGACAATTCAGAATGCAGTGATCTGAGCAACTTTGAAAATTAATGTGAGTGATGTGTCATACCAGGATACATTGTAATGACAATTCAGTATAAACCTTACCCTAAAGCTCCCTCAAGAACGAGATCACATACATCTTTTTTGTGACCATTTAGAAACGACTTTCCAACTTGGCGTTTAGCGGTAATTCTGAAGAGCACCCGCAATTTTCACCTCCATATAGATTATTTGTCACACATGTAGATTCCTTTCAAATAACTTTATGTAAAACTAATAAAAAAAGAGGTCAATTATGCCGCAATAATCTTTTCTTAACCTACGCTGGCCCATATCCCTTTCTCGTATATTTCGAAGAGCGCCGCATCATTTTATATCTCTCTAAAATGTGTGATACAAAATAATGAAGATGCTTTGTAAATAACTATAATCACAGTTAATGCAAAATGTGATCATTACGTGGCCTAATAAATGCTTATTAAAAGAGATATTCAGTTTATCTACGTTTTTGGCGGCCATGTAAAGAGCGCCCTCATTTTTCATCACTTTCAAGATTAAGGACTACAAATGCAGCTTGTTTGGGAATAATTTTAATACTAACCAATGCAAAAAGTGGTTAAACATGCATCATTGTTACTTACTTAACCCATACAGTCACTATGTATATGAGATTTTGGCGGCCATTTTGAAAAAAAGCGCCCTAACGGAAAATGGCCCAGGATTTTGCCTGTTTATCTCATATATTCTTGTTCAGAATAAAAAAAACTGGTCTAGAAAAACCACATGAGAATTTCTACCTCTCCAGGTGACACCTCCCTCAATTTTAACCCGGACTATTTAGAGTGGATGCTAAACCAAACCAACGCTGCTTCTTCCTCTCTAATCGTAAATATTAATTGCTTATTCACTGCCGATAAAATTCAAGTTTTATATTTCTGATCCCGCCACTTATTAGTAATTTGGTAAGATTTTAATGGGCATGTAGTGAATAACGATATTGCAGAATTATTCATAGGAAATCTGGCTATTGGTTCTTTTAGGTTGGCTTCATTTAAATTAACAGCACACACAGTAGCTTCATCAATAAAATAATCCCAACAAACGCGTACAAAAATATAAAACAAATATTGATTTTCAAAGTCTCTTTATTGAGTTGTTGCATATAACTGGCTACAATATTACAATCACAAAATATAAATGAACACAATGCAGATCCCTGCTACACCCCTATTCGATAATTAATAAATTGTTATAAACCATAATCGTTTTTTTCCTGTAAAAACACACATTTTGATATATTATTCATTTATATGTTTACCTAGCCCAAGAGCTAAATTATTTATTCCAATGATTATTTGTATATAGTCCGAATGACAAATCGACTAAATCATAAGTTCGAATAACGGTCTTATTACAAAAAGTATTAGGAACTATTTTACAAGCCCTACATTATTGTCATTTCGGATTTACAAAAATGTTCTGAAATGATTTTTCACTGCTATCTGTTTATCTACATATAACAGTCCTACCAATTATATTCGTTCCATTATTATTTTAACATTTTGATGCAACTTTAACTTGAATCACTTTCAGATACAATAATTTAAATTTTAACCTATTTTAATTTACTTCAATTTGAAAAATCTGTGTGAATAAACCATTAAATAACACCACTAGATTATTGCTGATATACAATTAATCCTGGCTTTTGTAAATTGAATTCTGATACAAGTTTTAGTTTCCACACCCATACAAAATAATAAATAATCATAAATATATCATCCAGGATGGATGTTAATATTAACAAGAGTAAGATTGGGCACTGCAACTAGTTGGAAGGTAAAGTCGAAGAGGACGAATCTTCTCGGATGAGTCGATGTTTTCACAGAAAGCGTAGACGTTGACCCAACCATAGGTTTCCATACAGTGAGTGTTGGTACCCTGGGCTGATTGGCAGTTGGGACAATCTCGGGAACTGAATAAAACAAAGTTATTACAAAATTACATTTTAAAACAATGTTAAAATTGAAATGAAATGTAACTAGACTATACAGTGTGCTATGAGGGTCATTTTGCCCAGACAGCGGCGCTACCGCCTACTCTTATATCGAATTCCAAATGCCAAGGGATCTTTTACGTGCACGCTAATGAGTATACTAGTCCTCCGTTTTTATTCCTATCCGAACGACTAGACAGCTTTTCTTCCAACCTGCATCACTGACAAGGGGAAATCATGCCGGAAAATCGGGATGAACTTTTCCGGCCAATGCAGGGATCGAACACCCGACCTCAAGGATAGCGAGCCAGCGTCTTGCTCACTTAGCCATACGATCCCCTTGTAAAATTTGAATGTTATATTGTCTGATAAACATAATAGCCGTACTTCATCAATTCATATTATTGTGTAATATCAAAATCTACCTATTGCAGATCTTTTATTTTTTTGGCTTCATATGTTATAAATTATCTTTTAGACATTTATTCACCTGACATGCCTATAAGCAACTCTCTAGTTCATTGTCATTCAATGGTTTAATATAAAACAAAATGTTATCTTACCTGCATTTGTTAAACATGATTTTCTGTGTTTCTGGAGCAACGACATAACAGCTTCCTCCGAATTTGGTGAATTGTCTAAGCATGCTTTGTTGAGCTGGACACTGGTTGTTGGAACCTTCTAATCCGAAACCACCGAAGCTAGCAAAAGAAAAGAAATTTAATCTAATATTTAAAATTCAACCCAATTACTAAGGAAACCCACTTAACAACCATTATGGACTCTTGTTTGGTTTATACAGCATTATAGAAATCTTCATGGTATGTTGTGGCTGTTTTTTACAATCTCGTGCATATTGTACGCGGATGCGAAAATTCTTGAGAATTTTTGTTTTACTTTGTTTAGTGCCACTCAAATCACTAAATTAGATTGTAAACGATACATCAAAGATTCAAAAAATGTTTGCCATTTGCTATGTCACTTACCTTGGTTGGCCAAAAGAAGCGAAGGATGCCATTCTTTTGAATCGAGAACCTATATCAAATCCATTATTAGAATATTGAGAGGTTTGACGAGCGTTGAATAGTCGAGCCATGGATGGTCTGTTGTTAATTTCTTCGTTTATCTGTTGGCTTTAATTTAAAACGAAATGTTAAATGAATATAATTGTCAGTAGTTTCGAAAATAGATGAAACGAATCATCACGTTTTCAGAAGATAAGCATCTGGAATTATGTAAAAAAAAATTATTTGGGAGATGGTAGGCTCAGAAAATGGCAAGCCCTTATTATTTTATACTGTTTAGTAGCTCGCCGTTAGTGAAATGAAATGAAAACAAATGGGGTTTAACGCATTGCTTACTCTTATATCGAATACTAACTGTCAGAGGAACTTTTACGTGCCTGCCAATGTGTACACGGGATTCTTCCCATTCGAAGGACCAGACAGTTCTTTTTTCAGACCCTCTGTCCTACACCACTGGGGAGGGAAAACAATGCTGGAAAATTCAGATGAACAGCTTGTCGATAGTATTTAATATGTGATGTGATATTTCCTTACCTTGGATAACCAGCATTGCTGCTAGAGAGATGATAACCAGCGGATAGATCTACATCTTTGTAGCACTGCTTGTTGAGGGGAGCAAATCGGGCACCAGCAAAACTTCCATGGGGATTGGCACCAAATCCAATTGAGCCACTTCCGAATCCAAGACTGTGTCCACGCGAGAAACCACCAAATTGTCCATGTCGGACAGGGGCACTTCCGAATCCATTGTTACCAAAAGAATTGAAGTTACCAAAAGAATTGAATCCACCATTGCCATGAGTTCCACCAACATGTTGATTTCTGGCTCCATTATTACCGTTTCCAAATTGTTGTTGGATTCCTTGTTTACCCTGGGAGGCAGCAAGGTTGTTATTGTTGAAGTTTTTTTGAGCAACGTCGTTTTTGAATCCGGCATTACTGCTGGCTGTCTTAGCAACTTGGCTATTACTCTTTTTGGTGTGTCCGTTTTTAGATTGCGCTCGGTTTCGCTTAGCAGCATTACCTTTAAAAGACTTGGCAGCTACATTTTCATCCTTTCGTCGGTCAGCAGAGAACGCCTTTTCGCTCGATGCTTTGTTGAATTTCTTCCCACTTTTAGCAGCAGCTTGTTGTTGGTTACCGAAATCGCTTTCGATTCTTTTTCTGTTGAAGTTAAGACGTTCAAAATTGTTTCCTCCCTCGAGTTTATCATGGAAGAATCTTTTAAGTTTACGTTGATTCTGGTTTCTGTCACTAAGAACTCGTTTTGAGTTTTCTTTGTCTAGTTTGGCTTCATCTATGTCTTTTCGTGCTTGACTAGCGGTCTTCTTTGCAGCAGCATCAGCAAATTCTCGGTTTTTAGAACTGGCGGTTTTGGCAGCAACGGCATTGTTATTGTTGAATCCACCATTTTCGGCACTATGTACAGCATTCTTAAGGTTACCACGTCGACTATCTCTTAGACTCTTGACTTCATCTCTATCAATTAGATCCTTAGCTCGTTGGTAATCGTTTAGAGCAGCTGCGTGTTTACCGGCCTTACGGGCGTTGTGGGTGTTAGCGTTTTGAAGATGCTTCTTGGCTTCACCATAAAGAGCTGAGCTTTTAGCAGCGTTTCCACCAGCCTGTCCAGCAGTGGCGCCACTTCGACGTGGAGCACCATGTAAGTTTACACTAGTATGTCCAGCTCGGTGGGGTGCAACAGCGATTCCGTTCTTTCCGGTTTTAGCATCTTTATAGAATCTTTCAGCAGCTTCTCCCTTTTTACCATTAGCGGCAGAGGCTTCGTTCCTGTTAAACTGATCATCTTTTACAGCAAAGTCATCGAATTTTCTTACAGATTCATCTTTGCCTTTCTGACTAGCTTTAAATCGTTTGTCTTTCTTGTCGAATTTAACATCTTGAAGATCTGCTTGCTGGTGGGCTCTATCCAAACGGTTATCTTTGTTGGAGTATTTTCTATTTTGGAGAGCCTTTTGGGCAGCGTTTTTGTTAAAGTTACTTTCTCGGAGAGCCTTCTTGGCATCGGCTTTGTTGAAGTTAGAGGCATGATTTCCTCGTCGGAGGTTAAGGGCTCGTTGTCTATCTCTGAATTCATCGAGTTTGTGGCTGTTTGAACCTAGCTCTTCTTCAAATCCACCCTTCTCCCCTACATGCTTGTTGAATTTCTTGTCAAATCCATATGATATATTATCATTAAGGACCTTACCTCGATTGAAGGAATTCTTCTTGGCACTGGCTTGGTTGAATCCGGCTTTGTTGTTTACATTGTTTTGATCTAATCGTCCATCCTTGTAAACAGAGTAACCAGCTTTGACGGCTTCTTGGGCGGCGTTGTTAGCGAGGTTGTCGTAGAGAGCGCTGGAAGCATCATTATCTAGATGGGCAAAACCGGAGTTGACTTTAGCAGCTCCCTGGTTTTTGCCATAACTGGCCTTGCCAAGACTGTTCACGTGTCCTGAGTTGCTCCGTCTGGCGCTCTTTCCACTGTGTTGAGCTTGATTTACGGATTTCGAAGAAGCACCATTGAATCCAATACCACTTCGTGTACCCTGGTGTTTCTGATTACCGGATACGGCATTATCAATAGCAATGGCAGCACCTATACACAGGGCAGCAACGATAGCAATACACGTAATCTACAAAATTAAAATATATTACAAAATTATACTAAGGGGTAAACCCTTTAATCAAATGGAAATCTAGACACAAGTAAGAGGAAAACATATAAACAAACTCAATTCTAGAAAAAGAAGAATGCATCCAAACCACCCATTGTTGTGGCGAGAATCTGTGACACCCTGGGCGGCCATGGTTGGGTTTGACGCCCCCCTCCCTCCACACACACACACACAGACACACCCACAAAATATTGTTTCAAGCATCTTGTATCCGACTTACCCACAAAAACTAATATGCATTAGTTTGGTACCCCCTTAACGACCACGCTACTACCGAGGGCCCCTTAATACAAAATAGCCTTGTTTGGCGTCTGGATATAGGATCCACTTCCACACAAGTATAAGTGATTCTGCAAAATAGCTGTAGGATAGCTTACCTTCATTCTAAAGCTGATTCAAGTCCAAATACCAAGAGGGAACTAGACCGAATGTACTGTTTCCAATGTTCATCTTCCCTTTTATAATACCAAGTACAAATCACATAAACTTTAAAGTCATCACCTTACTAAGTCTACATTTGTCATTTTAATATGTTTTTCCATAAAGAAATGGCGTGAAATCTATCGGACAATAAGCATTGGGTGTCACATAGTTAGTTTGATTGAAGTATACGTGTTTTTGATGGATGCCAGTAGACGGATCATGTTGTTACTACGACAGCTCGTGTTAACAACCAATTAAACCCCTGGACGTATGGTCATAATTGTCAACTTTTAAATGATATGTAATCCACTTTACCTGGTGAACAATTCCAGTAAGATAAATTATCGGATATTTTACATTTATTCAAGTTTTCACTATTCTTGTCTTGTCCACATTGAATTTTTATTTTAATACAATAACTTATTAACAATATTATATTTCATACATAGTTTAAGTCAGCTAGAACAACATTCATGGATTTGAATAACGGGTATGTTTTTACTTTTAAAATCCGCGATTCCTCTAAATAGCACATTCTTTAGTGTGATATTGTAGTAATATTGTAAATATCTCAAGTTCCACTGTTAAAAAAGAATTTAAGAATAACATTTACCTGTAAAAAACAAATTTACTCTGTGAAAATTTAAAAAAAAAATTACATTTCAAAAATATAAAAAATATTTACTTTTTGAAAATATAAAAAATATTTACTTTTTGAAAATATAAAAAATATTTACTTTTTGAAAATATAAAAAATATTTACTTTTTGAAAATATAAAAAATATTTACTTTTTGAAAATATAAAAAATATTTACTTTTTGAAAATATAAAAAATATTTACTTTTTTAAAATATAAAAAAATATTTACTTTTTTAAAATATAAAAAATATTTACTTTTTTAAAATATAAAAAATATTTACTTTTTTAAAATATAAAAAATACCTACTTTTTTAAAATATAAAAAATATTTACTATTTGAAAATATAATAAAATATTTACTACTTGAAAATATAAAAATATTTACTACTTGAAAATATAAAAATATTTACTTTTTGAAAATATACAAATGTTTACTTTTTAAAAATATAAAAAAATATTTACTTTTTAAAAATATAAAATATATTTATTTTTGAAAATTAACAATAAAATTTACACTGAAAATTACGGATAAACATTACGATGTGAAAAATAACGATAACATTTGTTTTTTTTTGTAAAAATAAGGATAAAATTTACTGTTGAAAATTAAGGACAAATATTACTCTGTTAAAATTATCTTCTCACTACATATTTTGTCAGGCAATGTCGTAAGCGTTCTTTGTCTTATTGTAACTAAGGAAATATCTATATTCTAATTCAGGCTGCGCGAATTAATAATTTAATAATAATAGGGAATGTAATGAAACGGGGACTTTCTGCTGCTGTTGGTATAATGAAGAAGGGCATGCTGCATGAATTGCCGTGTGCTATGGCCTATTTTTATTTCGAATTTCAACGTTAAAGGATCCTTGATAGTGCATGCCCAGGAGTACCTTGGACCTCGGTGATTCGCCCATCCTAATGACTCTACGCTCGTCCAAAATATCGCCTATCCAACCTCGTGGGTTTTCTCTGGGTCCCCCGCTTTCCTTCAGTGGCTAAACCCCTACGCGCAAGCGAATTATTGAAATAAAATTGAACCATATGTTTGTCCCGAAATGAACTAGTTTGTGCGAATTATTGAAATAAAATTAAACCATATGTTTGTCCCGAAATGCACTAGTTTGTGTCGAGTGGACGTTAAACCACATTTTTCTCGCTCTCTCTCTCTCTCTCTCTCTCTCTCCCTCTCTCTCTCTCTCTTTCTCTCTCGTCCAGAATGCCCCACTATGGTTAATGTAGTGTTTAGAAGCTAGATAATTACGTCTAAGATAATTTAGAAAATGTTATTGAGTAATATTTCTTGTCTTATATGACAACGCCTCTTTAAATCGGCATCTACAATAATGGATGAATACATAAATATTTCACCAATAATTTTTCATTTTTGCTGTAAGGAAGATATTTTTTTTATTGTGTATTTCTTCGACTAATGTCTTACTTTTCAAGGCTTGAAATTAAAAACAAGGATTATTATTCAATATCGGTCCATAGGCCATTGTGTTGTTATCTTGCGGTGACAAATTAAGACACAATGAACAGTACACGAGTCATCAGTGCACTCTACGGTTTCGATCGACATTTGTGATGAGCAAAGAAATTCCTATCCTACGAAACAATACGGAAATAATAAACAATAGCTACTGCACAAATGTCAAAATAATAATAAAAAACTTGAAGTAAGGTCTAATCAGGCGTACACCTATCGTTCAATTTGGAATCTTTCAAGTATTTCAGCGAACATAATTGATAAGACATTACATTAATTGTTTTAAATATTGAATGTACATCGCTTTATATTCATTCAAATTACTGTACATTAGTATGCAATTTTAGGCCCTTTTAGGTTGTCTCTGTCGATAGTGCAGGACAAAGGGTCTTGTAAAGCACATTGTCTAGTTGTGTAGATGGGACAAAAAACAAGCTCCTGTGTACATATTGGCGTGTACATAAAGACTCATTCACAGTTAAATTTCGATGAAGAAATGCCACGGTCCATTGAAAATCACAACAGTCGGCATAGCGTATGATAATCTTCAATAGCCCGATTGTAGCAGAAAAGTAGGAAAATTGAATGAAATAAAATTGTGTTTAACATTCTATTGTTCTGCTTTGACTGGGTTAATGAAGATTGCATACGCTATACAGTGTACTGCGAGGGAAACTTAGCCCGGATAGTAGCGATACGGTTTACTCTTATTATATTGAATTGCATCTGTCAGGGGGTCTTTTACGTGCTCGATAATATGTACACGAATCTCGATTTTTCGTCCAGTCTAATAGATTAAACGTTATCCCCTGCCAGTCATTCCGACCTTTACCTCTGTAAAGAGGAATCATGCCGGATGAGCTTTCTCGGCCAACGTTGTCCTCACTGAGTCAACGTGACTACCAGAAAAGCAGGACATAAAACCCAATTTCCGGAGACATTCCTCTTTGAGATTGGTGCAGGGAGGGGAGCTATGGCTGCCAATGAATACCGTATAGTCGTTCGGATGGGACGACAAATCGAGGCCCCATTCACATATTGACGTGCACGTAAAATACAACTGACAGTTGGAATTCAATTTAAGAGTAGGTCGTAGCGCCGCTATCCGGGTAAAGTATATGGTACGTCCGTCTTCATTAGCCCAGTCGGAGGAGAGTGAAATGAAATGAAATGCTCCGACTTGGTTAATGCAGACGGGCTTACAAAATTTAGCATGTAAGTAGAGACATTTTGCCCGGACACTGGCGCTACGGCATCATCTTATATAGAATTCCAATTGCCAAGGGATCTTTTACGGGCACGCCAATTTATACACGGAACCTAGGTTGGACGTTAAACCCAATTTCATTTCATTCCACTTCCCTAATTTTCCAAACCAATCGGACTATTGAAGATAGGCATACGCCAGGCAGGGTGATTATACTGGAATATTCAATAAACCGTGCCATATGAAGGATTATTTTATATGCACGCCAATGTGTACACAGAAGTTTTTTTTTGTTCCGTCTACAATACTAGACACTGTTCTTTGCCAGGCCCTTGTCCTGCACTGCCGACATTTAGAAACCATACGCTGCAAAATCCTGGGTAACGTTCAGTGTGTATAACCATAGTATTGAGAGGAATATGGCCGATAACCCGAAACCACGACATTTTCACCCAAGACCATGACATTTGTACGCGACATTACGACTATTTTAATGTCATGGTGTTGGGTGGAAATGTCGTAGTGTTGGGTTTAAAATATCGTGATGTCGTGATGTCGGGTTGTCGCCTTATGAAGGGCGACCCACGACATGTTGTTGGGTGATTAGGTGGTTTAGTGAAATCTAAAATGCCAGACAGCGGCGGTTGAGGGCCATTCACCTAACTAAACTATATTTAGAGACAAATGGGGTTCCCAAGGCCACATAGACCGCCCCTTGAAGGGGGACACAGGCTGTTTTATGAACGTTTCAAAAACAAAATATACCCATCAAAATAGGAAAATAACCCAATATTCAGTTTAATTCTTTAGTCGTGTTTCTACAACACAAGCGCAAAATAATGTACATTCTAAGCCATTCCTAGTGCAGCTACAAGCGAGCGTCCAACATGGGTGCCACTCTTGCATCCGCAAATTAACAGAAAGCGTTGTTTAAGCAGAGGTAGAATATCGGATGACCGGAGGAAACCCACAATTTGTCATATACAAGCAGTTAATCAAACTTATGTCACTTAACCCAATTACAAAGATTTTATTATTAACCACGAGACCAACCCTAGATCCCACAATAAGGTAATACTTACTATATTTCAAGATGCACCGATAAATTAACGAATAGAAGAAATTGTTTTCAATTATCGATCACGATTTATATAGACCAAGCGAAGATCGAGAAAACTTTTCGTATAAGGGCGACATACCGTTTATGTGCTCTACAACCATACTGGGCCCGGTTCCTAGAAAATTCTTAAAGTAAGCACAAAGTCATACTTTACTTTTACTTACGAAAGAATCTTATAAAAATACCGTCCCTAGAAAATTCTCAAGACCATTCTTACGTTAGCACAAGTCAAGTCTAAGTCAAGTCTAAGCACATTGTGACTGGTAAAGCTTACCATACACTGAGACTACGATGCTCTTTAACGTCATAAAATAACTTTGGTATGCGAATTACGTCATAAATTTGTCGTCTGCTTCATTGTGGTTGATTTTGATTGACATGTCCCCTGTATAGGCCTGAATAATTATAAAATGTGCCAAAATATATTTAAAAAAAACGCAAACACATAGGCCTACAAACTAACTGAATAATTGTGAGAGCGCCTGATCAGCCTGTGTGTTTGTAGCCTTGTTTACTAATTGGCAAATACATAAATTGGTTTCAGAGTGGCCTATAAGGTCCTAGATGCAAAATTTTCTATAGCATTCTTAATTTCTTTTTGAGAAGAATTTTCCCTGTCTTGTACTTGTCTCTTTGGTATCAAAAGGTGTCGGAAATGCCGCCGAATAACTCTACGGTCAGCCATCTTTTTAAAGCAGAAACAGACTTAAGGTTGGTAAGCAAGCCCTATACCTTGCTTGGGACTTGTGCTTAGACTGGCTATGTTTAAGAACGAAGTTGTGCTTAAGTTTTTTCTTGGAACGCATAATAACGTTCTTGTGCTTACAATGAAGTCTACTTAAAATCGAAGCACAAGGCCGTTTTTAAGAATTTTCGGGGAACACAAAATAAGGTAAGCTTACTTAAATGCAAAGTCGACTAAAATCTAAGCATAAGAACGTGCTTAAGAATTTTCTAGGAATCGGACACTGATGTCCACCCTTAAATTGTTTGTAAAGGTATATGCAGTGGATGACCTTAATTTTATATGAACGTTATCAGTTCAAACCCACAGTTACTTTGTGCACCTAACAGTCTAATTGATCCACACAAGCCCCATTTTACAAATTACCAAGCCTGAGTTTCCCGCATGATTGTGGGGTTGACAACAAATCGTGGATAAATTTAGACCCTGCTGTCCATAGAACATTATGTTGAAATGCACGACAAAGAAAGCTTAGTTAAAAATGGGACGCCGCTGTCGATGGTATGATGGAATTCAGCTTTGCATATTCAATACCATAAGATTTACTACATGTTAGTTGGCCGGACTGACAAGGAAAGCGTGGGTAAAATGAGACAGTCTGGGAAAGCTTTGATGACAGCTTGTCTTTAGGAACACCCGGCTCAATGAATAATCACATATCAGGTGGGGGGGGGGGGGCGAGGCGTTTAAATCTATGTAATCAATGTCTGCCTCTCAAAAATTTCGTAATGCATAAATCGGGTTACAATGTCCGGTTAAAAGCGTCGAAATAGCGATGTAGTCGAGTAAACGAACTCCAAATGAGTCTTATCTCGGAGTCTCGAGTTTGCTCCCGGATTTTCTGGTGTGGTTTCCCCTTGCTGTGTTGATGCAGGATAGGGACCCCATGTACATATTGGTTTTCGCGTTAAATATCCATTGACAGCTAGAATCCGAAAACAAGAGAAGCCCGTAGCGTTGCTGGCCGATCAGAATTTCACTCATAGCACATGGCGTGGCGTATGTCCGTTATAATTGCTCAGTAGAAACCAAGGAGTGAGACACTAAACCTCATTTCATGCCATTTCTGTTTTGCCAGGTTCTCGAGGTAGGGACTTTATTTGTATAATTTCAAAGATTTGAATCACGTTTTGCAATGAGGAATCACCATGGTAGTTATGGACTGTGGGTCCCGACAACAGAGAAATGCGAAAAACTGTGGGAATCTGAAGCATGGGTATTTGTTTTAGAGCACGTTTCAATATGAAAATAATCTTTATTTGATTAAAGTGGAATTGCTAAAGAAAGTAGAAAATAACCCACAAGGATTTTTATACTTATAATGCAATTTTATTGTACACAAAACATAAATTTTACAACATAAATCGAACATACTTACTTAAATTAAAGTCAATTTGTGAAATTTCAGTAAATTGTATTTAGGCGTTTTTATATACGAAGTTCACGCCATGATTACACAGTTGGACTGTATACTTTTGACATAACATGCAAGAGCTGACACAAGACTGTGTTCCTACAAAAAATTAGGAACTAATTTTGAAAAGAAAAACTTGAAATTTAATCACAAATTTTCCCATAGATTATTCACATAAATTAACAGTTACTTATAAACGGTAGTACGTGTGACGCACAATATCTCAATATTTCTTTATCATTGAGATCAGTGTCTCTATACTCTTGCAGTATTAGTTAAGCTGATTTTAAATACTTGCAGCACAGTTTAACTGTGGAATATACAGATCAACTTAGTACAAAGGTTCGAAATCATAAACAATATTGAATTCATCAATTTCATTGATATTATTGTGCGTCAATACCAGGATTTAAAAAAAATGGCAATTTATAATTTTCTATAAAAAAAATCTGATTTGAAAATTTAATTTCCAATGAATCATTTATAAGATTAAATTTAGTTAAAAAAAACTTCTTTAAGTGTCATTCAATAAATGAACAGCAACACACTAAACACTATATTATGGAATAACATTTACTGGTTTATTAGTAATTGTTATTCCATTTAGTGTTTAGTGAATTACCACAAACTAATATAAATGATTTCATCAAGTTTCACGCGTTTGATATCGAAATTTATGATTGTCTGTCAAATTATTATAATTCAAATTTAATTTATATTGATTTTAAAATGATATTTCAATATTTAATTTCATCGATTTTCTTAATTCTCAAGTTTTGTAAAATTATTGCTAGATATTTTTGAGTTTCTCAAGACATTGTTATATTATTAAATTTATCCCATCCACATTTAGATTATTTAACTATATTAAAGATGCATTATGTAAGATTTAAATAAAGAACTAGCAATTATCGCTATACATGTATTAGTTACAAAATAGATGATTACTTCATTCTGAGCGGTGTAGTCTCATTTCTACGAATGATTTACATTACAGTTCTAACATAATGCATCTTTAAAGACATAATTTTATTATTTAATGGTAGTATTGGTTGCCATTTGGGTAACCACCATAGTAGTTGTTTCCGTTGTTGTAACCATTGTACCCGTTGTTGTATCCATAGTTATTGTTTCCTGGGTATCCGTAGTTGTTGCCTTGGTATCCGTAGTTGTTACCCGGGTAACCGTAATTGTAACCATATCCAGGGGCACCGTTACCGGCGAGTCCAACACCAGCACCGTGGCCAGCGAGTCCAACACCAGCACTGATACCAGCCCCTAGTCCAACATGTGGGGCTTGGTTGCTGGAGTATTTGACACCGCCAGCACCGCGAGCAGCATTATCATGAGCAGCAGCACTTTTACCATAGTATTGACCAGCGTTATTATGGGCTGCATTATTTGTTTTCGCGTGATTGGATTTATATTGGTTGTAGGCGTTTCCAGCGACGTCGTTGTTGTAGACAGCCTTCCGGGCGGCATTTCGTTGAGCAGCGGCGGTATCGTGAGAAGCGGCGGCCTTTTTGGCAGAAGCAGCGTTGTTATGGTAGTAAGCATCATGGGCTTGTTTAGCAGCAGCGGCTTCATCTTGATATTTTTTGGTCTTATCATTAGCACTGTAGACATCAGTGTTGAATTTATTGGCATTAGCGGCTTTGTAGGCAGCATTGTCAGCGTAATCTTTATCAAGTCGTTTACGGTCAAAGTTCAATCGTTCGTAGTTGTTTCCTGAAAAAGAACAAAGTGGAATACAGGTATCCATAAAGTGAAACAACGTAATAGCCCAACATTAGTTAAATCTACAATTGCCAGAGGCTATAACACATAGTGGAATTTTACAGATTTTAAATTTCTCTATAGCCTACAGTAAAGATACTTAAATCCTTGACTCACCTCCGACTTTCTTGGAAGTGTGGAATTTCTTGACGGTTTTGCTGTTTGATTTGCTATTGTGGAGGTTTCTTTTAGCATTTTCGGAGGCTTGGGCAGCGCTATTTTTATTACTGTTAGAAGCAGAGTTGGAATATTTGGAAGCAGCGTCAGCATATTTACTGGCGGCGGCACCTTGGCTAGCAGAGGCAGCTTTGGCGGCGTTGTTGTGTCCACCATCTTGAGCGTTGTAGAGTCCACTCTTGTAGTTCCCTTGTTCGTGATCTCTGAGGTTATCGTGTTTAGCGTAGGCAGCACTATCGTGATCTTTGTAGTATTTGTTTTCGGCAGCACCGAATTTACCATTCTTGAGGGCAGCTGAGTTGGAAGCACCTTCGAGTCGTTTAGCTTGAGCTCCGTAATAAGCGTTGTTTTTGGCAGCTTGGCCTAATCCGTGACCTTTTCCGACACCATGGTTGTTTCCGTATCTAGGAGCGTATCTGCTACCAGATTTGACAAAAGAACCGGCATGAGCTCCACTATTAGCAACAGCACCTTGTTGACCATAAGCGGCATCTTTGGTGGCGTAGTTGTTAGCCTTTTTTACTGATGAATCTCGGGCATTATCGGAGTATTTGTTTTTACCAGCAGCGACATCTTTAGCTACGTGATGGAGGTTGCTGTGTTGTCCGGCTTTGTTAACTTTGTTCGATTTGTTGGCATAATCAAGACCAGAGGCGGATTTAGAAGCAGCAGCTTTGTTGTATTTATTTTCTTTAACGGCGTGGGCAAGTTCGGCTTTCTTAGCAGCATCGGCGTGGTAACCTTGTTTTGAAGCTTGGTATTTGGATTTGTCTCTGTAGTCATCTAATTTGTAGGCATCATTGTGATTGGATACTTCATAAATACCGCTTTCGTCAGCATCTTTGTTGAATTTCTTGTCGAATCCGTAATGGATACTGTCACTGAGAACATGGGCTTTGTTGTACTGGTTTTTGTTGGCAAAGTTGTTGTTATAACCGGCCTTTTTGGCGTTGTTCTTGTTGGCAGAGTGAGCGTTAGCATTGTTGAAATGAGACTGTTTGTAAGCAGCAGCACCGCCTCGTGCAGCGTTTTCTCGTTGAGCAGCAACTCGGCTATTAAAGTAATCGTTGTTATGGGCCGACTTAGCAGCAGCAGAACCAGCAGCCTGGTTGTATGCGTTCTTCTTGGCATGGCCTTGCTGTCCAGCGTTTCCAACGGAGTCATCTTTAATGGCATATTTACGGTAATCAGCCTGTTTAGCAGCCTGTCCATAAGCACCAGTCCGATGGTTATCGACACCACTAGCATCATAACTGGAACCGGCGATACCACCCTTCTTATAGCTTTGGGAAACAGCCATTGCTACACACAATACAGCCACAGATGCAAAAAGAACCTAAAAGAAAAGTAGAGAGTTGTTTATCATTGGAATCTAAAATCGAATTAAACAAACTCAGCCAATCTAACAACCTTGAACAAATTTATGAAAGTACGTGTATCACTTGTTTGGTTATTCAGTAATGTACTCGGGTTGATCTTTAAGAAAATAGATTTTTTTTTTATTCAATTCAAAACTGTAAATGCAAAACCGGTGTTATATAATTGCATGCCATATATAACGTTTATGACTTTGTATATAACACGGCCTAGATAGTTTTCAAACCCTGCGAAGTGTTTGAACGCATTGAACGTAACATTTAAAAAAAAAAACTCCATTATCTTAAATAGTATAGCTAATTCTAAGCAACACCCTTCATTATCTTAAATAGTATAGCTAAGCAACGCCCAACATTGCATATTAAAACAGGGAGCCGAGGTGGCTCAGTCGATAACCATGGGTCCCGGCCCCGGGGTTCGATCCCGGTGTGTATCATTTGTGTAGGGAGGGGTGCCTGTCAAAGACATTATCCGAACATAATATAACATTGTTCTCCAACCTGGTGGATTTTATCCGGGTTCTCCGGTATCCTCTCACTTCTAAAGACCCCTACGCGCAAGCGAATTATTGAAATAAAAATTGAACCATTACGTTAGTCCCGAAATGGCCGAGTTTGTGTCGGGCTGATGTTAAACCCCATTGCTCTCTCTCTCTCTCTATACAAATTCAAGTACAAATTTAAAATGATCAAGTAAAGAACATTTAACTAGAACAATTTATAGTAACCAATGGTTTATAAAAGTCAAAGAGTAGATATACTTTCCCAACGATATCGCCGCTAAATAAACTCAGACAGCAAGCTATTTGACAGCACATATACCTTGAGGAAAATGCCATCGGGAGTTTTCAAATTTAAACTGTATTTTGTTTCGCAAGGGAGGCGCTGTATCTAAGTAAAAGGTGTTGTCGCTCTGACCGGGAAGTCTCGTGTTTCATCCCGGTTTTGAACGTTGCAAGGAGTAGTAAAAAGTCTCTTGAATAGGACGAAACCCCAAGGTCCCGTTTTCACATTAGCCTGCAAGTCAACGAACACTTGGAATTCCTGGCTCGCCAGCCTGGAGGTCGGATGTTCGATCCCTGCATTGGCCGAGAAAGTTCGCCTCGATTTTCCGGCGTTTTTTCTCCTTGTCAGTGATGCGGAGCGGAGGGCCCTGCTGTCTAGTCGTTCGGATGGACGAAAACCCGAGGTCTAGTGTACACATTGGCTGGCACGTAAAATATTCCTTGGCAGTTGGAATTCAATATAAGAGTAGGCCGTAGCGCCGCTACCCGGGAAAACCCCCCAAAAGTCCCTCATAGCACACTGTATTGCGTATGCCCGTCTTCAATTTGCCAAGGTTAGGTGCAGAAGAGTAGGGCGTTAAGCCCCATTTCATTTCATTTCACACTTGGAATTCAAAAAAATAGCACACTACATTGCTTATGCTTCATTAGTCAGGATGGAACAGAAAGTTTACCATAACTTACCTTCATCTTGATAATGTTGAGAATGAGCTCCGACAACTACCAACTGTGACTATGTAGAAGGAAGACAGAAATAGTGAAGACAATCTGTTTCTATCTGTTTATATATCTTCTTCAACCAAACACATAAAACTTTTACAACGTAGAGTAAACCTCAAATACTCACCAGATTTTATGTTAGTCAATAAAATATGGAAATTGTTGCTTTTGATAATACCGATATTCTCACAATTATTGTCGGTTTAATGGAGGGGCTATGCTGTAAATATTTAATATTCATATTTAAATTATGTCTGTCCGTCTGTCTCGATTTCACACACCAATGTGAACTTTGTCGGATTATCAAAGTCTAATATAATTACAGTGTACTCAAAATCACAATTTAAAATTTGACATTTTGTGTCCAACTACAAATATATAATTTAATCAATTGCAAAGGTAGAGAAATATATGTTGGTCCCATGGTTGTAATATTTTTTTGTCTACACATAAGAAAGTTAGTCAAAGAAATAAAAGAAAAGTGTCAGATTTAACAAAAGTCCAATGGGAAATAAAATGATAATAAGTGTTATTGTTCACCGAATAATAAACAGGGCGGTAGTTACTTTCCAGACAAAATCCCATAGTTTAATCCTATAGCATACGTGCGTTTGTCTATACTAGAACCGTGTAATAACTGATATTTTGAATAAAATAAGAAATTCCTTTTTTGCGTAATAGTATTTATATCAGAAAAATATGCAACCGAAAGTTATGCTGCCAAAAATTAAATCCACTTTGTAAAAGACACGAAGCTTATTTAGAGTCAATTCCCAAATCTATGATTTGAATCGAACCACTGAGTGCACTTGGAGAATGTTGAGAGGTTTTTTTTCATTCTGCTTCCATTGAATAAAATTTAAAGTATTTATGTAGTCTTTGTGTTCAAAGAACCGCGTTTCAAAATAGTATACTAATTTTGGGATATGGTGGCATTATAGGGTAGCGATCTATTCTCTACGCAGATCTCTGTGCGCCGACTTTTCTCCAAGTAGATGTTTTTCAGTGAGAAGAATGAAAAAAATGGGTTTATAATAGAACCATGTGAATTTTTATATCTACGATTGACTTCATTTTATAGACTTCACCGCAAAAATATAGTGCAGCTTAAAATCATAGAAAAAAGAAAATCAGAAATTGCGGTGAGAGTTCGAAATCATTTTCATCTTAACAATGTGCAAGATGCACGTAACATCAAGTCGTCTCTCAATCATTGCTTGACATTTATATCAACAAATTTAATGTTTTCCTTCCATTCCATCTAGTAAGGTTTAACTAGAATATAAAATATCAATTTAATTTATTTTATATTTTATTCATTTCAATATCCAAAGAAACCACGAAGGCATCCAAATTTGACAAAAATACGTTTGTGCATATGTAGCAGAAACTATCATTAATTTCTATATACCGACTTGTTTTGTAGTTCAACGAGCGCGGTTATCCCCTGGTCAGTGGTCCAGAATGGAAGGCTGTCAACGAAAGTGTCTAGTATATCGGACAGGATGGAAAATCAAGGTCCCGCGTACGTTGACGTGCACGTAAAAGAACCCCTGGCAGTTGGAATTCGAAATAAGGTTAGGTCGTATCGGAGCTGCCCCTGAAAACTAAGTCATTTCTGAAACATGAAACATTTGAAACATTTGAAACATTTTATTTCACTAAAGGCCTCACATGAGGCATGGTGGTACAATAATTTAACAAAATTCAACAAATAATATATAATGCATGAAAAAACATAGATGTGGGAAGTGGGAAGGTAATTTAAAAACAGACATAACAATTTTACAAAATTTAGCTAAACCAATAAGAACAAACTTGTCTTTACTATTCATTAGTTCAGAAAAACTCATTTTATTTTTAATTTTACATATCTGCAGGTAAAAACTTCTGTCGTTCAGAATTAAAGAAGGTACAGTTAAATATATAATGAAATTTGTCCCCTTGCTCTTTGTTGTTACATAACTCTTTCTGATCTATCAATGCTATAGAATCTACCACATTCAATAGGTAATCTATGACTACCACATCTAAATTTACATAGATTAAGTCTTAAATCAAAAGGCGATACTGTTAAGTAATTTTCCAAGCTGAACTCAGATTTATACATTCTATAGTTTAAACATTTAGCTAAATTGTACGTTTTAGCCTTCCAATCATTTACAAACAGATTATGGAAAAACTGTTTCACATTTTTAGACAAGTTACAATTTGGATCTACATTTTGATTATTCCGGGCATTTACAAAGCCACATTCAGTTAATATATCTTTAACACAATATAACCATTTAGAGTGATAAACATTACCTGAATCGAGTCTATACAATATTTCATATAAAGTACGAGATATTTTCTCCTCTTTACCAGTGACAAGACGTTTAAAAAACCCAACCATTCTTGCCTTAATGCTAACGCACATAGGCAAGATCTTCATAGACAATGCAATTGTGTACTTTTTTTAACTTTCATTATATATTTACATAATTCTAAATGCAGTGATTCAATTAGGCGGTAATGTTTAAAGTATGCTATAATTAATCCCCATTGTAGACAGGGCGAGGTGTTTGAGAGCAAGGAACTATCACTTCTCTAATTTTAGGAGAAGGGTCGCCTGTCTAACCGCGTAGGGTTTCTCCGGGTCCTCCGGTTTCCTCCCACCGCTAAAGACCCTTACGCGTAAGCAAAGTATTGAAATAAAAAATTAAAACCATTTTAGTACCGAAATGACCTAGTTTGTGTCGAGTGGACGTTAAACCCCATTCTCTCTCTCCCTCTCTCTCTCTTTCTCTCTCTTTTGAGTTGAAGACGCTAAACATTACGTATAGCAATACCGAAAAAAGTCTTCTACAGTCATTTGCAAAAGCTTAAGTCCACCCAGCGTGTTTTCCATTATATTGTATCGGTTTTGATCCAGGTATTATCTTTTCAGTGTATGTATTGCGATATAATTCACCTGTTATCTTGATCTGATCACTTTGTGAACGAAAACCAAGAACCACCTGTTAAAGATCATTTGCATATTTATCAGACAGTTTAACTTTAATAGCGGTCAAGTAATTTAGCCGGTGTAATTTTATTGAGGCCGTCTATCGCCATAAATTTACATCTTAACAATATGCGAACTGCTTGAATGTTAATTGGCAGTCCACAAAGGTATCCCGGTTCTGCAAGTTGACCCAATGAATTCAAAAGTCGTATTGTGTAAGGCAACGAGAAAGTCCCCTGTGGTCACCACTCGTGCGCGGAGAAGATCCTCGATCCGCTATTATACGTTCTGTCGGCCACGCTCGTTTGCGCAAGGGTAATTGTTCAAAAGAGAGAGAGGGAGAGAGAGAGAGAGAGAGGGCAGATAATGGGATTAACGTCCACTCGTTACAAACTAGGTCATTTGGGGACTAACATGACATACATCTTGATACAGCTTACGCTAACCATTCGGCCATCCAGCCCCCAACGTTCAAAAAGAGAGAAATTATAACTAAAACACGCTTCATGCTATCGGCAAACATATGTATATGGACACGCGGTGGTGAAATTAAAAAAAAACAATGTTAGAAACCTTTATCAAAGCCATCTGCATCTATCCGAAGCGATGTGATTCATTTTCAAATTCTCTATGGTACTGGTTTTCAATGTTCTGGATACGTTGTGCATAATTGCAAGGATTGTCGCTGTCAAGGCAAAGTTTCCCTCACAGCCCCGTTTGATTTTATTTCATATCATAACATGGCATCCAATGTCAAATTTTGGTGATGTTCGGAGCCACGGTGGATCAATGAGTACGATTTTGACTCCCAAACCGAGCGTTCCCGTGTTGAGCGAAATGTTCGTCGGCGTTTGTCGTCGCGGTTTTCCCTTATCCTTGGTGTAGGACGAATGTCCTGGCATTGGACAACATGTGCGACGAAAAACGGAAGTTACGTTTACACATTGGCGTGAAAGTAAAAGAGCCCTTTTCAGATGGTCTTCGATATAAGAGTAGATCGTGCCGCTAGCCACAGCAACATTTCCCACACAGCACACTGTATGTCCGTCTTCATTAGCCATGACGATGCAAACTTTTCCTCATAGCATGGCAAACACACCTCTTCATTAGCCTAGTCGATGCAGAACCGTTGAAACGCTAAACCTCATTTACTTACATTTTTTTGGGGGGGGGGGGATTTGCTTACAAATTCTTCTTACAGTCCACAGAATTTTATTTAGCCAAAGTTTACAACAAATTTTTATAAGATATATTAATAAGCCATTATTTTTTTTAGATATATAGAAATCAAACGAAATCTAATAAAATGAGGCTAAATGCTTTGACTCAATGACAGGTTTTATGATACAACAAGCATGTGCTAACCATTCAGCCATCCAACCCCTCTTTATGCTTTTGACCACTCAGGATAATAAAGCTTGCCATTCACCAAGCAGTGTGTTGAGAGGACACGGGCTGTCTACGTTTATACTGATTTCAAACTAGGATCTACTTTTATTTTCGTTTCAGAGGATCCTTAACCTGGTGTCATATGACAGACTAGATGGTGTTCAACTCAGTTCGATATTTATTTTGGCATAAATCATAGATATAAATTTACTTCTTCTAATATGTAAGTTAAAGACTCGAGGCACAAAAATTTAACCCTGGGCGTGTTCAACAAGAGAGAGAAAATAGGGTTTAACGTTCACTCGACACAAACTAAGTCATTTCGGGACTAACATATAGTTTTTCGGTTTTTTTCAATAATTCGCTTGCACGTAGGGGTCTTTAGCAGTAGGAGAAAAACTGGGGGACCCGGAGAAAACCCACGAGGTTGGACAGGCGACCCCACGTACAACCGGGGATTCAAAACCACGCCAGTTGAAGGCTTTATGATACAGCGCGCGTACGTTATCTATCCAGCCCCCTACCCCCCTGTTCAATAAGCTTATACATGCAATGCTCTCTTTGTGAAATGTCTCTTTTGTGATTTCCCCCGTGATTACTCTTTTCCAATTTGAGTTAAGCCTATATCATTATAGACCCGGAATTAAACAGCACAGCAGACGTTTACTGTCGGCCATAGAATCCAATGACGCCATATAGTTCGGGGATTTTTTGTCCGAGTGGTGCTACGGTGCATTATTATAATTATTATTATCGATTGCAAGTGTCAGGGAATCGTTAACGTGCAGTCTGTGGTATACCCTGAATCTCATGATTGTCGTCACAAGCGAATGTCCAGACCCATTGTCTTGTCTATCCCCAGCTCCGGCCGGCGTCCTTTCCAGATTATGTGCAATAATGGTCAAATAAATTGACCTGATTTTGACCATAGTGATTCAACAGTGGGAGAAAATATGATCATCGTACGAATATAGAGACGCACATACACGGGGTGGACGTTTTTCAAAGACGAAAATAGGATTTAAGGGGTCGGGGGTTTATTGAACAACTATGTGAACTGACCCCAAGTTCAGCAAGCATTCTCAGACATAGCTTGAGAATTTACTCAACTTTCAATCACTGTTTATAAGAAATATCTTTGATCCAGAAACACAAAACTTTGTTTTCATACAATAAAACAACAAAAATTTCATTAAGGGTTTATTTTAGTTAAAATAAGGCGAACAATTTTGAGTAAATTCTCAATTTAAGTCTGAATGCTTTGTGAAATCGGGGCCTGGATTTTATACTTGATTCCGCTTGTACAGTTGTTGAAAAAAAGAGTAATCGTACTATAGACCAGGAACTGACCATGTTGTTAGATACAATCAAAAGACGTAATTTACCAAATCGTTGCTGTATTGTTCAAAGCAGAAGCATGCCAAATGTTATGTCGATTGGATTTCAATTGACGAAGCCGTTGGAATTTGTAAGACCGTGACCCCAACACCAAGACGGGTGGCGGTTAGCAACCAGTACCTGGTCCAAAAAAAAGTAACAATGTGTTTGATAATGTTTGTTCCCTTTTAACGCCTTGTAATATCATGCTGTATAGGGCATACTATCCTGATGTAAATTTATGTTGGCATACATCTAATATACGAGTTAGTACGTTGATGAACGACATAAATTTATATGAGGTACCATGTGGTTCGAGACCCGCCAAAATACAAGTCATTCCAGCATAATCTTAGTGTTAATTAAATTTGGGAGATTATGTTGTCTTCTGTCTAATAGTGGGGGGTTGGGGTACCCTAGTGATCTAGAGTGCTGCGCTTCGACCTCTAGCTGACCGGCCACCTCTGGCTTGGGGCTGTGGTTTCGATCCCTGGTGTAACTGTATGTGGCATGGAGATAGGGGCGCCTTCTCAACCTCGTGGGTTTCCTCCGGGTCCTCCGGTTTCCTCCCACTACTAAAGACCCCTACGCACAAGCGAATTATTGAAATACAATTAAAACCATATATTAGTCCCGAAATGACCTAGTTGTGTTGAGTGGACGTTAAACCCCATTTCTATCTCTCTCTGTCTAATAATATGTGACCAACACGAGACTCTCAAGCACATGATATGGCACACACTAAAAACCAAAGAGTACACCCACACATGCATCCAGGTAAATCAGCCTTAATATTATGTCAATACGTAATTATTGTCCAACGACCCGAATGATTGATACTGCTCTCCTCCTGTGCGAACCCAGGTATTCTGATACGACAATGAACACATGGTTTTATGAGCTGTACAAGTTAATCGGATCATTTACTTCGGTTGTTACCCCAATATTCTACAGCAATAAAACCTAGGCTGAGCCTTTGTTGTGCTTAAAGGCACGTACAATTATATGAAACATCAATTGAATGGAAACACCGAAGTCACCCGATTAAGTAACTCATACATTGTTGTGGAAAATATATTTGGATCGTTTTTGATTGATTAATCAATCATGTATTGTTATGGAAAATATATTTAGATCATAGGTTTATACATGCGTTTAAACTGAACGTAATGCGGAGATACACCTACATTTATGAGGGCTAAAACAAAAGAAATGTGAGGTGAGGCGCAGCCTATTTGAGAGGAATAATGGGGTTTAACGTCCACTCAATACAACTATGTCATTTCGGGACTAACATATGGTTTAATTTTATTTCAATAATTCGCTTGCGCGTAGGTGTCTTTAGCTGTGTCAGGAAACCGGAGTGCCTGGAGGAAACCCACGAGGTTGAGAAGGCGCCCCTATCCCCATGCCACATACGCTCACGCCGGGGTTCGACACCACAGCCGCAAACCAGAGGTGACCGGTCAGCTAGAGGTCGAAGCGCCGCACTCTAGACCCCTAGGCCATCCCCCCACCCAGGCCTATTTGAGACCATGGTAATTGTTTTTTGTATTTTCAGAGGATACTGGTGGGTTTAACGTCTGGTAAATCTACTCCTTTAACACTTTCAACTACCAAAGTATCGTCTTCATCAGCAGTCGGTGCAGGACAGTAGGACTTTAAAGCCATTTCATTTCATTTTAAGTATGTCAGTCATACACTCTCAATTCCTTATTCCTACACGAGAGTCTTGTGTACACTCTCAATTCATACACGAGAGCCTGGTGTTTCGTCCACTGGGATCGACAATAAAGTCAAACGAAAACGTTGGGGGCAACAGCATTCATTAAAGATTCAACATAAATATGAAAATATCTTTATTTTGTTTTGTACATGACAAATTCATATCTATTCCCATAACTAAGAAATAAAACCATTTATTTCAGATATAAAGTAAAAAAAAAAGAAGACCTGCAACAAAAATTCAAATGGGGTTTGCATCTTTTTAGGGGGTTGAACAGTTTAAATGAAATTGGGTTCGAAAGTTAAAAAGAAGTCGGTGGTTTGAAAATATGGTATTATTGGTTGTTTATCCGAAACAAGAAAGAAGCTTGGATTTAAAGATTGATTCTATTTTAAATGAAATAAACATCGAAATTTACAAATAGAAGTATCATTAAAATTTCAGCACCGTTGTCTTCCGAATTTTTATGATATCAGAGTTAACTTTTAATTCAGACCAGGGAAATAATCGAGACCAAATAAAATAATCCTTTCAACACGTTTTCTTCCCACTGTTCATGATTTGAGAGGTAATTTTGAATTCAGACCAGGGAAATAATTGAGACCAGTTTAACTGTCAAAATATATAAATCTACTTGGTAGAATAGTTAATTATTTAATTCATCAATTTCATTGACGTTTTCTTCTATTCACACAATATAAATAGCGATTCATGATTTTCTATCAAAAGTTTTTGTTATTTTAGTTTTACATAATTCACAATGGATCATTATAAGATTTGATTTATAAAATTTCCTGAATTTTTAAGAGTTTTAGGTTTTGAATAATATTACACGTTTCTCAAGATAATGTTATGTAATCAAATTTATCCCATCAACATTTCAAATTAATTAATAAAATATTAAACAAATATTTAGTGGTAGTATTGGTTGCCGTATGGGTAACCGCCATAGTTGTTTCCATTGTTGTAACCATTATATCCGTTGTTGTAACCATTGTATCCGTAGTTGTTTCCTGGGTATCCGTAGTTGTTGCCTTGGTATCCGTATTTGTTGCCTTGGTATCCGTTGTTGTTTCCTTGGTAACCGTAGTTGTTACCGGGGTAGCCATAATGGTAACCGTATCCAGGGGCACCATGGCCGGCACCTCGTACACCACCAACTCTGGCGCTTCCAACACCGTGACCAGCGAGTCCAACACCACGTCCAACGAGTCCGACACCAGCACCAAGACCAACACGTGGAGCATTGTTGTTGGAGTATTTGACACCAGCAGCACCTCTAGCAGCATTATCATGACCAGCAGCACCTTTACCGTAATACTGACCAGCGTTGTTATGCGCAGCATTGTTGGTTTTGGCGTGATTGGATTTGTATTGGTTGTGGGCGTTACTGGCGACGTCGTTGTTGTAGGCAGCCTTTTGGGCGGCATCCCTTTGAGCAGCGGCGGTATCGTGAGTAGCGGCAGCTTTTTTGGCAGAAGCAGCGTTGTTGTGGTAGTAAGCATCATGGGCTTGTTTAGCAGCAGCGGCGGCATCTTGGTATTTGTTGTTCTTATCATTAGCGCTGTAGACATCAGTGTTGAATTTATTGGATTTAGCAGTTTTGTAGGCAGCATTGTTGGCTAAATCTTTATCAAGTCGTTTACGGTCGAAGTTCAATCGTTCGTAGTTGTTTCCTGAAAAATATTAATCGCGAATTAATGCCCCATCCTGCCAAACTATAGATATAGTTTAAGACAATGAAACACGTTCAAATCGGTTAATTCTAATATTACACTGATTTATATAGATTCCACAAAGCATTTGTCTTCCTTAGATAGAAATAATAATGGAACAGTCTATTTTGTACAAGCCAGGTCATTCGTTACGTTTACTAAGATGTGCTTAATAAGACAACAAAAAACGCCTTTATAAATAAGCAGGACATATTCTTGGCATTGACAAAAATGATCTGACATGATTTGCCGTTAATAACGTTTTTGTGAGCTTAATAATTTCAACATAAACAAAACACAAACTATATAGGTTCGTGGTAAGGAAGGGCTTATCTCTTAAAATACTTACCTCCGACTTTCTTGGAAGTGTGGAATTTCTTGATAGTTTTGCTATTTGAGTTGCTATCATGGAGGTTTCTTTTGGCATTTTCGGAGGCTCGGGCAGCAGCATATTTATCGCTGTTGGAAGCAGAGTTGGCATATCGGGAGGCAGCATCAGCATATTGTCTGGCGGCGGCACCTTGGCTAGCAGAGGCGGCTTTGGCAGCGTTGTTGTGTCCACCATCTTGAGCGTTGTAGAGTCCGCTCTTGTAGTTTCCTTGTTCATGATCTCTGAGGTTATCGTGTTTAGCGTAGGCAGCGCTGTCGTGATCTTTGTAGTATTTGTTTTCGGCAGCGCCGAATTTTCCGTTCTTCCTGGAAGCAGAGTTAGCAGCACCTTCGAGTCGTTTAGCTTGAGCACCATAGTGAGCGTTGTTTTTGGCAGCTTGACCTAAACCGTGTCCGATTCCAACACCATGGTTGTTGCCGTATCGGGGAGCGTATCTGTTGCCAGATTTGGCAAAAGCACCTGCATGAGCACCACTGTTAGCAACAGCGCCCTGTCGTCCATAAGCAGCATCCTTAGTGGCGTAATCGTTAGCTTTTCTCACCGATGAATCTCGGGCATTATCGGAGAATTTGTTTTTACCAGCAGCGACATCTTTGGCTACGTGATGGAGGTTGCTGTGTTGTCCAGCTTTGTTGACTTTGTTGGCTTTGTTGGCATAATCAAGACCAGAGGCGGATTTAGAAGCAGCAGCTTTGTTGTATTTGCTTTCTTTGACGGCGTGGGCAAGATCGGATTTCTTGGCGTCATTGGCGTGGTAACCTTGTTTAACATCTTGGTATTTAGATTTGTCTCTGTAGTCATCTAATTTATGGGCATCTTTGTGGTTTGAGACTTCATAGATACCACTTTCATCGGCATCTTTGTTGAACTTCTTGTCGAATCCGTAATGGATGCTGTCACTGAGAACATGGGCTTTGTTGTACTGGTTTTTGTTGGCAAAGTTGTTGTTATAACCGGCCTTGTTGGCGTTGTTTTTGTTGGCAGAGTGAGCGTTAGCATTGTTGAAATGAGACTGTTTGTAAGCAGCAGCACCGCCTCGTGCAGCGTTTTCTCGTTGAGCAGCAACTCGGTTGTTATAGTAGTCGTTGTTATGGGCAGACTTAGCAGCAGCAGAACCAGCAGCCTGGTTGTAGGCGTTCTTCCTAGCATAAGCTTGTCGTCCAGCGTTACCATAAACATTATCTTGGTTGGCATATTTACCATAATCGGCTTGTCCAGCTGCCTGTCCATACGCACCATTCTGATGGTTATCAACACCAGCAGCATTGTAGACAGAACCGACGACACCACCCTTTCCATAGCTGCCGTACTGGGCGACGGCTACAGCTACACAAAGAACAGCCACAGAGGCAAAAAGAAGCTGAAATTAGAATAAGGAATGCATTTTTAGTTCTTGAGTATTCATGGAAGTACTAAATAGTCTAGTGACTCTATGCATATGCAAATATTCAACGGTAAATAGTAAACGTAATGTGTAGAGAGTAATTTCGACACAAAAATCAAACGCAGTCCAATAAACCTATATTCAAACCCACGAACATAGACGCGAAAATACAGTTATATGGAATGAATGAAATGGGGATTAACGTCCTACTATTATGCACCTAACCTGGGCTAATGGAAGACAGGCTTACGCCATACAGTGTGAATTGAGGGAAATTTTGCCCGGGCAGCGGCGCTACGGCCGACTCTTATAATTAATTCCATTTGCCAAGGGATCTTTTATGTGCACTTCAATGTGTAGACGGGACCTCAGTGTATCGTCCCTTCCGAACGACTAGGCAGCTGTCCTTGTCAGGCCCTCCTTCTGCATCACTGACAAGGAGAAATCACGCCGGAAAATCGAGATGAACTTTCTAGGCCAATGCAGGGATCGAACACCCGACCTCCAGACTGGCGAACCATTTAGCTACCGTGATCCCCACAGTTATATGGATTTTAAAAGTAATTAAGTTTTGAGTCTAGGTAGAAACTTACCCCAGCTGCGTTATTAAGTTCTGTTTGACAACTTTCCTAATACAGTTACGGCAGCAAGGGGGTATGGCGCTAGCCCACTAACATTATTCAAAACCTGATTTCAGTCGTGCAGGACAAAGAGCCTGGGACTTTAAAAAAAGCAAGGCTCCACGTTTTTCATTGGCAGACATTCCGACAATAGGAATTCGTTATAAGAGGTAGTCAGTCATATAGCGCCGCTGTCAGGACGAAATGCCCCCAATGGAATTGCTTATCGTATACCTCTTTGTTTCCGTCGTCATTAGCCTACTCTAAGCAGAACAATAGAACGTTTAACCCGATTTCATTTAATAAAGAATTTGCCAACAGAAACCTAGAAATAACTTACCTTCATCTTGATAATGTTGAGAATGAGCTCCGACAACTACCAACTGTGACTATGTAGAAGGAAGACAGAAATAGTGAAGACAATCTGTTTCTATCCGTTTTTATATCTTATTCAACCAAACACATAAAACTTTTACAACGTAGAGTAAACCACAAATACTGACCAACTTTTATGTTGGTCTATAAAATATGGAAATTTTGTACTTTGAATAAACCGGCGTTTCTATTAGTTGATTTATTAAAATTTCATATCCCTTTCTTCTGCTGAATATTATAGTCTTTTAAAGAGTAAAGTGTCTTGTCTGGTCAGTTCATAGACCAATGAAATGGTTAAATGTATTGAATATTTAACATTGAATTATAAATTGTAATTTTAGTATATGAATATATGTAAAATGCTATGGTTGTAAATATGATATTATTTTTATTGGTATTTCTTAGGCATTTTAAATTTATATGTCAGCTTTACAGTAATATATTCTTCAAGTCTGTGAAAACTGCAGTGCGGGTATTTGATTATAATATACAAATGGGGATAAATATCTTAAAATTTGCAGCACAAACCAACAGGGATAAAGAAGCCGAACATACGCGTTTTCAGGACAGCAACTGTATAACGTACACTTATTTTGAAATATTATGGACTGTGATTTAAAATCCAAGCAGAATCTCGGTTTTAACTGGCCTGATACAGTTAGGTGCCCGAGAAAATGCTTCGGGAATTTCCGGCGTGGTTCCCCCATTAACAGTGGTACAGGACAGCAGAGTGAAAGGTTTGCTACGGAACAATAAAAGAACCACTGACAGTTGGAATTCGATGTACATGTAAGAGTAGGCCGTAGATAAAAAAAAATTCCCTTCATAGTTTACTGTATGACATGTGCCCGTCTTCGTTAGCCTAGTGGGTACAGGCCAGTAGCACGTTAAACCTCATTTCATTCCATTTTATGTCGTCTGAAAACTTGTAAAATGGCTACCGAATAGAAAACAGATATTCTACAATGTCGACAAAATGTCCATCCTTCAATATCAAAGGTTGTGGGTTCGTTTTTGTTCTGGTTGTCTTTTTTCATAACCCCCTTTTAACACAGTTTTCCTCGCATAGTTAAATACTTCTAAGCCCAAGCGAATTATTGAAATAAAATCATATGTTATCCAAATAAAATTAACTGCCCTAGAATCTAATATTTAATCCCACAAAAAGCAGGATCTTTTAAGGGGACCTAAAGTTGAATTGATCTCTCCCGTCCCCGGTCCAAAAAAAAAAAATAACATCAAGCTACAACAAAGTCCTGCGAGGACCCCCATAAAATCATAAGAGGAGTGCATGGTGTCAGTGGGTAAAATTATAATTTATTATTACAACTATAACAACGTTATGAGTTATCAAAATATGAATTGTCGATTGAAATAATTATTATACAACGACGTTTAGTGAGCAAAATATCAGTTATTATTACATATATACCAACTTTAGTTGTCAAATCATTAAAAAAATCATTAAACAATCAATAAATATATTAACTATACGGCAGCGTTATTTATTAAAATATAAAATATTATTACAAAGAATTACTATAACAATATTAGTTGATTTGTCAAATCATAAAAAAAAATCATTTATACAATCAATAAATATAATAACTATACGGCAGCGTGATTTATCGAAATATAAAATATTATTACAAAGAATTACTATAACAACATTGGCTAGCATAATATGAATTATTGTAACAAATATTTTTTTTATATTATAACGTTAGCTATTGTTACAATACCAACTTTATATAGCAACGGTGTTTATCGCAACTGAAAATCTATTACAAATAATCACAAATAATAACAACATTAGTTGTCAAAATATTAAAATGCTTCCTAGTGATTAAGAGTGTCGCGCTTCGACCTCTAGCTGGTCGGCCACCTCTGGCTTGCGGCTGTGGTTTCGACCCTGGTGTGAGCGTATGTGGCATGGAGATAGCGGCACCTTCTCAACCTCGTGGGTTTCCTCCGGGCACTCCGGTTGCCTCCCACTGCTAAAAACCCTTTGAAATAAAATTAAACCATGTGTTAGTCCCGAAATGACCTAGTGGGTTGAGTGGACGTTAAACCCAATTTCTCTCTCTCTCTCTCTCTCTCTCAAATAGGCTGTCCCTCACCTCACATTTCTTTTGTTTTAATCCTCATAAATGTAGGTGTATCTCCGCATTGCGTTCATTCAGTCCAAACGCATGTATAAACCTATGATCCAAATATATTTTCCATAACAATGCATGATTAATTTATTAATCAAAAGCTAAAGACCCCTACGCAAGCGAATTATTGAAATAAAATTAAACCATATGTTAGTCCAGAAATTATTAGTTGTGTCGAGTGGACATTAAAGCCATTTTTCTCTCTCTCTCTATCCCTCTCTCTCTCTCCATCTCACCCTCAAAGTTGCATACAATCAAATCAGTGACCTGCTTAGAAATGTTTTTTGAGATTATAACGTTTATAATTTTATCGAAGACATGAAAGAGTTTCTAAAAACTTTATCTGCAAATCAAATGGGCATGCCGTCTTTAAACCCTATAATTTAATTTTAAATCTTATGAAGTTTATATTCTTAGAATAATATCAAAAATAAAATGATAGAAAAAGATTAATTATGATAATGCCATAACGCCATATTCCCTGTGTTTAGTAACTTGTACATCTAAAAGTCAGATTAAGTAGTTTTCGTAATGACGTGGGGATGTTTACTCTTGTATTAAAGTGTTATTTTCGATAACAATAAATGTACTAATGTTGTTTACCTTATAACGTGGGGATGTCTACTCCTGTATTAAAGTGTTACGTTTCGATAACAATAAATGTAATAATGTTGTTTACGCAATTACGCGGGGCTGTTTACTCCTGTAATAAAGTGTTACGTTTCGATAACAATAAATGTACTAATGTTGTTTACGCAATTACGTGGGGCTGTTTACTCCTGTATTAAAGTGTTACGCTTCGATAACAATAAATGTACTAATGTATTTACACGTGCTTGTTGGTAATAAACTATGTCCATTATATAACAACCTCAATAACAGTGATGTATATTGTATAACTGTTACCCATATCTTCACAGGTAATAATTACCTTAGCGCGAGTAATACTAATAAAGACACCTTGAGAGCAAGAGACGCCCCAAACGCCTTAGGGCAATATCCCCGTCTATGTTTAGGTTGTAAAACTTCGTTTAATTCTAGGCAATTAAACTTAGGCGTGTTCAAATATCGCGAAATTGGAATCTGCAATATTAAAAAAGATGTGTTGAATCAATAATTTCTCTGCATTCTACATCCTCTTACTGCAGACGATGTATACAGAGACCACTAGATCGGAAACGGTCCTGTACATATTACGTCATTTATTACGTTAAATGTGTGTTAAAGTTAGGGTACGGGTTAGCTTTAGCTCTGTTTACATCTCGAGACGTTGACGAAATCTGCAGGTCCTAGCCCTAACGGATGTCTTCAAAACAGAATGAAAAAAAAATTATCGAGCTAAATAAATTTGTATTTTTAATGAACCTCAATATCTTGCCTTTCATTGCCTATAATTTTTTTTCTCGTTATGTTTAAATAAATTTTAAATTTTGACAAAATGTGTCGTTTGTTGTGAAATTCTATGGTGTGGGACGGAAAAGATTTAATTGTTGTCACATAAATTATGTCAAAAATTAATTATCTGAAACTTGTTTTACTAAATAAATAAATTTGTATTTTTAATGAACCTCAATATCTTGCCTTTCATTGCCTATAATTTTTTTTCTCGTTATGTTTAAATAAATTTTAAATTTTGACAAAATGTGTCGTTTGTTGTGAAATTCTATGGTGTGGGACGGAAAAGATTTAATTGTTGTCACATAAATTATGTCAAAAATTAATTATCTGAAACTTGTTTTACTAACATTCCACTAATCATTTTTTTACATAAGTTTTCTTTAAAATTCCTTTTAACTGTTTTTTTTTTCAATTTTTTTTAAAATTTCCGCCCTACACTTTTTTGTTTACAAAAAGTTTCTTTATTCCCTATAATTAGTTTGATAAAAAAAACCTAAAGTAAACCAAACTATCAATGAATTAACCAATAAAAGTAGTGGACACTTGTTCTTTAAAAACAACTTGTAATTTAAAAACCAATGCCCAATTCAAAAGTTCCCACACCAGAAAAATTTCTGTCCCACACCATCACAAGGGAGGTAACAAAATATCCACGCAAATATAAGATTTTTTGAAATTACTTTGAAAGTCATCATGGTAAAGGTTATGTTCATGGAGTAGGGGGTAGTGTAAAATACATGGTATATAGACATGTCTTTGCGAAAAAAGTTATTAAACAATTTGCAGAGTATGCTGACAGTATCATTAAGGGTATAAATGTCATTTATATTAATACTGATAGTATGCCAGCAGATCCAACAGATGGTGCTGACATTCCTAATGTGCCAGGAACGCGAATGATCCGATTCATTGAAAGAAATTCTTTAAATTTTTTGACATTGGAACAGTTAACAGCACAACTTTTATCGAAAACGCGAATTATTGGTCAATTTAAATCAACATTGATGTTGTTAACTTATCGGAAAAAATTAACTGCTGATATTTTTCCGATAAGTTAACAACATCAATGTTGATTTAAATTGACCAATAATTCGCGTTTTCGATGTCCAAAGATTTTGGAGGATTTTGAGGTACGGACTTAGGGTCCTTTAAAAGATTTAATGAATTTTTAACCACACAGTCTCATCACCAATTGAATATTTAACCACATAGTCTCACCACCAATTGAATATTTAACCACACGGTCTCACCACCAATTGAATATTTAACCACACAGTCTCATCTCCAATCGAATATTTAACCACATAGTCTCATCACCAATTGAATATTTAACCACACGGTCTCATCACCAATCGAATAGTTAACCACACAGTCTCATCTCCAATCGAATATTTAACCACATAGTCTCATCACCAATCGAATATTTAACCACACAGTCTCATCTCCAATCGAATATTTAACCACACAGTCTCATACCCAATCGAATATTTAACCACATAGTCTCATCTCCAATCGAATATTTAACCACATAGTCTCATCACCAATTGAATATTTAACCACACGGTCTCATCACCAATCGAATAGTTAACCACACAGTCTCATCTCCAATCGAATATTTAACCACATAGTCTCATCACCAATCGAATATTTAACCACACAGTCTCATCTCCAATCGAATATTTAACCACACAGTCTCATACCCAATCGAATATTAAACCACATAGTCTCATCTCCAATCGAATAGTTAACCACACAGTCTCATACCCAATCGAATATTTAACCACACAGTCTCATCTCCAATCTAATATTTAACTACACAGCCTCATCACCAATCGAATATTTAACCACACAGTGTTTAGCTCATCTCCAATCGAATATTTAACCACACAGTCTCATGTCCAATCGGATATTTATCCATACAGTGTTTAGCTCATCTCCAATCGAATATTTAACCGTATCACCAATTAATTTTTTTCACGACTATTTTAGCAGGTTTTTTTATTTTCCTTATTTGATGTCAATTTAAATTATTGGATTTATATAAAAATAATCAAAATGAGGTAAACGAGAAATATATCAAATGCACCAAAAATTGATAAATGTCATTTAATTCGAATATTCGATTACCAATTAGATTATTCAAATATTTAAATGACCACTATTGTTTTTTTTTTTGGTAATTGAGATTGGGCTTGCTGGCAGTGTCGACTTTCAGGACAACTTTAGCGGATTTGGGTGTTTGTTTTGTTGCCCGGCAACCTGTCTTTTGATAACTAATATTTAGTATACCACAAGGTATAATTTTATGGATAAACAATTAACGAGTTTGATACTGAGTTTCAAACTCAGTAATTCTTTACCCATATTATTGTACCTTGCGTTATTATGTTCAATTACTAAAGGCCAATCAAAGAAATATTTAGTATACTTTGTCTTTCAGGTTCCAGAACTAACAAATGGTGTTAGTACCACGGGCCCGTAGCCAGCTCATAAAATCTGGTGGGCTACGGAATTTTTTGGAGGGGCTGGAGATGTGGCCGGCTTACATTATGGTACATGAAACATTAATTGTTACGTTATGGTACATGAAACATTAATTGTTACATTATGGTACATGAAACATTAATTGTTACATTATGGTACATGAAAAATTAATTGTTACGTTATGGTACATGAAACATTAATTGTTACATTATGGTACATGAAACATTAATTGTTACATTATGGTACATGACACATTAATTGTTACATAAATAAATTTAATTGATTCAGGAAATATTATTTTACATATTTTTTTTAAAAAAAGGTTAAAGTTACATTATTCAAGATATAAATAAGAACTAGCAATTCTTGCTATACTAGTTCGAAAGTAGATGATGTAAAATGAATAATTGGAAAATTTCATTCAAATTACTCCATTGCAAGCGAAGATATTGGCATTTGGAGATTTAGCCGATCTGTGCTATAATTTCAACCACGGTCCTGGTTGATCAAAGCTAAGACTCGAAGCGTCTGGAAGCGCCATATTTGATTTATCACTGAAACGTTTTAATCTGTTTAATATCGGAGCAATCTGATGCCATCCAAAGTTGATTAAGGCCTGGATCAGTTAATTAATGTCTAATTAATACTTTAGAAAACATTTCATGCCCAAATAAAGACCCGCACTAGGCAGATTTAGCTCTTGAATAATGCATGTTTAATAATGATATTTGTTTGTATTATACACCTCTCTTTATCCCCGCTGCCTGGGCATAACTACCCTCATAGCAAACTCTATGGTGTATGCCCGTCTTTTTAGCCCAGTTTGAGTAAAACACCAGGACGTTAAAGTCATTTCTTTTCTTGATACCCCAGAGTATTGGCTAATTATAAATATTGAATAGTTATCACGGCCATTGGATTAAAATATTTCAAATACCGATACAACTTTTCAATCAAAATGCTTTCAAATTCGAACTATCTAATGACAAAATATGAGGGGTGGCGTACTATCTAATGACAACATGTGAGAAGGAGGGGGGGATTTAATAAGACTAGTAAGTAAGTAAGTTTATTGCATAAAAACGCCCATGTGGAGCACAGCATACAATTACAAAATAAAAGAAACATCACATTAGAACAGATATATATATTTAGATAAACGCTGCCTTGTTCACTATTTTATTAAGGCCGAGAGAGAGGGAGAAATGGGGTTTAACATCAACTAAACACAACTTCGGGACCAACACATGGTTTAATTTTATCTCATTAATTCGGTTGCGCGTAGGGGTCTTTAGCAGGGGGAGGAAATCCACGAGGTTGAGAAGGCGCCCCTATCTCCATGCCACATACGCTCACACTAGGGCTCGAAACAACAGCCGCAAGCCAGAAGTGGCCGGCCAGCTAGAGGTCGAAGTGCGGCACCCTTGATCACTAGGCCATCCTAACCCCCTATTAAGGCCGATGTGCAAAAATGCCTTAATCGAACATAATACCTTATTCAATCCTACAATGTAATTTTGAAAGTACGCTCACAACAGAAAGAAAAAAAATAAACATGACTAGAATATATACGAATACATGTAGAATATAACGAATACAGAATATATCCCTTTGAGACCCGAGCAAAGAAAAACAATGATATTTGAAGGATATTTAGATACTAGCCCCTTATATACCTAACTTACGAGAAACTGGAGCTTTTTTAACAATAATTGCGGTTGCCATGGAAATATGACATGTCCACATATGTGGACACCAGGTCTTCGTTGCATCAAAAATGGCGACTCAATGGGTAGAAAAGAGACCATTAAAAGCGTCTAGTGGTTCAGATAGTACTGGAAACGTGTTCAATTAGTTGCTAAATATATTTGAACCAAAAATCTAGTTAAAATCAAGCCAAATTATTGTTGTTATAAAATCACAAACCCAAATTTATCTTTAATCTAGTCCTGATGTCCACAAATGTGGACATTAATTTAAGAAACCTCTTATTTGAGGTATATCATAAAAAGGTATAATCTGTTGGTTTAGTTGCAAGCCCTTACTAGTATTAAATCGATTTCCACCAAGCAAATGCCATCATAAAGGGAAATTTAAAAATTATTAACTATAACCACCTATCTTCGAAAAATAAGCAAATTGGCTCATGGAGGCAGCCATTTTGGATTTGACAACAAGACTGGATAATCAAAAAACTGGGACAGATAACTCGCCAAACCTCATGTCAGACCACTAATACTATTTAAATGCCCAAACAGTAATTTAACTTATCCAGAATAAGTTTTAAAAAATGTCCACATTTGTGGACGCCGGGTCTCAAAGGAATATTAGAACATTCAAATATGTTTTATTGACAACATGTGAGAAGGAATGGGGAGGGGGGTACTATCTAATGACAACATGTAAGAAGGAAGGGGGTACTATCTAATGACAACATGTGAGAAGGGGGTGGGGGTACTTTCTAATGACAACATGTGAGAAGGGGGTGGGGGTACTTTCTAATGACAACATGTGAGAAGGAAGGGGGTACTATCTAATGACAACATGTGAGAAGGAAGGGGGTACTATCTAATGACAACATATAGAAGGGGGTGGGGGTACTATCTAATGACAACATGTGAGAAGGAAGGGGGTACTATCTAATGACAACATGTAAGAAGGAAGGGGGTACTATCTAATGACAACATGTGAGAAGGGGGTGGGTTACTATCTAATGACAACATGTGAGAAGGAAGGGGGTACTATCTAATGACAACATATAGAAGGGGGTGGGTTACTATCTAATGACAACATGTAAGAAGGAAGGGGGTACTATCTAATGACAACATGAGAAGGGGGTGGGTTACTATCTAATAACAACATGTGAGAAGGAAGGGGGTACTATCTAATGACAACATGTAAGAAGGAAGGGGGTACTATCTAATGACAACATGTGAGAAGGGGGTGGGTTACTATCTAATGACAACATGTGAGAAGGAAGGGGGTACTATCTAATGACAACATATAGAAGGGGGTGGGTTACTATCTAATGACAACATGTAAGAAGGAAGGGGGTACTATCTAATGACAACATGAGAAGGGGGTGGGTTACTATCTAATAACAACATGTGAGAAGGAAGGGGGTACTATCTAATGACAACATGTAAGAAGAAAGGGGGTCCTATCTAATGACAACATGTGAGAAGGAAAGGGGTACTTTCTAATGACAACATGTGAGAAGGGGGTGCGGGTACTATCTAATGACAACATGTGAATACATGTAGAACATAACGAATACAGAATATATTAGAACATTCAAATATGTTTTATTGACAACATGTGAAATGGAATAGGGGGTGGGGGTACTTTCTAATGACAACATGTGAGAAGGGGTGCGGGTACTATCTAATGACAACATGTGTGAAGGGGGTGGGGGTCCTATCTAATGACAACATGTGAGAAGGAAGGGGGTACTTTCTAATGACAACATGTGAGAAGGAAGGGGTTACTATCTAATGACAACGTGTAAGAAGGGGGTGGGGGTACTATCTAATGACAACATGTGAGAAGGAAGGGGGTACTTTCTAATGACAACATGTGAGAAGGGGGTGGGGTACTATCTAATGACAACATGTGAGAAGGGGGTGGGGTAATAATGACAACATGTGAGAAGGAAGGGGGTACTATCTAATGACAACATGTGAGAAGGAAGGGGGTGGGAGTACTTTCTAATGACAACATGTGAGAAGGAAGGGGGTACTATCTAATGACAACATGTGAGAAGGGGGTGGGGTACTATCTAATGACAACATGTGAGAAGGGGGTGTGGGTACTTTCTAATGACAACATGTGAGAAGGAAGGAGGTACTATCTAATGACAATATGTAAGAAGGGGGTGGGGTTACTTTTTAATGACAACATGTAAGAAGGGGGTGGGGGTACTATCTAATGACAACATGTGAGAAGGAAGGGGGTACTATCTAATGACAACATGTAAGAAGGAAGGGGGAGGGGGTACTTTCTAATGACAACATGTGAGAAGGAAGGGGGTACTATCTAATGACAACATATAGAAGGGGGTGGGGGTACTTTCTAATGACAACATGTGAGAAGGAAGGGGGTCCTATCTAATGACAACATGTAAGAAGGAAGGGGGTGGGGGTACTATCTAATGACAACATGTGAGATAGGGAAGGGGGTACTATCTAATGACAACATGTGAGAAGGAAGGGGGTACTATCTAATGACAACATGTGAGAAGGGGCGGGGGTACTATCTAATGACAACATATAGAAGGGGGTGGGGGTACTATCTAATGACAACATATAGAAGGGGGTGGGGGTACTATCTAATGACAACATGTGAGAAGGAAGGGGGTACTATCCAATGACAACATATAGAAGGGGGTGGGGGTACTATCTAATGACAACATGTGAGAAGGAGGGGGGTACTATCTAAAAACAACATGTGAGAAGGAAGGGGGTCCTATCTAATGACAACATGAGAGAAGGGGGTGGGGGTACTATCTAATGACAACATGTGAGAAGGAAGGGGGTACTATCTAATGACAACATGTGAGAAGGGGGTGGGGTACTTTCTAATGACAACATGTGAGAAGGGGATGGGGGTACTATCTAATGACAACATGTGAGAAGGAAGGGGGTACTATCTAATGACAACATGTGAGAAGGAAGGGGGTACTATCTAATGACAACATATGAGAAGGGGCGGGGTACTATCTAATGACAACATATAGAAGGGGGTGGGGGTACTATCTAATGACAACATATAGAAGGGGGTGGGGGTACTATCTAATGACAACATGTAAGAAGGAAGGTGGTACTATCTAATGACAACATGTGAGAAGGAAGGGGGTCCTATCTAATGACAACATGAGAGAAGGGGGTGGGGGTACTATCTAATGACAACATGTGAGAAGGAAGGGGGTACTATCTAATGACAACATGTGAGAAGGGGGTGGGGTACTTTCTAAGTAAGTAAGTTTATTGCATAAAAACGCCCACGGGGAGCAGCATACAATTACAGAATGAAAGAAACATCACATTAGAACAGATATATACATGACTAGAATATATACGAGTACATGTAGAAAATATACCAATACAGTATACATGTATATTAGAGCATTCAAATATGCCTAGTGATATACATGTATATAAATACATATCTACACCAGGAAAGGTCTTGTCAGGTAACATCTCTTGTATTAAGAGCAGAAAACACAAAACGGCAGATTTCGCGAGATATACACATTGGAGGGTTGAATAGATTGGTGAAAGAGAACTTTAGATCATTTTGGGATAGAACTGGATATACAATTTGCTTCCGAAGATTTTCGTACTTTGTGCATTCAAGTAGAAAGTGCTTTTCATCTTCGACGACAGCGAGGGTACACTGGTTACATAACCTTTGTATAACGGGTATATTTTTGTACCTCCCCCTTTCTATCTCCAGTTGATGGGAGCTTAGTCGGAGAGATGACATGGCACTTCTGTGATGTTTGTTAGTAACAGCGAAGAGATAGTCTGGAGGGTTAGCGATTGAGGTTTTGACTAGCGTATAGGTTCTTAATTTGTGGTGATTATCATTGGGTGGGGAACATGCATTTGTTAGCAGTGAGTTAAATTTAGTTTCAAGTGACATTTGTAGTTTAGGTTTTGTTAACTGATTTTTATCTATGTTAAAATAGTTTAGTATCTCGGTAATGGAAGCTTGCCAGGACATTTTATAATTAGATTTAGCAATTTCGGTATCCGCCTTAAGTGCTGCAGCGAGGAGGGTGTGGGAGGTGTCTTTAACGCTTTGAAATGCGAGAAGTCTTTTATAGTAGAGCAGCATGCTTTTATAGATATCGAGCTGGAGTGGAAACAAGCCTACTTCAGCTAGGCACCCTATATTAGTGGTTCTTGGTGGCTGTGATAACATAGATTTACATGCATTTGTGGTGAGTTTATTGTGCTCAACTTTGCTCCATTTAGAAACATTAAATGTTTTGCTATGTACAAGTTCACTCCCCCATATCTCGCTCCCATAGATACTAATCGGTTTTACAACAGCATTATAGAGTTTAATTAACACATCAATAGGGACATGGTGAGAAGAATATAGACCAACTTTACTCCTTAAACTAAACCAAGCACGTTTAGCTTTTTTAACAAGGTCCGAGACTGCTAGTTTGAAGGATGAGTTATTGCATATCTTGATTCCCAGGTAGATGTAGGACTGTACCACTTCGAGTTTGAAATCACGGAAAAGGTATTTGTTAGGAATGGTTTTCTTTAACTTAGGGTTATTGATAAACAACATAATTTTAGATTTATCTGTATTGAGGTTTAATTTCCAGTCATCGCAAAACTTCTCAAGATGTTTAAGACTATTTTGAATTCCATTGGGGGAAGTGGATAAAAGTACCAGATCATCAGCAAAAAGTAGATGAGATACCGTAATATTATGGAGTGTGGGGGCATAGGCATCGGGTACTTTCAGATATGATTGAAGGTCATTGACATAGACGTTAAACAGGCCTGTTTAACTCCCATGCAAGAATTAATAGGTTCCGAAAGACCTTCACGAGTTTTAACAATATATTTAGTTTTGTCATATACTGAGATTAGTAGATTTAATATATTGCCGTTTATGTTATGTTTTAATAACTTGAAAAATAGTCCCTTTCTCCATATTGTGTCAAATGCCTTACCAAAATCAACAAAGCAAAGGAAAATATTTTTTTTCCGATTTTTAAACTTGCTAATTATTGTTTTAAGAATAAGAATATTATCAGAAGTCCTGTGGTCCCGGCGAAATCCAAATTGGGCATGATCAAGGATGTCATTCTCTTCCAAATAGTTAGATATTCTGGCGTTTATAATAGACAGGAAAGACTTGCTTAGACAGCTTCCAAGTGCTATACCCCTATAGTTTCCCGGTTCTAGAACGGGACCTTTTTTGTGTATGGGTGTTATGTAAGAATCTTGCCATACTGTTGGAAATATTCCTGTGGATAGAATTAGATTGAAAAGTTTTAAGTAATTATCTATCATTAAGTCTTGGGACACAATCAGCATTTCATTTAGGATAAGATCGGGGCCATTAGATTTATTTTTCTTTAGTTTCTTAAAGGCTTCGCGTACTTCTTGGGCCGTGATTTCCCCATTCAGTGTGTCATTTGATATTGAAGTATGGTGAAGATTATTGATGCGGTGGTCGATATCATTATCTATAGCATCAGAGTCATTCGTGTTTTTGAATAAAGAGGTAAAATGCTGTTGCCAAGTATCTACTGGAATATCGTCACTTTCATTTTTCTTATCGTCATAAAGTAGAGAATTAATTAGATTCCAATATTCTTTGGGGTTATTTGATTCTAAATCATTGAGCTTTGTTAAAATCGTACTTTTAGCTTGGCGACTTTTGAACTTAACGAGTTTTTTGTAGTCTTTTTTTCTCTAATGACAACATGTGAGAAGGGGGTGGGGGTACTATCTAATGACAACATGTGAGAAGGAAGGGGGTCCTATCTAATGACAACATGAGAGAAGGGGGTGGGGGTACTATCTAATGACAACATGTGAGAAGGAAGGGGGTACTATCTAATGACAACATGTGAGAAGGGGGTGGGGTACTTTCTAATGACAACATGTGAGAAGGGGGTGGGGGTATCTAATGACAACATGTGAGAAGGAAGGGGGTCCTATCTAATGACAACATGTAAGAAGGAAGGGGATACTTCATAAGGACAAGAGGCTGATATTATCCGATAACACACTGGTACTCGAACACGGACACGACACAAACAATGAAATTGCAAGCCAATCTATGTAGTCATAAAATACGCTTTCCACGTTTTAATCCATCTTTTAATGAAATTACAAACATTCAATAAGCAATTTCCTTATTCACGTAACCATTTCAAAAATAAAAAAAAGAAATCTTGTGACGATTCCTTGAAACTTCGAAGACTAACATAGTATGTTACATGTTATTTCTACCCTTTCAAGTTCTGCGGAGAAGCACGATTTTAAGGGAAATACACAAATCACTGACATTCTAAAAACTTAAATAAAAAATCAAAACCTGTAGAAATGCCCCCTCAACCAAAATACACTAATATTCGCAGAAAGAATCGTTGTTAGACAAAGGACGAATAGAACTGTCTGGTGGGGATTTTGCATGGAATTCAGTAATCCGGGCGGGGCGGAGAGTAGTAATTATCCCCTCACCCCTTTCCCGAAAGAACAAAAAATAGGGATACTGGGGTAGGTTAGTGTTCAGGTTACATGGGGTGACTTCGGGTTATCTGCTAACCCTTTCTCGGAAGATCATACGTGGGGAGAGTTCGGGTACGGGTAACTTCCCAAAAGACCAAAGAATGGGGATACTGGGGTAGGTTAGTGTCCAGGTTACATGGGGTGACTTCGGGTTATCTGCTAACCCTTTCTCGGAAGATCATACGTGGGGAGAGTTCGGGTACGGGTAACTTCCCAAAAGACCAAAGAATGGGGATACTGCGGTAGGTTAGTGTCAAGGTTACATGGGGTGACTTCGGGTTATCTGCTAACCCTTTCTCGGAAGATCATACGTGGGGAGAATTCGGGTACGGGTAACTTGAAATACCCTTTCCAGGTTTTAATCGAAATGTTATTTACAAATATTACAGAGCTTCACGGCTAATCGCCGTTCGCCTAACCCAAAAATATACCTATGGAAAATGCGAACAAACCCAGTTATTTGTAGTGAGATATTCTACTCCTATTTTGATCTTTTACCCAAGTTCTGGTTATTCTAATCCTAACTTATACGCCTAGATGAACAACATATATTTCAGCTTTTCGGCGAAAACTGAACTTAGCCGTATTTTGGGAAAAAGGGAAAAAATCCTATCTCTAAGCAAGTATTTGTCATACTACGATCTTTTTGAAAATCACACCCCTGGTGCGCATATCAAGGCAGCATCACTGTCGAAATTTCCACCCGTTAAACCTCTTAGTTGCGGACGTACAACTTATGAGACATGTCTCACTTTCGTATTTTACTTATTACCCTCACCCTCAAAACACAACCCTAACACCAAACCCCACCTAGAACCCCAAACCTAACCCTAACCCAACCCTAACCTGGGGTTGTTCTTGGGTTCTACTTTACGATTCGTCCTCGGTCCCACTTTGGGGTTGTTCATGGGGCCCGCTTTGGGGTTGGGGTCGGTAATTGTCCCCAACCCTAACCCTAACCCACACCCTAGCCCTTGCCCTGACCCATTTCGACCCAAACTGCGACACCAATTCATATGACATGCTTTCACTTTGTTAAACCGCAATCTTAGTTCAATACACACGACATCTCCCGCATTCACATTAAAAAGGGATGGTAATTGTGGAACTTTCCTCTTATGTTCCGGCATTCATACAAATGACATCATCAATTTTTGTCGTTCAGTTTTTACGGTAATATCATTTTCGGAGCCCGTAAAATAATCATATCAGACTTTTTGGGGTTGAATTTAGGGATACCGTAGTACAGGCAAGGCGAACCTTACATGGGAAACTCGGATTTGGGTTTCTAGCTCACGGCAACTTGTTCTCACGCGCAATGGGGAAACAATTGACACTTTGTAAGATTTCTATTCTAGGGTAGAATGTGGGGTAGAAACTGGGCTTAAATTTGGGGATAGGGTAGTGAAATCAACGAGAACCATAAATGACAGAAACGAACTGAGGCTTCTAGCTCACGGTAACTTGATTCTCCCTCAAAAAGGAAAAAGAAATATTGACAGTTTGTAAGATTCCAAGTCTAGGGTAGAATGTGGGGTCGAAACTAGGGTCGAAACTGGGGTTGAATTTGGGGATACCGTAGTACAGGCAACGCCAACCTTAACTAGCAAAATCGAATTTGGGTTTCTAACTCACGGTAACTTGTTCTCACGCGAACAGGGGAAAAACAATGATTTCAAGTCAAGGGTCGCATGTGGGGGCGAAACTGGGGTTGAATTTGGGGATAGTGTAGTGAAATCAACCCGAGCCTTACAGGAAAGAAACTAACTTGGGTTTCTGGCGCACGGTAAATTGTTCCCCCCGCACAACGGGAAAAAAATGACACTGATTTAATTCTAGTGTCGAATGTGGGGTCGACACTGGGGGTGGTTTTCGGGTTGAATCTGGGTTTAATCTAAAATTAAACTAAAATATGGAATGAAAATCGAAAGTTGTAACACCCTGTATCCTGTCGTATCTCCTTGTAACTCTTGAGTGATCAGCATAGTTTAACAGGGAGATACGATGAGATATGCGGTGTTATACCCCCAGTGTAACACCCTGTATCCTATCGTATCGCCTTGTAACAACCGGCTAGTAGGGTTTTTTTTTACAGTGGGATACCAGATGTTACACACACGGGAAAACATCGAGACACTCTAGGTGTAACACCGACAATCTACGGGATACGCGGTGTTTCAACTTTTCGGAACAGAATAATACGAAACGGAAACGTAAACTACTCGAACTCAATATTTGTTTTATTTTTTCTATATTTTCCGGACAAACTTCAGATGTGAACCAACTTACGGCTGCAGGGATAAAGAACGGGGTATGGCCGAAGGTATGGCAGCCTGACAACATCAAAGGCATCTTTTCCAATTTCCTCCAAGAAAAACTTAAAGGCCTGGTCAGAAAGGTACGACAGACGGAACGACAGACGGAACGACAGACGGAAACTGTTCAAGAGTAGACTGACGATTAATTACTTCAATGTGTAGTGTGACATGATTATTCCAATTAGTGTGAAATGGGATTATTCCTACATTTGATTTAACCTACAATTGATAATAATAGTTCAACTTCTAGTGTGGAATGGGATTAATCAACCTAGTAATGATAAAAGTACAATTATTCCTAATGATGCGATTATGATAGAGTGCATGATATCTTGGTATAGTATTATATTGTTATGTACACCGACAGAAAAATAAATAAATAAATACAGTTAATAAATCAATAACAAGTAAAAAACAAAAAAAGGATGTTGTCTTCGATCCAAGTTGCAACTCGGCGTTGCATTTTCGCGTGAATGGACTTGAACCGATAATCACAAAAGTCAAAAACGTTGTTTGTTTACAAAATGGCCAGAAAGTTGCATATGATTTTTTTCTCGGGCAAGGTATGTATCGACAATCCATGCTAGCGAGCCAGCGTCTTGCCCAATTAGCCACCGTGACCCCATGATACCCCCTGAAAAATTGGGTTTGAAATTCATCAATATCGTTTTTTTTAAAAATTAAGCCTTGTCTCAAGATTGCAAATCTAAAAATGTGTACTGTCATGCATCTTATGAAATTATAAATAAAGAGATTTGAGCAAAGTGGTTGTTTCTTCTCTTTGTCTGATAAAGTAATGGTTGCCAGATACGAAAGATTTAATTTAAATATGACGACTATCATTTATGGTTTTACAATCGTCAGAAAGTCAGTGGGGTATCGGGTTAATAACCATCCAACTATGTGAAAAGCTGAAAAGGCCACAGTAAAAAGGGCATACCAACTAATTGGTGAGGGTATTAAAGCTGGCTGCGGTAAAAGGTAAAATCCAACTGCTTGGTAAAGGTATTAAGGTCGAATGTAGTAACCCAGATCAGTAACAACATTAAACCTGTATCCATGGTATATTTAATATTAACGATTGGTTTATAACTCTGGCATTAAACCCTACTATTAAAAGATATTAAATTATGTGCATATTATACATATCCTGATCCAATATAATTTCTCGGGATTTTGCAACCAATTTAGCATTGTTAGTTGTGTAAAGTGTACGGTCTGGCAAAGATAACCAGTATTGGTGTTAGCTAGACACGTATAAACGAGGTTACCTCTATAGGCCCACAATCAACAGCAAGTTAAAGATCCTCTGATATTTGGAAATCGAAATAGGAGAGAGAGAGAAATGGGGTTTAACGTCCACCGGATACAAACTAGGTCATTTTGGGACTAACGTATGGTTTTCAATTTTTATTTCAATATTTCGCTTGCGCGTAGGGGTCTTTAGCTGTGGGAGGAAACCGGAGTGTGCCCGGAGACAACCAACGAGGTTGAGAAGGCGCCCTTACCTCCATGTCAAGTACGTTCACACTAGGGATCGAAACCAAAGCCGCAAGCAAGAGGTGACCGGCCAGCTAGAGGTCGAAGCGCGGCACTCTAGACCACTAGGCCATCCCAGCGCCCCATCGAAATAGGAGTAGGCAGTAGAGCCGTAAATGAAATGGAATGGTATGGGGTTTAACATCCTACGGTTCTGTTCCGAATAGGGCCAATGAAGACGTTATGCGCAATACTGAGGGAATTTTGCCCGGGCAGCGACAACGGCCTACTCTTATATCGAATTAGAACTGTCAAGGGATTTTTTTTTACGTGCAGGCCAATGTGTACACGGGACCTCAGTTATCGTCCCATCCAAAAGCAGTGGACGCTAACGACTAGCCCCAGATCCATTCACTTCACAGACTTAATGCATATCGTCTGATTACTAATCACATCAACGGACTAGTACATAACGGTTTAGCTATGTTTGTGGCAGATATTATAATTAATAAAACTCATTTACAGTTAATATTACGGTATGAACCAATTCTATTCCCATTCATATTTATGTCGTCAAACAGCAGTTTACTAAATCCATTATTCTAAAATTATATATAACCCTGTGGTGGCGTAACGGTGGTGGCCGTTTTGGTGCGTCCCAGGCGGTAATGGAATAACATTGGGATTTTATATCCCACTTTTCTATGCCTAACGGCTACGCACTGCATTAAGAGGGAAACGATACACATACAGGTTCAGGTGTGACGAAACACCGGTTTCATCATAAAGAACCCTTAACAGGAATTCAAAGTAAGAGTATGAGGCCACTATTGTGTTCAGTTTGGTGATGGTTAGATTTATACACAGAGTCTAGTCCAAATGGCGAAATAAATTAAGGAACACAAAATATAGCACATTAGACAACAAGATATACAGCACTATATTCCCCAACATAAAATCAAGCCCCCCTTTCCCGACCCGTTACCCAAACATAAATGCCAACAATATATTATACCTTTAATATATCCACAAATCAATATAATAAAATAAACCAGATAATAAAATGTTAGTGTTAATAATCTTTTAGATATATACACAAACCAGCGTGTGAAATCGAACACACTACTGTATTGGTGCAGTTCAACGTTACTGTGCAGCGTTCTCTGATTAAACACCACAGACAAAAAAAACACAAACTACCGTATTCTATACCAACATTATATTGTACACATCTCCCATCCACAAGTCTATACAATACAATAAAAAAGTTCAGATTATTAAACGATGACAGTATAATATGTAGATAGGTAGCCCATCGTATCCATAATATTACCAACACCATGTCTTCATGTAATAAAAGTCAAACATGGCACTTCCTTCACTAAAACAAAAGACCTCATGGAAATCATTGAAATATTAACAACATATATCAATAATTCAAGGTTTGAGTGGATGGTAATTAAAATAGAGTAATTAAGACGATGAAGTGCTGGATTTAGATGAATAGTGGACCTCTATTTCACTCATGACCCCACCAGCACCTCCTCCACAATCCCCAACACCTTTGACGTATGCCCCGTTTAGAAAGAAATACCGGAACATTCTGATTTAAAACAAATAACTCAAAATGGGACTTATTGTAAAACAGCTAGGATTCAAACCAGCCGATATATTGGCACATATGCATTAAACCCAAGGTTTCGAATAATGTCTAACTGTAATTATTACATTCCTTAAATTTTCTGAGATAGTTAAATATTATCCAGCTTCTATATACAAATAAATATATGCATTCATATTTGTCTACACAATAAGGTATACCAAGATTATAAACTAGCTAGTCGTGTCGGCGCCTTTACCACCCTATACATACCTCACTCCGAAAATCATTGTCCAACTCCATGGACGTTATTGCCTTTAGTGTTACCAAATTGTCTTGGTTGGTTTTGTCTAACGTTTCCTAGAGTAATAAATCCATTATAATGATCAGCAATAACATTACCAATTCCGATTTGATCTCCCACTGGTCGACCTCCCTGGAATCCGTGTCCATCACCAACAGCGCCGCCATGAACGTTATCGCCTTTAGTGTTACCAAATTGTCTTGGTTGGTTTTGTCTAACGTTTCCTAGAGTAATAAATCCATTATAATGATCAGCAATAACATTACCAATACCATTTTGATCCCCCACTTGTCGACGTCCCAGTCCATGAGCGTTATCGTTGTTACCAACCTGTCCTGGTGAGGCTTGTCTGACGTTTCCTTGAGTAACAAATCCATTGTTATGATCCGCTTTAATATCACTAATACCATTTTGATCCCCCACTTGTCGACCTCCCAGTAAACCTTGTCCAGCTCCATGAGCGTTATCGATGTTACCAACCTGTCCTGGTGAGGCTTGTCTGACGTTTCCTTGAGTAACAAATTCATTGTTATGATCCGCATTAATATCACTAATACCATTTTGATCCCCCACTTGTCGACCTCCCAGTAAACCTTGTCCAGCTCCATGAGCGTTATCGATGTTACCAACCTGTCCTGGTAAGGCTTGTCTGACGTTTCCTTGAGTAACAAATCCATTATAATGATCAGCAATAACATTACCAATACCACTTTGATCTCCCACTGGTTGACTTCCCTGGAATCCATGTCCAACCCCAACAACGCCGCCGTGGACGTTATTACTGTTACCAAATTGTCTTGGCGGGATTCGTCTGGCGTTTCCTTGAGTAACCAGTCCATTGTTATGATCCGCATTAATATCACTAATACCACTTTTACCCCCCACTTGTCGACCTCCCAGTAAACCTTGTCCAGCTCCATGAGCGTTATCGATGTTACCAACCTGTCCTGGTGAGGCTTGTCTGACGTTTCCTTGAGTAACAAATCCATTATAATGATCAGCAATAACATTACCAATACCGTTTTGATCCCTCACTTGTCGACGTCCCAGTAAACCTTGTCCAGCTCCATGAGCGTTGTCGATGTTACCAACCTGTCCTGGTGAGGCTTGTCTGACGTTTCCTTGAGTAATAAATCCATTATAATGATCAGCAATAACATTACCAATACCACTTTGATCTCCCACTGGTTGACTTCCCTGGAATCCATGTCCAACCCCAACAACGCCACCGTGAATGTTATTACTGTTACCAACTTGTCTTGTTGGAGCTTGTCTGACGTTTCCTTGAGTAATAAATCCATTATAATGATCAGCAATAACATTTTGATCCCTCACTTGTCGACGTCCCAGTAAACCTTGTCCAGCTCCATGAGCGTTATCGATGTTACCAACCTGTCCCGGTGAGGCTTGTCTAACGTTTCCTTGAGTAATAAATCCATTATAATGATCAGCAATAACATTACCAATACCACTTTGATCTCCCACTGGTTGACTTCCCTGGTATCCATGTCCAACCCCAACAACGCTACCATGCACGTTAGTGTTACTATCTTGTCTTGGAGGGTTCTGTCTAACGTTTCCTTGAGTGACAAATCCATTATTATGATCCACAATACTATCATCAATATCAGCATTACCATTATTACCATGGAGACCGTTGCTACCGATGCCGTTATTAACATGGAGAGCTTTTCCAAATTTTCCGTTATTATTTTTGAGACCGTTGTTAGCGATACCATCATTTGCATGCACAGCATTTCCAGCATTACCATTACTACCATGGATATCGTTGCCAACGATATCGTTATTTCCACGAAGACCATTACCAACGATACCTTTGTTTGTTTGGATATCATTACCAGAGATGGCATTGCTGCCATGGACACTATTTAAATCACTATTACCGCGATTGCCATTTTTATCAAAACCAATATTACCATTATTTTCACGAATACCATTACCGACAATACCATTGTTTGTCTTTTGACCATTAGTAGCAATACCGTTATTACCGTGGACATCATTATCAGGGATACCGCCATTACTATGCAAATCATTACCAATCATAGCATTACCACGGATACCATTGTTTTCACGAAAACCATTACCGACATTACCATTGTTTGTAAGGTGGCCATTCGTAGCAATATCGTTCTTACCGTGGACACCATTACCAGGGATACGGTCATTACTATGCAAATCATTACCAATCATAGAATTACCATGGATACCATTATGTTCACGAAAACTATTACCGACCATACCATTGTTTGTCTTTTGAATATTAGTAGCAATACCGTTATTATCGTGGACACCATTACCAAGGATACCGTCATTACTATGCAAATCATTACCAATCATAGCATTACCATGGATACCATTATTTTCACGAAGACCATTACCGACAATAACGTTGTTTGTCTGCTGACCGTTATCGTTTTTGCTAGGGAAACCATTACCAACCGCTGAATTTCCATGAGCGTTTGTACCAAATAAGCTACTTTCTTTGTTATTGTATGCGTCATTAAAGTTACTGCCAACATTTCCACCCTTCACTCCAAAATCAGACCCAAATGCACCATTGGTGAATGTAGTGAATCCATCGCTCTTGCTATTATCGAAATGGCCATTGTTACCATCAAATCCAAAATTCTGTCCATTAAGACTTAATTTCCCAAAAGCATCCTTTCCAACCTTGAACATTGTTTGCTCCCCGAAACCAGACTTTCCCGAGTTTCCTAATTCAACAGGACCATTTAAGTTTCCAATCCCATGTCCTGCAAGATTCTCATTAAGTCTACCATTGACAGGGCTGGCAAGCCCGCTATGAGCACCAGAGATGAATTGTCCATTTTTGAGACCGTTGTTAAAGGTGCCGCCCACATTTGCATGTATACCCTGACTGATATCAGCGTTGATTCCATTATGTATGTTGTTGTTAAGGTTACCTCGGATGCCTCTTCCAAAACCATGGGTGATACCACTATTGATCTGATTTCCCATATGAACATTATTTCCGGCTCTAAAGCTATTTTCGGTGCCTTGGTGTTTGTTGAAGTTACCAAGCGGGCGTCCACCAATATCACCCTGTAAACCGTTACTGTGGATACCATTTGCTCGTTCTTCGATGTTTTGGTGAGGAACAATCCCAACAACGGCACCGTTACTACTAATCATACCATTGGCTCTTCCGTCAGTGTTTTGCCGTTTAACTCCAACAACGGCTTCTTTACCATTATTTGCTCTTCCGAAATTGCGAACAACACCATTTTGATTTCCATCTACAACTCCATCGTGAACGGCACCATTGATGTTGTTTCCGGTTCTGGAAGGACGGTTTCCATTCCTGACTACGCCAGTATTACCATGGAATCCATTACCGACATTTCCTACACTGTTTTCATTCTTGTTTCCATTGCTTGTATATTGTGAGGTAGCCAAAGCAAAGAGTGACAATAGTGCTGCGACAGTAATGGGCGCCTGGAATAAGAAAGAAAATAAATGGTATGATAAAGTTAAACATTATTACAAAAAAGCTTAACAACACGGTTATTTTAATCAAAAGTTAGACAAACGCAGACCTATGTGAAATAATTATATATCAGCATCCGCATCCATCGCTTTGATTGTTATATGGATGGCCCATTTATTAAATTAGTGGTGGCACCCACAAGATATATGTATAATGCTTTTTAAAAGAAGCCGCGTTTATAGTCTCGCACCACGCACACAAACAATTTATCCAGACAAACCTACGGGAAGAGAACAATAAACAGACACCACAGACAGCAAACTCACATATCTGATCATCGACCTCCGATTATCTCTTGGAGTCAAACCAAAGCAATGGGACTTACCATATTCGCGTTGCGCATTACATAGCCTAAATGGTATGGAAAAACTCTGATCACAAGCTTTATAAATGTTTCAAAACAAATGCATATACCTACAAATGTCTTTCAAACAAAACATTATTACCATAATGACAAACACTTAAATGTAAATAAGGTATAAAGTACTGATGCCCACTCATTAGACATAGAATCATAAAAGTCAAAAACCAGTAAAACATGTGATAAGCGATGACCGGAATGGGTTTTATTTTATGCAAATTAGACGTATACTCAGTATTATTTAGATAAAAAACATAAAAATCTCACCTTGTTCGACATTTATTGTTGTCTTTATTGTCGCTAATCCCTTGATTCACAGCTAGAATCCTCGTGTCAGAGTTCATTGACACGTGTCCAATGCAAATTGGGCTGATATCGAAAGCGTGTATTCTTTGAAATTTTTTGTTTATACATTTTTGTGTTTACCATGAACTTTTCAGTATAATTTGTTTTCTAAAAGGGTGGGGGAGGGGAAGGTTAGCGCGTGCGCGCTAGACCATAATGACTTTCATTGAGTCAACTAGTGTGGCTTGAATTTCCCGGTCGTACGTGACAAAGAGTAGGGTCGCCTGTCCATCCTCTTTGATTTTCTCCGGGTCCTTCGGTTTCCTTCCACTGCTATCGATCCCTACGCACAAGCGAATACTTGTAATAAAGTTAAACCATGTAATATTATGTTAGTCCGGAAATGAGCTAGTTTGTGTCAAGTGGACGTTAAACTCCATTTCTCCCGCCCTCTTTTTGACAACAATGTATCAGCAATAAATTAACTGTGGATTGGGTGGCCGAATGATTTAACGTGTGGTCTGTCATTGAGTCGACATTCGGGGCTTCCCCAGGGTCCCCCGGTTTCCTTACATCGCTAAAGACTCTGAGCAATTTGTTTGTCTCGAAATGACCTAATTTGTGTCGAGTACACATAAAATGTTATCATTTTAATCTTGCATTATACAGATTTAGTTTGTTTATAGAAAAATTATCTCCTCGAGCTTAAGATGTGGTTTTTCGTATAATCAAACCAATCGGACTTAAATACATCTAGTTGTTTTTTTATATTGATGTAAACCTATGAATGGCCGAAATTTAATTCTGATCTAGAAATGTACCATGAACTTGATTTGATATTGCTCTGCAGCAATACTCGGTATGGTGAAATATAACTACATTTCTCCGTTATCTTCTAGAACAGACACGTAAACGGACTCCTAAAAACAAACACACACGTCTAACAATCACGTTGGAACATTTAAATTAAGTTTCTGTTTCGGGTGTTTTGACAAAGTTGTTTAATTCTACTGCAATACTGGTGACTGTTGGTGGATTGAAATGGGATTTAAGACGTCTACACCAGCTCGGGCTAGCAAAGATGGACATCCTTAATGACAGAAGTATGGCCCGAACAGCGGCGACACGACATACTCAAATTTTAACTTTCACATGGCACCTCCATGTTTCGTAGCAATGTTTTTCCAAACCTCCCTTTCTCTTAGCCGTAACTACGGCGACAAATCCCGAGAAACTAGGTCAGAGTATGAGGCATTGATGTTATAATTATGTTAATTGTGTTAATTGTATATGCAATTTAATTACTAAATTTTGAAAAGATATTCATAGCAGTTTTTTTTAAACTGATTGTTTGATTTTGCGATGACAAATAGCTGGGAAATGTTTCAACCTACTGTTTATGCTTCCCTATTGCGGTTGAAATATCCACTATTCAGAGTTCAGAAAACGAAATGAAATTATGTTATAACTGAAATGAAATAGAGTCAACGTTTTGTTTTTCTGCAATAATCGGGCGAATACAAACGGGCATAATGAGAAATTATGCTCGGTTAGTCAGGCCCCGGAATTACAAGCAAAGATGAAACTAGACTGGACAATCCTGAGAAATGGTGTAGCCAAATAATGGGATTGCCCCGGGGAATATGGTCAGTGATCCAGCCCTCGTAAAACATTTGAGCTTGGTCAGCTGCTATTCAACCTGATGAATACGTCAATAATTATGATTTTTAGGTTGATATTTAGGATAATAATGGTGATGATTTTATAGATTATGTTGTGGATTAATGCAGTAAAACGACAAACGTTTAAGTCAGTGATAGGTACCATGCTTAACTTGACCGGGTTCGTCTGAAAGATTGTGAAATCAAGACAGAATAAGCCAGTTTAATGAAGCATGCTCTAGGCACGTGAAAGAATATAAAGACTGTGTGTAATAAATCACCAGGGGCCGGTTTCCCAAAGCTCCGTTATCTTTTAACGATCCGTTAACTTTAACGGAGAGAAAGATTGTTGCTGGAAATAAAGGCCCCAAACATTCCGAGGTGCAAATGTTTCCTACAGATTTATGTATGAAAATATTTCTAAAGGAAAAAATAAATTATTCTATAGCGCTTTCTATAGTAAATTTAACAAACAACACGTTACCAAGATATAGGTCCGTTAGAGTTGAACGGATCGTTAAAATAACTTAGTTTTGAGCAACCGACCCTAGGAGTAATTAAAGCCAAGAGGTCACATAACGAACCACCAACATGAAGTAAATAGTAACTGTACTTCCTGAATTTTCTTGCTTTATAATATAGTTTATTTTCACAAACATACATATTATGTCCATTTTCTCAAAGCAAAATATACAAAATCAAATTAATTTAAATGAGGTTTAACGTCCCACTGTTCTGCTTCAAACTGGGTTAATAAAGACGGGAATAGGCCATACCGTGTGCTATGAGGTAAATTTTGCTCGGAAAACGGCATTACGGCCTCCTCTTATATCGAATTCAAATTATCAAGGGATCCTTTACGTGCGCGCCAATGTGTAACAAAATAAACGGCTAAATAATTAATTAAGATACCAAAATGCATAAATATTGCGTCTTTACTGGAACATGGCAGAAATAGGTAATTTTGGAACTTTCAATTTTATTTCAATCATTCGCTTGCGTGTAGGGTTCTTTAAAAATTTATAGATCACCCAGAGATGAAATACGGTTCTATTACGTGCACGCCACCGTGTGCACAGGACCTCAGATTTTCGTTTTTAGACATCGTTCGCTCGTTCGTTCGTATCTGGAGTTTAACGTTTACTTCGACCCAGGGTGATATCGTAGACAATTTCAGACATCCCGAACGAATAGTCTATGATCTTAACGCGGACCGCCTTCCTGAACCGCCTTTTTTCTGTTTTATTCTTCCTTTGTTTTTCATTTTGAGTGATGCCAGCGACTGTGCAGCGCAATGGATGCGTACGACTGACACCCAGATCCATTCCGTTGTGCCTCGTCTCGTTTGTGTGTAGTGCGGTCTTCCTGCACTTAATCTATTCGTAGTTATTGAACAAGCATTAGACTTGCTGTACCACCCTGGCTCCTTCTGCAATTGGACATGTAATTTTTTTTTTTATGAAATGTATAGGTCATTTCAGCAGGCGGACAAAAGCGTTTTATAGCTGAGGCGCTGCAGGCGCTAACCTCCTGGCGAACAAAAAATCAATGTACCTAGTTAGGGAGGGTCCTAAAGGCAGACAAAAGGGTCCGACGTCTGACAAAAGGGCTCCACTGGCCAATTACAAGGATAATGCAGCCATTGCATTGACATGAAAATCATCAATCAAGAAATCATCTTTTCTTAAAACCTACCTAAGTTATTGAAAGAGATGGCTAGGCCGCCCAGAGCCCCCCCCCCCTCCCCGCGAAAGAAGGCCCTCAAAATAGTATAGCCTTCGCCGTGATAATCCTTAAAATAGTGGACCATTAGCAAAGCAGCAAGTATACATGTAAGTAGAGGCACACAGGCACATATAACGACTGTATCCACAGAGATTATATAGGGTCAGGGTCTACACCCCCGTGGCTGAAACGTCGTAAAATTACGTGGAATGCCTCTTATTGTGATAGCCCAACAGGTGAAGTCGGAAAAAACACTTACTTATGGTAGTGGTAGTAATGTGTAAGCAACTTTTATAATATGGTTTAACGTGTGCGATTAAAAGTGGTGTGGTTCCAATTCCCCGCGTGTACGTTACAAGGAGCAGGGTCGCCTGCCCATCCTCGTGGGTTTTTTCTGGGTTCTCCGGATTGTTCCCATGGCTAAAAAAAACCCCACGTGGTAATAACATTGAAATAACATTGATCCATGTCAGTTCCAAATTGACCTAGTTTGTGTCTAATGGACGTTAAGCCTCGTCATTATGACGGTCGCTGGGTGACTGCTTGGAATTGCCTTAAGCGGGAGAGTTTATCTTTTAGACATGAACGGTTAATATTCAATGTTAGTAACCGGTGTTTATATCGACTCCAGGTGATTGAATTCCTTTTTTGTGTCGGTTTTATGGTTTATTCTTTAGCGTTGTTGATAAAAATAAAAAATACAATCACATGTAGCTGTCAACGTTTTATTATTCAAAAAATAAAATACAAACAACCCCAAACCAAACATTATACAAATCAAAATACATATTAATTATACGGTATACAGTTTTAATCTTTCCAATCTCTACAACCGTGTTGAAAATAGTTGGTAACGTAGGATTCCAATTGTCACCATGTCAGCAATATACTGTTTATCAGAGAGAAAGAGAGAGAAAGAGAGAGAGAGAACACTGTACTGATATATCACGTTTGCAAAATCCTAATGACATCAGATTATCTATTAGATTAATAATCCACCCCTCCTAAATCGCATTGTGGTATTGCAAAATATAACGGACAAGGAAAGATCTGTTATAGATATATGTATATCCAAAACTTAAATGATGTCATGAAAAATTGAAAAACAAAAAAAGGATTATTGAATTATTATCGATGTAGATGTAACTGTTAAATAACCATGTATCTTTCTTTACCCCACTTTGAATTCAGTTTTTTTAACATTGGAATGTTTTACAGGCACAGTGGGTTGGTATTTGAATCTGATCATAAATAACTTTCCGTCCTTGGGGTAAAGTATCACAATAAACCCACACCCATACAACACTGGTTTCTGGCGAACACTGTGTAACTCCACTAAAATCATTACAACTTGAACATTTCTTTTTGCTGAATAAAAAAAAATATTCAAGGTAATATTAGGTAAGACCAATAAATTCACTAAAACACACACACTAATTTAGTTGAAAAACGTTTCAAAGCAACGTAAAAAAATAAACTTGAAAACGTTGAGAAAATACTCTTCGGTACGTCATCCAAATCAATTAGTAAATAATTGTTCTTCTATAATTGTGGGTTATTGTTTATTACTCGATTCAGTTACAAATTGCTTTTAAAGGATTGTAATAAATGTATTACTATTATATTAGATTAGTAGCGATCTACTCTTATATCGAATTCCAACTGTCAAGAGATCTTTTATGTGCACGCCAATGTGTACACATAACCTCGGTTTTTCATCACATCCGAACGACTAAACAGCTTTCCTTGTCAAACCCCCAGTCCTTTATCACTGACAAGGGGGAATCAAGCCCTGAGATTTCTCGACCAAGGACCGAGCACCCGATCTTCAGGCTAGCACCCTCTACAGACGATAGGGATAGGCTAGTGCCCATAGTCTGGAACCCAGGCCGATGAATTACCTACATAAATATTCGCGAAATATTGAATATTATCTTATAAATACTCGATAGGGATCCGCAACTTTCAAAATGATAACAAACAAATATAACGGACATTGATGCCATGCTTACCTGCACTTAGCAAAATTGATGTTTTGTATTTCTGGTTCAATTAGAAAACATTTTCCACCATGACCGGTATATCGTCTTAATTGAGTCATCAGAGTGTCGCATAAATAGCCCGGTGTCTTAAACCCAGAGAAAGATGTCTGAAACCTAAAATTATAAAGAGTAATGTAATAAAATCAGTACGCGATAATTTCTTAGCTACATAACCGTTTTAAATTTGAAGTGGTATCAGGTGTTCTTGAAAAAGTAGACATATTCTGTCCCGTCACGTCCGTAATCATTGTACCTAAATGTCGATACTATCACATATCTCTTCTCCATGCCTTTACTTTCCGAAATTAGTGCTCAAATATTTGTTGGAGGAAGGACCCTTGGTCAATCTGATTCAATGCAAGCTTGCATTTTGTTTTCTTATGCCATATGAAATTAAATATTGTCCTAAAAATGCAAATGAAATGAAACGTTGTTTAATTGGGCTAAAAAACAAATGCCGTTCGGGATTTTAAAATAGTTTTTCTGTTTCGGAAACAATTTATTAAGTAGGATTTGGTGGGATAATATTACATTCCGTATCCTGAGAGTTCATCGGGTTAGACAGCAGATAGAGAAATCTCGAACTGCTTTAAAGACCAAATTTATTTTACCCTGCCATTCGTTTCTTTCTAAAGAGGGGAATTCCACCAGATGGAAAATGGAAACCATTGGTAACGATGTTGGCTTTGTCTTTGGTATTGGCGATTGGTGAACTGAAGTCAAAGCCCTGGAACCCGCTGTTCTGATGATGTGGAAAGGAATTAGTGTTGGCAAAGTTCTGCTGGTTATTGCCGAAAGGGAAGAGGTTTGCCTGACTTCCTAGAACATTGTTACCATGGTTACTTGTAAACGGGTTCTGGACAATTGGATGCTGTGGTTGATGTGGTTGTTGTGTTTCAGAAATGCTGGCGGAATTTTCCAGATGGAGATTCACATTGTCGCCACTCTGTTTTATTTTTCGTAAATAAGTATCAAACATCATGGTAGCCAGCTTGTTCAACTTGAACTCTTCATCAACCATAAATCTACAACGAAGCATTGGACAACATACACATTCGATTGTGGACTAAACTACAAAAACGAACCCATTATGGTTGCACATGGTAGAAAGCCTTAATACCTGCAAATCTAATTTTTAACTTTATGGGCGAATGTTCACTATAAATGTGTACTGTTCTGTATCACTGAAGAATTGTGGCCCTTTTTTGATTATCGATCTTGACTGAGCATATCGGACCATGTCTTAATAGTATCAATACAATTAGAGAGACTTACCGAACTTACGTGGGATAACCGAAATCATCATCAGTTACAGAAATGGTGATACTATTGACAACCGATGTTATCATCCGTTAAGGAGAATATGTATCGTTGTGGGATAATCGAAGCTGTCATCAGTAAGAGCGAGTGGGTGCTATTGCTGACGAACTTACTTGGGATAATCGAAGTCATTAATTAGCGAGAATGGGTGCATTACTGATATTTGAAGTTATCATCCGTTAGAGCGTATCTGTGTTGCTGTTGACAAACTTACTTGGTATAACTGAAGCTGTCATCAGTGAGAGACAGTGGGTGCTACTGTTGACAAACGTACTTGGTATAACCGAAGCTGTCATTAGTCAGAGACAATGGGTGCTATTGTTGACAAACTTACTTGGGATAACCGTATTATACTTATCATCAGTTGGTGATGGTGATATTGTTGACAAACGTGCGTGGGATAACCGTGTTTATCATCAATTGGGGAGAGTGGGTTATATTGTTGACAAACTTATTTGGAATAAACAAAGGTATGATTAGTCAGGAAGAGTGGGTGCCGTTGTTGACACACTTACTTGGGATAACCGAAGTTATCATCAGTTAACTGTAGAACATCAGTTTCGTCAGCTATTGCAATAGAACACGTGACCTTGCCACTGGGATCGTGGTAGGTGGTTTTCTGTACTGGTACAGGATCAACATGTACCGGTGTTGTGGGAGGTTGTAATACACCAGGAACTGTCTCCGTGGGTTTTGTAGCATTGTAAATCTCGACACCTAATGCCAGGCGTGAACCGACTGTTAACATTAAAAGTAAAACTTTCTGAAATAAAACAATTTAATGTACATATGCTTTGAAATTCTGGAACACAAAGAAAGGGTAATATTTGGTTTTATCGGAACAACGAGCAAAAACGGCAATGCTGTCTCGTGGTCATTGGCCTCTCGCCCTGCTGTCAAATTGTCATAATCTCTCGTGATATCTCATTGCCATTAACGTTCGGTCATACTACCTTGCGATAACTAGCTTTTGGTCATGTCACGTCATTGTCATTATAGCCCCCCCCCCCCCGTCCTGCTGTCTCATGGCCAATGGCTTTCCACCCCATTAATGAGCATGCGCTGCACATAATGATTATGCTATGTCTGGGTTGTGCGCGTTGTATCATAAAGCCTGTTATTAGAATTAACTGGCGTGGTTTCCAATCCTCGGTTGTACGTGACAAGAAGTAGAGTCGCCTGTACAACCTCGTGGGTTTTTTCTGGGTGCCGCAAGCGAATTATTGAAATAAAATTAAACCATATGTTGGTCCCGGAATGACCTAGTTCGTGTCGAGTGGACGTTAAACCCATTTCTCTCTCTCCCTTCTCTCTCTCTCTCCCCCTCTCTCTCTCTCTCTCCGACTAAACGGGAGACTACTCTTGTTTTCACTTATTTCTCCGTTTCATGTCGTTTATATTGTTTGTGTGTACAATTTCTTTTCCAAACGCCTTTAATGACTGATAGCTCGATATTTCACGCATTGCCACGTTCAAAGATACCTTAATTCCATTTGGATGAGATCGCATGTCTCTAATTCATTATGTGATAAACCTTTAACTTTTTGGGAACAAATGCATGATTTACTTACTTATCCTATATTTTAAGGAACAATACGACAAAACCAAATTTGACGTTTGTATACGGTGACAATTCTACAGGAAAATATACCCTTCCAACAAGACGAGACAATGGTTAGCATATTGGCAATATAACTGAATTAAAGAGTCTAATTTATTTAACATTTTGGAAACAAATTCACGATTTACTCACTTCGCCTATATTTTAAAGAACAATACGACAAAACCAAATTTTACGTTTGCATACGGTGACAATTCTACAGGAAAATAGACCTTTCCGACAAGACTAGACAATGATTAGCATATTGGCAATATAACTGAATTAAAGAGTCTAATTTATTTAATATCAACATTTCATAGTAATATCTCCCGGTGCGTTTATTACGGACTATAAAGGCCAGGGTGGGTTAAATGCTAATCTTATTTTACAAGGCTTAACGAGTGCAAGTTCATAGGTCAAATGTCAAGGTTAAAATATTGTACCGGTATGCATATGATTCGCAATATTTAGTATCTCGAAAATTAAATCAATAATAATAAAAAGGGGAAGTAGGGCTAATGAAGACGGGTCATACAGTCTGCTATTAAAAAAACACCTTATATCGCGTCCCAAGTGCAAATTGACCTTCTTACGTGCACGCAAATGTGCACACGGGCACTTAGATTTCCGTCCCATCCGAGCGGCTAGACAGCTAACCTTGCTATGCCCCCCATCCTGCACCACTGACAAGCGGAATTCTTGATTAGCTTTCTCGGCCAACTCGCGATCTCCAGGCTAGAGTGTCAGCATCTTACTCACTGAACCACTGTGACCCTTTAATTAAATAACAACATATACTGCTACAAATTATGTTCTGTAAATTTCTTTCATATTGTCAATATACTTCAATGAAGTTTGTACTATAAAATTCGTTTTACTTATGCGAATCTCTCTCTCTCTCTCCCCCTCTCTCTCTTGCTCTCCCTCTCTCTACCCCTATTTTATAAACTATTAATTTTTTGTTTTAGAAGAAGTGTTGACATGACAAATATTTTAAACTTAAAACAATAGCCATTATAAAAAATTGAAATGAAATGGAGTTTAACGTCCTCCAGTTCTACTTCGAACTGGGCAACTGATGCCGAACATACGCCATACAGTGTGCTATGGGGGAAATTTTGTCCGGAAAGCAGCACAAAGGCCTTCTTTTATATCGAATTCCATCTGTCAAGGGATATTTTACGTGCACGGCAATGCGTACACGGAACCTCGGTCTTTCGTCCCATTCAAACGACTAGACAGCTATCCTCCGTTCTGTATGGTTGACTAGGGGGAACCACGCCGGAAAATCTGGATGAACTATCTCGTCTACTGCAGGGATCGAACACCCGACATCCAGGCTAGCAAGCCAACGTCTTACACACCAGTGCATACAAGTAAGGCGTTGTACCCCTATTCATTTCAATGAAAGCATACACACAATAAGGTGTGCAATATGGATCACTGGCTGGTCCCGTGTAAACATTGGCGTGCACGTAAAAGATCCCTTGGCAGTTGGAATTCGGTTGCTGCCCGGGCAAAATTTCACTCATAGCACACTGTATGGCGTATGCCCGGCTTTGATTAGTCCAGGTTAGGTGCATTATAGTAGGACGTTAAACCCCATTTCATTCATTCATTCTTTTAAAGAAAGTTAAAGAAAGAAAACTGAAACTTACCATGATGTTTTAAACTTCTGTCACTGACAGTGTTGTGTATCAGATACTGATAAACGATATAAACTGATATCAAAGAGACAACGTTCTGTTTTATTCAAATTTCACAATCTGCACTGCATTAACCTTCACTGTTTTAATTATATTCAAATAAAATCTCATCTATCAATGGTTTCCCATACATGGAATTTAAGCTTCAATTTTACAGCCTATTAACATAATGTTTGGTAGGGATTTAATTACAGGGCCAGCGTTTGTGGGCTATCTCTAATCGGATTCTAAGATATTAAAAACTTCTATCCCGTCCTATTGAGGGCACTAATTTTATTTTTCTGTTTTAAGTTGAGCAAGACAGGTGGGGGTGTGTTAGTTTATACATGGGAAGATATACGAGGAGAATAAGAGTTTAGAGACTTTAAAAAATAAAGTATTATATATGCCCAAAAATTCAATTACACCTAACGTCTATTGAAACAAAATGAACCAATTAGTGTAATAGTGCGTTAAATCATCACTGGTTAAGAGCGGAACGGTAGATATTGGCGTATGTGTGCTAAAATAGCTTTAATTACTAGGGCAAAGCAGAACCGTTTCAAAATACGCTACCCACCCACCCCCTTTACGTTGTGCATAACACCCACCACTAACATTGCAAGACTATTCGTAAAACAAAATCCATTTGGTGTTGGAAAGGGGGACGAAAAAACCCATTTCATTTTCTTTCATTTCAAATATGTCGTCGTAGTAAATACCACATATAAAATGAATTATATAAACAAAATTTATTTGAAAAAGACAAGCGAATAATATGATATAAATAAAATAGATTATAATATTTTACAAATGCTAGAAATGGGTATATAATAATTAAATATAAAACAAACAACATAAATAAGATACAATATTATATAACATTTACATAACAATAAACAAACAAACAAACAAACAAACAAACAAACAGTAGACGATCTCAATTTCGTTTCGTTTTTTCTCTGATTTTAAACACAGTCGAGCAAAAACTAAAATTCAGAAAAATAAAAGAAACGAAATTGTAACCGAATTAAAATTTTTATTGTCGCATTACAGTTACATAATTACAAACAATAAAAAAGACGATATACGTCCGATAAAATTTTGAAGACATCTCCGTTTCGTTATAAAGGAACGAAACTGTAATCGTATTTGAATTTCATTTGTTACATAAGAGGGATAGTAAACACCACGATCTATAAATTAAACCCATGAACAGGTTTTATTAAAAAAAAATTGGAAGAGATGTAAATAAATACAATTTTAAGCAATCGTAACACTTATATATATGTAAAAAAAATAATGTGTACCGGTATGCAACTGTGAATCTAAGAACGGCTGTTAAAGGCCAGTACACACTAAAGTATTTTATGGCCAACACCGTCGAGACACTTTGTTGTCTGGTTGGTCCCCTCCCTCCCCCACCGAGCATACACATAAACCGTGAGTTATTTACTGTGTGATGGTAAAATAATATCTGGGTGGTAGCTCTTTGTTATTAACGAAATATCAAATCATGACGTATGGTACTATTAACATTTACTTGACCGAATATGATGTTAAACTCGTCCATTTCTTTTAGCATGGGAGATATGTTTTGAGAATAGCAATGTCTAAAAGTATCATTTGGCATACTTCTGAACATAATCTAGATTTTCCACCCAAAGCTGTCTTGACGTAGACTTGGCAATCAAAATGTGTTATTTTTCTTAAAATATTTTACAATACAAATGGCAATGTTTATAGGCCGAAACATATAATACACTGAGGTCGCTCGATAAATAACCAGAAAGGGTCGGTCTGGCATTACACATTTTTTTAATTAGTTTTAAAAAGGAAATTAATGATGAAGAGAAAACAAGAAAAGCACCTTGTATGAGTTAAATAGACGAAATCAACTCGAAATTGTCTGCGATATCACTCAGAATAGTTTCAAACAGAACCGGATAAAATAATTAATACCTATAGATATGCATAATATGGGGTAAAATAATTTAAATATTACGCAAATATCAATTACTTTATATATTACGTAAATATCAAATAATCTAAATAATATTATATCAATATCAAATAATTTAAACATTACGTCAATATCAAATAATTTAAACACAGTTTATACATGTTTTAAACATTCAAATACATACATGATATTTATACATTATACACAAATTTTAAAGATTGGAACAGGATGATTAGGGTCGGTGTCCTAGACTCGCCGTAGTAATGGAGGCCGTTTAGATAGCTGTCCCTTAAACTATTTCTAAGGAAGACTTTACACGCTTGTGTTATGGTTCTTAAGGATTCAGACACTACGGTCCTTAATATCAATCAATATACAACAGTTCTAACACTATATATATGTACATATTTCTACATTTAGATAATTGAATCACCTGTTACGTCAATATGTATAGTTATAAGAGCAGCAGTAGTGTATTGCAAGTAGTAAAGTTCGATTTCTATTTCTTGTACATTGAATTCACTGTAATGAGAAAAAAGAAATTCTAATTATTTGTAAAAATGAAAATGAAAATGTGATTAAACGTCTGACTTTTCTGAACCGCTATTGAAGATTTAATATCAAAATAAGCGCTATTTTAAATAAATAGTTTAATAGTTTATGACGTTAAGTCCTATTTCATTTCTTTACGTTCGCATGGTGATCTTTTAAATTTGAAGATGGGTAACAAAACCCAATGGCTACCATGATCGTAATTGTTTACTGTGATGCGTAGGAAATATTTACAGTGAAAAATCTTTTATCAATTTCTACCAGTTATTCAGGGGAGATAACAATGTTTAATCTTGTAGACTGAGAACAGTATTCGAATTTGCGTATTAAAATATAGCGATCCTAACTATTGGCCCTTACTTCGTCTTTTTCCATGGCATGTTTGTCGACTTTTTCTTCTTAAATAATCGATCACCGATGTTTGAAATTTACACTTTCGACACGGCTGTGGTCAATAGTCATAATTGTGATCGATCAGTTTTAAACAGTGTTACGGGCTATAGTTTCCATAATCAAGGCCTTTAAAAAAATGGAGATGGTCAACCCCCCTTCGTTATTTTCCTATTGATTAGTTTGTTACGTTTTAGGTTCTTTGCTATAGATCAAGAAATGTCATGGAATTTACATTAGAGCTAACGTGGAGACTATTACTTGTCAATACAGAATGCAAATAAAATTAAATGTGATTGATCGTTTTACTTTTCTGCACCGTCTGAATCAATGAAGACATGATAGAAACGTGAAATTGGGTTTAACGGCCCACGCTGTTCTGCTCCGACTAGGCTAATTATGAAGACGGGCATACGCCATACAGTGTGCGCAGCGGCAATATGACCTACTATTATATCGAATTTCATCTGCCAAGGGATCCGTCACGTGCACGTTAATGTATACACGGAACCTCAATTTATCGTTCCATCTGAAAGACTGCTCGTAAATCCCGATGATCTTTTGCGGCCAATACAGGGATGGAACCCGCGACCACCAGGCTAGCTGACCAGCGTCTTACCCACTTAGCCACCGCGGCTCCATCAATTTAGTTGGACATACATCATACAACGTACTACGAGGGAAATGTTTCCTGGTCTACTCTTTCCTTGAGTTCCAACTGCCATGGGATCTTTTTAGTGCACACCAATATGTACGCGACACCTCTGTGTTTAATCCCAACCGAACGACTAGACACTTCTTCTTCTCAGGGGCTCCGTTCTGCACCACTGATAATGAGCAACCACGCCGGAAAATACTAATGCACTTTCTCGACAAACACGAGGACCGTACCCGAGACCCCCTATGCATCTTACTCAAGAGCCACCGCGGCTGTCCGCAATATATACAGTATACAAAATCGAGTGATTTTTTTTCGGGTACGTTCAAAAATTCAATTTTCTCAATATGTATATGGCACTATGGCTATATTTCTATAGTTATAATCTATAATATTTACCTTGATAGTGCATATCTTTTTCCATTGTGCATAATCTCGTCTGAAAAAAAAGTAAACAATGAAAAATATTGTCTATTAATAATACAGTTTGATATGATACTGCCTCCTTACATTCATATTGACTTTCGTCACGCAAAACATTTTCCAATAATAAAATACATAATGATATTTTACACTGTATTGGTGATAAATCATTTATAGAGATATTGTCTAAGTAATAAGGCGTATTTCAATGATAACAAGGCATGATGGAATTGTTAGCATTTGTCACATTTAGTGTTGATGCCATTTAGAAGAAAACTCATATTGCTTAAAGAGCACATAAGACGACAAACCTAAACTTGGCGTAGTTCTAGCCATTGGTTATTATATGCACATTACGGCAAGTTAACATCAATCTGATTAAAATTAAATCGGCTATCTGAACTCAAAGTCGCAAATGTAGACCTGTTCGGTGTTTTATCTAAACAAGTATTATGTGACATTCAAAATGGCGACTTCCTTCCCTCTTGCTAAAGTTGATATACAATATTTACCCTCTTTCTAAAGTTGATATTAGTCCTAACCACTCTATGATTTAAAGGCATCACGGGACGAGAATTTATTTCTTCAGCTAAATCCGGGTTATTTTCTCTCCCGTCGTATAAAACACGTAAGGCAGAAAGCTGGAAATAGATAAAAATCAAAAAAGGTTTAGCACCGGTAGGATAGTAGATATTGACTGTTAGAGTGGAGTAGGGGCATGATCGCTGGGTCTAACGCGTGTACCTTAGATTACAAGATCTGTCAAAAGGCTTGATTTCGTGACAGGGAATAGGACCGCTTTCTAAACTGCGTGGGTTTACTTCGGGTTCCCCCGTTTCCCAAACTTTTTTTAAAAATAAAATTGGATCATTATGTTAATCTCACAATGATCTAGGTTGTGTCGTTTCCCAAACTTTTTTCAAAAATAAAATTGGATCATTATGTTAATCTCACAATGATCTAGTTTATGTCGCGTTTACGATAAACTATATATTTAAATTTCGTTATATGCAGCGATATGCGTCGCCGGTTAGAAGTTCAAAGCCAAATTGCCAAAAAAACTCTCAATATCCGACGTGTGGCGCATATTATATTTTCCTACACATTTTATTATCCTTGTGATTGTCTAATATTGGTTTCTCTGGTTTTCATTGTAATTCTCTTCTTTTGGCTAAGACCTACATTGTGTATTTATTTTTAATCTCAGTGGCTAAAACGTTTATCTACCAGGTAGAATAATGCAACAACTTGTTTCTACATTTTTATGACAAGCACTGGATACATAGGTAACACGCATTGCATCACAATACGTAAAATTAACATGTCTTTCTCTTCGCCCCTAACTGGCAGATCGAGTCTAGTGACCGACCTGTTACATCATATAGCTCGACCACAAATCAACGGAGTATACATGTATACTCAATCTAGATGGCATCTCTTGAACCTCAACGGATCTACATGGATTATACATGGTCTATAGTCTCTAAGAATCTATCGGGCCCAAAATTATGATGGTTTTCTATCCCTGGAGTTCAGTTTCAATTATCTAATTAACTGGTCAAAAAATGACGCAATTAATTATAAGGATTGGCTCTTAATGCTTAACGACATGGGTACTATATCCTTAAAAAGACAGCAGGAATTTTCCTATTATTGGCGATCGGGTGTTTTTTTGTGTAAACACATAACCTATGCATATGGAACCAATAACCAGCCAAGGGCACAATATTAATATAATGCTATTATTCTGCCAATCTTACTACATATGGTGCGCCCAAAAAACTGTTGAATCCCGGGTTTTCATACCATTTGAACAACTAGATAACAAGTGGAAACCACCTGGATTTAAACCCATTATAGTCTAGTCGATAATCAAGTGACCTTGCTAGCACTCCGCCCTGATTGGCGTGGTTGTAAATTCTCCTGACTGGGGCAAAGGCGATTATTCTTTGATGTTCAACAGTTTTTAATATCTATGTGCTCTAAAATAATATAGTTCACAGACTCGTCATAATTATATTATATGCCATAAAACCACACTTCATTTTATTTCATTTAAAAAAAAAAGAAGAAATTATAAAAAGAGAGGTACGCATCAAACCGGAAGAAACGAAAATAAATCTACAGTTAAGTTAAACCTAACCTTCCCCGTTGATGGATTGCGGCTGAGTGGACAAGAAAATCCATTCCTACAAATCTACGAGGCATAAAGATGGGGGAAAAAAACACAGAAATATTTTTTTTGATGTGGGGACTTGGATAAAATAAAAAAAAAGAAATAATAAAAAAAAACGTTTAAGATTTGTACAACTGATACTGTTGAATTCGTTTTTGTTGAGATTTGGTAAAATCAGGATTGATATCAGTGAAGTACTATAAATTATGTACATACAGATATTTTCATAGATTTTGATGGCTATACAGATGAAATCGATAAGCTATTGATTGATTTGATATTATAATCTGATTAAAATACAGTTTTGATCAAGTTAGATATGACAAATGGTTATTGGTGCTCATTCAATGTTTTATTAATACGAAATGAAACGAAATTGGGTTTAACGCCCTGTTGTTCTGCTACGACTAGACAAATAAATACGGACATTCGCCAGGCAATGTGCTACCACCAACTATTTTAAATTGTAACATGCTAAGAGTGAACCTCGCATTTTGATTGGTCAATTAGACACCATCTATTGGACAATAACACCCCTCTGTTTTAGTATTTTCTTTTAAAATCGTAAATAGCATGTTACAATGTCGATAAACACTTCATGTTTTGCATTTAGAGGGGTGTTATTGTCCAATAGACATGTCCTGAGATTTTACATTAGAACCCGCGACGCTACGCGTCTTGGGTCCTAATGATCTCAGGACATGTCTATTGGACAATAACACCCCTCTAAATGCAAAACATGAAGTGTTTATCTCCTAAATACGACATGGTACGACGAGAAAACCCACGAGGTTGGATAGGCGACCCTACTTCTCGTCACGTGCATCCCGGGAATCAAAACAACACCTGTTGTCTGGATGACAGACCTTATGATAGCCCCCCCCCCCCCTCATAGCACACTGGCAACCCTACTCGCCACTACAACCAGGGAATCAAAACCACGCTTGTTGTCTGAATGACAGACCCTATCATAGCACACGCTAAGCATGTCGCCATCTACCCCCCCCCCCCCCGTATTCCGATGAAGAAGGTGGGTAAGTTGTCCCCCATAGCACACTGTATGGCATATGCACGTCTTCCTTGGAGCTGAAAAGCATTTTAGTCTTGTGCTGTATACATTTAACGTATAGTTCTTAATACTTCACATTTCACATTTATTTATGTAATAAACACTTCGTTCGTGTAAAAAATGCTATATTATGGAAATTATGCGTGTTTAATTTAAACAAAGAAAAAAAAATCTGATTAAAATGCCTTATAAATGGAATTATTTATGATTATCGGATATTGTGTAAAAGCTCGCTACTATAATAATAGAAAAACGTAACCAAATGTTCAATCACATCAAATCTCAAAGTCCGTGGGATTAAGTGTGTGGGTTGAGAAGAAAAGACATGGCAACCATTGTCTTCTTTAACCCGATTCCGAGCTCCAACAACCTGGCTCCTTTAAAGCGGAAATTTCATTTTTTTAAGTTATATAATTGGCAAATAATATATCATTTTCAACTTCAAGTTCCAACGTTGGAAAATGGCCGTTCCATTGTTGTCAATAGCAAAACAAGGGAGGTAAATGTGCTATTATTTCTCGTGTCAATGAATTTTAAGCGTGAAAAATAATGCCCATGGTCGTATAATAGTGAGTTGACAACCTTTTGAACAAAGAAATAATTATGTTTTGACTTTCTTCGAACATTTGAAATTCTCGCTTTAAATATAAGTTATTGAAAAATAAAAACTTAAAGTCATAACATTTTAATTCCGAAAACAATCAAAGTTTACAGCTGCTGTTTTTGTCATTTCAACCCGGAATATATAAATAAGTTATCCGATTTTAAAGTCCGATTTTATTCATTGCCAATCAGAAGACAATAAAAAGGAGGCTAGAATTCAATCTCGGTTTCTATGTCAAATATCAAATCAGCGTAGAACATAAATTATTGGAATAAAAGTTAAAATCTAATGAGTAAAAAAATGGGGATTCGGAAGATTGCTTCGGGTAAATCAATAGAAAAGTTTATAAATTTATTTTTTATTGTTCTATAGGGAATTCTAATTGTGTGGGTAAAATGATTCTAAATGAAGTCAGTGTGAATTGCAATCAGGAACTGGGATGTGGAAGAACTTGACTCGTCTCTAATTGCAGGCAATTTCCTTCACAACAATAAACCTAATCAGTTTGTTCCACCGTTGAGCCGCTAAAATCAACTTTGATTTGAATTCAAACTTAGGCAAGCCTTCAATCGAAGTTCTAGCAACGACGATTGTATCAATAATTCGGCACAAATTACATCGCGTATAAAGAAAAAGCGTAATCTACTTCGTTTCACTCCCTTCATCAGTACGGCTTTTACATGCAACCCTGCGCGCCATGTTAAGGAAACGAACGACGCGTCGGCCATTTATTGGCTTTCTATAAATCTTTTCGTCGCGATTAAAATTCATTTCAGTCGATACAGATTCCAATTGGTTTATTTTATATACGAGCGATCCAAGAAAAGAACTAATTTGTATTGGGTTGGCGGAGGGAGATCAACTCATTTGATGTAATTAAATGAGAGATCTAATCGCACTATTTTCAACTTATTGAATTCACGCGCAATTCACTTTTACAGCGACAACATAAAGAATATATTGTTTATGTATGAAAGAGTACGTATCGTGGTTTTCATGATACTATTTCCTTCCAAAACATTAAGAAAAGAAGCACACGTAATAATTTTATGAAGCAAACAGTGGTCACTTATTGTAAAAGTGACACTGTTAATATTACGGGATTGGCGGTCTAGTGGTTTAAAGCGCCCGCTTTAGAACATAGGGTTTATTATTTAGTGAAATGCCCTGGTTTCAATCGCCAGTTTGTACATGATATAGCATAGGATCGCCTGCCCCCCCCTCCCCGCGCGCACCACACTCCTAAAGACCTACACACCTAAATTATGGAAATAAAATTGTGCCAAATGCTAGACCCGATATTTCCTATTTTGTCCGAGTGAGCGTTAAACCCCATTTCTATTATTGTTACTTCCTCAATTCACTACACCATTCATACAGCGTATTCACAAGAGATTTCTTTACTTGTAGTATTAATAATACAACGAGGTCAAGGTCACGATTTCGACGTTAATTGAACACAAGCTGCAAATCCCCAGATTCATCTAAATGTAGCAAACTTGTTGATATAAAACAATCACTATTCCTGTAAATTGTCACACAAATCATTTTCACGTATAGAAAAGTGATAAAATTAAACACATAAAGGGAATTGATTTCCATTTTAAAACTTGTTATTTCGCTATATTATAATAATCATAGGATTCTTATCTAAAATCCAAACAATAAAGCCTGCTTAAAGTCAATTTTAAGTTACTTTAGAGTTGTTTTTTTAATATTTAGAAAACAGGAATGTCCTTAATTTAGATTTAAATATTGAAAATGTTGCCCAGAGCAGAATTTACAGCCAACGGGGAGGCATTTCACCCCAAATCCGCTAAAACTTCAAATGATTTAAAGCCTTATTGATGTTGAGATTGGGATCGCAAAGGTCGAATTAACTGATAGGGATTAACAAGTTCCTTTAAATACAACTGTTAAAATGTTGAATACTATCCTTTCGCTTATGCGCAGAAAATGCAGATAATTTAGTATTAGACATAATACTAGAACGTTTGGTGACTTGGAAACTAATCTGGCTGCTGAATTTTGTATTTTCTGTAGGTTTTTGTAATAAATCAGATGAACTGTCAGTAAGAAGACTGTTGCCGCTATCTAATTTTGATGAAAGAAATGATCGTATAAGGGTTGCTGTGGATTCTTTCGTTAACATATGACGGATGCTGCTAATGTTCCTAAGGTGGTAGTAAAACATCTTGGTTCAATTGTTTACATGACTGGACATGCCGTTGTTAGAGTCCAAATATACACCAAGATATTTTTTACTTTATCACAGAACGCAATGGTATGTTACTTAAATTTACACAATTTAGTTTTAAAGAGAACAGAATAATATGTATTTTCATAAACTTCTTTTGAAGGCAACTTCATTTCGTGCAATAAAATTACATTTGAAATTAACTCAAGAACTATTGACCAATTTCACTATTTTATTTTTGGGATATTTCTAAAAGTGGTTAAACCGCTTTATTGCTTCCGAGAGTTAATTTTGCAGCCAATCAGAATTGTGCATTTCTTAATTATGCACTCTTAGTCAATCAGATTTACTTTTATAAAAAGAGCGAAGCAATAAGAGACGTTCAAAAGCACCATTACATATTGGCTATAAACCGGCACACATCCTTATTAAGATAAGACGGCCAGGGGCCTGTTTCAAGAAATTTTAACTAAAATAAAATCAAAAGGAGTGAGAGAGAGACCCGAGAGATAAATGGGGATAACGTCCACTCAACACAACCAGGTCAATTCGGGACTAACATGGTTTAATTTTTTATTTCAATAGTTCGTTTGCGCGTAGGGGTCTTTAGCAGTGGGAGGAAACCGGAGTACCCGGAGGAAACCTACGAGGTTGAGAAGGCACCCCTATCTCAATGCCACATACGCTCACACCAGCGCTCGAAACTACAGTCGCAAGCCAGAGATGACCGGCCAACTACAGGTCGAAGCGCGGCATTCTAGACCACTAGGCCATCCCAACCCCCTCGTCTCTATAGAGTAAGTAACATGTCTAAATGTTTCATTGAAAAAACATTTATTTTCAAGCGCTAAATTGTGGCATGATCGGTATTCTGTATTTTTCAGTTGACTTGTTTGCACTACAATAAAATTTGTAACTGAGTGATGACTTTGTTTAAAGTTCAGTTTAAGGACTCTATTATCTGGAAGCTCGACAAAAACGAAAATGGGTGTAAATGCATAATAAGTGTAACATGAATGGGTATGAAGTGATTTATATTGAATTCTTTCTTTAAATATTGTAATTTCAAATGAATTATATTCGATGAAATAATATTTGACCGGTCCCAATTTTATAACAGTGTTTAATCCTTTTTACTCCCACCTTTCCGATTTATTATTATTTTTTACTCGTTTGTGAATCAGTGATTACTAATTACTTCCGCATGGTCTTGTTGGGTATGGTTTTTGTCTCCGTTACAAATGGCACCAGAAACCATGGAATACAAGATTCGTGTACTGATTATGACATGTTCAGTGTTTCTTAAATTATGTTGGATATTTAAATCTCATATGGTCACAGCAAGATAACAGCATCACTACTGATTGAAATGGATCAGTACTGAATTCTAATTCGTGTTTTTAATTTCGAATAATACGAATAATATAGAGTTATCGGGTTTAGACCTTTTAAACAAATCTTTTGATCATTTTCTCTCGCCGAGGCATGCATTAAAGGCCCCTTCTCTTGGTCGTCTGTCGTGGGTTTTCTCTTGGTTCTCAGGTTTCGCCTAACTGCTAAAGACACATACGCGCAAGCGAATTATTGAAATTAAATTCAACCTAAATTAATCACGATATAACCTGGTTTGTGTCGAGTGGACGTGACCCCCCCCCCCTCTCTCTCTCACCAAGAAGGGATGTCATCCCGATTCCCGACAGTAGGCTTATTTATATATATATTGTGATTTGAGAATTGTCAACATTATAAGCATCATCTGGAAACGCCTGAGTCATCTTTCACCTTTGCTAAAATCTTCCAATGGGCTCCATTTTAATCTGATTGAATCGTCGCCTGGGAGTTATCTGTCGTTCATATGTAATTTGTGTAATGATACAATACACCCCCCCCCCACCACAACATGTAGCCGTAAAGCCACATCAAGACAAATATCTTTTACTAACCTGGGGCAGGTTTCACGAAATTTTAACTGTATACATGTAATATAAAATCCAAATTTTATTTATTGATTAGATAATATTAGATTGATTTTAGTGCTTAGCCATTCAAAATTGAAGTATCTACTATGACTACTGAAGTTAAGATTTCGTGAAACAGGACCCTGGTTCGATCTTTAAACACCTAGTTGTCATATCTGGTTCCCTACCCAACTGTTCTAAATTTTAGTGTAGGATAATTCGGTTATTTGGAATGTAATTTGTATTTGTGTTTTGATCGACCGTTGTTCATTTAAAATCACGGAACAAAAACAAAGTCTCCCCTTACCTGTTCTTTTGCTATTTTGATTGGTTTATTAAATACTATCCACGTGACTGTTTCCTGGCAACCTGGTTGCGTTAGAGAACCTTCATACGTCATATAATGTTCTGTTTTTGGAAGAAGTTTCTCTAATTCTAAATGGTGTAGCATCGTTCTTTCTCCTGAAAGTAAATCAAAATATGTATACAATTTGAATATGTAGGGTGCGAAGGATGCGCAGTCATGTTACAACTTCCGATCACGTGATTGTGATTCATACTCTCTATGATTGGGTTATGTCTACTGACAATTGTTCTGAAGATTTTATAATTTGATAGATCTGCAGACAAGGCTTCCAATAAAAGTTGTTTTCCCATGTAAAAGTTATTATTATAGTTTTCTAGTCGTGGAAACTGGAGAGTGGAAAATATCATCGAGAAAGCTACATCCGAACTCACCATATTTAGTAAGAAAGAAGTTATATCCAATAATAGGACGCCAACGAAACAATGTACCGTCACCGAAATAACATTACAGGGCATTAAGTAAGATTTTGACCAAGCATTAGTCGTTCTGACTATAATAGTTAAAATTAGATGATAAAAAAAAAATGAATATATTGAATTTTTTTTATCAAATCAATTTATTCTGGGCAAAGTTTTAGTTTTGATCAGAATAACACAGTTTTGATTTTATTAATAATTTAAGGCCAAAAGAAAGACCTTCAAATAGCAGATTTAGCCCTTACATAATGTATCTTTAAGTGGATTAAGATAACGTATCCTTAAGTTGGTGTAATATAGTGATAATACATCATTATAACTGTAAACTTTACGGATCCACTGACTTGCTAACCTGGGGGAGGGGGGGGGGTGTCCATGTTCGATCCATGCATTGACCGCGAAAGTTCATCGGAATTTTCCTGTTTGGTTTCCCCATGTCAGTGGTGTCCAGTGTACACATTGGCGTGCACGTAGAAGGCCTCTCGGCATTTAAAACTCTATAAGAGTGGAAGAGGATCAAATACCCAACCAGTAACTATTCAACTCAGTTAGCTACAAATGAATCTACTCGGTTAAAATATATACATTGTACAGGCAAATTAAATACATGTATCGAAAAAATAATTTTAACGGGGACCAATGCGAATTGTATCAATCCAATTAAGGCTCACAATGATAATAGTCGGATCTTGCAGGTAATGTGAGCCTACAAGTAATTAACCTTAACTCGAACTGCCGAACTCTGTCGGTCAATAATTGAGTAAATACCGCGATACGAACCTCTGTACCGTAATCTTTTAAGTTCCTTGGATATTAGATGAAATGCTTTGTTGATATCTTTTCCAATCTGCAGACAAAAAAACATAATACGTAATTCAAAAACACCATCATGTAGGTGATATCATTATTAAATCTGCAATAATTTCAGTCAGAAGTGTCTCACCTTAGTCTTATCTGATTTCACTGGGTTGTCAATTACGTCTCAATCGGTTTAATAAATTTAATTTTGTATATTATTAAACTGTCGAATGTCGAGTATATTTAAATATGTATTTTGTTTCAAGGACGTAGCATTTTTTTAAAATTTTGGGATAATACCAAAATCGATACATTAAAACTAAGTAAATCTATTAAATCCAAGTAAATCTTTTAATACAAAGATTATCAATCCGATGTTTACCCATCCTATATTAATACAAAGACTAACCATCATATATTAATACAAATATTACCAGTCAGAAAATTGATACAAAGATTGCCCACTTTATATCAATACAAAGATTACCCGTCCTATATTAATACCAAGATTATCCGTCCTATATTAATACAAATATTACCAGTCATATTGATACAAAAATGTCCCACTCTATATTAATGCAAAGATTACCCGTCCTATATTAATACATACATTACCAGTCATATACATGCATTGATAGAAAGATTGCCTACTCTATATTAATGCAAGGATTATCCATCCTATATTAATACAAAGTTGAAAACACGTGTTTATCAATTTTTGCTCATACCTTGATCTGCGACGAATAAAGCTGTTTTTTTGTGCTTTCTACTTGCCAAATTAAATGATTTATACGCTATTCTAGATTGAAATATCTTTGAAAGACATTTGGGACCAATATAATATAAAATTATTTGTACAGAAATTCCCATTGGCTTTGTTCAACTCTGCACTTGTCAGTAATAATATATCAAAGAGTTTAAAACGAATAAACGTGAGATATTTTAAAGTCGCGGAGGTTATACATCATTTTCACAATAAAGAGCCATCTCAAGTACATGGTAACATTAGGTCGCTGTAAATATACCATGGAATTCAGAGACGTTCTATAAATGATAGCTACGTATACACTTTATAGTTTGCATGACCGAAACGCTTACCGCGGGCGTGTTGGATCACATGTTTTGTCATTGAGTCTTGAGGGGTGGTTTCGATTCACCTCTTGTACCTGAAAAGGATGGTCGGCTCTCCAGTCTCGTGGGTTTTCCCTGGGTCTTTCAGTTTTATCACACAGTTAAATATCCCGACACGCAAGCGAATAATTGAAATTAAATTGAACCATGTCGTAGTCCCGAGTGGACGTTAAACCACATCGTTGGAAAGAAGATCATCATATAGCATGTGCTTGTTTCACGTAGGATATTTTTGTGAAGATCACAGTATACTCTTACTTCTTCTGTTTGGTGTTTAACGTCTGCTTCCACTTAAGTGATATACTCTTACAACTTCTCACTCGAGGTATCATCAAACAGAGAACGATCTGGTCGAGTATAGTTTGAACTCTTACGATACTTGACAATAATATAGTCTATAAAGAATCTGTAATGGCTTGCAAATCAATACGCTAAATTGTCATTACGTAGCCGGTACACATAATTTTGACCCTTTATATATGATATGTAATGATAAGCTTAATACGCAGGTGGACATTGCTATCCATTTTTGGAACAATGCAGTGATTCAAAACGGAGTTGTATTTCTGAGAAAAAAGGAGAGATTGAGATCGTTACCAAGGACCAGGATAAATGTTTTAAAGATAGAGAGAGGGATAGAGAAATGGGGTTTAACGTCAACTTAGGAGGAAATCGGAGGACCCGAAGAAAACCCACGGGGCTGCACAGGCGACCCTATTCATTGCCACGTCCGAACGGGGATTCGAAACCACGCCTGTTGACTCAATGGCAGGCTTTATGATACAGCCAGCGCACGCTAACCATCCAGCCATCCAACCCTACAAATGTTTTAAAGTATTTCACACATTTTCAAGCAAATGGTATCTTAAATTGCTTTATTTCAACAGATGAAAGATTCTCATTATCATTGCCCATATGTTTCAGATTTCACGAATGAAAATCCGATATGTAAAAGTTACCTCTATAAAGACTGCGATTACGGCCAACCCTTTTACTCCTTTTAAAGCTGACGTTCCATTTTGATACAAATCGCTGTTAAAGGCTAATAGATGCATCTGAAAATATAAACATACATAATTATTTTTTTTGGACAATATCAAGGATCTTTGTTAAGAAAAAACAGTCTGATGCGGTTAAAGGGACAATAACACTCTTGCTGGCTTGACAGGTTTAGAAAATTCTAACTACAAGATGTTTGAGTGTCCTACCTGTTGTGTAAATTATCCATTACAACCTATCTTACTTGCCCAGAGGGTTCGAAAATATGTTTAAATCCAAGTTGCATTTGAGAGTGCTTACGTAAGGCTTTTCAAACCATGTTAGGGCATGTAAATGAATTTTTCCAATTTTTTGAAATTAGGTGTGTTAAGATGAAATTTGTATCATTTTTTAATTGAAATATTGTAAAATAGTACAAATTGTTGACCAGAATAAAGATTGGAACATATTATTCAGTTACAACAAGAGTGGTATTGGGGCTTTAACAAAAAAAAATTACAGCACAGAGAGTTATACGCCATAATTCACAAAGAGAGAGAGAGAGAGAGAGAGAGAGAGAGAAATGGGGTTTAACGTCCACTCAACACAACTACGTCATTTCGGGACTAACATATGGTTTAATTTTATTTCAATAATTCGCTTGCGCGTAGGGGTCTTTAGCAGAGGGAGGAAACCGTAGTGGCCAGAGGAAACCCACGAGGTTGAGAAGGCGCCGCTATCTCCATGCCACACAGGCTCACACCAGGGCTCGAAACCACAGCCGCAAGCCAGAGGTGTGTCATTTTGTGCCGGCTTATATTGTAAAAGGCTTATCTCATATGGGAATATCAGTTCAATAACTCTACGTAATGAGCCGGGTGGTCCGCGAAAATTTATTGGTAGTGTGTTTTAAAATCTAAATCCGATTAAATTCAAGTCCTCGAATTATCTATGGTGAAGATTATGATTTTAACTGTTTTAATTAAATATTTAATGATCAACCTGAGTACATATTAGCATGGATTAAGCCGTGAGGAATTTGATTTTTTTAGCGAAAAATGCAAATGACGCATCGTTACTTTAAAAACACTTAACGCGAGGTATTGTCAATATGGTAGTAAGCACTTTATGGATTTTAAAGTGATGAAAGGATAGAAACATGATGTCTCGAAGAACAAAACAATATAGTTTTTAGCCAATTAAATTGTCTGGGGCTTGTTTATGTATATTAAAAAATATGCAGGACGTATAGACAAAGTATAATTTTGTAAGGATTTGTTTAATGGTTTTAGATGTGTATTGATCGACCCCCTCCCCATTCGTCTATTAATATAATTTTTTCGTCTACTGTATTAAAATGTTTATAATAGTATTGTCTTTATAACATTTATCACGCAAGTCTACTTTAATTGGTGTTTGTGTAAAGCCCGGTTTAAACCGTTGACAAGTAGAAAATATGATCATGTTTTTTATCATGGTATACAATGGTTAGTGACCATTTATAGTAATAGGCATCTTCAAAAGAACAGTCTCGATCTAGGTTTAACTATACACACATCTTATCAACCTTCTCGTGTAACCCTGCATATTTCGACACTAATTTCGATTGGGTATTGACCAAGTTTGCGAGCCTATCAGATTCCTCGATCATCTCGAATACCAAGTCTCGCGCTTTCCAGATAAATGTCTACCTGCCATAATGTGATAATCGAGTTGCAAAGTTCAAGGTTCGTTCAATGTCAAGGTTTCCGCGGAAGTCGCAATGTCACAGCATCTGATTGGACGCTACTGTTCGGGATTTGTAACGTAATCTAGCAATTTCCAGATGTTTTAAAACTCGCAGTCGTTGCTTCAGGAACACGGGTACAATAGGACAGGAGCGAAATTGCTAATAATTTGGAAGTAGAAATTGACACTGTTATTTCAAATCAGTTATATCCGGCGAAATACGCCAATCGAATGGCAATCTCTAGCGCCTGATTATTTCATTCTATACCTATATAATATGGGTCACCGTTGGACATGACTTGTGGAATATGTCTAGCATAGTTATTCGAGCCCCTTGCTACAAATTGCATTGAAACGCATTATGGTACGCGATTCGTGTATTAATGACACAATGTTTATTTTTATCTTGAATATTTGATATCAGAAGCCCATCTTTTCCCGGTAAGATCTTAACATTAATGTTGATTTAAAATTGACAAATAATTTCTGTTTTCAATGTTGAAGACTTTGGACGATATTGAGTTAGAGACTAAGCTGTTTCAAGTTCGGTGTTAGACCAGGATAGAATTTGGTGAAATGTATCCTTTAGCGTTTAGACGATTGACTCTTGTCAGAATGTACTTTACGATTTACTGACAAATTATCTTCTGAGTGTTTGGCAAAGTTTACAACCAGCAATATTAATATGTTTATATATTTTATATACGAATGTCCAAGACAGCGGGCTTGGTAAGCATCTTGTATCCTTTCTTAAGGATCCGACGAAAACCTGAGGTACCGTGTACATATTGGCTTACCGTGATGGAATCAGAGACAGTTGGAAATAGGTATAAAATACCGTAGGGAGAAAACCTGGTGAAAACAGGTTCGACAGACGACCGTACTCCTTGTCACGTACAAGCTAGGAATCGAAACAACGCATCTTGACTGAACAATAATCTACCTCCCTCCCCTTCCGAAGACAAGTAAGACTTTATACCCTATTTCCTTATAAACTAATGCTTAAATCCATCCTAAATTATTCATTATATAGTCTACATATCCATTATTAAACGTGACAAATTATTCATATGCAGAGTTTTTGTCGAGAGGTTTTTAAAGATAAGATACACATTCAATGAATTTCAATCATTTGTATAACGCCATTTGTCCAGCTCCAGTAAGGCGATATCTGTCATCATTTGGATTTTGATTAAATTTGAATCAAATTCCGCGAGTTAATGTGTCTGATGAGGTCTATAACATCATGGATGTTAGCATATATTTCACTGCCTTTCCGATCGTCTTTCACTATAGCCTATAGAACTACAACCACATCAGGGCGACTGTAATAGCCTGTTTGTCATGTTTAACTGGATTTCTGCTCGTTATATAATCTAAATGGAATCTCTACCATTCTACGAACCAACAACCAATCTCATAACCTCGCTTAAATTACTACATTTACAACAGTTGGTTCGAATCAATTGAAATCAGAAATTTTTGGTCAACCTCCCATTCCTACTAGAATTCATTCAATAAAAAATCTATAAAATGAAACGAAGTAAATGAAATCAGAATTTTGTACAACCGCCATGTTTGATGTAAAAATCCCATTACGCGGATAAATGTATCACACACAAACGCGGTCATGATATGGATCTAATTCAAGCCAAACACAATTCCAGCTAATCAATTCTACTTTCTTTTCCGCCAATTTGGTAACAAGAGGTCTTGAATTAACCAGGATTCACAGCAGCTCATCTTATAAACTAGCGAGTCTGTTTTCCTCATCTTATAAACTAGCTAGTCTGTTTTCCCATCTTAAAAACTACCTAGTCTGATTTCCCCATCTTATAAACTCTAGTCTGCTTTCCCCATCTTATAAACTAGCTAGTCTGTTTTCCCCGTCTTATAAACTCTAGTCTGTTTTCCCCATCTTATAAACTAGCTAGTCTGTTTTCCCATCTTATAAACTAGCTAGTCTGTAAATGAAATCAGAATTTTGTACAACCGCCATGTTTGATGTAAAAATCCCATTACGCGGATAAATGTATCACACACAAACGCGGTCATGATATGGATCTAATTCAAGCCAAACACAATTCCAGCTAATCAATTCTACTTTCTTTTTCCGCCAATTTGGTAACAAGAGGTCTTGAATTAACCAGGATTCACAGCAGCTCATCTTATAAACTAGCTAGTCTGTTTTCCTCATCTTATAAACTAGCTAGTCTGTTTTCCCATCTTAAAAACTACCTAGTCTGTTTTCCCCATCTTATAAACTCTAGTCTGCTTTCCCCATCTTATAAACTAGCTAGTCTGTTTTCCCCGTCTTATAAACTCTAGTCTGTTTTCCCCATCTTATAAACTAGCTAGTCTGTTTTCCCATCTTATAAACTAGCTAGTCTGTTTTCCCATCTTATAAACTAGCTAGTCTGTTTTCCCATCTTATAAACTAGCTAGTCTGTTTTCCCATCTTATAAACTAGCTAGTCTGTTTTCCCATCTTATAAACTAGCTGGTCTGTTTTCCCCATCATATAAATTAGCTAGTCTGTTTCCCCATATTTTAAACTAGCTAGTCGGTTCGTCTCATATATTAAACTAACTTTCCGTTTGCCCCATGTTTTAAACTAGCTGACCAGCTCGTGTCAAAGTTTAAACTAACTAGCCCGTTTCGTCTCATATATTAAACTAGCTAGTCTGTTCGTCTCATATAATATTAAACTAACTTTCCGTTTTCCTCATGTTTTAAACTAGCTCGTCTCAGAGTTTAAACTATCTAACCCGTTTCGTGTGATGTATTAAACTAGTCCCGTTTGTCTCATATTTTAAACTAACTGGTCTGTTCGTCTTATATTTTAATATGCATGTCTTGTTTGTCTAATATTTAAAATTACAGGTTTCGTCCGTCTCATCTTTTAAACTAGCTGTCTCGTTCGTCTCATATTTAAACAACCTGTCTCGTTCGTCTAATATTTTAAATTACCAGCCTCGTTCGTCTCATATTTTAACTTAGCTGGCCTGTTGTAACATATTTTTAACCATTCGACTTGTTTTATTAATTAGCTAGCCTGTTTGTTCCTTCTTATAGATGAGCTAGTCTGTTGGTCTTGAGATAAACCAAAACAAAACAGTGGGCCACCCAACACAAACTAGTGCCCCCCCCCCCCCCGCAATAACAAGAATGAAAATCGGATTTCAGACGTCTTTAAGCACTTAATATTCAGGTAATCATCATCGTGACAATTGAAAAATGCTTCGCAGACTCTGTAATTGAACAAAATTTATATTGTGTTGAAGGCATGTCGGATAATTCCATCTAACTGAACATTGTTGCTTTTGGTCTTTTAATACCTTTATCCTCTCAGGTTACCACCAAGTTTAAATCGGTGAGGATCATTTTTGACATTGAGTTAGAATTACCTCACAGCTAACATGTTTTGTTGTGGGTTGTTATTGAAAACGCCATAAAACTCCGATTGTAAGATCGGGATAAAATGACAAAAATGACAGCAACTGAAATGTAACATGACTTTATTTCATACTCCCATATTTTTAATACGCGACAAAAAAGGACGGTGTTTCTCTCTTAGTTGATGTCTTTACGATATCCAATAGCCAGAAGCATTTGGTAAAATCTTTAACGACCAAGATTTCGTTTCGGAAAGGAAATGGAATGAAATGAAATGCAGCTGGACATCTTATACTTCCCTACCCCAAACAGACAAATGAAGACATTACAGTGCGTTATAAAGATAATTTTATTCGGGCAGCGGTGCTCCGACCAACGTTTACTTTCGGGGATCCTTATCGTGCTGTCACTGGTATATATACGTGTCCTATATTTTTCGAGACGTTCGACCGACTAGACGCTTTTCCAAACAACGTAACATGGAATCTTAAGAGTACATTCACGTGCACAACAACGTGGACACGGGTGACTTTCATATACCCCCACCCAGCAACAAAAAAAAACCATAAGAAAATAAACAAAAAATAAACTAGAATCTCCTTTTGTTATCAGGGCCTCCGTCCTACAAAACTGACCTAGGGCAATCAAGCTAGAAAATCCAGAGAAAATGTCTAGACCAATCCCAGGATCCAAGGCCGGATCACCAGGTTTGTGGACCAGCGTTTAGCTGACTGATCCATCTTAATCCCTATTGTAGGATTACTGTAATACGAAATGCTCTCTGTACCAATGGAAACCCAAAGCTGTCAAGTTAAGATAAAGGAGAATATTTCATCTTAATGTAGGGTAACATCGCTATATTGGATTAGTTACTGTAGAATCAAGCGATAAGTGAAAATAAAAAGTCATGTCTCGGTACAGAATAAAAATACATTCATCAACCTTTACAAACTCCCACTTAGACTCTTATCTATGTACATCTGCTATATTCTGAGTATATATAAAACACCCCTCGTATCATGCCATGTTCATTGAATTACATTTAGAGATGTGTTTACAATTTTCAACTTTTACATGTCTGCGGATTGGCTTTCAATCGCTGGAAACTAAAAGACAGCTCTTCACAAAATTGAGATCAGAATCATATCCATCAACATGAACATTCTTCGTATAAAATGACCCCTCGTACAAAGAAACACACATTTCATGAATTCACATACCGAGATGTAGATACTATTCAAAACCTTCATACGCTGGTGGATGTGCTTTCAAGCACTCGAAATTAAGAGACAGCTCACCCAAGTTGTGACCAGACCTACTCTCAGATCATAACTGTTATAAGGACCACATTTACTTACACAAATAATCCCTACTTATATCCAAGAGAGAGGGAGGGAGAGAGAGAAAGGGGGGGGGGGAGAGAGAGAGAGAGACAGAGAGAGAGAGAGGGGAGGGTATCGTTAACCCGACACAAACTAGGTCATTTCGGGACGCCGTCTAATAATACGTGCAGGAGGACCGTACTACAGGCAAACAAAAAACTACAAGATAAACCCGTCGACAAGACAAAATACAGACATTGCAAAAAAAACCCCAACCCAACAACAAAAAATAAACATCAAATCAAGTGAACGGATCCGGGGGCCAGCCCTAAGCGTCCTTCGCACTGTACAATCCCGGGCTTGCAGCGGCACAAGCCTCACTCAAATTAAAAGTGATCATGGATGATTTACAAAAAAGACGCAACAGAAACAATGCGACGCAAACCCCCCAAAAACACGATGTGGAATTATTGTGAATGCATGGTTTATTGGTGAATGTGCAATATTTACAGGATTAAGCTATAATGATTAGTAAATGGACGGTGTATAGTTTATGCAGATTTATCTGTAATGGAATCAGAGTGGTTTGTAATCGAGTTTTTATTGGGTTGGAGATTAAAGGAGATTGGGATGTAATTAGTGAGATTTTAGCGAGAAATCATTCAATCTTTAACCTCTTATATGGATTACCATTACCGTAAACCTCTTATAATTCAACTACACCGTCATCGTTTAACATGGAAAGAGAGAGTGAGAGAAATGGGGTTTAACGTCCACTCAACTTACACTTGGTTTAGTTTTTTTTCAATAATTCGCTTCCACATAGGATTCTTTGGCAGTGGGAGGAACCGGGATGACCCGGAGCAAACCCACGAATTTGGACAGGCGACCCTATCCCCTGTCACGTACAACCGTGGATTCGAAACCACGTCAGTTAACTTAATGACCACTCGGCCATCCAACCCCCCAACAAGAAAAGAAATAGAGGGTGCGTTATTTATTGAGGTTTAACGTCTCTTCAGCTAAGAATTGTAATTGATAAGGCGCTGTCCCACTAACCTGATTTATTTGTACGTTGTGCAGGACGGAGGGAGTGCTAATGAAAAGCGCTTCGTCGTGCGAATGGGATAGAAACCGACTAGGTTACACTATTAGTAAATGCAGGAGGACTGCACTACACGCAAAACAAAAAAACAAAAAATCCACAAGATAAACCTGCGGACAAGACAGAAAATAGACATTGCAAAAATTAAACAATTATCAAATCAAGTGAATGGATCGGGGGCCAGCCGTAAGCGTCCACTGCGCTGTACAGTCCCGGGTCTGTCTTGGTACAGGCTTCACTAAAATTATTCACATAGAAGACGTAACAAAAAAAAATGCGACCGATTTTGTATTTGACGTGTAATTTTTCTAATCTTTAAGTTTAATCTAACTTTGATCATATTTTGTTTAGGGTATGGTAGCTTCAATGTGTTAGGGTCAGTATTCGGCCATTAATGCTACTCTCTATTCGCAAATACCTAAAAATAAATTTTTCCTCTTAAGTTGGTAATTTGTTTGATGTTTTTATAAGGCGAATTCAGTCATTGGAAGAAAGATGCTTCCCCATAAAATAACGCAATAAGCATTACTTGTCACATTCATCACTATAGAGCGAGAGAAAAAAACAAATATGGGGTTTTAACGTCCAGTAGACACAAACCAGATCATTCAAGACTAACTTAGGAGCTTTTAGCAGAAGGAGAAAACCCCACTCCTCGTCACGTACAAATCCGGGAATCGAAACCACGCCACTTGACTCAATGAAATACCTCTCGCTTCGGCCACCCGACCCCCTCCATCACTAGACGTCATCATATAGGACACAATTCCCCTCTAAAAGCGGGTTACTATGAAGTAATGTTATAATTCATAAGTTCATGCACTTGGTTTTTTGAAATAAAATTGAAACCATATGTTAGTATCGAAATGACCCAGTTTGTGTCAAGTGGACATTAAACCCCATATCTCTCTCTCTCCCCCCCCTCTCTCTCTCTCTCTCTCTTTCATGACCCGTTTTGGGGGCTTTTGTTTTTCCATCACAATAATCAATAATTGCCCACGATATTGAACATGGAAGACAATGACAGACCTTCATATTAAAACATTTTAACATGTGGTGTTTTACTACCAATTTTTACAGGGTATTTATTTTTTAAAACATGTCTCTTAGAAACATTTATGTGTATTATATAGATTAAAAAAAGTGGAGTTGAAATAATGTTATTTGTAGAAACAAAAGAGGTCATTATTTTTAAACATATATATTTAGTTAAAGATGGATTCCTTTCTCTATACTAATTGATATTCTAGAGTTGACTAACGCACCCATTCTCATTATATGGTTAACTTTATGCTTAACTGGCAAGTTTCGAATCCAAAAGTGTATAATAATAATAATAATAATAGTCTATTTAAATTGCGCAATATCCATGCATGAGCATGCCCTAAGTGCATGCTGAAACGTGTATGTGGCAAGACTTCTTGGGATTGTTTGGGTTTTAAATGTACTCTGGGGGTTGGATGGCAAACGATTATTGTTTCTGCACTGTATCACAAGTTCTGTCATTGAGTCAATTGTTGTAGTTTCGCTTCCCAGATTGTCCGTGACAAGGAGTAGGGTATCCTGTCAAACTTCCTGGGTTTTCTCAGAGTGCTTCGGTTTCTTCCCACTGCTGAAGATCCCCATGAATTATTAAAATGAAACAGAACCACATGTTAGTCCCGAAATGGCTTAGTTCTTTCGATTTGACGTTAAACCCATTTCTCTGTCTCTATATTTATATGTACTCTGGGTCACCCCTACTGCTAAAGGCCCCTACACGCACGCGAATTATCTAAAAGGAAAATGCTAGTCTCAACATAACTAAGTTTGTTTTGAGTGAAAGATAACTCCTATTCATTGTCTTTCTCTATCTCGGAACAATTATACACTAACGAGTTTTAACTAAAACTGTTTAATGCCGATTTTATAAAATTAACTCTTTGGAAAATATCGAGAGTAGTTGGGGTAATAAAAATGAGAGTTGGGAGTAATACGCACACCAATTACTATAACACACATCTAATAAACATGGACTATTTATCACTAACTATTGACAGAGCGTGTATAAATGAGCATTTATTAAGTGATTTACAGTATCAAGTATAATTCCTAGTCAATCTTATTGAATCAGTGATCAATAAACATTACATGGTATTTGTATTATTTATTTAACATGATTTATAATCATGACTTTCTCACATTAACTCTCAAGTGCAGATTCTTATATTTGTCTGCTGGGCGAAAGCTAATTAAAGGCCCAATAACACTCTTGTTGTAACTGAATAATATGTCCCAAAATATTCCAATTAATTGACGATACAAATTTTATCTTAACGCACCGAATTAAAAAAAAATGGAAAAATTCAACTACATGGTTTGAAAAGCTTTACGTAAACACTTTCAAATGCAACTTGGATTTAAACATATTTTCGAACCTTCTGGACAAGAAAAATAGGATGTAATGGATAATTTACACAACAGGTAGGACACTTAAACATGTAGTAGTTAGAATAAGGCTATTATTTTTCTGGAACTTCAAGCCAGCAAGAGTGTTATTGTCCCTTTAAAAGAGCTAGCGTTGACTAATGATTTCTATGTTACCCCCCTACCCCAGTGCCCAATGGTTATTTTTCGACTATTTAATACAGTATAAAATAAATTATTAAATTATTATAGTGCGTATGTTCGTCTATTAAATTAGGAAGCCAATTGAGTAGGACGCTGACTCGCCAATCTAGAGGTCCCGTGTTCAATCTCGATGTTGGCTAAGATAAGCCATTTGGATTTGATGACGTCCCCCCCCCCCTTATAAGTGGAGCAGAAATGACGGCTTGGTAATTAAGGGTAACGTATAGCGGTTCGGCTGGGACAAACAGTCGACATGTCGTGTACACGCTGGGGTGCTCGTAAAAGAACCCTTAGCAGTTAGAGTGGAGCATAGTGCCACTGTCCGGGCAAAAATACCCCCAGCAAACTTAAGCGTATGCCCGTACCGTCTTCATTAGTCCAGTCGGAGAGACCAGTAGGACGTTAAACCATATTTCATTTATTTGTTTTACACCCATGTGTTCGGGAAGAAACTGCTTCATCATGCAATGGCATTTGCTAATACTACAGATGCGTTGAGATACCGATCACTTTACGGACTTGTTAAATAGAAAACTTGATAACTGTTCAACAAGATTGATTATTGGTCCGTCAGTCAAATGGGTACTTGTTTTTCGATACATAATCCACATTTATTATATGTATACCCTTTTCTATATTCCATTGTAACTTTCGTCGGGTAACCGATTCGCTCTACCGATTCCTATATGTATGGTGACCATTAGCCAGTTTTTGGGAGCTTGTTTCTGTTTCAAGAGCATCAATTTAAATAATGGATCTGAGTTATCGTCGCGAGTGTTGGAGCTAGGACCGACACCACGACGCATAAACCTAGCGGCGTTTATAGTGTTTATAAGCTAAAACTACGACAGACACATGCGTGTAAGAAAATTCAGTGGTATTTAAAGGGTTAATCGGTTGTACTTTGTAACATTTGTTTGAGTAGCTTCTAGACAGTGAACGTCATTACAATCGAATTGTAAAATCATGTCATATGTTCTAATTTAAAAGTATCTCTTTAAGGCATAATAGTTTTGAAATGTAAAGATAACGTCATGTATACTTGGAACCATGCAGTCTATACAGTGCCATTAAACGAACGGCTAACGGAAGTCATTGTGGGAAATATTTCCAGTGTTAACAACATGCCGAACTACAAGATGATCTCGTGGGTTATTGGCGTTACGGGTGCCATAACGAAGAATGTTAAGAGAGGGAAGTATATTTGTATTAAATGCAAACGAACATACTTCGTCCATTATGGAGAGTGAACTAAACCCCTTGTTAATGAGGTTGTTCACGCTAATCCATGATGCCACCCGACATTCTGTCTCTCCTCATCTCACACTCACCACTTACAAATACCCAAATTAACAACAAAATCGATGCAGATGGCAAAACTATTTAATGTTTTTTTTTCAGGTTTAAGTCTTGGTTGCGCAAAACTACAGCTTAAATATTGTAAAGAAGCCGAGAATTTATATGGACTCAGACTAGTAATTTTTTCCCTGTATTTCATGATGGAATGTAGTGCGAGTTATAATAAATAGGCCTAGACAATTTTTTCCTTAATTTTTTCTCCCCTCTTCCTGCAGTTTTGGGTAATACTGGTGATATTACTTCGGAGGGATAGGGGGTGTAAAGTGTCTTTCTGTAGAGCAATCATTTTGTGTAGGAAGTAAGATTTTCACCCCAGTCAACATTAAATCCCTGTAGCAAAAAATCAAAACGGTCAACCCCCTACAAAATTATGATGAGGATATTGTGAAATGTGGTCCCTTTTGTGCCTATAAAGAATGGAACCAACGGAATGTTGGGCAAAAAGCTAGAGCCTGTGATATTACACCCATTTAAAATGGGCAATAATTACTAGTCTGATTCCGTATATAGAACGTCTGCCGTTATAATTACTACATACGCCACCTACAAGTTGCCATATTGACTTCACTATTCTTTTAAGAATTCCACGTCACTCAATTATTGCAATTTGACTCTGAATCTGACATCATTATCAAATTAGGCAACCCTACTCCTTCAAACGTAATAAAAATGGCCTACATTTCTTTTGACGTCCACACGATTCAAACTAAATCATTTTGGGACTAACATATGCTTCAATTGTTTTTTTTAACAATTCGCTTGCGCTTATATAAAGGTAAGTATAGATATATTCACGGTTACATTGCATATCCGACTGCTTCAACTACAACAATATCATTGAGTCAACTGGCGTGGTTTCGAATCCCCGGTTGTATGTAACAAGAAGTAGGGTCGCCTGTCCAGTCTCGTGGGTATTCTCCGGTTCCCCCGCACAAGCGAATTATTGAAATAAAAAAAAAAGATGTTAGTCCTGCAATGACCTAGTTAATGGTGAGTGGACGTTAAACCCCATCCCTCTCTATCTCTCTTCCTCTCTCTCTCTTCCTCTCTCCCTCACTCTCTCGTCTACAACAAGGACAGATTTCATACTATAATATGACTTTAGGATCAAGTCTACAAGGACGACAATATAATCTGAGTTTGATATGTAGAGATCACGATATTAACTGACCAATGATCTCTAGTGTCAATGCGACTGCATGATAACCTGTTCAAAATCAGACGAAATGGACAGGTTGAAGAGTTCGATACTCAGTTAATAAATGTATTATTAAGACTGTAGCTGGCGCCATGGCTAACGAAATACATTTATTGAACCAATTAAACACTGTAAAACTAATTCGACTGGCAGGCATCTTGGTGTTAAAATGGATGAGTTCAATATTTTATCAAATTGTCATTTTGAGACTAACAAAGGTTGAAATTTGACACTGCATTATTCATAAAAGACTGTAGTTAGCTCACATATTATACATATTTATTGAACCCACTAAATACCGTAAAAAACATTCCACTGACAGACATTCCATATTAAATTTTTGATCAATATGACATTGGAGGATTTTGCCTAAACACTGGAATTTGACAGATATAAAAAATAGTAATAATATAACAAATTCAATTTTAAAGAGAATTGCAAATATGTAGAAAGATAGTTTGTTAGAATCTATTTCTCAATACTTTGAAGTGTTATAATTCAACTATGCCCATTTTATTACTAATTCGAACAACGAAGAACAAGCTATCTTCACGTTTATGTCTGGCCTGAATTCAAAATTTTTAATAAAACACATTGTACGGAACAGTCTGATAAAACTTGTAGGAGAGTATATTAAAAAAAAAGAGAGAAAATTACTACTACTAATAACAATAAAACAATATAATTTCGATAGTGTCTCGGAAACTAAAAATGGAATATTATGAATAAGTAAAAACACAAAGAGCTCCCAGAAACTACCATGTATACAAAAATAAAATTTCAAAAAACAAACAAGAGCGCAAAACAAATATAAATTGTGCGCAGCCACCCTATATAAAAATAAAAATTTTACAAGACAAATAACCCCCCTACCCAGCCACCATATTATATAGCTTAAACAATATTTTATTCAATAAACTTAAATTAATTGAACAACAGGCAACGGCCTGTATAAGTTCTCTCCATATTATATAGTATTTATATTAAAATACAAATAACTACCCTATGAGTAGCGCCCATTAGGTATTTAATTTAGTAGAGATTGTATGTAAGTATGATTCATATTTACATGGTCAATAATGTCCTAGCTGTTTGTAATTACACGTTTAACAAATATTTGTATATATGATTTTATTATGACTATAAACACCATATAGCAAAGTAATTTGAGTGTTATTCACGAGAACTTATAAGGTTCAATAGTTTGTTGCAGAATGTTCTTTTGCTTGTTGGAATACTTCCAGAAATCGGCTCTAAACGATGTCAAAGGTCAGAGGATAGGAAAGGGGGAATAAAAGTTGTTTAACATTCAAAAACGCTCTCTCGGGAAATGTTCCGCCAAATTTTCCCCAAACTCTAAAACTAATAAACTCAATTTATTGGTATTGATTTTCATAAAGATTTGAGCAATTCATCATGTGTTAAACCCAGCAATTAGACCAGAACTAACATTTTGTTATTGATTCTAGAGATGCTATCGATAAACTATGAGGGTTATACCCAGCCTGATGTATGGTAGAACCACCAACTGATAATATCGATGTAGTCACATAGACGCAACACATCCTGGCTAATTTGTCATACCGCGAAGGCATCAAACATCGATGTCTATCAAGAGTAGCCGAAGGTTGAATCAAATTGCGTCCATTGGATGCACTGCACTGTCTGTCTGTGTAGCATAGGATTTGTTTTTCTAAACTGATTGGTCGTGGATTAGATTTGTAAACGTATTTGTTACATTGCCACAACTAATTCCATATCGGCATCCATAAATATTTATTAATAGCAGAGTTATTAGTAACGACAATTAATTTCTGTAACTTTTTTGACAGTGATGTAAGACGACACATTTTATAAAAGAATTAATATGGTCTATAGAACAAAGTCAAACTGAACTTCTGACAACCGACCCAAGGACTTAAGACGAAATTACAATGCTGTCAGAGAGAGAGAGGGAGATAGAGATAGAGATAGAGAGATAGAGAGAGAGAAAGAAAGAGAGAAGGTCTTTTCGGGTCAAATATATTTGTTTCAATTTTATTTCAATAATTTCTTTAGGGGCCTTTAGCATGAGAGAAAACCGAAAGAACAGAAAAAAACTCAAAAGGATGAATTGACGATCATACTCCTTCCTTGTTAGGTTCATGTGGGGAATCGGAAACATGTTACCGGACTTATGCGCAAGTAATTCGTTGAAATAAAATAAAATAATTACCCCCCCCTCTCTCTCACTCTCTATCTCTCTCTCTCTCGCACACACATTGTGTATATGCAGAGCAACTACTAAAATTATTCAACGGGTCTAAAACAAGGATTGTTTTAAAATTAAGATTGATCATAACCTTACGTTAGTAACCAAGACCTGCACCAATATGGCTTGCAGTACACTGTTCGGGTTGGTCAATGTTAAGTCTAGTTTATGTAGATATGTCTGTAATATCCGGTCAGTCTGTAGACTTATTAGGATGACAAACTATGTAATACCCGTCATTAATGTAATGAACTGAACCACAAGTCAGACCACTGAACCATGTCATCTTCAGAACGTGATTTGGTAAACTAAAAGAACATGACCTGTTCTTATACTGTTTTCACAAACCAGGATAGTGAAGACAGGCATACGGTAAACCACACAAACTATGTTATTTCGGGACTAACATAGGGTTCAATTTAATTCCAATAGTTCGCTTGCGAGTAATGGTCTTCAGCAGTGGGAGGAAACTGGGGGACCCAGAGAAAACCCACGAGGTTTGTACTTCTTGTCATGTACAAGCAGGAAACCGAAACAACGCAAATTGACTCAATAACAGACGCTCTGATCCCCGTGACGATAAGGCCTCCTCTTAATGACAGAGTGCCGTACACACTGAGTCACCATTACTCTTTTAAACCATAATATTATGTGCATGGATTAGATGTTGCTACAGAACGATAGGTCTAGACATTTCACAAACATGGCCAAAGAAACCACAAAGTATAAAATTAAATATGTAATTCGTCATGCAGTGTAGGGCTAGCACCAATAACTTTGAGACCACACACATCAAGAACATCGAAAGGTGAGTCACCCCTTAATGTTTTAATCGTTATTATTACTATCAACGCGGACATGGTAATATCGTGATCGGAGTGTTACGATATCCTCAATTCAAAACCCAACTTTAAAACAAATATTATTTAATGCGTGTCCGTCTAACAATATCACTTTAAACCCAATATTTTTCTACTATATTATAGTCTGGGGAATGAGCTTTAACTTTCCAATTTTGGGTAGTTATTAGTTTAAACGGAGGTTATCCGATTGAAAGGAGGAGCCAAGTTTCTTTACAAGAATGTTATCGCTAATTGCAAAATTCGTCTGGGTTTTCTGTCCCTATTTTCCGCGCCAATAGCAAAACCAAGAAATATGATGAATTCGTTTAATAAAAGAATTTGTCGGAAGAGACCGCAGTCGCTCAGATTGATAAAGCTATGTTTTTACGGTTGTTTATTAGTTAAATTAGAGACGAATGGATTTCGGGAAAAGCTGATTTGAGAATCAAATAAAGAAAGATAGATGGCAAGCGATCTCGATCTTTTGTCAAGGGAATGATCAATATTTCCGCGGTTATAGTTAACCATTTCCCCAATAATAAATATTACAAAAGCTACTTTTCAACATCTTACAGACAAGATACACAGAGCGAAAATAAATTACAATTCTCCGATTGTTTTCGACGTTGGTTTTAGGTTGACTTTGTTCATCATATTAAAAATAAAGGACCTTAATTAAAAAGTGGAACTCATTAATTAAAAGGGAAACTTCCGTTAATTAAAGGAGAAATTTTATTAATAAAAAGGAGAAATTTTATTAATAAAAATGAGAAATTTTATTAATAAAAATGAGAAATTTTATTAATAAAAATGAGAAATTTTATTAATAAAAATGAGAAATTTTATTAATAAAAATGAGAAATTTTATTAATAAAAAGGAGAAATTTTATTAATAAAAAGGAGAAATTTTATTAATAAAAAGGAGAAATTTTATTAATAAAAAGGAGAAATTTTATTAATAAAAAGGAGAAATTTTATTAATAAAAAGGAGAAATTTTATTAATAAAAAGGAGAAATTTTATTAATAAAAAGGAGAACTTTTATTAATTAAAAGAAGAACTCCTATTAATTAAAAAGAGAACTCCTATTAATTAAAAGGAGAACTTTTATGTATAGGATATTAACCTACCCGAGGGTGCTATATTATATAACCCGCGGGCGCAGCCCAAGGGTGATATAAATATAGCAACTGAGGTATGATTGGTTAATATCTGACATATACAACGCCCACCCTTAAATTTAAATGGACTTTTCCATTAATATTCAACAATGATTGGATAACGGCTCGGTAGTTTCCGCCAAATAACGAAGATTACCGATTTAATCACGTGGAATTACGAGATGGTATTTTTGTAAACACAGCGCCATTTTGAAGAATTGAATTTCATACAAAAAAAAAATGGAAAGTAATACGAAGTCAGACGAATAACCACCCCTTTTAGCCAACATACTGACGATGGAATTGGCGTGAATGCAAAAATCGATGAGGATCTATCCAAAGCCTAAAGAAAATTTGGATCAAAAGACATTCTTTCCCGATAATTCTGACAGTGAACTACGATTGAAGGCTTTTGTACCCAAAAATAGTTTATAATGGAAATCTTGGGCGATAAATACTTTCAAGTCTAGGAGTGTGTGGACGGAAAGAAGATTCTGAAAGATATGGAAAACCGATTTAAATATGCTGATAAGTACGTCGTCTATTTCTGTCTTGAATGTTTCAAACTGTTCCATAATAATTTTTAATTGTCACAATAATAAAAATTTATTTCTGTGTTTTTTTGTATTTTTTGATCAACAGCGGTTGTTCTTAGTCGAATATATCGACTTGACATGACGTCATTAGTCGTGACGTCATCAGCGGTTGATATGAGGAATATATCAACCTATTATCACGTCATGACAGGTTGTTATGAGATATAACTGCTATTCACATCAAAGAAAAAAACTACCACCAGTTGTATATTAATTAAAATGAGAACTTTTATTAATTAAAATGAGAACTTTTATTAATTAAAATAACTTATTTTTGCTAAAAAAGAGAGGGGAGGGGGTTTGATGGCTGAATAGTTAGCACGTGGCGCTGTAACATAAAGCCTGTCATTGAGTCAACTGGCGTGGTTTCTAATCCCCGGTTGTACGTGAAAAGGAGCGGGGTCGCCTGTCCAGCCTCGTGGGTTTTCGCCGGGTAACCCATCTTCAATAGAAGGCTTGATCTCGCCTTAACTACATACACCTTATCAAGCCCTTCACTCAACACTATACATTTTTCGGCACTAAATTTGATTGGGTATCGGCCCCAACCGTGATCCAATCAGATTTTGGGTTACTAAAAATATACTACTTTCAATTTATTTTCTTTAGCGAAGGCACGGATTAGCCCATACAGAGCACGTGATCAGCGATTTCCTTATTGCATTCTGAGTTGATTGACCTTTATTGTGTGTTGAGTGGTCTTATTGCGTGCCAGTTTGGTCTCGGCGACACAGTGTGTTATGTGCCACGACCTCTGATTGGACAATGATTTGAATGCTAATTAGTCACGTGTAAACACAACCAGTGTAAAATGTTAGGAATAGCCAAGTGTTGAAGCAAGGGTTAGATGTTGTAAAACTCGCGGCCGTTGCTTCAGGAAGATGCGGGTAACCCGGATTCCTCGAATGATTGAAATAAAATAAAAACCAGATTTTTGTCCCGAAATGACCCAGTTTGTGTCGAGTGGACGTTAAACCCCATTTCTCTCCCTTTCTCTCTCGCTAAAAGAGAACTACTATTTATTACAAAGATAACTTTTATTAATTAAAACCAGAACTTTTTTTCAATTATCAAGAGAACTTTTATTTACTAAAGAGATATCTATAATTAATTAAAAAAGATAAATTTTGATAATTAAAAAGATAATTTTGATAATTAAAAAGATAATTTTGATAATTAAAAAGATAATTTTGATAATAAAAAAGATAAATTTGGATAATTAAAAAGATAAATTCTGATAATTAAAAAGATAAATTTTAATAATTTAAAAGATAAATTTTGATAATTATAAAAATAAATTTTGATAATTAAAAAGGTAAATTTTGATAATAAAAAGGTAAATTTTGATAATAAAAAGGTAAATTTTGATAATAAAAAGGTAAATTTTGATAATAAAAAGGTAAATTTTGATAATAAAAAGGTAAATTTTGATAATAAAAAGGTAAATTTTGATAATTAAAAAGATAAATTCTGATAGGTAAATTTTGACTTTTAAAAAGATAAATTTTGATTATTAAAAATATACCTTTTATTTGTTAAGTAGAGACAATATTATGTTTTAAAAAGATTTATTAAAAGATAACTCGTATTCATGAAAATAATTGTATTTGCAACGCGATGTTGAAGAATTTTGGCCGATCAGTGGTGTTTACGTCTACTTGTCAATGAGTCAATATTCAAAACCAAACAAACCACTTTTTTGGTAAGGTGATTTGCATGTGTCAACATACAATATAGGTAACATGTGAAGAACTAAGAACTTACAAATGCGTAAAGATGATGAAATAGCGTTCATATTTAAAGTCTAAGAGAGAGAGAGAGAGAGGGAGGGGGAGGGAGAGAGAGAGAGAGAGAAATGGGGTTTAACGTCCACTCAACACAACTAGGTCACTACGGGACTAACATATTATGGTTTAATTTTATTTCAATAATTCGCTTGCGCGTAGGGGTCTTTAGCAGTGGGAGGAAACCGGAGTGCCCGGAGAAAATCCACGAGGTTGAGAAGGCGCCCCTATCTCCATGCCACATACGCTCACACCAGGGCTCGAAACCACAGCCGCAAGCCATAGGTGGCCGGCTAGCTAGAGGTCGAAGCGCGGCATTCTAGACCACTAGGCCATCCCAAACCCCTTAAAGTCTAAGAGCAAGAATCATTAAAAAAAATCGATCTATGAAAAGAACACCAAATCCAGATAGGGTTTAATTCTGTTCAGCATTTACAAAGATATGATGAATTAAAAATTCGTCAACAATTATTTCGGCAACCTCGGCAAATGATATAAACTGGGTACTTGGTATGACCAAAACAAATTAGAGCCACATACAATCTTCGCTGGAATATTTTGATGGGCCGCTTTTTGATTCAAATGAATGCCAATCTTGTTTAATTACTACATAGTAGTAGTAGTAGTAGTAGTGGTTGTTTATTATATAATGAAGTTTGTAAATTTTACCGTGGTTTATACAAAGAGTAATTACAGCTTTGAAGATTTTCGACAGGCTGTATAAATGATTTTGACTTTCAGCTGTATTAGGAGTGTACAGGTTACGCTAGAGGCCGCATTTCATACTGATCATCGCTAATATAATAGATAACTTATGGTAGCCTAGGGTAGTTTTCATGGAGTTTTCGATGGCAAATTCAAAATACTTTGATGACCTATTTATTTTTCAATGGGTTTTCTTTTGTGATGGGATGATATTGTCAATTATATTAAACAGAAGTTACTGGACAGTTACACATTTCAATCTATCTTTAAATGGGGTTGATTTTGTTTTAAAGCAATTCACCAAGAAAAAGCAACAATATCTACTTACCTCTGCAGGAAACGATTTGCCATTAATTCTGTGCTCAGATCCTATTTGATCTTTATTAGCAAAATGAAACTTGATTTCCTCTAGTCGATATGTATAAGATAAAGGTCCTAGTGATATATTTAGATGGTTATAACCAGTAGACTGAATCTCTATAGATATATCTCTACCTGTATTAATTAACACACCTTTCACCTGAAAACATTAATTATACATTGTATTAACACACATTTCACCTAAAATCATTACATACAAAATTAACACACCTTTAACCTGTAAAATAAATATAAACTCTCACCTGAAAGTAATACATAATTACAATAGTAACACCTTTCACTACCGAAATACAATATTAACACACCTTTTACACGAATACAATATTAACAAAACTTAGGCCCGAAAAAATTGCATATTTACAGTAATAACACACCTCTCACCTAAAAACATTACGCATTTGCTTGTATTACCAACATTTTCACATGCAAACTTATATAAATACAAAATGAACAATTTACATAATTATATTCAATATTAACACACGTTTCACCTAAAACATTACTAAAATTAATACAATATTAACACACCTTTCACCGAAAAAAACATTACTAAAATACAGTACTACCACACCTTTCTTCTTCTTCTTTTTGGTGTTTAACGTCTGCTTCCACTTAAGTGATATCACAGACAAGACATAGGAGAGCCGAAGCTGCTTCCTGATTTTTAGAATATGATTTTGCAATCTTTCCATTTTGGCCTTAGGCCATGGATTAGGTTTTAGTGGGAAGTTCTCCCCTTTATGTAATAAAAAACACATCGTTGGTAGATGATCTCTTCTGTTTCTGGATTGGTAGATGTCTTCTTTGTGGGATTTGTGTTTTTAGGTGCCAGACCTGTCTTCTCGTGGTCTCCCCTTACTCCACTATCCCACTGGTATTTGTTTTGGCAGAATAGTGTTTAGATGCCGAGCCCGTCTTATCATGACTCCCTCTTACTCCACTATCCCGAAACATTGAATATATATACAATATTAACAAACCTTTCACCGAAAAAAACATTACTAAAATACAGTACTACCACACCGTTCACCCGAAACATTGAATATATATACAATAGTAACACACCTTTCACCGAAATTTTTTTAATTAAAATCCAGTACCGCCACACCCTTTGTCTTTAACATTACATATATACAATATTAATACACACTTCACCTTCACCTCAAAACATTACTAAAATTACCGCACCTTTCGTGTGGCACATTACACAAATACATAATTACCACACCTTTTGTCTGACAAAAATAGGTATTAACACACCTTTCGCCTTACACATAGTATACAATATTAACACCCCTTTCATCCCAAAACCTTACTCAAATTTAACACACCTTTCGCCTGACGCATTACATATATACATGAGTACCAACACATATTTTACCTAAAAACATTACATACAATATTAACACATCATTCATCTAAAACATTACGTGCAATATTAACAACAATGGGGTTTGTATTCGGCTAACGCCACTTTTACAAAACGAAATGTTTACTTAAAGTACGCACGGATTGTTGGTTATGGGGTATATGTGAAGGGCTGTAAATGTTGTGAAGCCCCCCAAACATCAATGTGTTCAAATGGAATGGCTTTGCATTTGGCTATTTGGTTCGATAACCATTGTGGTTATTGAAAAACGTGGGTTGACTACACATAAGATGGCATTTGTTGTGAAACATTGATGTCCTTGGGTGCCCGTATAGTCAAACGAGTTTATAGCGACCCTAGGTCATAGACGAATGCCGATTTATTGAAATTGATGACATAAATGGATAATACATTATATTTGTCTACATATAATAGATAAACATTAGTGTCTAATAATTCTACACAGATTGTACTTAGACAGACATCAACAATGGATATTTGAATTATCAAAGATTAAATGAGAAATTTATATACAGTTAGAAATCCGATCTGTAGTAATCAACCCCCTTCGGCTAATCGGTGTCTCTGCTCTAACTTAAATAATAACGAAATAATTTTACTCCCAACAATATTTCAAATAATTCAAGCTTAGATGACGAAATCTACGGACAAAATATTGGAATTTCAAGATGGGCTATCGATATGTTCAAATGAAAAAATCCACCATGTTTAAAAAAATATCACAGAGCAGTTTATCCTGTAGCTTATTCACAAATTCTCAACACTAAATCCTAAATTTGAAATTTGAAAAACATATCCAATCGACTGTAAAGTTAATATTACATCTGGAAAGCTTACTATACATCAGTAAAGTGTACATTATAGCAGTAAAGTTTACATTCTATCAGTAAAGTTCACAATACATCAGTAAAGTTTACATTATAGCAGTAAAGTGTACATTATAGCAGTAAAGTTTACATTCTATCAGTAAAGTTCACAATACATCAAGTAAGTTCACAATACATCAGTAAAGTTTACATTATAGAAGTAAGGTTTACATTATAGCAGTAAAGTTTACAATATAGCTGTAAAGTTTACATTATATCAGTAAATTTCACAATACATCAGTAAAGTTTACATTGTAGCAGTAAAGTTTACATTATAGCAGTAAAGTTTACATTATATCAGTAAAGTTCACAATACATCAGCAAAGTTTACATTATAGCAGTAAAGTTCACAATACATCAAGTAAGTTCACAATACATCAGTAAAGTTTACATTATAGAAGTGAGGTTTACATTATAGCAGTAAAGTTTACAATATAGCTGTAAAGTTTACATTATATCAGTAAATTTTACAATACATCAGTAAAGTTTACATTGTAGCAGTAAAGTTTACATTATAGCAGTAAAGTTTACATTATATCAGTAAAGTTTACATTATATCAGTAAAGTTCACAATACATCAGCAAAGTTTACATTATAGCAGTAAAGTTTACATTATATCAGTAAAGTTCACAATACATCAGTAAATTCCACATTACATCAGTTAAGTTCACAATACATCTTACTATACATCAGTCACTTTAACATTGCATCAGTAAAGTTGACATTACATCAGGAAATCTTACTATACATCAGTCACTTTAACATTACATCAGTAAAGTTGACATTACATCAGTCAAGTTAACATTACATCAGTAAAATTGACATTGCATCAGTAAAGTTGACATTACATCAGTAAAGTTGACATTACGTCAGTAAAGTTCACATTACATCAGTTAAATTCATATTACATCAGTTAAAGTACACATTACATCAGTGATTTAAAGTTCATATTACATCAGTTAAAGTTCACATTACATCAGTAAAATTCATATTACATCATAGAGGTTTTTATAAGAGTTTATCTTTTACTTACATCAGTAAAGTTTATCTGAAGATGTTTTAAATTGGGATCGTACAATAATCTCGACGGTTCTATATTTATAGGAGATTGCTGTCGACCCTTTTTACACATCACATAATCTGTATTAACCACACCCCAATACTGGGGTCCTGAAACAATACACAATATAAGTTATAATTTCTGGAAAAATAAACAAAATTAGTTATAATTTCTGAAAACAATAAATAAAAAAAGTTATGTCAGGTCCCCACTGTCGGGCGATGCGTTACGATATGATTGAACTGTATTGGGTCCTTGATCTGCTACGTGCAGATACTTTCGGATACGTTTCGACATGGTCAACACGATTGCTACTACTGACTTTTATATAATAAAATGATAAGACCTGATCGGATCATGTCGATTACTCTACGATTAAAACCACGACCTTAACCATGAGCACGAATCGAGCTTGTGGGGAATCTAGCAATATCATTTCTAAAAAGATATCATTTAGAAAAGGAACTAGGGGTTGGGAGGATAGGATGACACAAACTAGGTCATTTCGGAACTTATATATATATATATATATCGTTCAATTTAATGTCAACGATTTGGTTGCGCGTAGTGGTCTTTAGCAGTGGGAGGAACCAAACAAACCTCACAAGATTGGAAGTCGATCCCTTCCTTGTCTCATAAAAGTGGACAATCAAAACTCAACTCGACTAAATGACAGATCTTATGGTTTTACACGCACGCGTTAAATCACTAGACAACAGCTTTTCTGTGGGGAAAAGAAAAATGGGGTTTAACGTCCACTCGACACAAACTAGGTAATTTCCGGACACGTATGGTTTAATTTTATTTCCACAATTCATTTACGAGTAGGGGTCTTTAGCAGTGTGAGGAAACCCGAGTACCCAGAGAAAACCCACGAGGTTGGACAGGCGATTTTTGCTAACAACTCTTTTGTTTATTAACTCAATGTGTTCAATTAATAAATGTCGTTTAAGTAGTATTTATACAGTCGGTTTCTGCTTCAAAAATGTAATCAGAGTATCAATATTTGTTGTATATAGGGTAATGTGTATTTAATTACCTGATATGCCTTCATAATTCCACCATATATCCCACACTGATTTAGAAAAACATATTCCTGAAATATATACAATAAAATATGTTATAATGGCTGGTATCAAGATTGTCATTTAATAACGAGCAGTGTCCTTACAATATAATAACAGTTGGTGCCGCAGCCTGATTTGTCTTCAAATTAATAAGCCATAATATGCTGCTTTCAAATCAAAAACAAGGAAACTTCATACATTTGTAAAGCTGACCTTGACATAAGTATCAGTAACACGAAATTCAGTATAAGTACCAGTAGCATGGAACTTCGCACATTATACGTATTAGTACCACGGAACTTTGCATATTATACGTATTTGTAACACGGAACTTCGCATATTATACGTATTAGTAACACGGAACTTCGCATATTATACGTATTAGTAACACGGAACTTCGCAAATTACACGTAATAGTAACACGGAATTTAACATCAGTAAAATATACAGCTTAACATACGTATTAGTAACACAAAGTTTAGCACCATTATCAGTAACTTCGCACCAGGTTCAGTAGCGTGGAACTTCGCTACAGCAACATGAAATTTATCACCAGTATCACTATCAGTATGATGGAACTTCGCATCACAATCACAATCAATAAATCGAAATTTAGGATCAGTAATATGAAGCTTAGCATAGAATTGAAGACGAAATTTGGCATCAGTATTGGTAGAACGGAACTTAATATCAGTAATACGGAACTTAGCACCAAATCAGTAATATGGAATTTAGCACCAGTATCATTAACAAGAAATCAGTAGCATTGAACTAAGCATCAATATCATTATCAGTAACATGGAATTTAGCATCGTATCAGTAACATGGAACTTAACATTGGTAACAATAACATGGGATTTAGAATCGGTATCATTAAGACGAAATTTGACATCGGAACTAGTAATATGGAACTGAGCATTGGCACTTGGCACCAGTGTCTATTGATAAACTCTGAAAATCAACATGTTTCTACATTATAATAATAATAATAATAATAATAATAATAATCTCGTCATTTTACAAGGGTAGCAAATTAGGCCTGTGGCCTGTTTTCGATTTGGCCCTTGGCACAGATTGTGCGAATGATTTCGATCATTACTGCAGGAAGAAACCGAAGAACTCGGGGAAACCTGCCTGATCGGACGGGAGACCGAATATCCCTCTCACTTACAACGATAAAGTTCTTGCCCTAAGCTGGAATTGAACCCTCGATGCATTGGTGAGAAGCCGCCTCTCTATCGCCGCGGCTATCCGACCAGCTCGATAGAAAAATCATATCATTTTCAATCCAATATATGGATTATGTGATTGAAGGACGGACATACCAACTGGAAGATATAGGTGATGGCAATATACGACCACATTAAGAGGTTTGCGCATAAAACACTTCCTTTTTATTTCATTGATTCTCTTAGGTTTTTTTCTCTTTCCGTCATTAACAATTATCTCCCTTTGAAGGTCTGTTCATTCTTTTGATCTTTATCTCATGAACTTTAATAAAACAGGTCGTATAATTGGTCTTCCTCATTCACATTGATTTCTGTAATTGTGGGTATTAGGTCACTAAAAGATATAGTCCGTATCACGCTGTTCATTTTAAATGTTCCCACTTTTATCAAAGGTTTCAGAATTTTAAAAAAAACACATTTTCTTAAGTTTGTTATTACAATACTTTACTTGGCTTGTTATGATAGTTGGTGACATTTTTTATAAAGTGCGGATCAAAATAAGTTGATTGCTTTGTGCAAAAACACGGTAAATATACTAAGCAGCAACATAAACGTCAGCTTGGTATTATATTCTGAATAGACGCATTGAATAAAACTCTCCAAATGTTTTTATTGTACAATTTGTGACCACATCTCCATCTTTACCTGAGCAATAAGGCTCTTCCCAGGATTTTTTTTTTTCAAAACCGCAACCTGATTTTGTATCTATCTCATGCTGCACGTGCTGTTCGCCGGGGTCAGCCCTATAAAATGCATCCCAATACCTGGTTGAATCATTCACACTACAACGTCAGTACCATGCCAACACTGCCCAGAAGAACCAGGCGCTTGGAAGACTCGACGCCGACCACGCTGCCCAAGCTGTTGCCAACCACTTCCAGGTCAGTGTTGGGACCATCTACAGGCTTCAGCAACGCTTTCGGGGCACCAACACCACGGATGATTGCCCCCGAAGATACGACTGACATTTTGTGCGACAACACGTACACGATCTCTTCAGGTCAGACAGTGGTAACACATAAGACCCACCAGTACAGACACAGTGCGCCGACGTTTTGTCAAAGATAACATCCATAGTCGTAGACCTTACCGTACCGAGACCAAACAGAGCCAAAATAAATTTCGGAACATAACAACAAAATTATAAACAAAACAAAATATATAAAAAATAATATATATATATAAATACCCTAACAATACACCTGACTTGGATTTAATCTACAATGCCTTGAAATAAAAGTAGGCCGCGTGTCGCTATCCCGCAAACAGTGCCTCCATAGCACACTCTACATGCCGTTTGTCCGCCTTCATTAACCCGGATGGAGCAGAGCAGTAAGAAATTAAGCCCTATTCGTTTTATGAAAGAATCAATATGACCCAGGTATGTTGTCTGAAAGTTAAGCCCCGATTCTTTCATATCCGGTTTATTTCATAATTTATAGTGATACAATCTGTAGATGAATAGTTTTTTGACTATTATTAAGGATAATTAGGCGGTAATTCTATAAGCGTGTTCTATTTCTAACTATCATTACGGTGTAGCATAACCTTAAATGGAGCTAATTATCCGTTTGAGTGACATAGTGTGTTTCTCTTTTAACACGTGGTCGTCTACTAAACCAAATCATTGTCTTTGTTAACTAGTTTTCGTCACGCTACCAACATTACGATGTGTAATAGCTTGTAACGTTGTTTCTACTAATGAAACAGTCCAGGATTTCACAGGTTTTAGGTTTGCAAATAAAATGGAAACTAGATTTTGTATCGTTTTCCGTTTCATAGGTTTCAGTTTTACAAGTAATATGGCAACATATTATGTACCACAAATAATATGGAAACAGATTATGAACCTCAAATAATATAGAAACAGTTTATGTACACACTATGAAAACAGATTATGTTCACATATAATATGGAAACAGATCATGTACCAATAATAATATGGCAACATATCATGTACGCAAAAATATGAAAACATATCATGTATCACAAATAATATGGAAACAGATCATGTACCACAAATAATATGGAAACAGATCATGTACCACAAATAATCCCCAGATCATGTACCACAAATAATATGGAAACATATCATGTATCACAAATAATATGGAAACAGATCATGTACCACAAATAATATAGAAACAGATCATGTACCGCAAATAATATGGAAACAGATCATGTACCACAAATAATATGGAAACAGCGATCGTGTATCACAAATAATATGGAAACAGATCTAGTGCCACAAATAATATGGAAACAGATCATGTAAAACAAATAATATGGAAACAGATCATGTATCACAAATAATATGGAGACAAATCATGTATCCCAAATAATATGGAAGCAGATCATGTAAAACAAATAATATGGTAACAGATCATGTACCACAAATAATATGGAAACAGATCATGTATCACAAATAATATGGAGACAAATCATGTATCCCAAATAATATGGAAGCAGATCTAGTGCCACAAATAATATGGAAACAGATCATGTATCACAAATAATATGGAAACAGCTTAAGTACCACAAATTATATGGAAACAGATCATGTATCACAAATAATATGGAAACAGCTTATGTACCACAAATTATATGGAAACAGATTATGTACCTTTTTGAGTTTAAAATATTGAACCGTGAAGAAAACGCCAAAAATTGTTTATGTTTTACTTTATTTGGGAATTATAAACCCTCCACTACGCAAGCTTATCAAGACACTACTGCTACTGTGTTTGATAAGTTTGGTGACTTATCGCTACCCTAGGTCAGTTTAATCAGGTTGTGTACTAGGGTAGATTAGAACCGAAAGTTATTACTTAGTGAGTTTTCTAGGATAGACTAGATCCAATGTAAATTAATATAAAGTCTACAAATGTACAGTAGAATCAAAGGTAATTATTTTAGTGCTTATTCTAGATTAGACCAGAACTACACGTCATTAGTTTAAGGTGTATAATAATAATTTAGAATCTAAAGTTTAGGGCATGAGGGTGGATGGTAAGCATGTGCGTGCTGTATCATAAAGCCTGTTATTGAGTCAACTGGCGTGGTTTCGAATCCCCGGTCGTACGTGGCAAGGAGTAGGGTCGCATGTCCAAGCTCGTGGGTTTTCCCCGACTCCACCGGTTTCCTACCACTGCTAAAGACCATATGTAAGTCCCGAACTGACATAGTTGTGTCGGATGGACGTTAAACCCTATTTATCTCCCTCTCTCTTATTAGTATAGTGTGTATGCTAGCGTAGACTAGAAGCAGTAGTCGTTCGGTTAGTGTGTATACTAGCGTATACTATATCCAATGGTCACTAGTTCCGTGTGCATACAAATATATATAATCGGGAACACAAATGAAACATTCGTCAATAGTTTAGTACATATACTAAATAGACAAGAACCAAAATAACTAATTTAATGTACGTATGTCATAACTACTAGACCTATAATTCAATTGTTATGGTCAGAGTGACGTCAATCAAAAGTCATTATCTTAATGTCTATTAAAGGAATAAAACCGAAAGTCGTGTCTTTTTTTAATTGAAAGTATTTAATAGATGAGAGTATAAATATATACTATAGATATATAACTTTATATTATTATTAACGTATTTATTTGAAATTGTTATTACGACATGATGAGAATGACATGTTAAGAATGTTATACCAACCTAATTAGCATATATTTTTTTCAAATATTTATAATATTAGGACATAATAAATGAAATCATATATGTCTTATATTAGAGTGCTGTATCATACGACCTGTCATAGAGTCAACTGGCGTGGTTTCGAATCCCCGGTTGTATGTGACAAGGAGTAGGGTCGCCTGTCTAACCTTAGTCGGTTTTCTTCGGGTCCTCCGGTTTCCAGCCACTGCTAAAGACCCCTACGCGTAAGCGAATTATTCAAATGAAATTGAACCATATTTTAGTCTTGAAATGGCCTAGTTTGCGTCAAGTGGACGGGTGGACGTTAAACCCCATTAATTTTCTTTTTCTCTCTCCCTATAGCGATACAGAGAAAAATCATCTAATATGTGAAGGGAAAGAGTAATGTGTCTCATCTGTCTTTCAACCTATGTAAAACAGGTCGTCCTCTCTAAACGTTGGGTAAATATTTATGGTATGATAAAACACATAGAACAGAATAAAAACTCTTGCAAGGATTGCAAAGAGTATAAAGTCATTAGTTAAATGCGCACAGAAGAATTGGGAAGAGTGACATATTAGCTTTGTGTATTGATTATATACCGTACATTCAGATGTTTAGAAAAAGAAAAGTTGACCGAGAAAATCAGTTCGTCTCTCTATAAATGGTGGTAAATATTTTATCTATATTTTAGATTTGTATAAATGGTTTGGTTAGGCTGGTTAACGCAGTCTTCTCCCTCGACTGACTGTTGAGTTATCGACATAATAAACTGAGTTATCCCGCTAATTAAATAAACTTACTTCAGGACAATATCAATATGATTTGTATTGATTTTTAAGCTCCAGCAATCTGTGGATGAACAAACAGTAAAAAGCATGTAAATTATGTTCGTTAAACATGAGTCCCGGATACGAAACTAAATATGTCAACACTTTTTTTCCTGTCATTTATCACACTTGTCGTAAACAGATTATAGCCCCGAGGGGACGTAGGGTTGGACCGGTAAAAGTGCTGTGATTATAGCCACGAGGGTTAGTGGGGTTGGACCGAGAATACGGTCATGATTATAGGCACGAAGGACCACGGAGTGAACCGAGAATACCGCCATGATTATAGCTACGTGGGACCACTGAGATGGACAGAGAATACCGCCATGGTGTTTTTAATACGAACATCGCCTAAACATAACACCTACACGTCTTCGGATTGTGTTAGTGTTAGTTAACGACAATTCAAACGGACTTTCTCCTTGCTAGAAAATGGGTCGATTATTGCCGAATGTTTATATCGACCCTCGCAGCTAGATTAAAAATATTTATTAACTTTGTGAACCCGCTGGTTGTTTTTAAGATAATTATTTTGTGTTCTGCTATCATGATATTTAGCGGTCTTTAAACGAGTTATTATCTCCTTTTGATACATCTCGTGTGTTAGGAGGTAAATTAACTCTCACCGTCGGACATGGTTATTTATATAAATGGAGTAATGTGCGATCCCTGATGTCCCAAACACTTTCGCAAAATCAATTAAGGCCATGTACCTGAATCAGTAGAGTACAGATGCCCGTGACCAGCGGTATTATGATAATTATGCATATGGACTTGGAACAACTTATCTGGTGAAGTCAAGGAAAGGCTACCAAGGTATTGTGTATACCACTGGAAGCACATTGGAATACTCTAAAATGGTACAGAAATACCGTTGTCTGGAAATATTAATGCATGACAGATGCCTGTCTTAATTAATCCGGTCAATGCAGCAAAGTAAACCCGTGAAAATACCATTTCATTTTGTAATTGTACTCCCCGAGACAACTCAGCTACCAAAGTGTTTTTATATTATAAATATGGAAACGAAATGAAAGTAAATATAGGGTTTAACGACTTGCATAAATTATGGATATACATGTAAATGCGTAGATTGGTGTTACCAGCATCTGTCCAATGAACTTGAGAATTATGTGCATAGGCCGTTTTAGAAACAATATAGACGGATATTGTGTATTGGCGATGTCCAGTCGCCAAGAGGGGCAATTTTGATCTTGAAAAAAAAATCCCCAAAAATATTGCTTACACAATTAATTCCTCCGCTAAAACTTTCTTTTTTGTTTAACAGTTTCAGAATTGTTCCTTTTGTAGAGTTTATTGGGTGAGTGGCGGGGGGGGGGGGGGTAATCTATTGTGAGCAACTGGTGGCAAAAATCTTACACAGGATACTAGCAGCAGCTGGCTTCACTCGTCCCAATAATATTATAGTCGATTAATGAAACTATGAATCGGGCATCACGGAGTTTAACCTTTAACTTAATATTATCCCTAATAATATTCGAAATTAAAATCACGAATTAAAATTCAATGTGGGTCTATTTCAATCTATATTGATGTTGATATCCTGCCATGAAAATGCGGGATCCTAATCACCAATATTTAGATAATGGACATTTTGAAGTCGGTACAGGTTCGATGTCATTTGTAATGAACAAAGAAAATCATGTCTCCATAAGATAATTTGGAAGTAAATAAAATAGCTAAGTCACCAACGACAAAATATCGTTGAAAAAAAACCCGTGTAGATTGGACTATTCAGGCGCAAACGACTTTCTTTCATTTTGGACTGTTCACATTTTTCACAGAATATAATTTGGACGGTTCACGTATTTCACCAAATATATGACATAATTGCAATAAATTTTAAATGCAAATCAATTTATCTCAATCTCATAAGAAAAGATAATTTTGAAGTAAATAAAATGGCTAATTCACTAACGACAAAATATCGTTAAAAAAACGTGTAGATTGGACTATTTAGGCCGTAGGCGCAAACGACTTCCTTTCATTTTGGACTGTTCACGTTTTTCACAGAATACAAATTTGACGGTTCACGTAGTTCCAAAGAATAGAGCCAAACATCCTTTAATGTATCAGGTTTAAGCAAGAATTGTCATTCTTTATGTACATATTTTCATACTGATGTACAGATAAAGAAATTAAACTCCTTCCTAAAATTACAGAATCGCAATAAAGAGTTGTATTAGCTTCCGTCATATAACACTTTAACCAACAATCAGATCTTTGTGATAGTAGATGTCTTCCTGATTTGATATTCTTAAAAAATCAAATTACTGTTTTCTATGGATGTCAACGCAGCTGTTATTGAATGAAATATACATAACCGTTATTTCAAGGAATGCAATCGGGTTTTTTCTTTGGTTTTAGAATCTGTTGTCTTTGGAAATTTAATATATTTGAAAACAGACAATTTTGGGTCATACTGACTACAAATAAAATACAATAGGGTTGAAAGTCTTACTGTTCTGCTCCGAACTGGGCTAATGAAGACGGACATGCGCCATACAGTGTGCTATGAAGGAAATTTTGCCCGGGCAACGCGCTACGGCCTATAATCTTATATCGAATTCCAACTACCAAGGAACCTTTTACGTGCACTGACAAGGGATAGCCACGCCCCATGGCTGGCATTTTGCAACTGTCAATGGTTCTTTTACGTCCATATCAAAGTTCATTCCGGATCGAAAGACTGGGTCATACTGACTACAAATAAAATACAATAGGGTTGAAAGTCTTACTGTTTTGCTCCGAACTGGGCTAATGAAGACGGACATGCGCCATACAGTGTGCTATGAAGGAAATTTTGCCCGGGCAACGCGCTACGGCCTATAATCTTATATCGAATTCCAACTACCAAGGAACCTTTTACGTGCACTGACAAGGGATAGCCACGCCCCATGGCTGGCATTTTGCAACTGTCAATGGTTCTTTTACGTCCATATCAAAGTTCATTCCGGATCGAAAGACTAGACGCTGTGTCTTGCCAGCCCCCCCCCCCCCCCCCCCCCCGTCTGACCTTCACCACTGACACAAGGAATACATGTTTATGTGCTATAATAGACATTTTGAGCCCGTCAAAGTTATTTTGCATCTATAGTAAAATGCACACGTGACCTCGGTTTTTCGTCCCAACCAAACGACGCCTCGTGTTCGATCTGTGTTGGCGTGGTTTCCCCTCGTCTTTGATGTAGAACGAGGGGCCTGACAAAACGAAGTATCGTTTACACACTTGCGTGCACGTTATAAAACCCTTGCCGGTTTCACGTAATAGAACCCTTGCCAGTTTTACGTGATATAACCCTTGCCAGTTTCAAAACATGGACCTGAATTGATAATCCTGTAGGATTAAGTGTACCATATCTATTGTTGATTTCTTTTCAAAGAGAGAGAGGGAGGAAAATAGAGAAATGGCATTTAATGTACACTCGACACAAACTAAGTTATTTCGGGACTAACATATGGTTCGATTTTGTTTCCATAATTCGCTTGCGCGTAGTGTTTTTTTTAGCAGTGGGAGGAAACCGGATATTTTCAAAGAGAATTTGTCTTTAGTAATATAACATCCCTTATAAAACATACGAGCGATCAAATCTATGCCATTTCTAGACGAGATTTTTTCTGGTATTTTGTTTATTATTGAATTAACAACTTCTGAATGTCCCTATTGATTATTTAAACATGCGCTTTTCGTTACATTCCGTTTCTATTATAAACAATTATAAAGAAACTACTCGCTACTTTTTGACCCGTGGTAAATTATAAACGGATTTCTTCCATTGTGAACGAACTACTGAATAATTGTTATTAAAAACTTGCCTATGTGTTTGAAATCACTTGCGGTTGAATAAACTCTAGGACACAATTAAATATCCCAACGAAAAAGAAAGTTCTCTCTTGAAAATTTAATGTTTTTGCTTGTATTTTCGACAGTCTCCATCACAACATTGTACTTGTCACGGGATGAGCTAACCCATCGTAACATTTTGAAGGGGGGGGGGGTAAAGATTGACATATCTTGACAATCACGTGTGTTGCTATTAAATAAGTTCGATCGTTTGAGTTTGGGCAACAAGATAAGCAACTGAAGACAATACAATTAAATAGGAAACCACTTTAATTGATTGTCATGCAATCTACTAAATTTTATTCACAATGGATATATCAAGTATACTCATAAATGTTATATTGTTTTCATATAATCATCGACCCATATTTGTATATACCTTGTATATTATGTATATTTTTATAAATAATATTAAAGGCCACCGCTTATCAATAATTTCCATATTCAATCCACGCTCCGAATTTTTTATGTCAATAATAGTCCTGATTAAATTACTATTTTTTGTTTATTCGAGAGATACTGAAATCGAAGCATTCTTGATAAGAACAATTCGGGGTGTCTAACTATCGTTTTTCGTCTTTATAAAGATGCATTTAAAACGAAAAGAATCGCTCGTTGTATTTTTGGGTCTTGTGTTTTAATTATGCAGACCGTTGAAAAATCTTGTGAAAGTTTCGTACTAAATTTACCCATTTTCGGTGCATCTGTGTAGCATACAATAACGCATGGCGTCACACCCTTTACGATAATATAATTCAACGCATTGATTGGCTAAGGCATGATCGCGATATACAAAATGCCATCAGGAAATAGTAAAGATATTTAAGTTTAAAGGTGAGATTCAAAACCGGTAAAATTGATGTCGTTCTATTTTTTCTGCACCTGTGTTAAAAAGAAATAATCCTATACCCAACTCTCTAACCAAATAATTAATACATTCCCCATCTATTACATGTAATCTTAAAATAACTCAAAATTTTGTAATTAACACATTCCTCATTAATACATTCCCCATCTATTACATGTAATCTTAAAATAACTCAAAATTTTGTAGTTAACACATTCCTCATCTATTACATGTTATCTTAAAATAAATCAGAACGTTATATAGTCAATACATTCTTCATCTGTTACATGTAATCTTAAAATAACTCAAAATTTTATAGTCAATAATTCCTCTTCTATTACATGCAATATTTACGCCCCCGTCAGACCGGGGTGGCGTCCTTACTGCGCTGCCGCGACCGTACGGTGACCTGTAAATGCACAAGGTCGCCGGCAAACGTGAACACAACACAACACGCGAATGTCCCAAAATATTACAAACTTAAAAAAAAGTCATATTTCCATAGCTTTCCATTTAAGAGCGCGGAACCTGTTCAAAATAAACGTCGTGGTGACTACAACTTGGCGACCATGGTGACTACATCTCGATAGCTAGCGTTTTCAACGCGTTCTAAAAACCCTTTTCGATCACTGTAGCAGTGAAGTAAGGACGTCACCCCGGTCTGACGGGGTATATAGGAGCTAATTCGCTAATATGTGGGACCTAGAAATTGACACAAATGGTTCGCAACGGTTTACTCTAATTTCAAATCAGTTATGTTCGGTGAAATAAACAAGAAGTCTCAATCGAATGACAATCTCTAGTGTCTGAATAGTCCAGTCTTCATCGATAGTATTTATTTCGCATGCTCTCCAGATAAGAATATGATGTCACCGTTTGACATGACTTGTGGAATATGCCTAGCATCGTTCTTCGAGTCCCTTGTTACAAATAGTGCTGTAACGCATTATGGTACATGGTTCGTGTACCAATTCATTACATTTCTCCTCTATTACATGATATCATAGAGTAACTCTTCTATTACATGAAATCGTAAAGTAACCCAGACTGTTATAGTCATTACATTCCTCTTCTATTACGTGTAATCGTTAAGTAACCCAGACTGTCTTCTATTACGTGTAATCGTACAGACTGTCTTCTATTACGTGTAATCGTTAAGTAACTCAGAATGTTATAGTTATTACACTCCTCTTATATTACATGTAATCATAAAGTAACTCAGAATGTTATAGTTATTACACTCCTCTTATATTACATGTAATCATAAAGTAACTCAGAATGTTATAGTCAATACATTTTCTTCTATTACATGTCATCGTAAAGTAACCCAGTTTTAACTTAAAGGTTGTATTTAGTGATGTCTTCCTACATAAACTACATTTAATTAAATATCATTCTTTACAAAAATATTTAAAAATTATTGATCATTATATAATGCATTGCAACAGACAATGTAAAGGGGAATCGCTAATAGTTTTAACTTAAAGTTCGTAGTGATTATCCGACGTTGTTTCCCCTTGTAAGGAGCAACTGGCAAACACAGCTGTCTAGTCACTCGGGTGGGAGAGAAAAACGAGGTCCCGTGTACACAGTGGCGTGCACGTACAAGATCTCTTGGCAGTTGGAATTCGCCATATGAGTAGGTCATAGTGCGTTGCCCGGACAAAATTTTTCAAAAAGCACACTGTATGGTGTATGATCGTGTTCATGAACCCAATCAGGGGCAGAATAGCAGGACGTTAAACCCCATTTCATTTCATTTAATTTAAATAGAAAGCGTCCGCGTAATATCACGAATATATAAAGCCAAACTGTTGCGTTTTTCTTCCGTTTGTAACATGTCTCTATGGAATCTGATGTCACGGTTGACGGATAAAATATAATTAACATTTTTTTTTTATTTAAATATCAAGAGATTTAATCTGGTAGTAAGTTAGACAAGTGATGATAGTTATCAATCTAAAACTTCTCTCCGATGATTTGTATTAATAAATAAAATACTGAATGTTGAAGACATTTTACATCATATCATATATAAAACCATTCCTATACAATAATGTTATATGGACGTATCTAAATTGGTACTTAAAAAGCATTTCTCCTTTTTCTCTTCAGTTTAGGAAAATTAATCAAGGAGGCCCAGTTTGCCGATTTAAGAGAGGGAGAGAGGGAGAGAGAGAGAGAGAGATCGGGTTTAACGTCCCCTCGGTATAAACTAGGTCATTTCGGGAGTACCATATGGTTCAGTTTTACTTCAATAATTCGCTTGCGCATAGGGATTTTTTAGCAGTGGGAGGAAACCGGAAGACCCGAAGAAAACCCACGAGACTGAACAGGCGACCCTACTCCTTGTCACGTACAACCGAGGAATCGAAACCACGTCAGTTGACTCAATGATACAGCGCACACCCGCTAACCATTCGGGACCATCCAGCACATTGCCTATTTAAGAGGGTATGCTATGATTTCGATTGGTTACGTGCCGAACAAATGTTTGGGTACATATTTTATAATTATAAAAGGGATTTAGGGCGGTCGGAGGGAGTAAGACGCTGGCTCACATACCAATAATTCACCGGGACTTATCGGGTGCAGCAAAGGAGGGCCTGGCAAAGGCGGTATCTAGTTGTTCGGATGGGCCAGAAAACTCTGGTCTGGTGTATACATTGACGTGCGCGTAATTGAACCATTAACATAATTGAAATAAGAGTAGTACATAGTGCCGCCGTCCGGTCACTAGTTCCCTAGGTACAGCTATAACGTTAATGAAGCTTGGTTTGGACAAAACTAATTATCTGTTCATAAATATTTGGATTGATTGCTTTCATGATGTTAAAAATTGAATTAAAATTCTCGCCATAGAGATCTGACCTGGCCCCTTGCCTCACAGACAGCCAATGGAGATACCAAACACCCAGGATGACATTAAATAGATGAGGCCTTAACGTAGGGTGTGTGGTTTAGCAGAACATTCGCATGATACTTCTTAACCAATCAACCAGGTTGACATGAAACAGACGAGGCCTTAACGTAGAGTGGGTGATCTAGTAGGAACATTCGCATGTTACTTCTCAACCAACCACCCAGGCTGATATTAAACTGATGAGAACTTAACGTAGGGTGGGTGATCTAGTACCAAGAACATTAGCATGTTACTACCCAACCAATCACCCAGGATGATATTAAACTGATGAGAACTTAACGTAGGGTGGGTGATCTAGTACGGATATTAGCATGTTACTTCTCTATCAATCACCCAGGTTTATGTTAAACAGGTGAGAACTTAACGTAGGGTGGGTGGTCTAGCAAGACCATTAGCTTGTGACTACCCAACCAATCACCCAACAGGTTGACAATAAACTGATGATAACTTGTAGGGTGGGTAGTCGAAAAGAATGGGAACTTAACGAAGTTTGGTCATCCAGCAAGGCAATTAGCATGTTACTTCTCAATTGACCAACTAATGAGAATGGGTAGTCCAGCAAGTAGCATGAAAATCTTACAATTGTATTCATACTATAATGTATGTACAATACACTACTAAGGTTCAAGTCAAGCTTATTGATTTTCGTTGGATACTCTTTAGATATAAAGTACTAATATTTACACATATTATAGTCATGAAGTGTTAAGGATGAATTATTACACATGTCGAAAATAAGTATGAATGTAGTTAAAGTAGTCCGCGTTGAGAAGAAATCTTCCGCCATATTCTGTATCATTGAGTATAATATTTTATGGCGTGACTCTATTTCTTTTTACATCTTTCATAGACATAAAGACTTAATACGCATTTTAAATTTTAGTAAATGAAAGTAAAATAAATACCTCTCAAAATTCTCAAAGAATACTTAGTGTTTTCGACTAAAATCGTCGATTCAGGAATCAAAATGTCCGTCAACCAACTTAGTGTCTCTTATCAAGATGAGTTAATTGTAGACAGAAAGTTTAGTAGGCCTACGCATTTCAAATGCTCTCTAAGTAAAGTGCAAGCGTTGCTAGCGTGCATCGCTATCCAATGATTACAATTAACTTAAAGAAATGAAATTATCAAATTTTCGAAGAGTAAGATTTTCATTGAATAAAAACGGGTTTTTGACATTTGAAGATATTATCTTTTTTTCCCGTATTTTTAATTCCAAGGTAAAGGGAATGGGAAATAAATCTAAATATTATGTCAATGGGGTGCACGTAATCTATTTGTCAATGTTAATCTATTTGTCAATGTTAATCTATTTGTTAATGTTAATCTATTTGTTAATCTATTTGTCAATGTTAATCTATTTGTCAGTGTTAATCTATTTGTGTATTACATGTAAATTGTGTTGGAATTCTTTTTTCGACTTGACGTATTTTATCGTTATCGAATCAAACATTAAAGGAGCTAAACCTTGAACTCAATATTTTCCATAACATTCTGAATTAAAAACACGAATTATGTTGATCGATTTCAAATAATATCGATGTTGTTATCTTGTCTTGAAATATTGGATCCCACTATCAACTATCTATGATATAATAAAAAAAAAATCACAATCAGTGTTCGAGTTGTGAAATCCATGGTTTCGGACACCATTTGTAATGAACAAAGAAAACACATTAACAAGGCAATGCGGAAGTAAAAGTAATGGCTGTTTCACAAACGACAAGATAATAAAAACATGTGTATAATGGATTTATACGGTCGTTGTATTTGCATGTTCACGTATTTCATCGAACATAATTGATCAGAAATAACAGTAAATTGTTTTAAAAAATTGAAAATACATTGCACATCACTATATATCGTTCATATTACATTAATATCTGCTTTAAAATCATCTCGGCTGTTTAAATGTCCAAAGAGAGCCATGCGCCCTTCAAATGCAAAAGTAAGACAACATTTGGTTACTTTCGTGAATTTCTAAATAAAGGGGAAGAGATATCAGATGCCCCAAAAGGTCTGCTATGAACAGAATACTGATTTTAATGGTGACTATCTGTGGCCATCAAAGAAAATCATTTGTTTTCAATTTGCTTCCTAATATAGTGATTTGTCATTTGTTCCGATTTTTATAGCAAATAATATTTTTTTAACGAGCCAACAATTTTGTGACATTTATTAAGTACCTGTTAATAGAAACAATAGAAAGAGTGATGACATGCCACCTGGTGTCCAAGTTAAAAGATAGATTGTCGATTTCAAAGAAATAAATAAGATGGGGTTTAAGGCTCCACTGTTATGTTCCGACTAGGCTAATGGAGACATGTATGCGCCAACATTGTGCAATGGAGGGATTTTTGCCCAGACAGCGGCGCTATGGCCTATCTTTTTTTGAGATTTCCAACTCCAGTAGCTACTATTTTTGATTCGGATAAAGTTATATTACGCACGTTAAACCCCATTTTTCGCTCACTCTCCTATTGTACGATATATCTCTGCATCTACTGAGCGAAAAGAAGACCGGAAGTGTGGTATGGGGAAATATTTCGGCCTGACGGTCTACTTTTTTTTACACCAAACTGCAACTGTCAGAGATTCTTTTACGTGCAAGCGAATGTGTTCACAGGACCTCGGGTTTTTATCCCACCCAAACGACTAAACACGGTTCCTTGTCACTAGGACCTCCGTCCGGAATACAAAAAGCGATTTGTCAAGGCGACGCTCGTCTCTTAAATTTCGTTCGTATTCTGGAGTTTAACGTCCACATCGACCGGGGTGATATCGCATACTTGTCTCTCCAATGATCATATTATGTTAAAATACTGTTTTTTCTTTGTATCCCTACACGCATATTCTTTAAACCGTTTGTCTTATTCCTATTGAATTACAAGTGGGGCAAATCTGAATTTCTCGGTTCTGATTGGTCGAAAAATGAGGTCGAACGGAAATTTAGCCCACTCTTAATTCAAAACAGGAAATGACTCATAATTGTTCTGATTTTTGATTTAATGAGAAATGCTAACAATTTGTAGGCCGGTGGCGGAGGATCAAGATTTTCGGGAATCCACAATGGCCGCTTTATATAAATTAGTATTTTGGGGAATATTAATTGTAATCCTAACCTTTTTAAGAGGGGTAAAAGGTAAATTAGATCCAAGTTCAGTTTTCTAAAACGTTTTAGGGTAAGGATTAGTATCCCCTTAAATACTCATCTATATAAAGCGACCACTGCGGTCTCCGGAAATGGCCGAACCCCCCTGACCGGCCTACAATTAGCATCCCATTATGTCTATTGGTCATGCTTCAGGGAGTAGTAATTCCTTTAAACAGCTACTTATAGTCAACACTTGTTCACCATACAAACCATTCCAAATTTAGTATACTATCACATTTCAATTCTTATTTAATTAGAAAAAAATAAACAATATCACAATATATGGAACAATAACATGGTTGATTTATTTATGTATTGTGTTTTAGATGTGTACACGTCATTGACTTCAGAAAAAAATAGTATTCATATTATTGTGTAAAATGGTTTATCGTAAGAGTTTATCACAGGTCCCTATCGTCATACAATATCGTAATAATCTATCGATAAGAAATATAACAATACATTGTATGTAAGAAACATCGTAAATCGTAAGCAAAATATATGTATGGTAAGAAAGTGTCTCGATACAGACAATATCGTAAGCAGCGCTCTTAAGAAAAAAAACAAATGTATAGCAAAACGTAAACTATTGTCAGACATAATGTAACGTTATAAGGCATCGTGACAAAAAAAAAACGGTTAAAAAAATCGTAAAATGGATATAATGTAACATGTCATTGTAATGAAATATCTTAAGGCGTATTTTGAATAAAATCAGAAGTTCTTCTTCCTAAAACGTAATGGCATTTGGAAATGGCTTTAATCAAAATATATAAATTGAAACAGTGATATGACTTTACCAAATGCGGGTAATCGTCCTCAATAGATTTTATTTGTGCATGTAGCTAACTAGAAACTGTAAATGTGTTCTCAGTATTAAGAAAATGTAATATCGAAAGGGAGCGTGTTTTAGCGGAATCGTCACGGGAAAAGTTGGAAAGAAAAAAATGGAAAAAAATGAGAACTGTATCACAAACTGTGAATCATATGAACTGTATTAATCTTTATACCTCTCCCAAATTTTTATTATTTTCCAAAATCGTTTAAACGCAAAAATAGTTTATCTCTTTTACCTGACATATCTATTTCAACGGGATATACTCAGTGTGTGTCTAGAAACTGTGCATTCTGTATGTAACAGAAATGTTATATAAGTGTTATTAAGTTTCTAACCAAAATAATACACAGAATTAACGTGTTTTAATCCAAGTGATGCAGTCAATAATACAAAACAAACAAACGTTTTGTACTCAACGTGGTGCCAACAATAATACACAGAAGTTTAAAGTGAAAAAAAACAAAAAAACAAAGAGTGACTAACCTGTTTGTAAAATGAGAATAAGACCAGCTAAAATATATACACCATAAGCAATAATGTAATTCCTCATACTTTCCTCAAATTAGTCAAAGTCTGCCAAACAGACAAGTTAAGGATAACAATTTGTGTCAATACTAACGCATTTTAAACTCTGTGTGCCTGTAGGCAAACTCTTATTTGTTAATACCCCATCGACAAAATACGTGCTCGTATCAGCGACCACTCAGCTGACTCCGGCTATCGATCTCATATCTCCAGTTTACCGAGAACTCTACGAAATTCGCCACTCTCAGTAACCTGTAGGCTTAAACAACAAATCTACCAAATTTGTATACAGGATGGTTTTCAATATTCGTTAATCCGCCAGGCATCAATAGCACCGACTTGAGTCCTAGTCAATAACCTATAGTTTTCTTGTCAATATATTTCAATAGGAGACTCAATAGCTGCCTTCAGACAAGTGGTTAGTGTAATTAACGGCCGTGGATTCTGTTGTATTAACCTTACTAATATCGCACGGTACTCTCAGTAATGGCCACCTATTCATCTGTATACTTCATAATATCACTGAAGACAGGAAGACGTTATTTATTTAAACATATCTTATTTTCGCATATTATAATTAAATATGTCTACAACCTACCCTTTTCAGAGTAAATCATTCACACGACTGACGATTCTTGAAAAATAAAATAATCTAGAATAGTGTAGAAAAAAAAACCAACAGAGAATTCCAGAAATAAGATAAAAACCTGGAGAATTCCAGACAGAAAAATGACAAAGGGATTCTAAGACAGAAAAAAGAACACGGGGAATTACAGACACAATAAAACCCCGGGGAATTCTAGACAGAAAACACCGACAAAGAAAACGACCAGCAGCCGGTTGTCAAAGCTCCGTTAACTTTTAACGACTCGTTGTTAATGGAACGTTATCTTTACGTAGAGAAGGTCTGCTGCTGGAAACCACGTTAACTTTAAAATGTCCTCAACGTACCATTATATTTAACGGAGTTGTTGGGCTCCGTTATATGTTAAACGATGGCATTAGTTGGCTGTCAGTCGAAATATACACTTAGCAAAACGTCATAGTTTACCAGTACAATTTTCTATAGAACATTCTAGAGGGTTGATCGATAGGTTGGGGGTGGGTTGGGGGCTATTCCATAATTTCTCTTACAGATTTATGCTTAAATTTCTAAAGGAAAATAATGTAGCATTCAATAGATTTTTATAGTGTTTTCTGTAGTGTATTCTACTGTTAAATTATTGTCTTTAATCAAATTTTGTGAACAGACTGCACAGTTTTCCCAGTGTCTTCAGTTTATTGTTAATACTAACTTCTATCAAGTTGTTATGCATCGAATTAAGGGAAATATTGCTCAGACAGCGGCGCTACAGAATACTCTTATTACCACCATGAAATTGAAATAAAGAGTGTGTTTTAAAAACTACTTTTGGCATCCCGAAGTGAATTTTGTTTTTCATAATCTGATAATAGAATGGCGACTGATTTAAAACCATTTTATATTGGACATTTGGTTGGTCCTCAATACCTCGGGCATATAGAGGTAATCCTCTAAAATCTGCCTGCTTTGAGAATATATGACAGTGCTAGTTTAATGTTTTTGATGTAGTGTGTGTTGCCCGAGGAACGGCTTAAAAAAAACTGTACGTGGGTGAATTGAGGATGCTAATGCAATAAGGAGGACAAGCGCAATTTTACACAATCTGCCAAAAATAGTATTTTGTCATATTTTTTCTTAGACCAGAACACTATAGTAGACATAATATACTTTGATAAAAATGTTAAATTGATAAAAAAGAACAAGTTGTTAAAAAAATCTGCTAAAAATGGATGAATTTGAAAAATCAAATGATAAAAAACAACGACACTTTTCCACTTTACTGCAATAGCATCCTTTAGTAAAATGAACGACAGTCATTAATATTTTTGCACCTGCATAATCCTCTCATTACGTTTATTTTTTGTGAATGTGTCGTCTATAATTACTTCCGTAATGTCTTCAGGGGTATTCTTTCGCTGGTCTTTACAAAGGCACTCGAAATCAGTACGTCCATAGAAGAATACACGAGTCGTTTTAGGATTTACAAATGTGCATTGTGTGACCCCATACTCTTGCGCAATAAATACTACCGGTAATTAGAGTTAAAGCGGATCAGTTTATATTACATTATTATATGCGTTACAACCCATGGGTGTCTATTTCTAGGTCCAAAATATTACCGCCCCTCCCCCCATTAATATTGAATATTAGGATTACTGTTTTCACCGATGTTTCCCCTATATATAACCAGTAATGTATGACGAAGGACGGGTCGTTCGGATGGACGAACACAAAAACGGATATACATTGAAGTGCACGTACAGCCCGGCCCATACCGCCACGACTTGCCCAGACTCTACCCAACGTCTTGGTTCAGATAATCAGTGCAGTGTGGAAAGTCCCACGACCACGATTCAATCGATTTCCGTCACGTCGGCCCGATTAAACATGTTCAATCGTAGTCGGATGCAGTTGGTTGCAGTCGTAACTTATCGTGTCTGTGTGGACACTCACACGACACAATCAATTCTCTTACTGATGTTTAGCAGATACGAGAGTAGCGTAACTCACGACGTATAAATATGTGAGAGTCGGGCCTGTGTGGACTGGTACCGTCGTAGGCAAGTCAGGTAAAGGCGCGACCCGATTTTTTTACTATCCAAGACGCTGAGTCCTGTCGGCTTGTGTGTAGTCGTAGCGGTATGAGTCGGGCTTTAAAGTAGTGACATTGAAACATCATTTCATTTAATTTTATTTCACGATCTGACTTTGTGGTATATATTTAAAATCCGTAGACATTAATTTTGTTTAAGTGTTTCCATATTTTGTTTAGTCTGTCGATGTAAGCAGCGACCCTTAACTTTAAGCATGAACATCAAACAGTAGATGAACAAATTACAGTTTATATTGTAGGAGTTCGCCAGGGAAACCTGCAAAATACAACAAGTGATGCCCTACAAGTTAACTTGTCTAGAGGTCTTTATCAGTACAATGCTGTTTAATCATGATGAAAGTCGGTTAAGTTTCACAAGTTAATAGACGTTAAAATCGCACATTTAACAGGAATTTCTGAGAGGTTAGATGGATCGAACATTGCTTATGTAATGTGGATAGTATTCTAAAAACAGAAGCCAGTCGACTAAATGTTATGATTACCCTCAACGATACAACTTGGGCTATCTTTAACGTTCGTCTTCAGCAATTCTACTAGTTTACCACAATCACGATTCGCCCTACGATTGAAATCGTGGTTATGATCGTGGTGATCCTATTAGGTCTTATCATATATTGAGGTCAGTCGCAGCAATCGTGCTGGTTGTATCAAAACTTTTCCGAACGTATCTACATGCACCAGATGGTGTACGATCGATTTGCTTTGTCTTTATGTTTATAAGTGTTATTTTAATATCAGAAGCCTTGGGTGTGTGTTACGGGGGGGGGGGGCAGACACATGCACGATTACACGAGACACCCCTAAGGACAGGACACAATATACACAGACACGTATATTTCAGAACAAGTGAATGTATCCGACTTGGTGATGATATGGGAAGTGAGGGGAACAATTATCAGTCTGTAACTTAAACATGGATTATGCAAGAGCAAAATATGTCTATTGTAGGTCTTTCTTTATGCCTGAAATGTTGTATACACGTATCCAGACCATAATCAACTCTCAAAGTCAACGCTAGCCTGCGATATTTGTTGGATTATGATCCGATTTTCTGCATACCTTTCCATCTCGATTTGGCTATGTGAAACTTTCGAGCACTTATTTATCAGTTCATAGTGGATCAATTTGACTGACATTTTCAGCAAATCGCCTTACCTAATCTAGTTTGTAACTATTATAGTGAGAACTGCCAACTCGTTATCTAATCTTCCATAAATTATCTTTAAATACGTTAATTTGTGTCACCTGCAGATGACAAAAACAAAAATAAAATGCCGATCTCGATTAACTATCAAGCGTATTCCTTGAAATTATAATCAAAAATAGAAATGTCGTTAATAGAATGTATGCAGAAGTTGACTGATTCTATATATCATATTATATAGAGCCAATATTTCAAACACGTCCCGGGAGCATATCACCTATCAAACATATCAATCTTGCAGAATCTAATGAACTGTCACGGGGACATAATTTATAACATTAAATGCCTGTATCGTGGCGCCTTTCATGAAATATCGTTTATTTGATACGAAATGAAATGAAATGAAATGAAATGGGGTTTAACGTCCTACTGTTCTGCTCCTAACCTGGGCTAAGACGAGCATACGCCATACAATGTGCTATGAGGGAACTTTTGCCCGGGCAGTGGCGCTACGGCCTACTCTTATATCGAATTCCTACTGCCAGGGAATCGTTTACGTGCACGCCAATGTATAAATGGGACCTTCGTCCCATCCGAACGACTAGACAACTGTCCCTTTCGGGCCCTCTGTCCTGCATCACTGACAAGGGGAACCACGCCGGAAAATCTAGATGAACTTTCTCGGCCAATGCAGGGATCGAAAACCCGACCTTCCGGCTAGAGAGCCAGCGTCTTACCTACTTAGCCACGTTATCCTCCTTTATTTGATACATACCCTGTGATAACTATTTTGTTCCGAGATAGATGCACAAATGGCTGAACCTAACAAAATTCAGTATTTATGGAATGCATGGGCCAGTGAATGCTTATTCTTTTTAAATTATCAGATATCGTTGGATTTTCAAACTGTTAATTCCATTTAGCCGTACTTTCGTAGCTCTTGCGCATGCACAATGTTTTAACACTAACAACAACCCTGACCCTAGCCCTAGCTCTATCGTTACCGCCTATTGGTGATCGATTGCATGCTTGAGAAAGCATAATAATAATAGTTACCCCTTTTAAACCATCAAATATCACATCTTTCGCGAGGAGCTCACATTGTTAACCCCATTTAGCAATACTTTACTGGTGCGGATAAATCACGGTAAATTAACCATAGCGCCTATTGGTACAAGTAGTGATAGGTGAGGTGCCAGAGACAGGGCATGCTTATGAATGCCTGAGACATTCTAAACCATCACATCCGACATATATATCGTGACGGTTAACCCTAACCGTGACCCATGCCTCGGCCCTTAGCTGATTAGTCCAAGTTGGCGGTAGTTATTCAAGCTCTGTGACTGAAATCACTGCTGATGTACCAAAATTACAGCAAGAGTCTTATCAGTTTGAAACCCAGGCTGACAGTTGAAGTTCGATTAGTATTGCAATAGACACAAATTATAGCCATGAGGACAAGGTTGCTTCGTATTATCTTTATTTCTATTACAACGGAACACAGAGATGTTACTTTCTACTTCTTAACAACCATGTGCTCACTTGATGTTCGATTTAACACCAATCTGATTAAAACACAAATCCAATTTTGTTTCGTTTTTTATAGTTCAAAATTTCGTTTTTACTTGTCGAAAGATAAAAACGAAACGAAATATAGATTTATATTTTTAGATTGATATAATAGCAGATGGTATGCGGATGGGGGTAGGCGGGAGAAGGTGGTATTGGGAATGAATCAAGGTATATTGTATACAATAACGTAATCTCATTTGCTATGTAGTTATTGGAGACATCCCGCGAAATATTTTGAAAAGATAATTGATCTTAAAGGAGCTAAATCTCTTTTCTTTGGTACATTCAATCGTTTCTGTTTTACTATGATTGCTTATCAGTTATGTTCCACGAAATACGCGAAGAATACAAATTGAGCGGTAGGCTTTTGTGTCTACACCGGTAGTGTTCTGCCCTGTGGGGTATGTTTAGCTCGTTCATCGAGTCCCTTCATTACATATGGCACTCAATGATTCTCATTACAGATTATATCCTGACTTATATAATCAAGATATCTGACTTATAACACAACCTTTCTACAAGCCTTTATATTTCTGTGTGGTACTACATTCTACAAGATACCTTGGTCTACACCGTTAAAGGGCTAATCCAGATAATATTTTCGAGAATAAAACTGCTTAATTTTATGTTAAAATCCCTCATAATTCTCTACCTTAGGGCCGAGCAACTAACTTAATATAATTATGTGATACCTTTTCAAACAATTTAAACTTGCAGTCTTCATCTGTCCCAAGCTACGTATTATGCGGTGTTTGGATAAAACCATGCTTTTTATATAACGTGAAGTTAACCTTTCGTTATCAAATACAGCACATTCACTGTATAGACCTCTAAAGGAACGGGAATAAATTATCCGGTTACTCAGCGAAATTGACGTTCGGATAAGCAGTTTTGACGTTCACGTCCAAACGACTCAATATATTGAGCTGAAATTTTGAGACCAGGTAATTAATACACCATTCCTCTGGATTTTGGCGCTTATAAATTTCATACGTACTCGGACTTTTATTTATGAGATTTTGTTCAAATCGGAATGTCACTTTAATAACCTTTCGTCCAAACAGTTAAGTAGTTTCGCAATCAAATACGATCGTCGCGTTGGCGTGAAACTCAGGATATACAAAACTGTTTCATTGCAAGAGTACACGTACAAAATGAAGAGAGTCTGCATGGCAGGAATAAATATCACAAGAAAATCTGATAAATCGGGGGTCGGGATGGGGTGAATATAAAATATATTTTTATTATCTGATATATTACAATCAATTACTATCTTGCTTTCATTGTGATTTTATTAGCAGGTGTTTGCTGTTCATCTTGTCATGGGAAATGTTTGAGTTATTGTAGTAAAAAAACCAGCAAAAACTTCCATAACTATACATCATAACCAGTAAGAAGGATGATGACATTTATTAATTAGCCAATAACCCATTAGCTGCTGACATCGGGTTGATTGTAACATCATTAAACTGAACAATAAATCAACGCTATTTACACACAATAAAATACACTGTTTATTTTTTACACAATTATTCCCGACACCGAGAGCAAACTTAACGAGTTTTAATCATAATAAACTTCACAGCTGTAGCATTTCAATTTGTCGACCTGCATAGTAGATCGGTGGCGATGAACAAGAATAAGTGATCGTCACTATTTTAATTACACAAATTTATATCATGTTGAAGGGGATCTGATATTTGACACGAATTTGTTAGATGGACAGCTTGACTTAATGTGTTATTGTGTTATTCGGTTTTACCAGGACAGCTTGGCTTATTGTGTTATATGTTAGGTTTACCTGGACAGCCTGACATATTGTAGGTTTAACTAGGGGTGGAGGAACTTGGAGGAGGGGGGGTATATGTTAGGTTTAGCTGGGTAACTTATTTTATGGTGTTATATATGCTATATTGTGGGGAGTCGAAAGGTCGTCTTTGGATTTTGCGAAATTGCCCAAGAGAGCCAAAAAACACACAGAGGTTAAGAATCAAAATGTCTAATAAAACCGTCACGTAAAAATGTATGTAAAATGTCGTATTTCCGAAGCTTTTCTTAAATATGTATGTACAAAGTGTATGGGTATCCATTAAAACAATTATGTAACTATCCGCTAGTACCATGCTCAATGCAGAAATAAAGAGTGGAAGCTAGTTATTTGCAATTCAATACCGCACTACAGTAAGACCTAACAACTTCATTATATTTACACTACAGTAAGAATTAACAACTTTTTTATATTTACACTACAGTAAGACCTAACAATATCGTTATATTTACACTACAGTAAGAATTAACAACTTTTTTATATTTACACTACAGTAAGACCTAACAATATCGTTATATTTACACTACAGTAAGACCCAACAATATCGTTATATTTACACTACAGTAAGACCTACCAACATTTTTTATATTTACACTACAGTTAGATCTAACAACATCTTTATATACTGAGCGCCATAGAAAACGCATCACTTAGTGTTTCGTATAACAAAATTATCCTGTAAACATATATTATTTATTTTGCTCGGTATTGTTAACAATATTCAAATGGGAACACATCAATAACAACACATCTGTACACTTATGGATGTTTAATCTGTAATCAACGTAAGTGACGCGTTTTCTATGGCGCTCAGTATATTTATGCTGCAGTAAGACCTAACAACATCTTTATGTTTACACTACAGTAACACCTAATAACGTCTTTGTATTCACGCTGCAGTAAGACCTTAAAACATCTTTATATTTACACTACAGTAAGATCTAACAACATCTTTATATTTACCCTACAGTAAGACATAATAACGTCTTTATATTTACCCTGCAGTAAGACCTAACAACATCTTTATATTTACACACAGTAAGACCTAATAGCATCTTTATATTTACACTACAGTAAGACATAACAACGTCTTTAAGTTTACACTACAGTAAGACCTAACAATATCTTCACATTTACGATACAGTAAGACCTAACAACGTCTTTATATTTACAATACAGTAAGACCTAAAACGTCTTTATATTTACCCTGCAGTACGGTTTAACAGCGTCTTTATGTTTACACTACAGTAAGGTCTAAACAATATCAAAGAGAGAATTATTTATTTCTTATATTCATTTAGCTTAGACATAAAACATTACATATTTTTGATCTGTACCAGTTAGCCAAATAAAGTCATACAATCTAATCATCCGAACGAATTTCACCCCAAATAAAACCGAGCGGCGGTCATAAGTTAACAAAACTCTAGACACGGATTCATATAAATCAATACGAGAGAGACGTATGAATTATTATAACTTTCTCCTATATCTGACACCTTAGAGATATATTAACCCCCATGTCTTATTGGATATAGATGTAGGATGGGGTTCAGAATCGACTTAAACTCGCTCAAACTCCAACCAAGTCTAGACAGTTTGTTTAATACAATTAACAATTTCAAGATTATTTTATAAAACGATATCATTGTTGCTTTTAAAACATTAATTGACAAACGGCGAAAGTCGATTGTGCTAGTTCATTTCTAAACAATTATGAGGGTATTTAGTTTTTATCCATTTTTTCGATGCAGTGTCCAGATATAATCTGGAAACAATATATATTAGTATTTGTTTACACTAAAAGATGTCAAAATGTGGACGGATATTTTTTCTTTTAAAATATGAAACATAATTTGACAAACAGGTAACCGTTGTCCAAGCTAATAATATTAGGTTGGGGTAAATGAACTTATTTTTTGAAGCCTAGTGTTTTCTATGGCCATTTTGGATGCTGATTTCAAATCCATTGGAATTTTGGACCTGTAACCCCATTTGACCCTTAAAATGCTAATTTTTTCAAAATTGCGGCGAAAAATGCGTTTTTCTATAATTTTGAAGGTTATATATTTATAATATGGCGTGTAATATGTCTATTTATGGGTTTGGGGGGGTCACAAAAATGACTTTTTCATGATGCTCAAGTAGTCGAATAACGATGTATGATGTGATTATGGTAATAAAATGCCGAGCAAGAGTGTATAGAGAGCTAAGAAAAGGAGTACCTAATTTCATTAGTGTAATGGTTGGAGAGAAAGTCTTCTCATCATCGAGTTCCAGTATTCACACCCTCAGTGAGCAGGGGCGAATTGGGGCCAGGAACCGACCCGGGCTCCCATATCGGAGTGGCCCCTTTTACTGACCGCGGAACCCAGACAGAAGGCCCGATGGGTTCTCCCCGTAAAAAAAAATTTGAACTAAGAATCCGAATTATGCGATTGGGTGGCACATATCTGCGGGTGAATCCGATGAAATTTCGGATGAAGTTTGAAATCCTGCAATAGTATAGGGATTCCGAATTTCATCCGAAAATACATCGGCCAAAACCCAGCACACCCGGCCAAGGAAGTCTATTATATTAGCCCATCCCAGACTCCAGTGATGGCGTGGCGGCCCGTTAAAGCCATCGACCACATCATCATCGTTCCATGGCCGGTCCAAGACCCCCCCCCCCCATATTTTGTTTAGTAGAAAAGGATTTTGTAGTCGAATTGGACAAAATTATTATTTTCATTTTTTGTCCGACCGGCCCTTCAGGCAATCTCCCGAACGCCCAATGGACCAATTTGCCCCTGAGATTGCTATATCCAAGTTACTTAGTCCTAGCTATTCGTCTCACAGTGTATCATTGCACTCTGAATTTGTTCAGTGGATGGAACAAGAGGGAATAGAGAGACAGGGATTTAATGGCTTCACAGCAAACAGGTTTGGTCGGATTGTTTAGATAGCAAATCAATTCCTGAAAGATCAAAACATCCGATTCTTTGACACTGTTGTAGATATAAACTCAAATAAATTAGTTTTAGTCGTATCCGTTTATATTCAAAGTGACTGGTTTACCCTGTGTTGTGAACTATACGGACAAATCGCATATCTAGTAATTTTTCCTCTCATGGACTTGCTAGGAATTGATGAAAGAGGTGATAATCTGAAACATGTAAGGGGCTGGTATAGGGTTAAAGAATTATTTAAACTGAAAATCCCTGAAGTTGAAGAACTATCCCGAACAAAGAAATCAGGGAATGGGAGAGATCGTCTTTACGCTGCCATGCTTGCTGAAACAGCAGAAACTTTGAGGCGTCAGTTACCAGCCATGCCATTTTTCAAAGACATCCTGGATCTTGACAAAGCAGAAAATGATAAACTACCTGATCCGAATAAACTAGGGTATGCTCCGTTAACCAATCTCGGGTGTTAAGTTTGCATGGTTTGACAATCGAGTAAAAATCAGTGGTGGTACGGAGTCCGTTCAGTCTATATCCAGGAAAAGAGTAATAAACACTAATGGACTGCTAGTTGATTCATCATTCACTATCCTGAGTAATAAGGAACGATCACCTAACTGAAAATAGGCAGAAACATCTTCAGACGTAAGAAAGATAGAGAAAGATAATTTAGCTACGGTTAATTTGTTCAAAACACTTGGACTGGCCAAGAAAGAAGAGCTAAAAAGAAAGAAAAACCTCAGGTTACTGCAAATTATGGACATTTGTAAACAGCCCGATGGGCCGATGACTGAAAGTAATTTGGACTTGCTTGACTCATTGCCTGAAAAAGAACCTTTTTCTGAAATCGTGTACCTGCGGCCCACCATTGCCCCGAATATCCTTCAGCAGAGACATGTCTAGGATTCTACTACTGGAAAATTCTGTGTAGAAACATTTACAGCTGAAGAGCTACGTACAAGTATCAGGAACGCTACAAAACCCGAAGAAGGGGGCAGATAAAGATGTCGAAGGACTACTTCTCAATGTGTCAATTGAAAAGTTTCCTTCATCGTATTCTCTACTGGTACTTGAGATTTTGTTGAGTATTTTTTGCTTAGCAACATAATAAATCGTGTTCGTATATTGAAAATTTGGTATTATTTCCTATATATTTGCCATATATGTCCTTATACGTCTATATAAGTATTTAAAAAGTGTCATTTTCGGATTCTGTGACCACAAAAACCTATATTTAACCATATTACAAGCCATATTTAGACGTTAAACCGATAAAATTGTAAAATAACTCAACTCTGGCCGCCATTTTGAATAAATTAGCATTTTAAGGGGTCAAAAGAGGTTGAAGCTCAAAATTCCAACAAATTTTAATTTAGCATGCAAAATGGCCATAGAAAACGGAAGGAGTGAATTTAAGTTATGCAAAAGCTCTCCATTTCCCCACCCTAATAATATGTTCTAGATAATTGATGCGTTGAATGAAGCTACTTGGTTTTGCTTTGTATTTTCTCGAAATCATAACAAAAGAAAACTCGATCCAATGTCCAGTATTTAATTGTATCTGTAAGACAAATTATGGAAGGAAGTAGTCAAAACAAATCAATTACAAAGGGTCACTTTAATAAAATTAACAAAGTTTATTTTAATAAAAAAGAAAAACAAACTGTAATAGATTATGAAACTTATCACACAGGCAATATCTACTGTAAAATATGTTATTGGGTGGTAAAAAGATATAAATATAAAGTTGCTGTTAGATCACACAATGTATATATAGAAAAAAAACAATATTTAGTTGCTATAATAACTTACTGCAGTATAAATTTAAGATGGCATTCGGCCTTACTCTAGTGTAAAAAGGGAATGTATTGTCCGATTTCAATTAGACCGCGATAAGTACGATATGGCAGTGTTCGAACAAAAGGTAGTCCCGGGGACACAAAATTAATTAAAAAATAAAATAAGAAGTAGAAGCGGATGTATTTAAGAGGCCATACTTAAAGGTTATTATAGTTTTTATTTTCTACAATATATCGACTAAAATCACTACTAAGTCATCCTCTTGTCTTGACACTGGATTAAAAAGCTTGGCGTTTTTCCCTAGTCATAAAGCTGGTCAAATTAATTGCAGAGTTGTGTTGACGTTATTCTGGCCATTAACTATCATGATCATCCCAGTAACTAGGCAAAATATACATTTTATTATAGTACACGTAATCATCTTGCTTGCAATAAATTCTAAGGGACACTCAAAAGGTAAATGCTGTAACACTATGCCCAGTGCTATGCAGTCGCTGGTTAGATGGGGAAAATATCCCGGTAGAATTCCCCACATCCAACGTGTGATGCATACTCTCTTTTCTTCTCTGCTACATATTTCAGAACATCCCTTGGTCGTCTTGTGATCGTCCGTTGTTGTGTTTGTAATTCTTTAATTGGGTAGGACGTATCTTTAAATGACACTCTGACATTTCAAGTTGTCAGCCCCAAAATACTGTATGTTTAACAAACACGATGACAGGCGCGGTTTTTACAGTTTTATATCATATATATATAGATACATGCATACCACAGATTACAATACTAACTAAAGTCATTCTTAAACACTAGCCAACCAGACTCGATATGGGCGAGCCTGCTGAATAGAATCTTCCCCTTTTAGAACCAAGCTGCTGGCTAACGAATTCTCGCAAATTTTATAGTTTTGTACCGTTTGTGTTAGACCTTTAATTATCTAATTGGTCAAATATGATGTAAATCATTACAGAGATTGGTCAAAAAAGCCAAATAGCACTACCAATTGCTCTTACTACATGGAAGATTATTAAAATAATGATACTCAATAGTAGTAGTAGGTGTCTACTTAAGAAAATTATGCACACCCCGTCCAACGCAATACACTAAAATAGTACAATGGTTAAATTCCTTTAAGTAAAAGGTAGAAGATGATATCGATAATTTAATGATATCGAGGAATGCTTATTAATATCTTTCTATTCCAATCAACAGTAAGATTTAATTATAATAACAACCCGTTATTTTATCTTGTTGTCCATAATTTCATGATCTAGTTAATTTATTGTTTGAAATAGAAAAAAAACCCCAAAAAAACCAGCCCCCCCCCCCCCGAAAAAAAAAACAACCGAGAAAGCCAACATCGTGATTTGCTAAAGACGCAAACCTTTGTATGAGTATGAATAGGCACGCACGCAGTAATTAGCGTTCGCTGGTTAATTGATTTTGGCATCGTTACTAATAAGCTTTGCTGAGCACCATGATGAATGAAATGTAACGTTGTAACAGTTGTAATCATTTCCTTAAACCGACATTTTTACAGATAAGTATTTTTTCCAAAAAAAAAACATGGCATTAGCAGACACACGAATGGTCAGCTCTTTATAAAAATCTTACATAATGCTTCTATATAGAGATACGTTATGTAAGAGTCAGACAAAGAGCTGTCCGGTTTTGCTATACTAGTTTTAAAACAGAAAAGACAATCACTATACTGAACTTTTGGGTCAAATTATTTTATTATTATTTGAAGTTTTGACAAAATGTAGCGTAGATTGTATATTATTGTACCATTATCGTTAATGGGGTTTAACGTCCTACTGCTCCGAAACAGGCTAATGCAGTCGGGCTAATACACCATATAGTGTGATATGCGGGAAATTTGGCCTTCTCTTATATCGAATTCCAACTGCCAAGGGATCTTTTACGTACAGGCCAATGTGTACAAGAGTAAATTCGAACGTTTAGACACTGACAAGGGGGCACCGCGTTGGAAAATCTGGATGAACTTTCTCGTCCAATGCAGGAATCGAACACCCAACCTCCAGGCAACCAAGCCAGCGAGACCCCCCCATCCCTATTTTTTATACAAAAAACACGCTTAAAGAAAATCGCTAAAAAGATGACGTATCGGTTTTTAATTTTTTGTTATTGAAATACACATAATTCATATTTAGCGATCATTTATTTCAAGGTTTTAGGAAGATAAATATGCTGACTAACAATTTTAAAATTTACGGACATCAAAAAAAACTTAAGCGAAAAAAAGACTTCACTAACCTGAACAAGGACAGCTTATCTTTAAATAACCTATGTTTATCCGTGACGTGCAATGGGTGGTGTGTGTTTAAGAAACGGAGAAGCGTTTAAGAAAAGAAACATGTTTTTTTGGTAGCATCGTGTGATTACACGCTATTGTTTATGACAGAACCTTCGGCCGGATAAGGGGAAACCACGATGACAAATCCGAGGGAACTTTCGCTGTCAATAGCCTACCTGGAACTTAACGGTTAATGAGTCTTCGCCTTGATCACCGAACGTTAGTGAAGCAAGATAGCAGTGAAAACGACGGACACTGCACACTCGTTACATTTTACATAACGTCTATGCATTTGCACCAATTTTTGTATGAACGCATCACGTATTGTTACACAAACCAATATTCAATAATTGGGAAATTCAATCATTCGCGCGTGTCCTGCGTAATACATGCACAACACTGGTGCCAAATTTACCTTTAGGCGTGTAAGTAAAAATTGTTTGGCATCGTCGTTATCCTTTGGAACATATATTATAGCCTTAAACAGCCGCCACAAACCCCGGATTTGATCAGTTGTGTTTAAGACACACGTTCATTTTCCAGTGATGTTAACACTGATGTTAATACTCGTAAACACCTTGGCGTCTATTTCAATAACTGCTGTAATTGGGATACCGACATTAACCACATGGTAACTAAAATTAGTAAAACTGCTTTCCTTCATTAAAATATCGACTAAAACGTAAAGCTTTTGAAATTATCTACAAATCTTTTATCCTACCACTTTTCGACTACGCTGAATGTGTCTGGAATAACAGCACAAAAGAAAAAGTGACCAGTTAGAATTGCTACATTTAGACGCCATTCGAAACATTACAGGCCTTCCTCGAGGTACTTCCCATAATTTATTTTATACTGAATCTGGATTTTCCAGCCTTTTACAAAGACGTTACGAACATAAAATGATTTTATTTTGCAAAATTATCAACATGCAAACACCGCCGTTCCTATTGGATTTAGTCCCTCTATCTATAGCGTCCAGTCAACCATATCAACTCAGAAACTCGAATAATCTGATGAGTATTAGCTGTAAATCCAATCTTTATAAAAAAATCGTTTTTCCATCGTCAGTACTGGAATGGAATCGTCTTGACGAAAGCATCAAAAATTCCATCTTCCTGAAGCAGCGGCCGCGAGTTTAACAACATCTAACCCTTGCTTCAACACTTGGCTATTCCTAACATTTTACGCTGGTTGTGTTTACACGTGACTAACTAGCATTCAAATCATTGTCCAATCAGAGGTCGTGGCACATAACACGCTCACATTTTAGCACGTAACTGTAGTAAACAAATATGGCAGCCTCCACAGAAAAAGAACGAGACAAGTTTACAGCCGTTGAAAGTTTTTTTTTCAATTGAGAAACTCACAGAAAACCAAAAAAAAGCAATTGAAGCAGTTTTAGGACCTTGACATTAATCGGACCTTGACCTTTGCATCTCGATTGTCACATAGACATTTTATTTAGAAGCGCGAGACTTGATAATCGTGACGATTTTTTTAAGGAAGGATAAATAAAATAAATTGAAGTCTTATTTTTAGTAACTCATTTAATGAAGGAATCTGATTGGATCACGGTTGGGGCCGGTACCCAATCCAATTTAGTGCCGAAAAATGTAGAGTGTTGAGTGAAGGGCTCGCTAAGCTGTATGTAGTTCAGGCGAGATCAAGCCTTCTATTGAAGATGCAAAAATTCTAACTCGATCTATTCATTCAAATTTCAAATTAGACAAGCATACGGTAAACCAAATTACAAAGATCTCTTCAATTTTGGCGACAGGACGTTCCAGATTATTCATTCCTAACTAAATCTGACTTAAATGATCACAAATATCTCATGCATATATCTGATAACCCATCCTGTCTGTGCGGAAACAAATGTGAATCTAGCGAACACTTTTTCTTTCATTTGTAGCCTTTTCTCTAGAACAGCGCAGATCTACTATCGATACATTGGACGACTTTTACAAGAATATTAATTCACTTTTTTATTTTGAAATGACAGTCTTTTTAAAAACATAACTATCTGTTTACTCCCAATCGTTCACCAATATATAAAGCGGCCCACACACGCTCAATATAATTGTCAATATTATTGATGTCAATTTAATTGAAACAAATTTCGGTTTCCCACACACGTTCAATTATATTGTCTCAATAATCATTCTGAGCAAAGCAGCCATCATGGACGGAACTGTTTGTTAAGCATTATCTATGGCAGTTCCAAGTCCCATAGATGTACAGGCCCGGTGATAATTTGTGGGGCGGGCAAAATTTTCGGGTTATAGACGGCGGCGCCGGTCTTCTGCGAAGGAGGAGGTACGAAGCGCTTACTGTGTAGGGGACCCTACCACCAACCCTTCCATGACAATTTTGGAAAATTTGACGGTTGCAAACGCATTTTCACGCTATTCTCCCCTGAATACAGCGACTTCAAAGTTGTCTTATGTAGCCTGATTTTAAGATAGCTGATTTGAAATCCATGGAGATAGGACCGTCGAGAGAGAATTTTGAAAATTTAGCTGCCACTAACGCGCTTTCCTGCTTTTTCAGCACTTGAATACAGCAACTTCAATGTGGTCCAAATTAGCCTACCTTTGGTGACTGACCTGAATCCCAAACAATCAATGGTCTCGGAGAAAAGTTTTGAAAATTCAGCTATCGTAAATGCGTTTTTCTGCTTCTCTAGTCCGTGAGTTAAGCAACACCAAAGTTGTCCAATGGTTTCGTAACCGAATCCAACGCTATGCCGACGTCAACTCCAACCGTTCAATGAGACTGTTCCACAGAGGCGGATCTAGGATCTGATGGACCCTAGGAAGCCCCAAATCAACTGGGCCCTTTGCGAAACTGGCTAAGAAATTACTCCCTGCGGGTCGGTAGGCGATTTATTATTCTCGATGATAGGCATACCATTCGTGTTTTCATCGACTGAGCAGTGATCTTGTCCCTGGCCACCGAAAAACATCGCGATTTTGGGCGTAGTTCTACCCGCTTTTTTCAGCACTTCAGTTTCATGTGTTTTCTGTTCTCTCTACTTCCATCCACACATTTGCCTTTGGGTCATACCAACGGCAGACCGGCCTACGTTGAAATGACGCGGCCTTCGCGTAATGAAAGAAAGGCAAATTTCAAGAGAATATCGCGAAAACGGATACCCGACTAATGCAAGGCGAGCGAGTGACCAGTCTCCGAGTGGCCGATCACACTAAAGCTCATCTCAAGCGCTATAGTGCCACTGACCACTGACACTGGTCCCAGACAAAATGTTTTAATATTTAATATTCGGCCACATTATTTTGCCAGCTATTCAATTCAAAGAAACGTAAAATTAGTGTTTTGTATTAGATTTCGGCCATTTTATCTTGCCAACAAGATCATATAATAGATTTTTTTCACTTTACCTGTCTGCCTGAAAAGTCAGATTGCCCGAAATTTGCCCCCACCCCACACCTACTTCGAGAAATGAAATATTGCGTCAATATTATTGATGACGCCCACACACGGTCAATTGTTGCAAAAACATTGACGGTTCGTCAATAAAATATCTACGGACTTTTGATTTCTTTAATCATATTGACATCAATTATATCGAGCTTCAATATCGCATACACACGCTCAATATAATTGTCAATATCAAGTATTGACAATATTATTGACAATTATATTGAGCGTGTGTGGGCCGCTTAACTTTAACTAAACGCTTCAATTCTACGAAATAAATGCCGTTTAACCATTCTTTAAGAGCCACTATTTAAAGTATCCTTCAAATTCTACACAAACATCTCCCTGACCAAGCCACGATAATTACGTCAATCGTGAGATGTGTGTATACAACTTCCAATTAAATATAGGCCTACTAGGTTGGTCCCCCCCCCCCCCCTTGGTATCGGGTCTCAAACTTCTGTCCAAATCGGTACTCGAGCCCCCGAGTCTTTTCCCAACTTTATTTCTTTGTTTTTCTTTTGACAACTGTTTCTCTTCTTTTTCCTTTTTTTCTATTCATACACCCCTGTTTCATATCACCGTATGGTCCAAGACAATTGCTGCTCATTCTAAAAAGCAACATGGAAACGACAATTACACAACACACATTACGAAGCATTAAAGGAGCGAGAGAGATGGCTAACCATTCAGCCACCCAACCCCCTAAGCATTAAGCATGTACTATCTGCCAATGGATTTGTAATTTAAACGGACCACCCTGATTTTAAGAGAGCCTCAGAAATATAAATCCGTGTAGATTATGAAATTTAAGCGCCAAAATATAAAGGAATGGTATATTCACCTTGTCTCAAAATGTCAGCTCAAAATATTGTGTGGACGTGAACGCCCAAACCGTTTATCCGGACACTTAATACTTTTAAGATTTCGGGTCAATTCTTTCATTGTGTGACCTGATAATATAATATTGTCGTTCTTTGAGAGGTCTATACAGTTCACGGGGGAAGTGCTGTACTGGATAACGAAAGGTTAATTTCACCTACACATTATATTTATAAAATAAAAGTCAGGTTTTATCCAGATAGACACCGTTTACATGTAATACAGCATTCGGCAAACCTCGACAGATTCTCGCATAAAACAGCTGTTGTTACTTTATATCTCATAAATTTTCAACAGTCTTTCAATTATTTATCCAAAACGTCGCCAAGTAAGTCCAAAAAGTCGTCCCACATTCTGAAACGTCGTCTGTGTTGAGTGTGAAATGACTGAGGACCGAAATGTCGTACTACCGAAAATGACTGTTCCCATGGAAATTTCTGTGGAGAGTGTATTATATCAACGAACGCCAATTTTGGCATTGGATTTGGAGAATTGCCAGGGAATCTTTTTAAACCAGCAGCCTTGAAACAATATCTCTGCTCATTTAGGTATATACACTCTACAAAAGACGCAAGTTGGGACTTGTTTGTAAACGCATGTTTTCCTGTTCAAGTAAACCGATGGCCGCATCGCAAATGTATGGGCGTAGGTACATATCACTTACTGTCATAATTCCGAGGTAAGATGTAGGGTACCGGAATCTGCGGAGATTTGCCGAGTGGTAATACAGCTTGGATCACCGGTCTCCATTTCCTGATGAAGTAGTTTGAAAACCTATCACGTATATTGAGTTAGTTGCTCGGTCCTAAGGTAGTGTGTTTTAAGCAGTTTTATTTTCCAAACTATAATTGAGATTGGTCTGTTTATTTTAGATTTATTAGTGTAATATGAAACATGAAGAAGTTTGACATTTCCATCCAATGTACTCCTACGATTTGAGATATACATTCCTTCAGAATAAATATTTTACCTAGATGAAAAAGGAGAACTATTAATATATCACTTTGGATGGTCGTTAACTATTCTTAAAAGCTGTAGCGTTCTTTAGTTATAAATATATGACCATACATCAGTGACAATTTAGGGTGAGGATTAGGAAGAGGATCAGAAAGCAACGCACTGACTCACTACTTAGTAGGTCCCAGGTTCGATCCCGTTGTAGGGGAATATGTCTCTGGCTTCCGCTTAACAGTGGTTTTGGACGGGGTTTGTCATGAAACGCTGATAAACACAATACATTCTTTAGTGATAAATTGTATTACTCACAAGGAAATATGTAATTAGAATACCATGTATTTGAAGTAAGCAAAAAAATATTGCAAATAACAAACTGATGAAAGGAAAGAAAAAAATATAGACAATTTCATCTCATGAGCAAGATATAAGAAAATGAAATGTTTACATAGCGCAATAAAAGCAGAGTTATTTATATTGATTTTATGGGAGATTTGGTTATATACATGCATACAATGAACATAAACGTCTCTGTATGGCCAGTTTCATCAGCGATCCACGGTCAAAACATCCTTAATCATTTTCCACGATTGAAGCAACACGAAATGTAGACGAGTTGGGTTGAATAAGATCATACTATTACAGATACGTGGCACCGTTTCTCTCTCCAGCATGGCCACAGTTAGATCAATACTTATTAATCGGCTAAGATTTGATGAGGATTCGGGATGGTGTAGGGTCAAATGGCGGATTTACACCCTAATGGTAGCCAATATCAACTCTTATTCAAGGAATCGGCGGCCATTTGTCAACGTTTTCTCATTAAAGTACATCCGTTATTTTTTGATGGCTCAAATCTAAAATTAATAGGATACGAAGAAACGATACATTTAATTTGTTATTTAAGACCATTTTTCGTGGAACGCTTGTTTTTATGTAAAGAACTAACAGTTCCAGTTTTCAACACAATCTGATTAAAAGACGGATCCTATTTCGTCTCGTTTTAATAGTTCAAAATTTTGTCTTATTTGTCTGTACTACACTAGGATCTGGAAGAGTCGTTACATAACAGGCGTTTTGGATTGCGTGAGGGATTAGCCAATGAAACAATTTGTTACGGCGACTTCTTGGCCACGGAACTGACGGTACATCACACCGATTGACTGATCAATGTATGACGTCATAGGGTGAAAATCCGCTCATACGAACCCTGACCCGACCTTCCAGTACACCTAGTCTGATAGCCATATAGTGTAGGCCATCGAGAATATAAAAAACGAAACGCAATATAGATCTGTATTTCAATTCGAATTTTACCAACATAGTTTTAAAACTATAGGCAGTACATTTATACGGGAGCGTATCGTTGTGTCGCCGTGCCGCTATGCCGCAGTCTCTTATTGTATAGGGTTAGGGTACCCTAACCCCAACCTTAACGGCGGCATAACGGGTCGGTGGCGCAACGGGTACCTCCCCATTAATACTTCGGTTAATAGAATACGTTTATAACTAGAATGGTTTTATTTTTAAGGCCATTTTAAGCAACAAATAATGTCCCTCATGGCCATGCTTTCTAAAAATCTATGAAACACATTGCCTTAGATAATCTCTCATGTGCAACACGATTTGAATATTTTTATACTGAAAAGCAATTTCATGACTTTTTCTAACATGAAATAGAAAAGTGAACAATGTCCATCCGATGTTCTCGATACCCAATAAATCAATAATTATAGGCCACATTATTTGATAATTTCTATGAAAAGTATTCTAAGACTAAATTCTCCCAACCAATCTTACGCTTGATTGGCTCTATATAAATTACGTTTTGTTCGGCTACACAAACTTTTGTTTGATAACTTAACGTTTCAATTCGTGTCTTTTCGTCGTGATGAGACACAATTTGATCGCTGCCAATATCCGGTTCACCCCTGACCGTTAGTTTCGTATCGTATTACGTGTCTGACCTCTGTAACACGGATTCCACACTTGGCTATTCGAGACTAACCGAGTGAGAATATGACGCTAGCGAAATTTTTATGTAAAATATAATTGAATCAAGTCAACGTCAACAAGCGAGTTTTAGCGTTATTTACAAAACGTGACCTTTGACTGTTGCTGGCTTCCTGGAGGCTTTCACTGTGATTAAATTCTGTCTACACGGATACCCTTCACACAATTGGCTTTTCTTTCCTGGTATTCGATTATAAATCTTTCTTTGAACGAACTCATCATTGTTGCTCTTCTAGATAAACATATATAGCAACATATCACCGAACTGGAGTATTTTGATTACTGACCTGTACGGGATTGGAAGTTCTGAGTACATGTTAACTTTTCTAAATAAAATGGGGTTTAACGTTTTACTTTTCTGTATCGACTGGGTTGATGAAGACTACCATGCGCCTTGCAGTGAGCTTTATGCGAGTAATTTTTCTCGGGCAGCGGTAGTGCGACTTACTGATTTACAATTCCAACTGTCAGTGGTTCCTTTACGTATACGACAATATGTACGCGGGACCCTCTGGTTTTCGCCACACCACAACGACTGACACGGTTCCTTACCAGGCCCTCCGTCTGGAATAAAAAGCGACGGGTCTTCACGTAAGTCGTCTCTCGAATGATGAGATTATTCTAAAATACTAGACACTACTTCTCCCTCCGCACTACAACACTAACAAGGAAGAACCACGCTAACAACGGGGGCGAGCATGAGGCCCCTTGTTATCGAGTCAGCGGGGGGAATCACGTGGGTAAGACGCTGGCTCGCTAGTCTGGAGGTCGGGTGTTCGATCCCTGCATTAACCGAGAAAGTTCATCCAAATTTTCCGGCGTGGTCCCCCCTTGTCAGTGTCTAGTCTAGTCGTTCGGATGGAATAAAAAAAACCGAGGGACTGTGTACATATTGGCGTACGTAAAATATCCCTTGGCAGTTGGAATTCGATAGAAGATAAGGCCGTGGTGCCGGTGCCCGGGCAATTTTTTTCTCATAGCACACTGAATGGCGTATGCCCGTCTTCATTAGCCCAGTTTAGGAGCAGAACAGTAGGGCGTTAAACCCCCCATTTCATTTCATTTCGAGTTGGCGGTTTACTCACTGAGCCATCTCTGCCCCAGTTTGAAATAAAGACAACTCTAGTGAAGAGTTGGAGGACAATTGCGTGTAATAGTGCGAGAAGGTCGATCAGTTATCTGACAAATGAACACCGGCACCCTGATGAATCAAATCCTAATGAACTCACACTTAATGCAGTGACACGAAATGTCCGTAAATTAGATTTAAAAAACAGTTATCTCGCCACTGTAGCTTTTGTCATTATCAGTAATTCAATACAATAATCACTAAGATCTATTCTCTTGACACGCTACTCGTATTTTATTCGTCTTATAACTGCTCATTTTAACAGAGAGAGGTAGAGGGAGAGCGACAAGGATGGGGGTAGGCGTACACAAATTTACCTTTAGGCGTGTAAGTAAAAATTGTTTGGCATCGTCGTTATCCTTTGGAACATATATTATAGCCTTAAACAGCCGCCACAAACCCCGGATTTGATCAGTTGTGTTTAAGACACACGTTCATTTTCCAGTGATGTTAACACTGATGTTAATACTCGTAAACACCTTGGCGTCTATTTCAATAACTGCTGTAATTGGGATACCGACATTAACCACATGGTAACTAAAATTAGTAAAACTGCTTTCCTTCATTAAAATATCGACTAAAACGTAAAGCTTTTGAAATTATCTACAAATCTTTTATCCTACCACTTTTCGACTACGCTGAATGTGTCTGGAATAACAGCACAAAAGAAAAAAGTGACCAGTTAGAATTGCTACATTTAGACGCCATTCAAAACATTATACAGGCCTTCCTCGAGGTACTTCCCATAATTTACTTTATACTGAATCTGGATTTTCCAGCCTTTTACAAAGACGTTACGAACATAAAATGATTTTATTTTGCAAAATTATCAACATGCAAACACCGCCGTTCCTATTGGATTTAGTCCCTCTATCTATAGCGTCCAGTCAACCATATCAACTCAGAAACTCGAATAATCTGATGAGTATTAGCTGTAAATCCAATCTTTATAAAAAAATCGTTTTTCCATCGTCAGTACTGGAATGGAATCGTCTTGACGAAAGCATCAAAAATTCCATCTTCCTGAAGCAGCGGCCGCGAGTTTAACAACATCTAACCCTTGCTTCAACACTTGGCTATTCCTAACATTTTACGCTGGTTGTGTTTACACGTGACTAACTAGCATTCAAATCATTGTCCAATCAGAGGTCGTGGCACATAACACGCTCACATTTTAGCACGTGACTGTAGTAAACAAATATGGCAGCCTCCACAGAAAAAGAACGAGACAAGTTTACAGCCGTTGAAAGTTTTTTTTTCAATTGAGAAACTCACAGAAAACCAAAAAAAAGCAATTGAAGCAGTTTTAGGACCTTGACATTAATCGGACCTTGACCTTTGCATCTCGATTGTCACATAGACATTTTATTTAGAAGCGCGAGACTTGATAATCGTGACGATTTTTTTAAGGAAGGATAAATAAAATAAATTGAAGTCTTATTTTTAGTAACTCATTTAATGAAGGAATCTGATTGGATCACGGTTGGGGCCGGTACCCAATCCAATTTAGTGCCGAAAAATGTAGAGTGTTGAGTGAAGGGCTCGCTAAGCTGTATGTAGTTCAGGCGAGATCAAGCCTTCTATTGAAGATGCAAAAATTCTAACTCGATCTATTCATTCAAATTTCAAATTAGACAAGCATACGGTAAACCAAATTACAAAGATCTCTTCAATTTTGGCGACAGGACGTTCCAGATTATTCATTCCTAACTAAATCTGACTTAAATGATCACAAATATCTCATGCATATATCTGATAACCCATCCTGTCTGTGCGGAAACAAATGTGAATCTAGCGAACACTTTTTCTTTCATTTGTAGCCTTTTCTCTAGAACAGCGCAGATCTACTATCGATACATTGGACGACTTTTACAAGAATATTAATTCACTTTTTTATTTTGAAATGACAGTCTTTTTAAAAACATAACTATCTGTTTACTCCCAATCGTTCACCAATATATAAAGCGGCCCACACACGCTCAATATAATTGTCAATATTATTGATGTCAATTTAATTGAAACAAATTTCGGTTTCCCACACACGTTCAATTATATTGTCTCAATATTCATTCTGAGCAAAGCAGCCATCATGGACGGAACTGTTAGTTAAGCATTATCTATGGCAGTTCCAAGTCCCATAGATGTACAGGCCCGGTGATAATTTGTGGGGCGGGCAAAATTTTCGGGTTATAGACGGCGGCGCCGGTCTTCTGCGAAGGAGGAGGTACGGAGCGCTTACTGTGTAGGGGACCCTACCACCAACCCTTCCATGACAATTTTGGAAAATTTGACGGTTGCAAACGCATTTTCACGCTATTCTCCCCTGAATACAGCGACTTCAAAGTTGTCTTATGTAGCCTGATTTTAAGATAGCTGATTTGAAATCCATGGAGATAGGACCGTCGAGAGAGAATTTTGAAAATTTAGCTGCCACTAACGCGCTTTCCTGCTTTTTCAGCACTTGAATACAGCAACTTCAATGTGGTCCAAATTAGCCTACCTTTGGTGACTGACCTGAATCCCAAACAATCAATGGTCTCGGGTAAAAGTTTTGAAAATTCAGCTATCGTAAATGCGTTTTTCTGCTTCTCTAGTCCGTGAGTTAAGCAACACCAAAGTTGTCCAATGGTTTCGTAACCGAATCCAACGCTATGCCGACGTCAACTCCAACCGTTCAATGAGACTGTTCCACAGAGGCGGATCTAGGATCTGATGGACCCTAGGAAGCCCCAAATCAACTGGGCCCTTTGCGAAACTGGCTAAGAAATTACTCCCTGCGGGTCGGTAGGCGATTTATTATTCTCGATGATAGGCATACCATTCGTGTTTTCATCGACTGAGCAGTGATCTTGTCCCTGGCCACCGAAAAACATCGCGATTTTGGGCGTAGTTCTACCCGCTTTTTTCAGCACTTCAGTTTCATGTGTTTTATGTTCTCTCTACTTCCATCCACACATTTGCCTTTGGGTCATACCAACGGCAGGCCGGCCTACGTTGAAATGACGCGGCCTTCGCGTAATGAAAGAAAGGCAAATTTCAAGAGAATATCGCGAAAACGGATACCCGACTAATGCAAGGCGAGCGAGTGACCAGACTCCGAGTGGCCGATCACACTAAAGCTCATCTCAAGCGCTATAGTGCCACTGACCACTGACACTGGTCCCAGACAAAATGTTTTAATATTTAATATTCGGCCACTTTATTTTGCCAGCTATTCAATTCAAAGAAACGTAAAATTAGTGTTTTGTATTAGATTTCGGCCATTTTATCTTGCCAACAAGATCATATAATAGATTTTTTTCACTTTACGTGTCTGCCTGAAAAGTCAGATTGCCCGAAATTTGCCCCCACCCCACACCTACTTCGAGAAATGAAATATTGCGTCAATATTATTGATGACGCCCACACACGGTCAATTGTTGCAAAAACATTGACGGTTCGTCAATAAAATATCTACGGACTTTTGATTTCTTTAATCATATTGACATCAATTATATCGAGCTTCAATATCGCATACACACGCTCAATATAATTGTCAATATCAAGTATTGACAATATTATTGACAATTATATTGAGCGTGTGTGGGCCGCTTAACTTTAACTAAACGCTTCAATTCTACGAAATAAATGCCGTTTAACCATTCTTTAAGAGCCACTATTTAAAGTATCCTTCAAATTCTACACAAACATCTCCCTGACCAAGCCACGATAATTACGTCAATCGTGAGATGTGTGTATACAACTTCCAATTAAATATAGGCCTACTAGGTTGGTCCCCCCCCCCCTTGGTATCGGGTCTCAAACTTCTGTCCAAATCGGTACTCGAGCCCCCGAGTCTTTTCCCAACTTTATTTCTTTGTTTTTCTTTTGACAACTGTTTCTCTTCTTTTTCCTTTTTTTCTATTCATACACCCCTGTTTCATATCACCGTATGGTCCAAGACAATTGCTGCTCATTCTAAAAAGTAACATGGAAACGACAATTACACAACACACATTACGAAGCATTAAAGGAGCGAGAGAGATGGCTAACCATTCAGCCACCCAACCCCCTAAGCATTAAGCATGTACTATCTGCCAATGGATTTGTAATTTAAACGGACCACCCTGATTTTAAGAACGCCTCAGAAATATAAATCCGTGTAGATTATGAAATTTAAGCGCCAAAATATAAAGGAATGGTATATTCACCTTGTCTCAAAATGTCAGCTCAAAATATTGTGTGGACGTGAACGCCCAAACCGTTTATCCGGACACTTAATACTTTTAAGATTTCGGGTCAATTCTTTCATTGTGTGACCTGATAATATAATATTGTCGTTCTTTGAGAGGTCTATACAGTTCACGGGGGAAGTGCTGTACTGGATAACGAAAGGTTAATTTCACCTACACATTATATTTATAAAATAAAAGTCAGGTTTTATCCAGATAGACACCGTTTACATGTAATACAGCATTCGGCAAACCTCGACAGATTCTCGCATAAAACAGCTGTTGTTACTTTATATCTCATAAATTTTCAACAGTCTTTCAATTATTTATCCAAAACGTCGCCAAGTAAGTCCAAAAAGTCGTCCCACATTCTGAAACGTCGTCTGTGTTGAGTGTGAAATGACTGAGGACCGAAATGTCGTACTACCGAAAATGACTGTTCCCATGGAAATTTCTGTGGAGAGTGTATTATATCAACGAACGCCAATTTTGGCATTGGATTTGGAGAATTGCCAGGGAATCTTTTTAAACCAGCAGCCTTGAAACAATATCTCTGCTCATTTAGGTATATACACTCTACAAAAGACGCAAGTTGGGACTTGTTTGTAAACGCATGTTTTCCTGTTCAAGTAAACCGATAGCCGCATCGCAAATGTATGGGCGTAGGTACATATCACTTACTGTCATAATTCCGAGGTAAGATGTAGGGTACCGGAATCTGCGGAGATTTGCCGAGTGGTAATACAGCTTGGATCACCGGTCTCCATTTCCTGATGAAGTAGTTTGAAAACCTATCACGTATATTGAGTTAGTTGCTCGGTCCTAAGGTAGTGTGTTTTAAGCAGTTTTATTTTCCAAACTATAATTGAGATTGGTCTGTTTATTTTAGATTTATTAGTGTAATATGAAACATGAAGAAGTTTGACATTTCCATCCAATGTACTCCTACGATTTGAGATATACATTCCTTCAGAATAAATATTTTACCTAGATGAAAAAGGAGAACTATTAATATATCACTTTGGATGGTCGTTAACTATTCTTTAATGCTGTAGCGTTCTTTAGTTATAAATATATGACCATACATCAGTGACAATTTAGGGTGAGGATTAGGAAGAGGATCAGAAAGCAACGCACTGACTCACTACTTAGTAGGTCCCAGGTTCGATCCCGTTGTAGGGGAATATGTCTCTGGCTTCCGCTTAACAGTGGTTTTGGACGGGGTTTGTCATGAAACGCTGATAAACACAATACATTTTTTAGTGATAAATTGTATTACTCACAAGGAAATATGTAATTAGAATACCATGTATTTGAAGTAAGCAAAAAAATATTGCAAATAACAAACTGATGAAAGGAAAGAAAAAAATATAGACAATTTCATCTCATGAGCAAGATATAAGAAAATGAAATGTTTACATAGCGCAATAAAAGCAGAGTTATTTATATTGATTTTATGGGAGATTTGGTTATATACATGCATACAATGAACATAAACGTCTCTGTATGGCCAGTTTCATCAGCGATCCACGGTCAAAACATCCTTAATCATTTTCCACGATTGAAGCAACACGAAATGTAGACGAGTTGGGTTGAATAAGATCATACTATTACAGATACGTGGCACCGTTTCTCTCTCCAGCATGGCCACAGTTAGATCAATACTTATTAATCGGCTAAGATTTGATGAGGATTCGGGATGGTGTAGGGTCAAATGGCGGATTTACACCCTAATGGTAGCCAATATCAACTCTTATTCAAGGAATCGGCGGCCATTTGTCAACGTTTTCTCATTAAAGTACATCCGTTATTTTTTGATGGCTCAAATCTAAAATTAATAGGATACGAAGAAACGATACATTTAATTTGTTATTTAAGACCATTTTTCGTGGAACGCTTGTTTTTATGTAAAGAACTAACAGTTCCAGTTTTCAACACAATCTGATTAAAAGACGGATCCTATTTCGTCTCGTTTTAATAGTTCAAAATTTTGTCTTATTTGTCTGTACTACACTAGGATCTGGAAGAGTCGTTACATAACAGGCGTTTTGGATTGCGTGAGGGATTAGCCAATGAAACAATTTGTTACGGCGACTTCTTGGCCACGGAACTGACGGTACATCACACCGATTGACTGATCAATGTATGACGTCATAGGGTGAAAATCCGCTCATACGAACCCTGACCCGACCTTCCAGTACACCTAGTCTGATAGCCATATAGTGTAGGCCATCGAGAATATAAAAAACGAAACGCAATATAGATCTGTATTTCAATTCGAATTTTAACAACATAGTTTTAAAACTATAGGCAGTACATTTATACGGGAGCGTATCGTTGTGTCGCCGTGCCGCTATGCCGCAGTCTCTTATTGTATAGGGTTAGGGTACCCTAACCCCAACCTTAACGGCGGCATAACGGGTCGGTGGCGCAACGGGTACCTCCCCATTAATACTTCGGTTAATAGAATACGTTTATAACTAGAATGGTTTTATTTTTAAGGCCATTTTAAGCAACAAATAATGTCCCTCATGGCCATGCTTTCTAAAAATCTATGAAACACATTGCCTTAGATAATCTCTCATGTGCAACACGATTTGAATATTTTTATACTGAAAAGCAATTTCATGACTTTTTCTAACATGAAATAGAAAAGTGAACAATGTCCATCCGATGTTCTCGATACCCAATAAATCAATAATTATAGGCCACATTATTTGATAATTTCTATGAAAAGTATTCTAAGACTAAATTCTCCCAACCAATCTTACGCTTGATTGGCTCTATATAAATTACGTTTTGTTCGGCTACACAAACTTTTGTTTGATAACTTAACGTTTCAATTCGTGTCTTTTCGTCGTGACGAGACACAATTTGATCGCTGCCAATATCCGGTTCACCCCTGACCGTTAGTTTCGTATCGTATTACGTGTCTGACCTCTGTAACACGGATTCCACACTTGGCTATTCGAGACTAACCGAGTGAGAATATGACGCTAGCGAAATTTTTATGTAAAATATAATTGAATCAAGTCAACGTCAACAAGCGAGTTTTAGCGTTATTTACAAAACGTGACCTTTGACTGTTGCTGGCTTCCTGGAGGCTTTCACTGTGATTAAATTCTGTCTACACGGATACCCTTCACACAATTGGCTTTTCTTTCCTGGTATTCGATTATAAATCTTTCTTTGAACGAACCCATCATTGTTGCTCTTCTAGATAAACATATATAGCAACATATCGCCGAACTGGAGTATTTTGATTACTGACCTGTACGGGATTGGAAGTTCTGAGTACATGTTAACTTTTCTAAATAAAATGGGGTTTAACGTCTTACTTTCCTGTATCGACTGGGTTGCTGAAGACTACCATGCGCCTTGCAGTGAGCTCTATGCGAGTAATTTTTCTCGGGCAGCGGTAGTGCGACTTATTGATTTAAAATTCCAACTGTCAGTGGTTCCTTTACGTATACGACAATATGTACACGGGACCCTCTGGTTTTCGCCACACCACAACGACTGACACGGTTCCTTACCAGGCCCTCCGTCTGGAATAAAAAGCGACTGGTCTTCACGTAAGTCGTCTCTCGAATGAGGAGATTATTCTAAAGTACTAGACACTACTTCTTCCTCCGCACTACAACACTAACAAGGGAGAACCACGCCAACAACGGGGGCGAGCATGAGGCCCCTTGTTATCGAGTCAGTGGGGGGAATCACGTCGCTAAGTGGGTAAGACGCTGGCTCGCTAGCCTGGAGGTCGGGTGTTCGATCCCTGCATTGACCGAGAAAGTTCATCCAAATTTTCCGGCGTGGTTCCCCCTTGTCAGTGTCTAGTCTAGTCGTTAGGATGAGATAAAAAAAAACCGAGGGACTGTGTACATATTGGCGTGTACGTAAAATATCCCTTGGCAGTTGGAATTCAATAGAAGATTAGGCCGTAATGCCGGTGCCCGGGCAAAATTTTTCTCATAGCACACTGTCTGGCGTATGCCTGTCTTCATTAGCCCAGTTTAGGAGCAGAACAGTAGGGCGTTAAACCCCCATTTCATTTCGAGTTGGCGGTTTACTCACTGAGCTATCGCTGCCTCCGTTCGAAATAAAGACAACTCTAGTAAAGAGTTGGAGGACAATTGCGTGTAATAGTGCGAGAAGGTCGATCAGTTATCTGACAAATGAACACCGGCACCCTGATGAATCAAATCCTAATGAACTCACACTTAATGCAGTGACACGAAATGTCCGTAAATTAGATTTAAAAAACAGTTATCTCGCCACTGTAGCTTTTGTCATTATCAGTAATTCAATACAATAATCACTAAGATCTATTCTCTTGACACGCTACTCGTATTTTATTCGTCTTATAACTGCTCATTTTAACACCGTTCACAGAGAGAGAGAGGGAGAGAGAGAGAGGGAGAGGGAGAGGAGGAAAGGATGGGGGTAGGCGTACACTCACTATGAACCAAGTTATTAAAAAACATATATATTTCGTTTCGTTTTTTATACAATCGATGACTTACACAATTAAAAACGAAATTTTGAACTTTTAAAAACGAAACGAAATTAGATCTGTGTTTTAATCGGATTAAAGCCCCAATACCACTCTTGTTGTACAATATTCCAATTAATTGAAGATACAAATTTCATCTTAACACACCGAATTTCCAAAATTGCAAAAATTTCAACTACAGGTTTGAAAAGCTTTAAAAAACACTTTCTAATGCAACTTGGATTAAAACATATTTTCGAACCCTCTGGATAAGATAAAATAGGATGTAATGGATAATTTACACGACATGTAGGACACTTAAACATCTAGTAGTTAGAATAAGGCTAAAGCTTAGGCACATAACCTTACTCCTTGTCACAAACAGGACACTGGACTGAATTACAGCATTTATTTGACAAGAAAGTAGATGTCTCATTCGTTTCCCACGGATTTTGATTGTGTATGATGGAACCTTTTGAAATAAAAATTAGCGTCTCATCTGCACCAACCGCGTTGGAAACTGTCATGCGCCATCAACTGGTGGTTATCTTCCAACTGTTAATACTCTAACTGAGCAAGTAACGATGAGCATACGCCATACAGAGAGAGAGAGAAAGAAATAGGGTTTAACGTCCAATCGACACAAACTGTCACTTCGGGACTAACATGGTTTAATTTTTAAACTGACACATGCTTATATGGAAAACAGCTACTAATTTTTTAGGCGACGTTTCGAAGAGTATTCTCTCAACGTTTTCAAGCAAATACTCTTCAAAACGCCGCCTAAATAAATTAGCAATTGCTTTCCATATAGGCATGTGTTAGTTTATTTACCCACCACGTTACGAAATGCCATTCAAAGAATATGGTTTAATTTTATTTCAATAATTCGCTTGCGCGTAGTGTTCTTTAGCATTGGGGGGAAACGGGGGACCTGGAGTAAACCCCCGAGGTTGGACAGGCGACCCCACTCCTTGTCCCGTACCACCGCGGATTCGAAACCGTGTCAGTTAACTCAATGAAAGGCTTCATGATACGGCGCGCTCGTGCTATCCATTCGGCCATCCCCCACGCATACGCCACACAGTGTGATATGAGACATTTTGACCGGACATCGGAGCTATGGTCTACACTTTTTTCGAATTCCAACTGCCAAGGGTTATTTTACGCGAATGCCATGGTGTACACGGGACCTCGGGTTTTCTTCTCGCTTAGACGATTAATAACTTTTCCTCCTCTTGGTAGGTGTCCTCGCCCAGATTAAAATAAAACAAAAAACAGAGTTTGACCAAATTTATTTCTAACCCAACACTGAAAAAAAAAGTAATAGATGGCTTATTGTATTTGATGTTCTAGCCCAACACTGAAAAAATACAAAAAAGGTTTTATTAGTATTGTGGTATAACTAGGGTTCAGTGGGTTAGTGTCGTAGAGTGACTTATTATTATGGTATATGTCAGGGTCGATGTGATATCATTAAAATTCTCTGGGCAGCTTCCCGGGTTTAGCGCACTTAACTACTTTATTTCAATAATTCGCTTGCTCATAGTGGACTTAAGCAGTAGGGGGATATTGGGGACCTAGAGGACACCCTAACCCGTGTCACGTAGAAGCAGGGAATCGACACCACACCACTTGGCCCAATGAGAGACACCCCGTGCCCTACCAAAGACTATGTTGTCCAATGCCAGACAGAGAAATAGGGCCGAACAAGTAGTCATCACCAACTGTCATTTTGGGACTAACATTTGGCATACTTGAATTGTGGAGGAAACGGGCTGATCCTTTGTGAACACTCACAAAGTTCAGCATGTGGCCTCAACACTGTTTTCATTCGTCATTGCTGTTTTTTTTATAAATTGAATATAAATTAATAAGGCGAAATCAAAATAAAATGTAGCCATTGAGTAGTTACCTGTACAAACAACTGGTGGTTTTGTCCATCTGCCAAACCGACAAATAGAAATTGCACTACCAACTGGTCTATAGCCTGCCGCACATCGGTAGAATACCCTAGATCCTTCAGTGGTCGACCTGACTAGAAATGGTCTCTTTAAGGGATATGATGGAGGACGCCCACAACCAATCACTGAAGGCAAAAGAAAAGCATTTAAAATAGATAAAAAATGCCATTTTTTTCTGTAAATTTACTTCTTTTAGATCCGTATGAATTAATATATTCTTGCAATTATAATTTCTTTCATATGAAATAATTTATAGAGAATCTTCTACGAGTCGTTTTTATAACAATAGTAGATGAAATAAAAAAAAAACCTGGCTTACACATATTTTAGAAATCTTCTCAAAAGGCTAAAGTACTGGCTGCATACATTTCGAATGCTCCAAAAGGCTAAAAGTACTGGTCGCATACATTTAAATGCTTCAAAAGGCTAAAGTACTGGTTGCATACATTTCGAATGCTCCAAAAGGCTAAAAGTACTGGTCGCATACATTCGAATGCTTCAAAAGGCTAAAGTACTGGTCACATACATTCGAATGCTTCAAAAGGCTAAAGTACTGGTCGCATACATTCGAATGCTTCAAAAAGGCTAAAAGTCTTGGTTGCATATTTTCGAATGCTTCAAAAAGGCTAAATTACTGGTTGCATACATTTCGATGCTTCAAAAGACTAAAGTATACTGGTTGTATACATTCGAATGCTGGTTATTTGGTTGGATAGAAAACTTGTCAGTTCATTTCGGAATACGTCATTTTAAACCTTTTCGAATGTTTGATTTAGCAATTTAACTACTTATTGGTTGTTTCTACACATTGATACACGGTAATATATAAAGTAGAAGACACATACCCTTTTTAATACATATAGGTCCACGTGTCCATTTACCATTGGCTGAACATATTATAACACTTAAACCTCTCATGGCATAATCTTTACCACATTTAAATTGAGCACTTGATCTTAATACTGTTTTATTATAGGTAACGCTAGCACCAGGTGGAACGTGAGGTTTACCACAGTCGACAGCTAAACAAAAATAAAACATTAAAACGCATTATGAGAGAGAGAGAGAGAGAGAGAGAGAGAGAGAGAGAGAAATGGGGTTTATAACGTCCAACCGACACAAACTATAGGTCATTCCGAGACTAACATATTACGGTTAAATTTTATTTTAATAATTCGCTTGTGTGTAGGGGGTCTTTAACAGTGGGGGGAAAACCGGAGGACCCGGAGAAAACCCACGAGGTTAGACAGGCGACCCTACTCCTTGCCACGTAAAACCGGGGATACGAAACCACGCCTGTTGACTCAATGACAGGCTGAAATCAAATGTGAGCTGAAATCAAATGTGAGCTGAATTCAAATCCATTGGCGAGCGGAATTCAATCCATTGGCGAGCGGAATTCAAATCCATTGGCGAGCCGAATTCAAATTCATTGGCGAGCCGAATTCTAATCAGTTGGCGAGTCGTATTTAAAATCCATTGACGGGCTAAATTAAACACCTAAGTCGAGATGAATTCAAATCCAACATCGAGATGAATTCAAATCCAACATCGAGCTTAATTCATATACATTGCCGAACTCAATTCAAATCCATTGGCGAGTAGAATTCAAATGACTTTAATGTGTCTAAGATAAATGTAGCTCTTTAATTTAAGTAATCGAACTACAAGTACACGGGTCGTCATGAAACCAATTCATGTTTAGTACCAAGCGACGTTTCGACCAATGTTCTTTAATCTATATTTTCAAACACGTGGTCTATAAAATCAGATGATCGAATATCACCGTAACTCTGTGGGTGATGTATTAATACAAAAGGGGAGACAAATCTTATTAAAAAAACAAGTCAATCCATCCATCAGGCACTAGACCACAATACTTTCACTGATGATCTCCCAGTTGTAATGCTAATATAATATGCAATGCTATGATGCGGGGTTTAACGTCCAGACCCGGTCCCGCCTGGGCTGGTTTAAACGGTCATATGCAGTATAGTGTGCTATTAGTATTAGGGTAATAGTACACGGTCAGCGGCGATATGTCTTATTCTTATATCATTCTTAGTCTTGGGTTATTTTATCTGCACGTGTTTGTGCACGCGGGACATCGATTCTCCGTCCCAGATTTCCCCGCCAGGCTTCAATGACAGAATAATATGGAATATATTATAAACTTCTTACGTATACACTTGGTCTGCGGGTCTGTCCAGTTCTTGGATACTACACATTCAGACACGCCCTTTCCTACCAGGTTATGGCCTATTTCACAGGTGTAAGTAACTTTACTGCCAAGTTTTCCGGTAGTTACGAAGGGTCGGGCATTGCCAAACTTCGGCACTTTGGTGAGGCTGCAGTAATTTTCATCCACTGTAAGAGAGAGAAATGGGGTTCAACGTTCACGCGACACAAACTAGGTCATTTTGGGACTAACATGTTTTTTTAAAAATTTTATTTCAATCATTCGATTGCGCGTAGGGGTCTTTAGCAGTGGGAGGAAACCGGAAGACCCGGAGAAAACCCACGAGGTTGGATAGGCGACGCAACTCCTTGCCACGTACAACCGGGAATTCGAAACCACGACAGTTGACTCAATGACAGGCTTTATGACAAGTACACCACGCACGTGCTAACCATATGGCCATCCACCCTCTATATTATTAAGTAAAGTCTGGAGTAAGCGTTTGAGATACAGTTATATGTATTGCGGATTCAATCGCAATAAACTAAAAGTTTCCCAGAGTTACCTCCGTGAATTTGTTTTCCTAATATATAAACTCTATGGCCAAATAAAAGACCCGCTTTGTATGGAAGGGAATCGCTGCCAATATTAAATGCTCTGCTAAAATGTATTTTCAATTGATTATATTATGTAAAAAGTACAATGTACAAAGTCCTAATACCGGTTGTGATAAAATCAAAATACCTCTAAGGCCAAAGTTAACTGTAAAACGTCAAATGTAAAACGTCAAATTATGACAAAAATTAAAAAAACATTAGTTAAGAGCTAAATCTGCCTATAGCAGGACTTTCTTTGGGCCTGAAAAGTTTTCTAAAGTATTAATTAGACATTAATTAACTGATCCAGGCCTTAATCAACTCTGGATGGCATCAGATTTCTTCGGTATTAAACAGATTAAAACGTTTTAGCGATACTCGATTTAATCAAATATGGCGGACCCAGACTTGGCTTCGATCAACCAGGACCGTGGTTGAAATTATTGTACACGTCTGCCAAACTTTCAAATGCCTATATCCCAGCTTGCAATAGAGTAATTTGAATGAAGTTCTTTTATGGCTTCACATTTTTTGTAACGACAAGATACTTGTTGAAACGTTGTGCTATATGTATATAAACAGCGATTGTTATTTCCATAAAAATTGTGTTGTGTTTTATTGTGCTCAATCGCTAAATGCCACTTAAGGATTAAATTTGAATGAAATTTTCAAATTATTTATATTACATCATCGACTTTCGAACTATTCTTGCTTAGCAAGAATGACTAGTTCTTTATCTATATCTTGAATAATGTTTTATTAGACAGACCCCCTGGTTAGCGAGCAAGCGTCTTCCCACATAGTCACACAACCAAATATTCGATATTATATAGTCGTATAATAACAGATCCTACCTTTACAGATAAGAGTGGGCACTATCCAGGTACCATTTAGTTGACAGCTTGATCCATATACACCAGACGCTTTAATATATCCTGTCTTACATTTAAACAGTACTGTAGCTCCATAAGTTGTAGTTGAAGCTTGTTTAGATGTTGTACTGTGCGCAGGGGCAAGTGGAGCATTTCCACAATCAATAACTAAAACAAAATAAATAATGAAATCAAATGAAGTTTAACGTCCTACTGATCTGATCCGAAAGGGGCTAATGAAGATATGCTTACGCCATACAGTGTGCAATGAGGAAATTTTTGCCCAGACAGCGGCACAACGGCGTAATCTTATAACGAATTCCAACTGCCAAGATATCTTTTACGTACACGCCTACTCGTATATTGAATTCCAACTGCCAAGGGATCTTCTACGTGCACGACAACGTCCCATCCGAATGACTAGACAACTGTCCTCCTCGGGCCCGCCAACCTGCTTCACTGACAATGGGGAAAGTACGCCGGACAAACTGGATGAACTAACTCGGCCAGTACAAGAATAGAACACCGACCCCCAAGCTAGCAAGCAAGCGTCTTACCCACCGTGACCTCTATAACAAAATAAATTACGCATTTAAAGTTTTTGTTTTGAGAATACAGCAAACAATTTAATGAGTTTTCTTCTATCTCAAACATAAAGTACACATTTCATGCCTCCTACTCAAATTAAGGTTTTTTCTTCTGGAGGAAGATGGACAAATTATTCTGTGTTTTGAACAAAAAAGGTATAATACAGGAAGTTTTTAATGGAATATATTGTTCTTTTCTTTAGATAATTATGAACAGTGTCCCGACAGTAAGGAATAATACAGGGGGGCTACTCTTCTGCAGCAACAAACCTAAGGCCGAAGTGTACTATGCTAAACAATTTGGAAGACACACTAGCGTTAAAGCCAGAATTTCAAGTCTCAACATAATTATTTCTATTTCATTTGCTCAATAGGTTATCAACTCACTATTATACGATCATGGGCATTATTTCCCACAATTGACAACATGGGGCAGCCATTTTACAACGTTGGAATTTTAAGTTGAAAATGATATTTTTGGCTATTTTTCAACTGGCAATATAGTGAATTATAGGATTTATAGGATTATTCTTTAACAAGGATTATTAATGAATAACATATATTTTAAAGCTTAATTTCGATGAATTTTAAAAATTAACTTATAAATTTGAAATTTGTGCTTTAATGATTTTACTATCCTGCCCCTGATAGAATTTGGGGATATGCCTGGGGATCACTTACCTTGACAGATTGGTTTGGCTTTAGTCCAAATAGCTTTCTTACAAGATATTTGATTGGTTCCACCCGTTTGTTTATATCCCTTTTTACATTCATATCTAGCTTCTGTCCCGTGTTTTAAGTGATTCATAATCAGAACAGCGTCCGCATGTGCTTCCGGTATTCCACACTTTGTCACTGATATGTGGAAAACAAATATGGAAAAATTAAAAGTTGACTCAATGACAGACCTTATGATACAACACACACGCGCTAGCCATTCGGCCATCCCCAAACCCCTGCCCCGATTCAATAACATACCTTAGCATTTAAAAATCAGGCATTAGACCATTTGCCCAACCCACGCCAGGACTGACTGACATTGGTTTGACTATGAAATACTTAACTGAACTTTGGTTCGACAAGACAAACATGAATTATCACATTGGTGTGTGATGAACACACGACAGATAAACCCATACAGCATAGGTGATTAGGCCCTTCACCATCTCTAATAGTATGCTTGAACTCGCTTTAACTAAGTACATCTTATCAAGCGCCCTTCACGTAAAACCGTGAATATTTCGGTCTGATTGGGTATAAGCCCTGCTTCTGAGCCTATCACATTCCTTGGTGGTCGCGATTACGAAGTCTCATGCTTTCAATCTAAAATGTCTACATGTGATAATCGAGTTACAGGGTTCAAGGTTCATCCAATGCCAAGGTTTCCCTGGGGTTCGCTATGTCACGGTATCTGATTGGGTGCTACTGTTCACGTGTCTGCAGATAACGTAGCTATAATGTCGGGAATTGTGAAGTTCACCAGCAACGGCCAGATGTTGGAAAACTCGCAGTCGTTACTTCAGGAACATGGCTCTTCACGGTCAATGATTCCACAAAGGGAGGTTTAATCTTCCAACTTACGTGTACAAACAAAAGTGGGTTTAGACCAGGTTTTGTTTTTCTGGCAGATTGTTGTTCCATTACCATCACCATCATAACCATGTATACACTTGTAGGTTACCATGGTTTTATACAGGGTAGAATTTGTAGAAAGCATGGCATTGTCTATAGCTGGTGCTTTACCACAATTAATAACTATAATAAACACAAATTTAAATGAGTTCCAACTCTAGAGTTGATAGAATTACACGCATGTCCAAATAATTAAATCAAGTTTTAAAGTTGACAATTATCAATAATCATAAATGAAATGGGGCTTAACCTCCCACTTTTCTGTACTAACGGGGCTACGATATACAGAATGCTAGGATGGGATTGCCTGGATAGAGGCACCACGACCTACTCTTACATCGAATTCCTACGCACAAGGCTTTTTTTAGCGTACAAGAACAAGTGTACACTTGTAGACGGAACGCCGGGTTTTCCTACCAGTCTAAAGAATAGAATATGCTAATGTTTCTTGACAGACCATCCGTCCTGCACCACTAACAAATGACAGGCATGCCAGGAAATCTCAAGGTCCTTGTCCATCCAAGAGAGGGAGCAAACCGAGACTTCCAAGTGAGGAATTACTCTCCGAGTCATCTGTAATCATAAATAAATTCCTAGGGTTACATACGTGTCCAATAAACCCAGTCAAAAAATTACACTTAATACTTTAAATGAGTTAGCCGGGAAATGAGTTCGTTTCCAATGAACTCAAAGATCTATAGATGTTCGAGATAACATTATTGCTATGCTAAGAAAGCAATTTATTATGTTACTGAAATCTGTTTATACCATATGCATCTAATCCCATCATAACTGAATGGCCATATTTGTCTATCACACCCCGTGTGTTGGGTCGTCGCTATGTTGACATACGGGTACTTTATATTGTTTTGTAGGGTCTTGCCTACAATACTGACAAGGTGCACATTGATGCAAGTGTTAGTTGACTGTTTCGTTTGTAGGTAACCGTGGTCTACATATCTTTTCTATGCCATACATTTTGCACATTTTTCTCCTTTACCTATCATTAATTGTAAGTCTTTACCTTTACAGGAACCTGTAGGTTTTGTCCAGACTCCATTCAACTGACACTTAGCTGGTGTAAATACCCCAACAGTTTCAAAATCAGCCTTACATTTATACGTTGCTACACCATTAGGCTTATGGCTGGTGACGACCCTTAAAGCATTAAGTATGACTGGTGCTTTACCACAAACAGTTGCTGCAGAAAACACAATCAAATACAAATTAATGAAGTATCTGGGACCCATTGAACTAAACGCACGATAGAAAAGATATAATAAATTAAATGGAATGGGGTTTAACGTCCTAAACTGGGTCAATAAAGACGGGCATACGCCATACAGTGTACTATGAGGGAAATTTTGCAAGGCAGAGCAGCGGCGCTACGGACTACTCTTATATCGCATTCGAACCGCCAAGGGATCCTTTACGTGTAGTCACGTGGGTAGAAGCATAACCCCACAGTCATCTGCCGTTTAAGGGAAACACCATTCAACCCCGCACAATTTCAGCAATTAACCAAACAAACTGAAGATCATATCGTATTTAATCGGATTGAAATATTGTTTGCGCTAACTTGTGTGGAATATATCCGGTATATCGCTTGTGATGGCTCTAGCTGGCCGGCCACCTCTTGCTTGCGGCTGTGGTTTCTAGCTCTTGTGTGAGCGTATGCGGCATTAAGGGATAGGAGCGCCTTCTCATCCTCGTGGGTTTCCTCCTGGCACTCTGGTTCTTCCAACTTCTAAAGACCCCTACGTGCAAGCGAATTATTCAAACAAAAATTAAACCATATTTTAGTCCCGAAATGACCTAGTTGTGTTGAGTTGACGTTAAACCCCATTTCTCTCTCTCGCCTGTGGTGGATGACGATTTTATTCTTAATTAAATGTGTTAGTGATCAAAGTATTAATATATCAGCGTGGATTAAGCGCAGGATAATATTATATTTAATCGTTGAGTGGGTTAATAATTCTAGAGCATGAAGAATATTAAAACTACGATAACTGACAATGTTGTAGTTTTTAAGGAGGGCGAGAGAGGGGTAGGTTTGGGATTAAAGTTCATTCGACACAAACTATAGGTCCTTTCATAACTATCATATTATTATGGTTCAACGGTATGTCAATAATTCGTTTTTGCAGTGGGAGGAAACTGGGAAAACCCACGACGTTGGACAAGCGACCCCACTCCTTGTCCCAGGCGACCCTACTCATTGTCACATACACTTGACTCAATGACCTAGTTTGTAAGCGATTAAGGATACCTCAATGGCGATAATAGACTTTTTCTGCACGTCACAGAATCCGGACAGTCCCTCGTAATTATTGAAGAATGGGTTGATCAACGTGTGAATCAATTCTCCATCTAATTCTTGTCGATATGGTTTCATTTATGTAACTATTAGATAATCTACCAGTGGACTCCTATGTAAGACATAATTCTATTTGACGTAGCGGAAGTAGCCGAAGGAGAGAGAGAGAGAGAGAAATGGGGTTTAAAGTCCACTCAACTAGGTCATTTCGGGACTAACATATTGTTTTAATTTTATTTCAATAAATCGCTTGCGCGTAGGGGTCTTTAGCAGTGGGAGTAAACCGGAGTACCCGGAGGAAACCCACGAGGTTTAGAAGGCGTCCCTATCTCCATGCCACATACGCTCACACCAGGGCTCGAAACCACAGCCGCAAGCCAGAGGTGGCCGGCAAGCTAGAGGTCGAAGCGCGGTACTCTAGACCACTAGGCTATCCCAACCCCCCATTAGCCGAAGGCATTATAATAAAACAATATTCTTACCTATACATTTTAGGGTGACTTTAGTCCATTTTCCATTCTGTGAACACGTTATATCAGCCTTTGTACCTTTAACGTGATGATAACCATCTGGACATCTGTAAACAGCTGTAGCGCCATAATGCGTTTTATTGACAGATTTTAATGCAATGATTCCTACCTTGGCTGCAGGCTGGCCACAGTTTACACCTGGTGAAAAAGACAATTATAAGCGTTTAAAACATAACGCTAACGCTACAATATACGTCCACATTCCAATTCTGCTTTGATTGATAAGGTACTTTGTCAAGAAGGCTAGGCTTTTGGTTTGTTTAGCGTTGAGGGTCATGCATCAACATCAATAGTTCCTGTCCTTAGAGTATAACTTAATAGTATACCAAGATAATGCATTCAGAATTGTGCCTTTCACATTCCAAAGGCAAAAAGTGGGCGTGACTCTGCTCCTTGGGGTTGAGACATTCACCAAAATCAATAGTGGACTCCCTAAGGCAATAAGGAATACATATGACAAGTGAAACCGAAGTCTGAAATTAAATCCCAATCTGACAAAAGTACTTAATATTCTTAAAAGACAAATTATTAATAATAAATTTGGTACTAAATTATAATAACGAATGACCTCCAAACATAAGACTTTTTATAAATGTACATCCTGAAAACGCGCAGTTACATGAATTTATAATTTATTTAGTTTGAGAGAGAGAGAGAGAGAGAGAGAGAGAGAGAGACATTGTCATTGCAGTACCAAGATGTCTTTAGCAGTGGGAGGAAAGGGGGGAGGGGGAGGAAAGGGGGAGAAAACGATGGTTTGAAACGTCAACAAATAACCGGTATAAATACTTCTAACACTTACAAAGCGTTCTGCAAAATAAGTTGAACAAAGGCTCTCTGAAACCACTCACAAAAACCCGAATGTTACATGGATGACAACTCTTTAAAGCATATCACGTCAGTTTGACATTGTTAAATGAAGTTTGACATTGTTAAATGGAGTTTGACATTGTTAAATGGAGTAATCTTCCCAGAATCGGGCATGAACCCAAAAGAAAAGAGACCAACCTCAGGGTATGAGGAATATGTATTTTAAGTTTCAAGATGATCGATTTAGAATTGTGGCCTGTAGGCGACACACAAAAAGAAAATTGGCATGGCTCTGCCCCTGGGGGTTCGGCACGTAGGGCCTACAAGGATGTTCCAAATGATAGGGATGTTCCTTAGGGTACAAAGAATAAGTTTATAAAGTTTCAAGATGATAAGTTAAGAAATGTGGCTTGTAGACGACAAACAAATAAAGACAAGGAATAGGCGTGGCTCTGCCCCTGGGGGTCGGGTCGGACATGATTGGGCATGTACCCCAAATGATAGGGATGTTCCTCATGGTACAAATAATAAGTATTTAAAGTTTTAAGATGATAAGTTAAGAACTGTGGCTTGTAGACGACAAACAAATAAATACAAGGACTGGGCGTGGCTCTGTCCCTGGGGTCGGGCATGCACCAAAAAACAATATGGATCATCCGTAGGGTGTAAAGAGTAAGTATACTAAGTTTTAAGAAAATACAGTAAGAATTGCGCCGTGTAGGCGGCACAAAGGCATACGAAAAGCAAATGGGTGTGGCTCTGCCCCTGGGGGTTGGGCATGCACCCTAAAAGGTTAGGGATGTTTCTTAGGGTACAAAGAATGTGTATGCAAAGTTTCAAGATTATAAGTTAAGAAATGTGGCCTGTAGACGATAAACAAACAAATACTAGAAATGGGCGTGGCTCTGCCCCTGGGGGTCGGGCAAGCACCAAAAACAATAGCAAGAAATAACAACTGCTCCCTGACTTAAGCTAGCAGACAAAGAGACAGCAAATCCTGTCGGGTTGACAGTGATTCCCTGACAATATTGCCCAGTCCGTGCCCCATGGGCGATTTTCGCGTAATCTAGTATTTTTCTAGTAAGATTGGGTGTCTATACTTTTCATAAATACCAAATTTGCCACACTTTTTTTGGGAAATAACCAACCGATAAATACTTTGCTGGGAACCCATCTAAGTTAATCGTCATAATATTCATGGGCGTACGGGCTCGGTGACAGTTAGGGGGCAGAACCCGAAAAGCCTAAAAATGTTTCAAGTTTACAATTTGACTGCTGCAAACGCGTTTCCCTGCTATTTCAGCCGGTGAACCAAGAGAAATTCAATGTGGTCTGATATAGCCTAATTAAGGTGGCTGACTCGAATTCCAATCAATCGTTTATAGTGCACGAAGGCGGGACCGTTGATAAAATGTTTGACAATTTAGCTGCCACAAACTCGTTTACCTCCTATTCAAATTTGAATACAGCAACTTCGATTTGGTCCAATTTGGCCTACCTGGCTGACCCGAATTCCGAACAACCAATCAATCGTCGCGTAGCATTGTGGCTTCACTCTCCGGTAGAAAATTTTGAAAATTTATTCACAGCAAATGCGTTTCTGCTATTCTAGCTCGTGTTAGCAACTCTTAATTATCCAATGGTTTTGTAACCGAAATTCCAATCTGAATTCCAACCATGCAATCAGACTGTTGTATCTGCATTCACAATTAATAATCGAAGCCCGAAATATTTCGCATAAAGTAGAGGGGCTCCAGACAAAATGTTTTAATCCATAGTCAACACAGTACAAATATATTCAAGTACAAGAAAAGTAAAATTAGTGTTTTATTAGGGCAAAACTAGATGAGCTGACCTTGTATGGTCGGGTTCTTAAGTCATTAACATTGTTGCCTTACGGATTGACGGACCGATCAGGTTGCGCCATAAGTGAAACGAAATAAAATGGGATTTAACGTCCTACTGTTATGCACCTAACCTGGGCTAATGGAAGACGGAGGTGGCGCCACAATAACGCCCATACTGAAATGTCGGGGATAATTAAATAAATAATACCAATACATTTTCCAAACTAATAAAAGATAGTATTTACCTTTACAAAACAGGGATGGTGTCGTCCACTTTCCATCGGCACCGCAGGTAACGTGCCCATTACCAATTTGGGTATGGCCTGCATTACATTTATAATCACCACTGGAAAGGTAAACCGTCTTGTTTACGACTACAGCTGCATTTTTTAATACAAACTTAGGTGGACCACAATCCAGTACTAAAAAAAATAAAACCGACTGGAAATGGATACACGTCTATTCTGGTTATTAAATAATCAGTTAACTGTGTCCCTGCACTCTTAAGTATATTTATTTTAGTATCACTATAGCTATTTCAATATTTGCTTATACGCATGTATTGTCACGTGACAATAGTCCGGGGCCGAGGGTGGGGGTGGGCGGGGTGGGTGGTTATGCTCCTGTGTGCAATCGTATGTCTCCTAATTTCGACTCTTGATCCCTTCAGGGTACCCATAGGAGATTGAAAAAAAATTGGTTAGACATTCCAGATATGGGGCAGAAAGGTGTAATTCAAGATGGCGTCCAAGATGGCCACCTTACCCTTATACCCGATATAACTCAATCTTGATTTGTCCTAAAGTGATCTATGAATGTAGTGTATCTCATTATATAAGTGTAAACAACAATACTAAGTGTAAACAAACGTGATGGGATATGTTATTGAATTATAAACAGAGGCACGGCGGCCAGTAGGGGGGAGAGAGAGAGAGAGGGAGAGAGGGAGGGGCAGATAGAGAGAGACAGGGCTAGATGGTATCGGTAGACATAGGTTGTGATAGAGAGAGAGGGGTAGATATAGAGAGAAAGACAGGGAGAGGGGTATCGGTAGACAGAGTGTGTGATAGAGAGATAGAGAGGGCAGATATAGAGAGGGAGAAATGGGCAGATAGACAGCAGTAACTTTTTTTCTTCTGATCCCCACCCCTACAGCATCCCGACGTGAGGTAGGTGAACTTATCGAGTATATACCAATTATTATATATTATATAATGAATAAAACATTGTAACTTACTAGTGCATATTAATCTGTTGGGTGACCACTTGCCATTCGATCTACAGCTGATACGATCTATACCGCTCTGTATGTAACCTACATTACATTTGTATTTTGTTGTATATCTATAAGTTGTACGTAGATACGAGGAAGTGGTGTGAAGTATCTTGTCAGGTTTCCCGCAATCTACAGCTAAAACATAAATGATATAGGTGTTTAACGTCCTAAACTTGGATAATGGAGACAGCCATAAACCATACAGTGTGCTATGAGGCGCTACAGCCTACTCTTATATCGAATTTCAACTGCCAAGGGATATTTTAGGTTCACGTCAATGTGTACACGGCACCTCAGTTTTCGTCCCATCCGAACGACTAGACAGCTGCCCTTGTCAGACACCCCATCCTGCATCACCGACAGGGGGAATCCTGCATCACCGACAAGGTGGAATCCTGCATCACCGACAAGGTGGAATCCTGCATCACCGACAAGGTGGAATCCTGCATCACCGACAAGGTGGAATCCTGCATCACCGACAAGGTGGAATCCTGTATCACCGACAAGGTGGAATCCTGCATCACCGACAAGGTGGAATCCTGCATCACCGACAAGGTGGAATCCTGCATCACCGACAAGGGTGAATCCTGCATCACCGACAAGGGTGAATCCTGTATCACCGACAAGGTGGAATCCTGCATCACCGACAAGGGGGAATCCTGCATCACCGACAAGGGGGAATCCTGCATCACCGACAAGGGGGAATCCTGCATCACCGACAAGGGGGAATCCTGCATCACCGACAAGGGTGAATCCTGCATCACCTACAAGGGTGAATCCTGCATCACCGACAAGGGGGAATCCTGCATCACCGACAAGGGGGAATCCTGCATCACCGACAAGGGGGAATCCTGCATCACCGACAAGGGCTGCTGCAAAATCTGGATTAACTTTCTTGGCCATTGCAGGGATCGAACACCCGAGCGTCTTACCCACTGAGCCACCGTGACATCCAGCTAAAACATGAACAAAATTAGGCTAGTACAATATTAGTCAGACATTACCAGTTCCGTAGTAACAAATACGCTTTTTTTACATTTTGTACGGAATTTGTGTTTCAGTTCATTAAAAATAACGAACTTTCGGTGAACTAGAGAGTTTATTATAGGCTTATTATGTAAATAGATTAATTTATATAACATTTGGGACCAAAAGAAATATTTACAATTGGAAACGAAATGGAGATAAATGGTTTTCTGTTATGTACAGGCTTGACTAATGGAGACGAGCATCTACTGTGCGCTATAAGGGAATATTGTTCCCGATAGTGGCGCTACGACCAACTTTTTTTTCGAATACTAACTACCAAGGGATTGATTACATAAGCGCCAATGTCTACATATGACCTAGTTTCATCGTCCTATCCGAGCGACTAGACATTGAACTCTGCCAGCCCTTCCAGTCTGGACACGTGACAAAGAAACAAATCATTTTGGGACTAACTTTATTTTAATAATAGCAGTGGGAGAAACTTGAGGCCAAAAGAAACCCCACCAGGTGTGATAGACGTGCAAGCGGAGAATCGCATCCACTCCTCTTGACTCAATGACATACCTTATGATACAACGTGCAAGCGTTAATTATTCCGCGAAGCGAACCTACCCCGAATAAGTGAACCTTACTGACCGATACCAGTAGGCCTATAGAACACGTGAGAGCAAGAGAGCAACTTTTAGTACGGGACATGCATACATGTATTATGCAAACTTACGTTTACAACGGAAAGCTGGTTGCGTCCAATTACTTTTAAGACATCTGCTTGTAAATCCGTCTCCAACTCTAGAGAATCCTACTGCGCATGTGTAAGTAGCAAGACTGCCTTTTATTGACAGGCTAGAATAAGGAATTCGGAACTGTGGCTTCCCATTACAGGACACTGAAACATAAAAAAAAAATACTGTAGTTTAATATGCATTATACTAAATCTGGCCATTGCAGGCCGTGATTTGGCATTTACTCAACTCTAGGCGATAGTATGGTCGTGCCATTGAATCCATTAGAACATCACTCAATGACAGACTTTGTGATACAGCACGCACATGCTAACCATTCGCCCGCCCCCCGCCCCCCGCCCCCCGTCACGCCCTCTGCCCTGTATCACTGACAAGAGAGGACACGCCGGAATATCTCGATGAACTTTCTTGGCCAATACTGAGATCGAACACCCAACCTCCAAGACGGAATACTTCATAATAAAAAGAGACTATAATTAAATACTCACGGATACAAACTAGTGATGACTTGGACCATTTTTTGGTGTCTAAACATGTTATTAGACCGTTTCCTGATTTCTGTTTAAACCCTATACTACACTCATACACACCGGTTCCGTTCACAGTTACAGAACTTACTGTTAAATCCGCATCTGTTACTGGTGGGGGGATTCCACATACTGATGCTAGGTAACAAAACATAAGTTTATAATAATAATAAAAATAATAGTAATAAAAAATTTAATAAAAATAAAAAAAAAAAAAAAAAAAAAATAAAAATAAAAATAAAAATAATAAAAAATAAATAAATAATTATATTTTTTTTTTATAAACTCTTCCAATAATTATGACGAGGTATTAAGAGTTCCAAACTCCTCCAATGTGACTAGGTATCATAGTTGATAAACTCCAATATGACAAGTTATCGAATGAGTCACCGAATGCAATGCATTTATTCGGATTAACAGACACTGCGCCGACACGTGTTTGATAGGGGTGTTCTCATCCAGCTCAAAATATTGATTAGGGTGATTAAGGGTTTAGGGCTGGGGGATTATGGTCTGTATCTGAAATGTGTTCACCTAATAAGATATGGATTAACCATTTAATAAGTGTCATGTGAACTGTGTTTAATAAGTCTCATGTGAACTGTTTTATGGGTGATATTTTACAAAGTAATGAATCCATTTGGTTCAATAACTGAACTGTGTTTAATAAGTCTCATGTGGCCATCCCCATCCAAATATCAGACGCTGACTGAAATAAGAATTTTACAGCATGGTGCTAACGGCATTTCCAGGCCAAAGAAGAAAGCCTATCGTCAACTAGAAGAGAGACATCAAGCATTAAAAGATCAGTTCCGAAATGGTCAAAGGGACATCATGCTTTATGTTGATGCGGTATCTCATCTTGTCCATTCAGACAAAAAAGAATGAAATGTTGATGGATATTGTTAATGTTATTAATATTAATGTTATGAAAAAGTCGTTTACTTGCCCATAATGAAATATATATTTTTAATGTTGATGCTCATTTCATAGTGCTATTTAGTTATTTATTTCTTATATTAAAATTTTTCATTTACATTAAAAGTATTACAATAAACATGTTTTATATAATAAATATTGAATAATACATTATCAAGTGAATTTGTTTTAATATTAGGTTTAACCTAATGAAATAAACAGTGCCCAATGTGAAACAGACTACATCTAATCCTTCTTTAGAAATTCCAATTAACACCTTAGTCACGCTAACATGTTTATTTAAGTTTTGAGCTGGGTGAGAATGAACCGTTTGATAACCTAGTCTTGGTTTATTGAAATGTCTATTTTAGTATCAGGAGTAGACTGAAGCAATAACACATGCACAATACTAAAATACCAATATATGTACAAGAATTAATCGAACAGTGCTTAATTCAGATTTTGAAGTAACTGTTCGTACCTTTGCAAGCGAGTGTCTGTAAAGACCATTTTGCATTTGCCTGACAAACTGTAGTTCCATTGCCAGTACTAACATACCCGTGTTGGCATTGATATTCGACAGTGGATCTATAAGTTGTTGATTTATATGTTGGTTTAGAATTGCCAACAACTGGTATTTTACCACAATCCACAACTGAAATAAATATGGTACATCACGCAAGGTGAAAAGGCATCCAGAGTAAAAAATATATTATACGGCGCTAACTATTAAAGAGTTGTAGTGCAAATAAGCGCTATTACATTTTGATAGATGCACAATTTTAAAAAAAACAATATCAACAATAACAAACAATAGAGCCGGAAAGTTCAAAGTTTTGTCTGTGTGTTATGGTGGATGACTCCAAAAAAAAAGTTGCAGTGTGAGCGAAAGAACCCGGGCTATAGTAATGTCTACGCCGCGACACAAACCAGATCATTTCGGGACTAACACGTGGTTAAATTTTATTTTAATATAATTGCGCATAAGACCCAGAAATCCCCCACGAGGTTGGGCCTTTGGTGGGTTTGAAATCCCGCCAGTTGACCAAGTCTTCATAATAGAAGGTTATGTTTGTGAGGTTCTTTAAAGGACAATATTGGGATCAGCCGTTATCACATATGTGATATAACTGGTTAAACACATTCCAAATATAATCATACAAAGAGATCATTGCTAGGGTAGATGCGTAACGAACATTTAAAGAAACGGAAGTGACGAAAGCTAAAGTAAAGCACGAAGTAACTCGCGATAACAGACGCACGGGCGAATTTCTGCTTAGGGTCGAGAAGATTCCTTTTATAAAAGGAGATTCCACGTTATAAGTACAAAATGATCTAAAATTGCGTTTGAAGTCGTACAGTTCTGCTGTTAAAATGGGCTAATGAAGACTTGCATACACCATACAATGTGCTATGAGGGGAAATTTTGCCCGGGCAGCGACCCTACTCTTATACTGAATTCCAACTGCCAAGGGATCTTTTATGTTAACGCTAATGTCCCATACGAACGACTTGAAAGCTGTCCCTGTCAGGCACGCACCCATCCGGCATCACCAAAAGGGGGAAACCACGCCGAAAAATCTGGATGAACTTTCTCGGCCAATGCAAGAATCCACCTGCAGGCTAGCGAGTCCCGTCTATCCCACTTTGCCACTGTGATCCCCACGTTAAGTTCTATAAGTAAGACCGAGTTGTAATAACGGTTAGGTATAACAGACTAAAACTTACTTTTACAGCTAAATATAGTTGTTGACCAACGTTTTGTTGATAAACAAGTGATTGTGCCCATCCCCGTCTTGACTGTATAGCCAGTATCACATGTGTATGTTGCTGTACCGTTGATCAATGTAGATTTCACCGAAACAGCTGAATTTTGTATTTTAGCTGGTATCCCACAAGCAGAGGCTGCAACACAATTATGATATCTTTAAAAATAGCCTTAAATATACATTCTCATTAAAGTATATATCGGGTGGTTATTTCCAATAAAGGTATGGTAATTGTGTCATAAATGGGGGGCGATATTTTACACTTTATTTTAAATTCCACAAAATTGGCGGTGTCATCTTTGAACCAGTGATTATCTATTGCATGTATACGGGGCTCAACTTTTCTGTACCGACTGGGCTAATGAAGACGAGAATGCGTAATTCAGTCTTATAAGGGTCAACTTAGTTCGGTTTTCAAGTGTCAAGGGTTCTGCGAATTACTAGACATTGTCATGCCATCCGTCTTGCACCACTGACAACAGTCAACTATAAGGAACGTCCGATCGAACCAGAGACCCCATGGTTAACGACCTACCGCAATTCACCATTATTGTCCATTATCGGTTGCAGTAGTATTTGCTTTAATACTGACCTGTACAAGCTATCGTTGGTTTTGACCAGCTTCCAGTAGGGCCACAGACAATTCTACCAGAGCCAGTACCTCTGTAGCCATATTTACAGCTATATGAGGCAATTGAACCATATGTTGTCTTGCCTAATGCTAACTCAGTATTTGGGAGAATGAAATTAGGAACATAGCAAATGTGCACTGAAATAATTTACAAATAAAACATTGTGATCAGAAATTCCATAGTTTTCAACTTTCTGCTTAATTGTAGGTCTCATTCATACATGTACGTCGGACAATACTTGTTTATTAAGAAATATTGCTAAATGGTCAAAAAAAAAACAAATCTCCTTTTATGTCAAATTTTTGTCTATGACGTCACTTTAAGTTTCCGATATTCGTGATATGCATTTATCGAAATACGTTACAGATGCTAAAGAGTCTACTTGCATTAAATGTGTACTTTCTTCTAGAGGTGAACAGATAAATATTAATCCGATTAAAAATAGTTTTATACCAATGAAAATGTGGCGGGACGATTTACCCCATACTACCCAATGCCACCCGAATACCACTCCAATATCACCATATTATACTACCAAACACTTCAACATAATGGTTCCAAATGAGCATATTACTTGATTTATGTCAAAAATAGTACTTAAAATGTGATTGTCGATGCCCGGCTGTTCCAGACCATCCCACACATAGTTGTGTTAAATACACACTTTAATATTGCTCTGGTGGTTAAGGTATGGGTTTGGGATGTCCCCATTAGTGGACTGATCCGACACTTAATTTGAGTCTGAGAAATAACGTTGGATAGACTTACCAGTACATGTAATGGTTGGCTTTGACCACCGCCCATCAGCACCACATGTGGACGCATCCTTGCCGACTTTCTTATAACCAACATTACATTGATATACAGCATGTGACCCGTAGGCGGTGGACAGATAACTCACATGGGAATTAGCTATTTTTAAATTAGGCTTCTTACAATCTATCACTGAAAAAAATATTCATTGAAATTTAATATTCCAGGGGCCAATAATCATTGTTCTTACAGGATTTAATTCGAAACAAAAACGAAATGGTGTTTAAAGCTCTACCAGGGTAATAGAGTCTGACAGAAGTCATGAAATGTGCTACCGAATTCCTTATGGATTCCAACTATCTTATTGGACGTATATTATACATAACCTCGCTTTTTTGTCAGATGCGAACGGTTAGTCAGTGATCTCGGCCAGATCCCCCGGCCAGATATACCGTTCAGCATACCTTGTAAACACGTATGAAGCCAGTCACGTGCTGTGAAACCTTTTGGTCCACGTCACGTAAACAATTCCCTGCCATTTTAACTAGCAATAAAACTACGGTTGACAACTGGTTTACAATATGGTGACCCGAGAGGTTATTGTGAACAATTGAAATGAAATGTCTTGTCTCCTTCCAGTATCATTGACAAGGGGGGAAACCACGTCGGGAAATCCCGATGAACTCGGCTATAAAAAGAAGCCGTGGTCTTATCCACTTAGCCACCGCGGTTCGTAGAGAGAGACATTAACGAACATTCGACGCATACTAGGTCATTTCGGGACTTGCATACGGTTAAATTTAAGGTCAAGTGATCCACAGAGGATCCACAGATAAGACAAGTGGTACATGGATTACAGGAAAAGACAGGAAAAAAATACTGCATCCATTAATATGTGCTTTGAGATTTATTTTGTCCGGGGAAACAAGCTGCAAAGGGATATTTTACGTGCTAACCAATGTGTACACATCTTGGTTTTTAGTCCCATCCGAAATGAAATTGTGTTTAACGTGCTACTGTTAGGCACATAACCTGGGCGAATGGAAGACGGGCATACGTCATAGTGTGCTATGAGGTAATTTTGCCCGGGGAGCGGCGCTACAGCCTACTCTTATATTGAATTCCAACTGACAAAGTTTCTTATACGTGCACGCCAGTGTGTACACAGGAAAATCGAGATAAACTTTCTCGGCCAATGCAGCGATCGAAAACTCGACATCCAGGTTAGCGAGACAGCGACTTGCCAACCCGAACGACTAGATAGGCCTACATCTTACATAAATGATTATAAAATTACAACAAAATCAAAAGTTACTTACGATCGCAGATAAGAGAAGAACTGTTCGTCCATTTTTGGGTTGATAAACAAAATATCGTACCATTTCCGGAACGGAATTTATAACCAATATTACATACATATAATGCCACAGCATTTATTCCAGTAGACTTTATTGATAATTTTGCGTTTGGTTTAGTTGGGGGTAACCCACATACAGATTCTATAGGATTAAAATACAGAAAATATAACCCGATTAAAATACAGAAAATATAACACAACTAGACTGGATTTAAAATATCAAAGATGTATTATGTCAGGTGTAATAAAACAACTGGCAGTTCTCGCTAAATTAGTTTTAACAGAGAATAAAAAGGGAATATTTTCAAAATGTTAATCAAAATTATTTTCTTTTGAGTTAAAGATACATACCCCGAGTTCAAACTTGGTGATTTGATGATGTATTTGGACAAAAAACTACATTCAAACTAATTTATCCCAAATTTCCTCCAAACTATTCTTAAAACACTGTAATTGTCCAGGAATAGCATTGCTTTAGAGAGGGAGAGAGAAATGGGGTTTAACGTCCAATCGACACAAACTAGGTCATTTCGGGAATGACATGGTTGAATTTTATTTCAATAATTCGCTGGCGCGTAGGTGTCTTTAGCAGTTGGAGGAAACCGGAGAACCCAGAGAAAACCCACGAGGCTGGACAGGCGACCCTACTCCTTGCCACGTACAACCACAGATTCGAAACCACGCCAGTTGACACAATGACAGGCTTTATGATACAGCGCGCACACCATTCATCCATCTACTCCCCAGTTTTTTTCTAGTAAGATTAGATATTTCTACTTTCCATATATACCAAAATTGACATACTTTTGTTTGAACGTATCTTTAAGTTACGTGTGTTGCTACCGATGCTACGATAATAAACAAATTCTCGATATTATCCATGATATATGTATATAACGTACGTTGTTTACATCAGGAAACCTGCAACCAGGAAACCATACGATTTATGTTTCGCTTTGTGAAAACATCTTTTTGACTAGTTGCCTCCCTTAGACTTTGTTCGTTTTAGTTTCTGATAATCAATCTAGCTAATGACCCATTATTACCAAATATTGACAACCTATCCCGACTATTATTCGTAGAATATTTGTCTGACTGATACATATTATGTAGATGTGGACAAGTTAATCACTGAACGGAGAATCAACAATTTGTTTTAATACTCTTACCTTTACAAGTGATTGTAGGTATTGACCATTTTCTATTTGCTTGACAAACTGCATCAGTAATATTCCCACTCGCTACATAACGTGGTAAACATTTATATGTAACTGTTGAATTATAAAATGTTGAGGTATACGTTGGTTTAGAATTACCAACAACTGGTATTTTGCCACAATCCACAACTATAACAGAAAAAAAGTGGTTATTTATTGTACTATTCTCGTGTTAAAAAAATAATTTTAGTTAAATAATTATTGGCACAACCAATAATACTACTCGGAGCTGGATTAACAATTAAGCAAAATACGTGCTAGCTTAGGGCACCAAGGGCTACGAGGCTGTGTAGAGCTACGAGGGAAATGTTACCCCAGCAGCGCTACAATCTACCTTTATAAATAAGTATGACCAAACTGCTTCATACCAACAGAAAATGAGTCCATTGACGGCAGAATAGGTATCAAAATATAAATTTCAAAATACGTACCATTACATTTGAATGAGAGTGTCGACCATTTACCACTAGTATTACAGATACTGGTATCATTCCCTACACCATAATAACCCGTCTTACATCTATACACAGCTGGTGATCCATAGGTAGTCTTATTCACTAATAACTCACTGTTTTCAATGGTAAACTTCGGGCGGGAGCAATCTAACACTGGAAAGTAACCGCACATGTGCAAATAGTTTTTAAAAGTTTGAATCTAGCCTAAAGCATATTCCCGAAGTTCTGCTCAAATGGAACACTGCGAGGAGTGTGAATGGCCATCGGTTTTAAAAGAGGGATAGCAAAATTTAAATAGGACCTTAAAAATAATGGTCACAATAACCTTTACCGGCATGTCTCAGAGATGAAGTACACACAGGAGGACCATGAATAAAGGTAGTCTCTGTTACACATTAACTTCTTAAGTTCATACAATAGAGAGAAATAGGGTTTAACGTCCACTCGGCACAAAGTAGGTCATTTCGGGACTAACTGCTGTTTATTTTATTAATTCGCTTGCGTAGGGGTCTTTAGCAGTGGGAGGAAACCGGAGGAACAGGAGAAAACCAACGAGGTTTGACAGGCGATCCTATTCCTTGTCACGTACAACCGGGTATTCAAAATCACGCAGGTTGACTCAATGACAGGTTCTATGATACAGCGCGCACGTGCTAACCATTCGGCCACCCAATCCCAAAGGAACGAACAAGCACACCTCCGAAAGGGTAAAACTGATTGCTTTAGTTGATTAATTTCGCAAGAAGTTACTTACGTGTACAAATTAGACGTGGACTTGACCACCTACCATCAGCTCCACATACCATTCTACCAGGACCAATTTGTTTATACCCGGGGTTACATTTATATACAGCATTAGATCTGTATGTAGTGGATCTACCAACCACTGGACGAGCGTTCGAGATTTTAAAATTCGGCTTTCCGCAATCTTTTACTGGAATAGATCAAATATGAAATGCCATTGACGGAATTGGTCGATTCAGATTGATGTACGGTATTCTAGCACTTAAAAGGACACACAATAATTTTAAAATTATGGTATGTATTCTCTATATTTTCATATCAGTAACATTAATTATTCGTTATAAAGCAAAATAGTAATTTCCATATTAATCTCCGTACGGTTAACGTCAGTAAAACAACCGACGGCTTTTAATAGCATGTGCATTTACTTACTGGAACAGGTAATCGATGGCGTTGTCCACTTGCCATTTGAGGCACATCTGGATTGGCCAATGCCAACTTGTGTAAATCCGTCATTGCAAGTATACCTTACAGTCGAACCATATGTTGTTGTCTTGTAAGTAGGGCTAGCGTTGGTGATAGATGGTATTCCAGTGCCACAGTTTTGTACTACAATATCGGAATACAGTATAATTTATAATATCAAATAGAAGTAAGCATACCTAAACACACGACTTCGCCACCCATCGTTTAGTGTAAAAGGATTGATTTCGGCAACATTAATTATTGCATTAGGTTATCCGATATATCAAATCTAACAGTGAATACAATCAGACTTTTGTGTTGACTTTGTTTACTAATAATCTCTACTTTTCATATTTGGCCAAATGAAATGAAAGGGGATGGGGTTTAACGTCCTGCTGTTAAACCGAGAATACGCCATATAGTGTGCAATTGGGTAATAATAAAATGAAACAAAGTACGAACAAATCAACCATTAGAAAAACTTCGTAGTCCCCCCCCCCCAAAAAAAAAAAAATACGGTATTAGCCAAATAACTATAGTGTAACCAATAAATGGAATGTCCACCATGCACAAAGGGGCTATACTATTAATCGGAAAACACCATGTACAAAAGGGCTATACTATATACAGGATAATATCATTTTATACTGAATACCGGACAACACCGGAAAAAAACACCAAATACGGAAAACACTATAATTACAGGAAATTATCCTAAATAGGTAACCCGGAGCCGGGCTATATACCATATACCGTTATGTGTTCTTTCACAGCAGGTGACTTCATTTGTAAGGTGTACAAAATCCACTGAACTTACTTGTACAGTTTATCTGTGGTTTTGACCAGGTACCAGTACCATTACAACTGGTTGTACCGGGGCCATTTTGTAAGAAACCGGTTATACAACGATATACAGCTTTTCCATTGGTTAAATCAAGGCCGAGGGCGCTGTTTGCTACGATAAAGGTCGGTCTTTTACATTGTACCACTGAAAATAAACAAAGAAATGGCGTGTTATTTCATTTGTCTGTGCCAAACTCTTCCTTCAACTGGTTTTGATACTTTATACGTTCTCCCGTTCTCGTCACGAGTTTGGTTCCAATATTGACGATAGCATATTTTAATCGAACATTCATGAAAACATTGTTCCGAACATTCATGAAAACATTGTTCCGAACAATTTGTTCACGGTCCGCGGGTATAAAAATACACGAACAAGTATGTTCCGATCTCTGTTCATCGTTTGCATTGAATCAGAACATGCGCGGAACATTTTATTCCATGTAGCATCTTTTAACGATCCCATACACACAAGACATTCAAATGTCATGTGACATGTAGCCATTTTGAATTTACGTGAGATTATATATTGTTCTAACAAAAACAGTTGATCATCTGTAACACCATGTTGGGAATCTGCGGTGATGTCTGTTCATTTTGTACTGGATAACGATGAGAGACAATTTGTCGAAACATCGTCTTATGTGTTTAAACCAGTGATTGTTTCCATATAAATGGTGTTGTGTTTGTTTATAGTGCTCATGTGCAATCGCGAAATGTCCCCAAAGATTATGCTGGTTGAATATCTTCCTTTCAAAACTAAACATCCATTTTACCCTGTGGGTGACGGTACGAGAATAAGATTCATTATTAACACATATCCATTACATACTATAACCTGATTAAATAGGGTTTAACATCCTACTGTTTTGCCCCGAACTTGGCTAAGTTAGACGGGCATACACCTCTTATGTCGTATTCCAACTGTCACGCCAACGTGTACCTGGGACCTCGCCTTTTCGTCCCATCCGAACGACTAGACACCGTGAACCTCTAACCGAATGATACACATTTAAATAGTGTTATTAAAGTCACTTGCTTTTCCATTTTGTCTAAGTGAAAATTACTTACCACATGATATTGCTGGTGTTGACCATTGACCATTGGACAAACATCTAATTAAACCAGAAGCGGTTTGTTTATAACCAGTATTACATCTGTATGTAGCTATTGATCCGTAAGTCGTGGTGATCAGCGTCATAGAAGAATGCCGCACCACAAATTTTGGACGCTGACAATTTCTAACTGGAATTTAAAACAAATATTTGACACATCATATTTAAACAGATTTGTGGTTTTGGTTGCTTTTTGGTTTATTTGAGGTCGGGGTTTTGGACGTTTCGTTATTCCACCAACCGAATACATAATATTTCATCTACAGGTTCATCTAGCTAGTCTGCTTCATCCCATTGTAATCAAATCACCAATGTTTAAATCATTACATTTGCATCCTATAACACCCTCATTGCTAGACACAGAATGTAACTTACTTGTACACGAAATGAGTGGTGTTGACCATTTGCCATTAGATCTACAGGTAGTTGAACCAGTACCGGTTTGTATAAAACCAGTTTTACATCTATATGCAGCCCTTGAACCGTATGTAGTTGAGCTTACACTCAAAATGGAATTGGGGACTATAAATCGTGGACTAGGACAAATTATATCTGAAATGGAGAAGCTGTTATATTTCTACAAGACTAAGTGAGAGAAATTGGGTTTAACGTCAACTCGTCACAAACTGGATCATTTCGGGAGTATCATAATAATATGGTTTAGTTTTATGTCAATATTTTGCTTTCGCGTAGGAGTTTTTACCATTTGGAGGAAACGGAGAAAACCCACGAGGTTGAACAGACGACCCTACTCACGTACAACTGGGGAATCGAAACCACGCGAGCTAAGTTAATTGTAGACTTTATGTCGCAGCGCGCATACGCTAATCATTCAGCAGTCCAGCCCCCTATAGTTATCCAAGCAATACATATACTGCTGCAAGCTGTTATGGTTATTAAAAATGTTAAAGTTGTATAATCAATACATATGCTGCTACAAGCTGTTAAAGTTATACAATAAATAAACTTACTGCACGCTGCTATAGTTATACATGCAATAAACTTACTGCTACAGGGTGTTATGGTTATACAATCAATAAACTTAATGCGACAAGCTGTTGTAGTTATACAAATAGTAAACTTACTCTTGCAACAAGCTATATTACAGCGATACAATAAATAAACTTACCGCTACAGGATGTTACGGTTATACACACTATAAACTACCGCGGAAGCTGTTTTAGTTAATCAACAAATCGATTGTAATAAACTTACTACTACATGATATCGCTGGTGTTGACCATTTACTAGTAGACAAACATCTAATTAAACCGGAACCGGTTTGTTTGTAACCAGTATTACATCTGTATGAAGCTGTTGATCCATAAGTCGTCCTGCTTAACGTCAAATAGGAATTCCGTACAATAAATTTTGGACGCTGACAGTTTCTAACTGAAATATAAGACAAATATTTCACACATCATATTTATAAAGATTTGTGCTTTTAGTTGGTTTCATATTGGAGGGGGGGGGGGGCGCAGTAGGTACATTTCTTCAGTATAAATACCTAAATTTTACTACACAACAGATCAAACACAGAATTGGAATCGAGTGACGCGGAATTCAGTCCTGTCAGTTCCGACCACGGGGGTGGTGCGAATAGAATCGTGACGTTACGAATACGTTTCGGCTGTATGGTTGGTTGAGATATTTACATTTTCACTCAACGCATGCGTTTTTCACTCAATTGTCACTGTTTTGGGGGTCCAAACGACTAGAGTAAGGCCCTCCGGCCCGCATCACTGTCAAGGGGGAAACGACGCCCGAAAATCTGGATGAACTTTCTCTGCCAATGCAAAGATCGAACACCCGACCTCCAGGCTAGCGAGCCAGCGATTGGCCCACTTAGCCACGTGATCTCCTTAATATTGGGAACTCGTATAGCATCGATTTCATCCTTATCAGTGACTGTAGCGGCCTAGCGAATATTCACTGCTGATCAGTGTGACACTGTGGGTGTATTGTTAAAACAACTAAGCGTTTGCGCAGGCGTACATATGTCAAGGTCAATGGTCTCATCTTGTGTATTCCATTACTACACAGCAAAGAAATAAACGATTAAGATTTTTAATGTGACCAAGGAATATAACTCGTACTGTGGCTAAGGGTTATCGGCCATGACAATGGAAGCCGGGAAGAATTTAAGGCATCTATAACAAATTTCCAAATTGTTATATCCTCAAATCAAATGTGGTCTTACTTCCATTGTTGATGAATGACGTTTTTATCGTAAGTCTTGTATGTGTTTTAAAAAAAGTTTGAGCATGAACCACTCTACCTACAGCACCGCTTATTGGACAATCAACAATGCGTCTTACTTGTACACGAAATGAGTGGTGTTGACCATTTGCCATTCGGACCACAGGTAGTTGAACCAGTACCGGTTTGTATAAAACCTGTTTTACATCTATATGTAGCCCTTGAACCGTATGTGTTTGATCTTATACTCAAAATGGAATTGGGGACTATAAATCGTAGACTAGAACAATTTATATCTGAAATTGAGAAGCTGTTATAGTTAATATCTACTGCTACAACAGTTATAGTTATGCGAGCTGTTATAGTTATATAAGCAATACACATACTGCTACAAGCTGTTATGGTTATAATGGTTATGGTTAACAATAAAGTTACAGCTACAGGATGTTATGGTTATACAAACAATAACCTTACCGCGGAAACTGTTTTAGTTAATCAACAAATCGATTGTCATAAACTTACTACTACATGATATAGTTGGTTTTGACCATTTACTATTAGACAAACATCTAATTAAACCGGAACCGGTTTGTTTGTAACCAGTATTACATCTGTATAAAGCTGTTGATTCATAAGTCGTCCTGCTTAACGTCAAATAGGAATTCCGTACAATAAATTTTGGACGCTGACAATTTCTAACTGAAATATAAGACGAATATTTGACGCATCATTTTTATGAAGATGTGTGTTTTAAGTTGTTTTTTTTTTAGGCGGGTACGTTTCTTATCTATATCTACCACAATTTCACTAAAAAAACAGATCAAACGCATAATGTCTTACTCCTACCGACTCATCGTATCCAGCCAGAGTGGTTCAGAGACTCAAATATTTGCCTTCATTAAAACGGACCCACTTATCTGTCTGGTGCATCTTCGAGACATTTTTTGAAGTGAACAAGTCAATCCCGCGTACTTGGATTCGGAGGTCGCAGCAAATATACGCCACATTACAAGTTTCGACTTAAGTTATTATTTAATAGCGAACGCGAGCAAGATTGCGATTGCCCTTTTTGATTTGGTCGATTTGGGAACAGAGCTGGATGTATTAGCTGCATTTCATTTGAAAATCATGAGCGTGGCTGCTATATAAACCCATTGCAACACATTGTGAGATTATTTTCTTTCCTTAGTTTACGTGGCGCTCTTTATTTTAAGAAATACATATTTGCTAGTTCTAAATATGCAGAACTCTTTGAGACTTGGTGTTAGTTATTTTCATCATCAGAATATCTTATTGGATTATTGTTTAGACCTAAGCCTTGGTCGACGGGTGGAGTCCACCGATGATATGCTTTCCAGTATTGGATTGGACAAGTACAACTATGATTTAAACACTAACCAAACCACCCATGGTAAAGTTCACAAATTATAGGCATTTGTTATGCATTGTTAATAAATTCCTAACAACTACGGAACATCGGCCTATCATAACTGTTTACAGGACGACTGTGTGACGTTTGGTAACAAACACTTTCAAAACATACTGTTCAGATTGAAGACAAAGTAAGGCCAGGTCCATTTAATCAACAAAAAAACACACAATTTCCTTGACACATCAGTTTTCCAGGGGTAACGGGCGAGTCTCCATCGGCAGATATAGGGAAATTAATTTTATAAATCGAGAGACTCAGACATCTGCCGATGCGACCTTAAAAAATCGGCTTAGGAAAACTAAATAAGGATGGATTCGTATGATAGCTAATAATGAAAATAAAAACCCCAAACAATTGGCAAGTCAAAAAATAGTTACTAGTCCAAGCATTTTAAGAAGAACGAAGTAGTTTTGTGTGATGTCGAAAATCAAAGATACACAGCAGAATGCCATAATTTGGTCATGTAACTTAAAAATCTTAATGTTTCGAATGATAACATAGCAGCGGTTATAACCGCACATTTGACTAAAATATAATTACACTCTATATGTGTGCATTCTAGCATGCCAAACGAGAAAACGTGATTCTAATTTTGAATTTGTTGTTAATATATTATTTCTTATGTTGTATTTACCCTCCCCCCACCTTTACCAACTTCGAATTCAAATCCCCATTAGATCTCCCTGAAGCTCAATATTTTTTGTATCTAATACTTATAGAACATCGTTCTCGTGCTTTATCCGACAATGTGTATTTTAATATCCACTGTAGCAATATAAACAGATAATATTAAGACAGTTGAAGGCGTAGGTCATGCGTACATATGTCAAATTCAATTGTCTTATTGGGCGTATTCGGTAACTACGCAGCAAGGAAATAAACGATGTTTTCCAACTGCGATAAAGACATATTCGTTTCAGGGGCGTCATTAAGATTTTTAATGCGACCAAGGAACATAACTCGTATTGTCATTAAGGGTTAACTGCCATGATAATGGAAGCTGCGATGATTTTTAGGCATTTATAACAAATTTACGTATGGTTATATCCTCAAATCAAATGTGATCAAACTCCCATTGTTGATAAATAAAGTTTTTATCGCAAGTCTTGTATGTTAAAATAGTGCCGAAATAGTGTGTTTCTTGTAAAACAGATGAGCATTAACCACTCTACCTATAGCACCGCTTATTGGATGATAAACAATGTAACTTACTTGTACACGAAATGAGTGGTGTTGACCATTTACCATTCGACCCACAGGTAGTTGAACCAGTACCGGTTTGTATAAAACCAGTTTTACATCTATATGTAGCCCTTGAATTGTATGTAGTTGAGTTTACACTCAAAGTGGAATTGGGAACTATAAATCGGGGTCCAGAACATATGATACCTGAAATTGAGAAGCTCATAGATACACATGCAATACAAATACTACTACCAAAAGTTAGCACTATATACAAACTGCTACAAGAAGTTATACTTATACAAGTACTAAACTTACTGCGACAAGCTGTTACAGTTGAAGAAGCAATAAATCTACTGCTGCAAGATGCTATAACTGTTGTACAAGTTGTTAAATTTACACAAGAAATAAACCTACTGCGAAGGCGGTTTTAGGTAAACAATAAACCGACTGCTGTAAGCTCTTATAGTTATACAAATAATAAACTTACTACTACATGATATCACTGGTGTTGACCATTTACTATTAGACAAACATCTAATTAAACCGGAACCGGTTTGTTTGTAACCAGTATTACATCTGTATGTAGCTGTTGATCCATAAGTCGTCCTGTTTAACGTCAAATAGGAATTCCGCACTGTAAATTTTGGGCGCTGACAATTTCGAACTGGAATTTATAACAAATAATTGATACATCATGTTTATACAAATTTGTGTTTTAGGCTTTTCCTCCATTTTGGGCGTCTTTGGGCGTTTCATTTGTACATGCGTGTATACCTCAATTTCATTATTCAAAAAACTGAAGACGTAAACAATAATATATCATCCCTACAGCTTCGCCTATAGCCAGATAACGTCATATTACCATAGTTGCCTTTTTTATAACTAGTAATTGAAGACGGGCATACGCCATACAGTGTGCTATGAGGGGAATTTTTCCCGGGCAGCGGCGCTACGGCCTACTCTTATATCGAATTCCAACTGCCAAGGGATCATTTACGTGCACTCCAATGTGTACACGGGACCTCGGGTTTTCGTCCCATCCGAACGACTAGACTGTTGTCCTTGTCGGGCCCTCCTTCTGTATCACTGACAAGGGGAAATCACGTCGGAAAATCGAGATTAACTTTCTCGGACAATGCTGGGATTAAACACTCGACCTCCAGGCTAGCGAACCAGCGCCTTATCCACTTAGCCACCGTGATCCCCCATGTTGAAATGAATGTTTCATTGAATCCTATAACACTGCTCATTGCTAGATACAGAATGCGACTTACTTGTACACGATATGAGTGGTGTTGACCATTTGCCATTAGATCCACAGGTAGTTGAACCAGTACCGGTTTGTATAAAACCAGTTTTACATCTATATGTAGCCCTTGAACCGTATGTAGTTGAACTTATTCTCAAAATGGAATTGGGAACTATAAATCGTGGACTAGGACATTTATCTGAAATCCAGAAACTTTATAGTTAAACAAGCAATAAGCTTACTGTTACAATAATAATGTTATAGTTTAAACGCAATACACATAAGGTAACCAACGTTTTTTTTTTGTTTTACAAATAATAAACCTACTGGTACAGTATAGTTATACAAGCCAACAGCCGACTGCTACAAGGGATAGAGAGGGGAGAGGGGGAAGGGGGAGAGAAAGAGAGGGAGAGAGAAAGAGAGGGGGAGAAAGAGAGGGGGAGAGAGAAAGAGAGGGAGATAGAGATACTAACATATGGTTTAATTTTACTTCAATAATTCATTGCACGGAGAGGTCTTTAGCAGTGGGAGGAAACCGGGAGGAGTAAACCCACGCACAACCGTGGATTCGAAACCACGCCATGTGACTCAATGCCAGGCTTTATGATACAGCGCGCACGTGCTAGCCATTCGGCCACCCCCAAAATTATACAAGCTGTTATTGCTATACAAGAAATAATAAACTTACTACTACATGATATCGACGGTGTTGACCATTTACTATTAGACAAACATCTAATTAAACCGGAACCGGTTTGTTTGTAACCAGTATTACATATGTATGAAGCTGTTGATCCATAAGTCGTCCTGCTTAACGTCAAATAGGAATTTCGTACCACAAATTTCGGACGCTGACAATTTCTAACTGGAATTTATAACAAATAATGGATACATCATGTTTATACAAATATGCGTTTTGGGTGATGTTTTGGAGGCTAAGAGGAGAGGGGAAGGAGGAGAGGGGGGGGGGGAGTCATCTTGCCAGCCAGCTTTGTAGTACTATAGTTTTCATTCATCTTATCACAATTGAATGGAATATCGAAATCATTTCATTGCCAGATTCAAATTGTGATTTACTTTCACATGAATTATTTGATGTAGCATTATTAAAAAGAATGTTTGTTTTGTGTGTTTGTTTTGGAGAGGCGGGGGGGGGGGGGTTTCCTACATACCTGAAGTTCACTGTTCAATAAATCGAACACAAAAAAGATATACCACCTTCATCGAATCATGTAGCCAGTCTTATCACAATTAAATGAAATGGTAGAATTGTTTCATTTCTATAGCACCGCTCATTGACAGACACAGTATGTGACTTACCTGTACACAAAATGAGTGGTTTTGACCATTTGCCATTAGATCTACAGGTAGTTGAACCAGTACCGGTTTGTATAAAACCAGTTTTACATCTGTATGTAGCCTTTGAACCGTATGTAGTTGAACTTACACTCAAAATGGAATTGGGGACTATAAATCGAGGGCTAGGACATACGATATCTGAAATTGAGAAATTAGTAGTTATACATAGGACAACGTATAAATGAAATTGAGAATATGTCGATTCTTCTAGTTATACAAAAAATACACTAATGCTATAAGCTGCTATAATTATACATGCAATAAACTTACTGCTACAAGCTGCTATAGTTATACATACAATAAACTTATTGCTACAAGCTGTTATAGTTGTACTAGCAATTAACCTAATGCTGTAAGTTGTTATACATACAATAAATTTACTGCTACAGGGTGTTATAATTATACAAGCTGTTATAGCTATACATAAAATAAAATACCAAGTACGAACAATCCAAACCATAAGACAGAATTCGAAGTCCTAAAAACGTCATAGGCAAAATAGTAAGCAAAATAGTGTAATCAGCAAATGGACTGCTCCTCGTGTACAAAATACACGACAAGCAGTGGTAACAACCTAATCTACAATCAGTTTCAGTTAAACAATAAACCCACTGCTGTAAGCTCTTAAAGTTATACAAATAATAAACTTACTACTACATGATATCACTGGTGTTGACCATTTACTAGTAGACAAACATCTAATTAAACCGGAACCGGTTTGTTTGTAACCAGTATTACATCTGTATGTAGCTGTTGATCCATAAGTCGTCCTGCTTAACGTCAAATAGGAATTCCGCACTGTAAATTGTGGACGCGGACAATTTCTAACTGAAATATAAGACAAATATTTGACTCATCATATTCATACGAATTTGTGTTTTGGGTGATGTTTTGGAGGCTAAGGGGAGAGGGGAAGGAGGATGGATGGGGGGGGGGGGGGGGTCATCTCGCCAGCCAGCTTTGTAGTACTATAGTTTTCATTCATCTTATCACAATTGAATATA